>CM056596.1:50672233-51300336 GCA_029721355.1 Tegillarca granosa
ACTGTTTTGTTCTGAACTGCCTGTATGTTCTTGTTTGCTAATTTTGGTCCCTGTAACTGTTTTTGGTGTTTAACTTTTTTTATATAGTTTTGCAATAAATCTCTCCTTGCTATTGTTTGTTTTTTCAAAATCATTTTTTGCTTATCTTTTCCAATGTTTTCATGTGCTTTACAGGCGTTTCGAGATTGACATGGTAACAGATCACCATGACAACTGTTACTGGATGACTTTGATTGGTGACTTATTTGAGTTTGAACCTTTGATCCTGATAATGGGGATACAAGTATTTTGCCATGCTTTACTTGTTTCAAGAGTTGCTTTGGCTTGGTCTGATATTGGGCTAATTGTTCATAAAGTTGTGCCATTGCTTTATATTCAGCTATGGCGTCTTGGTGTTTTAATGCTGTTTCATATATTTTAATTTTTTGTTTGACTTTAAGTGTGCCAAGGTATTGGTATTCCCTTTTCAAATTTTCATACTCTGCCAAGGCTTCTTGACGCATGTCTTCAATTGTTTTTTGTGAAGTTGTTGTAACATTAATGTTAGGACTTAATGCCATCCTTCTTCTTGGTGTGTAAACATAATCTAAAAGATTAGATTATATAAAAGACAGTCAACAATGAATCTGCTGTTAACAATCTATATATGCTTTTATAAAAAAAGCCAATTTGTGAAATTACTTTTGTCCAGTAAACTAATTAAATATTGTCATCAAAGTACCAATAATGTCATAAATCTAACAGTGTTTAACAAGCACCTACAGCAGATGTACATGTAAGTAGGTCCATATATCTACATTGCAAATGCCAGTAGGTTTGTATACTCTACAATGTACATGTAAGTAGGTCCATTTCTACATTACAAATGCCAGTAGGTTTGTATACTAGGTAAGTAGGTCCATTTCTTTTCTAATATACAGGTATGTTTATTTCCTTTAACATTGTACAGGTACAATGTAGGAAGGTTTGTACCCTTTACAATGTTCAGGTAGGTAGGTTTGTACCCCTTACAATGTACACACAAGTAGTTTCGTACCCTTTACAATGTACAATTAAGTAGGTTCATACACTTTACAATGTACAGGTAGGTAATTTCGTACCCTTTACAATGTACAGGTAAGTAGGTTCGTACCCTTTACAATGTACAGGTAAGTATGTTCATACCCTTTACAATGTACAGGTAAGTATGTTCATACCCTTTTCAATGTACAGGTAAATAGGTTCGTATCCTTTACAATGTACAAGAACTAGTTTCGTACCCTTAACATTGTAGAGGTAAGTAGGTTCATACCCTACACAATGTACATGTAAGTAGGTCCATTTCTACATTACAAATGCCAGTAGGTTTGTTTACAAGGTAAGTAGGTCCATTTCCTTTCTAATATACAGGTATGTTTATTTCCTTTAACATTGTACAGGTATAATGTAGTTAGGTTCATACCCTTTACAATGTACAGGTAAGTAGGTTTGTACCCTTTACAATGTACAGGTAAGTATGTTCGTACCCTTTACTATGTACAGGTAAGTTGGTTCGTACCATTTACAATGTACAGGTAAGTAGGTTCGTACCCTTTACAATGTACAGGTAAGTAGGTTCGTACCATTTACAATGTACAGGTAAGTAGATTCGTACCCTTTACAATGTACAGGTAAGTAGATTCGTACCATTTACAATGTACAGGTAAGTAGGTTCGTACCCTTTACAATGTACAGGTAAGTATGTTCGTACCCTTTACAATGTACAGGTAAGTAGATTCGTACCATTTACAATGTACAGGTAAGTAGGTTCGTACCCTTTACAATGTACAGGTAAGTAGGTTCGTACCATTTACAATGTACAGGTAAGTAGATTCGTACCCTTTACAATGTACAGGTAAGTAGATTCGTACCATTTACAATGTACAGGTAAGTAGGTTCGTACCCTTTACAATGTACAGGTAAGTATGTTCGTACCCTTTACAATGTACAGGTAAGTAGATTCGTACCATTTACAATGTACAGGTAAGTAGGTTTGTACCCTTTACAATGTACAGGTAAGTAGGTTGATACCCTTTTCAATGTACAGGTAAGTAGGTTCGTATCCTTTACAATGTACAGGAACTAGTTTCGTACCCTTAACATTGTAGAGGTAAGTAGGTTCATACCCTTTACAATGTACATGTAAGTAGGTCCATTTCTACATTACAAATGCCAGTAGGTTTGTTTACAAGGTAAGTAGGTCCATTTCCTTTCTAATATACAGGTATGTTTATTTCCTTTAACATTGTACAGGTATAATGTAGTTAGGTTCATACCCTTTACAATGTACAGGTAAGTATGTTCGTACCTTTTACAATATACAGGTAAGTATGTTCGTACCCTTTACAATGTACAGGTAAGTAGATTCGTACCCTTTACAATGTACAGGTAAGTAGGTTCATACCCTTTACAATGTACATGTAAGTAGGTCCATTTCCTTTCTAATATACAGGTATGTTTATTTCCTTTAACATTGTACAGGTATAATGTAGTTAGGTTCGTACCCTTTACAATGTACAGGTAAGTAGGTTCGTACCTTTTACAATGTACAGGTAAGTATGTTCGTACCCTTTACAATGTACAGGTAAGTAGGTTCGTACCATTTACAATGTATAGGTAAGTAGGTTCGTACCATTTACAATGTATAGGTAAGTACAGTGTATAATCTTAACAGGATATTCATGTCTTTGTTCAGCAAGAACATTTTATCTTATCAGTATATTTCTGTTGCTGCTTTAAAAGAACCATACCAGAATTTCTTGTTGTTTTTCAACTAGAACTTCAATCTTACCGGGATATTTCTGTTGGTGTTCAATTTTTAATAATTTTGCCTGTGTGAAGTATTTCTCTTTCTCTGCCAATGGAAGTTGGTTCCATTCATGTCCTATTCTAAAATAAATCATTTTGCATTTCAGTGAAATTTTACTATAAAAAAAGAAGTTGTCACTTAATTTTAAAAAGAAAAGTGTTACAGTTATTTAAGTTTCACTTAAAAACACCCACTTAAGTTTGCTTTAAAGTTGTCATTTTAAGTCAAATAAAACTCCTTTTAATTAAACTACGTGTATTATCAATCAAGCATTCCTTAAACCTTTATCAATTGGATTTAAATAATAATAATAATTATTATTATTATTTTTATTTCAAAAATAAAAATCAATTAATTTTATAGCACTGTCATGTGCAGAATTTTGAATTTTTACAAAGAGAAATATTCAAAATTCTGCACATGACAGCACTCCTTAAAATATTGCGTAACAACCCTGTACAACCTGTTGATTAAATTTTACTTTCCTGTTGTCATTTATTCAAAACACGCTGTTTTAGTCCTATTTAAACCAGGCTTATAAGTGTAAACTCTGTCATTTAAGTTATACTAAAAACTACGGCTTTCACTTAACACTAATCTAAGTTTTACTTTAAAACTATGTCAATTAAGTTTACTTTAGTCAAGATATGACAATTAAGTATTATTTAATAAACGTTTACAATTAAGTTTTGCTTAAAATGTTGTCATCGTAAAATCTAATTACAAAAATAAATAAATAATAAAAAACAATAATAATAATAATGATAAATAATAATTCTGAAAAAGTCGTAGTAAAATGTCATAAAGTCGCGAAATCTTCCGAGTGTTATGTTGTATGGAATTGCGTCATTGAAACAAATACATACCGTCTCGTATTGTTCATGTAATTATAATATCATTTTTATAATAATCATTGGTTTGATATCTATAATTATGTATACACTTTAGTTACCTAGGTGATATCGATAATAGATACAGGATTACAATACTAAATACATGATGGGTGTAATAATAATGGTTAAAGTATTTTTAAATGACACAATTATCCCATTTAAATTTGGGGTGATTCACAAACTAACTGCAAGCCTGAATATTTTAAACAAAACTTCTCTATTAAAATCTGCAAGATATTAGGAATGTGTGGTACTTTCTTTCAATGCTTATATGAAAAAATAGTTGGCTCAGTCTAATGCAAGGTATAATACATAAAGTATGTTTCTCAATAAGCCGAGGCATCCGCCTATAGAATTCATAATTGAAAATTTGTTAAAATTATATTTATACTTGTAACATCCCAAAACGATAGTATCAAAGTGAAACGGTTTGGAAAATCAAAACTTTGATAATAAAAAAATTTACTTTATGTGTTGAAACATACATTTCGGAATACTATATATTCCGTATGCTTCCATACAAATATGAAAAATTTGATGAAAATAATCGTGTTTTTCAATTAATACGCATACGTATAGGGCGCATTATTTTGACTTCCAAATATTTTATATTTATGTGTGGTATGACGTAGGAAATGTTAAGATCTGTATTATCAGGCCACTGGTCAATACCCGTGTTTCCTATACAATTTTAAGTATATACAAAGCATTGTAAAGCGTAAAAGACACGAATAAATTGCCACTGCAATGTAGGCGCTGTATAAGTTCACAGACGAAAATCGTGTATAGTTAATTTTACTTTTCAAAATTATCGGTAATAATATTGAAAAAATGACCGATGACACACCTTCACATAGTGTTTTTTGCCTATTTACAATTTTGAAGTGTCTTTATTCCGTCATGTTTCAACACCCTCGCTGCTCAAAAATCCTTTCAAATCCTAAGTTTAAACAATATCTTATTTTTTATAAAACGCTTTTCATAAGTTTGCAACGCAAATCCTATAGGCACATTAGGCAAAAAATTATTTATCTTTGGCCTCAAGCTAATGTTGCGTATAGAGGTCTAACAGAGGTGTAACCTTGTTTCTTGACATTTTTCCTATAGGCGGATTGCTTATTGAGACTTATCTTTTACACACTAAAAATAAACAAATGTGTATTTGTTTTAAAAACATATATACTTTTCAAAAATCTCTATGTTTGTTGCATTTGGGTACATTTTCTTCATCGCTGGCCGTCTATCATTTGAGAAAAGCAGATACGCATTTTTTGGTCTTTTTATCTTTTCTTGAATATCCATGCCCTAAAAGTGAAAATAAATTCACCTTTAAAACGCTTAATACGTCTTTATAAAAATTCAGATCTTAAAAATTAAATGATAAAATAATTATTAAATAAATAAATAAATCAATCAATCAATCAACCAATCAATCAATAATACAGGTACTTCACATCAGTCTACACAATCAAGTACACCAAGGATTATAAAAAATGGCAGTAACATCCAGAATCGACAAGACAGGTAGAAAGGGCCATTAATTATAAAATCCACCGACTTTTAACGGATGGTCACTATGGCCTCGCAGCAGACCAGCTTTTTTACGACCTTCAAATTCATTATCTGCAGCTGTTTAAATACTAATTTCTCTGTAACTAACATTCTGATATCACAGAAGATTCTGTAATTTACATGTCACAGGAGTATGAATGGTATATTATCGTTATTTCCAGTGATTAAAATGACCGGCATTAACTGAGCTTTGTATTGTTATTAGAATAAAGTAAGTTTATTTTGTATCAACATTTGTTGAAATTAAAATAAAGTGCCATGTTTTAGCCCCGTAGCCATAAAACACCATACGGCAGATCGCAGGTCAACATTTAAATTTGAAAATATTTTCGAGATATCTTGATAAATAATTAATTTTGTATTTTAATTGGCATGTTTCTACCGTTTAATTATCATATTTCAAGATGAAAACTGCAATTTTAATTCGAAAATTTTATTATTTGACCTTTAAATACATTTACATGTATAACAAATTTAAAGATTTTCAGTCCGTCGATAATCATGAGAACCTGTTTCTCCGTTCATGTCTCTATGTTCGATCTCTCGAACCCCCCGAAGGCTCGAATATTTGGACGAAGTAAGGGACTTCGAGCCATCGAAGTTCTACTGTATATATAAATACGTTTTGTTTTGTTTTCAAGGGAAGTTAATACCATGTTAAAGCAGAAGTAAGTAAACCTTTTCCCGCGTATATTTTTCTAATCGAAACCTTCGTACAATGTATCAGCCTTGTATAGGTCTAACAATACACAATGTCATAGAATAACAAAATGGTTCTGAGTATGAACACATACGCGCGCGCTGAACAAAACCTTTCTCAACTCCGGTTTGATTGGAAATGTTCACCTAGTCAGTCATGAAGAGGACTGTGATACGATACAATTTTTAATGCCCTTCAACACAATAGAGGAAAGATACCCTCAGTGTCGAAGTTTAAAAGCGTTGTTAGACTATTAATAATAATAATAATAAATTCAAGCTTATATGTCTGCAGAAAATAAACAGACAGAAAAAAATCTTCAGGACCTATCCAAAGACATATGACAATGTCATGTGCTACCTTTGAATTTTTATGAAATAATACTATTCAAAGGTAGCATGATGCTACCTTTGAATTGTATTATTTCATAAAAATTCAAAGGTATCACATGACACATATATATATATATAATTTTAAAAGGCCTAAGTATACGATTATTTAATTTCAACTAGAACATCGTCTCTTACGTAGTACTCGCCACCCATAGTTTCCACTGGTCTATCGTCATAACTATGTCTTCATTGTGTATTTTTAATTTTAGTATAATCAATTTATGTGAGTTTTTAGAATATTTTTGCTTAGATTAAATGATAAACCTCGAAATTTCAAAAAAAAAAAAAAAAAAAAAAAAAAAAAAATGATCAGAATGAACTTACCGTTTCTGCATGTAATCGTTGAAAATTTTGATAGCGTATATGCTAGATGCAACTAACGCACAACTATATGCAGTCGCGGGATCTAATACCGGTTTGGATTGCACGGGTTTCAAAGTATAATTACGTGTCATTTGACGCTCATATAACTGTGACGTTTTTATTACGTCAAACATAACGTCATAATATTGTGAATATATATATATATTACGTCACATCAAAAATTAAATTTATATGAAAGTGGCGTCGCGTAGCTTAGGTCAACGTGAAATGCGTGTGCATGCACAGATCTAAAATGTCTACGACCCAAAAACATAACAATATACCTTATAACATATTAAGAACTTTCAAACTATGACATTGAACAATATACCAAAATTATTTCTATATCAATATCTGTTTTCAGATAAATTACCAATTTCAATCTTCTTATGTAGTTATAACATTGACCTTTGAACCTAAGACCTTTAATCATAACAAAATGACCGTCATATCACTGACTAGTTACAATATTCTTATATACATTGTACATACCTATACAGAAAGTTTATAGTTTTTCAGATAATTAACAATTTCAGTCTTCTTGTAAAGCTATGACCTTGACATTTGATCATATTACCTTTAATCATATATCAAATTGATTAACATATAAATACATACCAGTATTCTAATATACATGCCTATATAAAAAGTTTAGTTTTTCAGATAATAACCAATTTTAATCTTTTCATGCAACTCTGATAATAATGATACCTACAATATTTTAATATACATGTTAATACTAAACTGCAAAAACCACAAACTAGGTCGTGACCTTGATCTGTGACCTTGAACAATTTTGAAAGTAATTTCAAGAAAAGTCAAAACTTAAAACCCCATGTCATTATTTGATATTTAAGATAGTCAATTTATAATAATTAAAGCCAGTTTAAGATTTTGTATAAATAAACACAAAAGCGAGTCACCCATTTTTCGAACAATAGGCTTAAGACCCTAGAGAAACCAAATACTAGTAACACATCAGATTTTTTTTCTCCCGTCATTGGTTTTCGGAGATGAAGATTTTTGCGCTCCAAGGTCATTTTGACCTAGTTTTGGTATCCATGGCAACACCATAAACAAATCTGAATTGCACCAACTCATACATGCGTCTGACCAAGCACCATTGAAATCTGTCAAGTCATTTCGTGGAAGTCGAAAATAGGTGTTGACGACGCACATACACACGCTGCGCTACGCCATAAGTTCACATTACCTATCGTCTGGCCAGTGACTCAGCTAAAAACAAAGATATTGTAACTCACGACTTTGGACATACACTGAAGTAAATGTATAGTGGATTGGTTACAGTACCCAAAAACATCTTTTATATTTTAATACGATTATTTAAAAATTGAAAAAAATACAAACTTATTTTACCCAACAATATATACATGATCAATAAACCTACATTTATGTTTTATTCATAAAAATGCATGTCATTTTTATTTTAAAACTAAGTTATTATTTTTTGAAAAGGATATCCGAGTCGTGTTCCTTATAACAATGCCCACGTTAAAACGTTCGTTGTTGGTGAAAGTAGAGTTTGGTTTAGACAAACACCCATGATAATTTCCGTAACATCAGTGATTACCTACTGATTGTAGCTGTTTGCATTAATTAACAATTAATTAAACTTAGATTTTCTAAGATGTTTGTGCCGCATTTAAGTCGTTGTCGTTCATAAATGGATGTATACATTAATTAATGGTATATTACGCACCAGTCAAAATTATTTTTCTTATACTTCGAGGCTGTCAGTTCAGGGATTGTGAAGGAAACTAAAATGACTGGAGAAAACCACCGACCCAGGCTCAGCCGCGAAGGGAACCGACAACTTTCGAATCTAGACGGTGAGCGGCGCAGTGAAAACAGGCGCATGTTTCGATATTAATAATAATAATAATAATAATAATAATAATAATAATAACATATTATCATGGTCTAAGACTTGCCACGAGCATGGTACATGATTTTTATATTCTTAAAACACTAACTTGAGAGTGAAGTCTTGTGACAAAATACAAGAAAGAAACCCCCGGAATTTTTTGCAAAACAAGGCTTATTTATGCATTGTTATTGAATATTTTAATATTTTCCATTTTGGTACGGCACTACTATATTTACGAACGTTTATCATCATTAGCCAAAAAAAAAAAAAAAAAAAAAAAAAGATACATATGTTTTTTTCTGACTTAATGGCGCTACGTAGGTCGAGTGGTATCAAAGTTTTTATAAATATGTTCACAGCCTCTAACCGCCTAGGTCCAAATCTCGAGAGTAAGGAAAGGTTAGTCATCAGTGTACCGATAATCCCCGCGACTTCAGGTGGGGGGGGGGGATTCTGTGGTGTTTCGGTTTTCCCCACCACCCTATAACTATAACTTGCCACTTCTAAGGTCTAATTACTCCACTCAATTCTTCACACTTTATGTATTTTTTTCCAACATACATTTAAGTGTAAATCGATTTTATTTGAAGATTTATAATAATTTTACTACGTATTTTTTTTTACTGAACACTTGACACCGCAACACTGAGAGCAAAATCTAGACTGTTTATTCGTGTTAAGTGTTACTGTTTTCCTGGTTACCATTCAAACACAATGTGATTAAAAGATATGATATTACAATTTCAGATTACTTTATTTATTTATTACTTATTTATTTATTTATTTTAATTATTTATTTCATTGAAATGCTTACTAGTATTTCTCAATTCCAGGGTCAATGTTGGATTAATAACTTGAAATATATCAATGAAATTAATGAATTTTTTACATTTGGTTTTAATAGTTTTTGTTAGATTGTGCATGGTTATAAATATTATAAATATATTATTATTATTATTATTATTATTATTATTATTATTATTATTATTATGCTTGTATGATAAGGTTTACATGTAGATATATAACGGCTTTAAATGTCGCGAAACAATATTACTAATTTGATTACGTTAATCCGGATAGCCGTTAAGTTACATGGTTTTACTCACGTATTCCTGTTTATGTTTAATAGTAACGATCACGTGACATAAATAGGCTATTCCACGATCTAGTGTTTACATAAGTAATAATTTCGAAATAGTAAAACGTTTTCATACACAAACTTTTCTGATTATTTGTTTTTTCGTTTTATGACATGGTTGTTTAGGTTTTTATCTATCTACAGTAAGAGCATATTTTCGTTAACTTGAACCTACCACACCCTCTAGTAGAAGAATCCACTTTGCTTCATGTTTAGGTCATGTGACGAATATTTCATTCAGCGGTGCGGTTGTAAACGAATGGGTCAGGTGTATTGCCTAACATTCCCATTAGCGTAATATCATCGTAATTAGCAGAAGAACAGGTAAATTTACGAAAGTATTTAATCAAAAACATGATCAATTTAATTTTATGTGAGAAGCGTGCGTGTGGATATTGTTTTAATATCTATACAGTTGTTTACGTGCTTTCTAACACGGAAATCTACAACATGTTTTACTTGATTTAATTTCAGTTTTAATTGAATTACTGCATCTAGTACTTCAAAAGGTTATTTAATGTAATATTTTATGGTAATGATGCTGTGCTTCCTCGGATAAAAATGGAGGGAGCTGTTTGTGATGTTAGTAAATGGGGGAGGGGGGAGTTGGCATTATTTGTACAACCATAAATTGACTATAGTGTGTAGCCTAATAATTTTGAGGTGTTTGCACTGACCCTTTTTTCTGAAAAAATAACGCTCTATAGCCTTACATACTGTTGATGTTTTACAGTTCTATAATAACTTTATAAAGCTTGTATATAAGTACAAGTACTTGTTATTGATACATGTTCTGCTTGATGACAATTCATATTTTTAGTAGTCGGTTCATACACACACACATATACTAGTATATATATATATATATATATATATATATATATATATATATATATATATAGGCCAACCAAAAAAAAAGGCATGTTTCTGAAATCCTGAGTATCTCCATTCAAGCTTAGATTTACATAATCCGGGTTACCGTACTATCACAACATGACAGCCATCTTCATGTGGAAGTTTTTGTGATGAAGGAATGTTGATATCGTATTGGATAACTGTATGAGAAAATTATTTCATTCCAATCAAAAATTGAAATTAATTCATCACAGAACTTGCACATAAAAATGGCTGGGTTTTTCTAGTAAAAAGTAAGGTAGGTAGACTTTGACAGATAAGTATGTAAGGAAGCAGTCTGGGTAAGTGTACTTCATGTCCAGAGATTCACCCATGATCCTGGATTTATGACCAAACTCTGTTAAGAACACGACTGCTCCACGTACACATTATTTTTATGGAAAATTGTGTCGTACATTTTGAGTATGGATTTTGGCTAGGTCACAACAATTGGTTGTGTTGTCCATTCATTTTGGATTGTATCTTTAAATAGCAATATTGGAAGGGGGAAAAATAAGTTCATTGTGAAGAAAACATTTTAAGCTTTAAAAAAAAGACTAAATTTGTGCCAGTAAGTGTAATATTTATGACCTTACCAGAAATTTCATATAATATATAATCCTAAGAAATCAGATTTCGTTATATCCCTTCCTCTTTTAATACCCTAGGACATTTAGTTTTAAAGAAAAATATAAAAATGCATCATGTCCCTGTACTGATATGTTTAAAGACTTGTCATTGACAAATCATTTACCACCAAATCTTTAATTATAGTGTTTAAAAAAAATTAATTATTATTTTTGATTGAATTATGTTTAGTATTCAATGAAATATATCTCATTTACAAAAAAATTAAATTTTATATTTCATCATCATTATTATCCTGTTTAGATTATCCAGGCCTTTGATTATTTCTTTTAAGGATGAGGCCTGGCAGTCCAGTCAAGAACGTAGTCTCCACCTCCATGCTTGGGGATCCAGTGGATCAATGTCACACATTCTTAGGGACTTACAGTCCCATTTTACTAAGTCATCTCAGTGTATGGATCCTAGACATTGATCCTGTACTGCTCTCTACATGGCCAAACCATCTCAGCCTGCTTGTCTGGAGAATTTTTTAGATATCTTTGACGTTTAATTGAGAGAAGAGAAGTGGAAAAAGTAACTCAATGATATGATACAGCTATGTCATTGAGATTTCAAATTTTACACCCTGTAGATAATTAAATCTACTAACATAGTAATAGATTTAACTGATGATTACCCCACTATGCCACCTGAGCAGGTAAAAAAAATTGTTTCATTAATGCATCAAGTAAAGTACCTGATACACCTACCTGTAAACCTAGTGGGCTACCATCATTTGTCATTGTCACATATGTTGATTACTGAAACATATAATTTCACAACTTGTTTTAATAAAAAAATTTTTTTACCAGAAATTTGTGTTTGGCTGTAAAATACTAACTACGTATTTGAAAATTAATACCTGTCAAATTATTCCCTGAGGCCTAGTTTATAAACAAAATATTAACAGGATGTTGCATAACCTTGTCAAAAAACAAGATATAAACAGATATATGATGAAATAATTACTGTAGTCATATTCAAGTTGTTGTTTTCTATGTAGCAAGAAGCTATTCCATTTTACAATATTTTCCCTCCTTTATTTTTGACCAATCAGACCACAGACAACAACTTTACATTTGTTAGTGGACTGATAAATTTTCTCGATGTGTCCTTTGTGAATAACAGTCTTTTTAGAAGTGACAAGCCTGTTGAGCACTTTACCAGTCAATGACAAATTAAAAAACTACCGGTAACTACATTCTTTGATCAGATGGGTCACAAATAAAGGTGGGAAAATATCACCCAATGGAAGAGTCTTTTGCTTAATGGAAAACAACCAGTCAAATACAGCAATTAGTGTGATATAAACCGGACATAGTGTTAATTTAGTTAAGATGTACATGTACTTTACATCATTCAAAAAGACCTACAATATGATTTGTCCTTTGGACAAGGCATGCACAACAAGGTATGGACTTCAAATGTTCAAAATATATTGGATGGAAGGTAGAGAAGAAGATATAACACATACAAGATACACATGTAAATGATATATATGTGTTTAATAATGACACAATGAAACATTCAAGTAATATAATATACAATATATCTGTTTATCATTCAGACAGAATATACGATGTATCAATGAAACAAGTCACATATAATGTATCATTCAGACAGAATATACAATGTATTAATCAAACAAGTTATATATAATGTATCATTCAGACAGAATATACAATATATTAATCAAACAAGTTATATATAATGTATAATTCAGACAGAATATACGATGTATCAATCAAACAAGTTATATATAATGTATAATTCAGACAGAATATACAATATATCAATCAAACAAGTTATATATAATGTATCATTCAGACAGAATATACGATGTATCAATCAAGTTATATATAATGTATAATTCAGACAGAATATACGATGTATCAATCAAACAAGTTATATATAATGTATAATTCAGACAGAATATACGATGTATCAATCAAACAAGTTATATATAATGTATAATTCAAACAGAATATACGATGTATCAATCAAACAAGTTATATATAATGTATCATTCAGACAGAATATACGATGTATCAATCAAGTTATATATAATGTATCATTCAGACAGAATATACGATGTATCAATCAAACAAGTTATATATATTGTATAATTCAGACAGAATATACGATGTATCAATCAAACAAGTTATATATAATGTATAATTCAGACAGAATATACAATGTATCAATCAAACAAGTTATATATAATGTATCATTCAGACAGAATATACGATGTATCAATCAAACAAGTCACATATAATGTATAATTCAGACAGAATATACGATGTATCAATCAAGTTATATATAATGTATAATTCAGACAGAATATACGATGTATCAATCAAGTTATATATAATGTATAATTCAGACAGAATATATGATGTATCGATCAAACAAGTTATATATAATGTATAATTCAGACAGAATATACGATGTATCAATCAAACAAGTTATATATAATGTATAATTCAGACAGAATATACAATATATTAATCAAACAAGTCACATATAATGTATAATTCAGACAGAATATACGATGTATCAATCAAACAAGTTATATATAATGTATCATTCAGACAAAATATACAATGTATCAATCAAACAAGTCACATATAATGTATAATTCAGACAGAATATACGATGTATCAATCAAACAAGTTATATATAATGTATAATTCAGACAATATACGATGTATCAATCAAACAAGTTATATATAATGTATAATTCAGACAGAATATACGATGTATCAATCAAACAAGTTATATATAATGTATAATTCAGACAGAATATACAATGTATCAATCAAACAAGTTATATAATATATGAGAGGTACATGTTTGAAGCAGGTTTTCCACACTAGATGGTTGGGTTTTGAGGGAGCTTTACAGTCAGTGGTAGATAACTTTGAGATTGTAGTTAGTGTATTTCTTGAGGAGGGTTCAGCTAGGGCTCTGTCACTACACAAGCCTATCACATGTTTCAAGTTACAGCCCACTTTCTGGCAGACGCATTGAAGCAGTTGTCCATTCTGTGTAGGGCTTTTCAGAGTTCTGATATAGACTTTGTTGAGGGTAGTCTCCTTTTGCAGTCCACAGTTGAGGTGACGAGGTTCTAGGGAGGTTAAGGGATAGTAAATAATGGAATAACTTGGTTCAGTTTTGTAAGATGGCTCCACCTGAGCCGGTTGTAGATGAGATGGGGACATGTTCTTTTCAGTTTAGAGGTCACACCATTAGGGATAGTGCCAGTCAGAGGACAGGGGCTGTGTCTGCTTGTGAGATATTTGTCAGCAGTGTGATTGATAATTGTTGAGAAGGGTGATGCCGGTATTTTGTGTGCTTTAAATCAGTTTTTAAGTTCTAGATGTATAGTTACGTCAGTTGAAGAAGATGTTGTATCAGAGGTAGTGAGTTATTTGTGTAGTTGTTGGATAGGCAGCAAGTCTGAGTGTAGACAAGAAATATTAGGATTTGTTTCTTTTGATAAAACAAGGATAGAGAGTAACTGCAAGGTTAATTCAACTAGTAAGGAAGTTGTGCAATTAGTTTTAAAAAATAGGGCCATCTTTCCAATTCTTGCTGCAGCTGCTGAAAGACTCCTGGTTATTCCAATTTCCACAGTTGACTGTGAGAGAGGATTCAGCTTGCAGAATCTGATTAATACTGACATTGGAAACAGCTTGGCACCAGTCAACTTGGAACATCTAATGACAATATCCATTCACAGTGGTGAAATTGATTATGAAGCAGCTTTCATGAAATGGTCAAAGATGAAAGCCAGAAGGATTTTAAAACAACATTAGTGTGATTCTCATATGTGACTGTATATATGTGTGTAAATTCATTAATTTTATTTATTGACTTATATAATTATAGTTAGTGCTTTAGTAGACACTGAATTTATTTTTAAAGACTAAATAGTGACTATTAGCAGTGCTTAGTTATATTTGATCAATGTTTGAAATTTCTCATTTTAGACTTGTATATATTATTAATTATCATAATGGTGAATAATCAGGTAATAATTGTTTAAAACTATTGATATTTTGTAATTTGTTTTATTCAAAATAAAGATATACTAGTATTAGTTTATATTCTGATGAGTGATGTGTCTTTTTGAGATGAGTGGAAAGGGTGGTTGTGTTGTGTTCAATGTCACATCAGCAATTTTCCAGCCATTTGCTGAAATAAGTGAGTCCATGAGTATACTAGCCATTAGCCAGTCTTACAGTGATAGCTACACATAGTACAATAGATACATCCCAAACACAAAAATGTTCTACTGACAGTGCTGACCAATGATGTACAATGGCCAGAAAGATTAACTTTCTCATATTGGCGAAAAGGATTTTCAGACTGGCGACATGTACATTGTTGCAGAATATGGGTTGACGAAATATACGATGTATCAATCAAACAAGTTATATATAATGTATCATTCCGACAAAATATAAGATGTATCAATCAAACAAGTTATATATAATGTATCATTCTGACAAAGTATACAATGTATCAATCAAACAAGTTACATATAATGTATCATTCAGACAGAATATACAATGTATCAATCAAACAAGTTACATATAATGTATCATTCAGACAGAATATACAGTGTATCAATCAAACAAATTATATATAATGTATGATTCAGACAATATATGATGTATCAATAAAACAAGTTATATTTTATATATCATTCAGACAGAATATACGATGTATCAATAAAACAAGTTATATATTATGTATCATTCAGACAGAATATACAATGTATCAATCAAACAAGTTATAATGTAATACACAATATATCAATCAAACAAATTATATATAATGTATCATTCAGACAATATACGATGTATCAATCAATCATTTGTATATAATGTATCATTTAGACAGAATATATGATGTATCAATCAAACAAGTTATATATAATGTATCATTCAGGCAGAATATACTTTGTAGCATTTAGACAAATTCTACAATGTAGCCTTTAGACAAGTTATACAATGTATCACTGTAACAAGATAAACAACTTGTGATTAAGACATGATTTGAGTGATTTTATAATTTTATAAGAAATGTCATGTGGAACTAAATAGGTTTTGTACTTGTATAAATTTTGAATCTGGAGGATAAATTGAGTTGTATATCCCTCATAGAACAAGGTCTTGCTGTTTTGCAACATGCCATAATTATAAAGTTATATAAGACAAGTCTTGATGTTACATAGTTCTATAATGTATCATTGTTAGTAGATGTTTCTTGTTTGTAAACAAAAGTACTGTATAAAGTTTCTATCATGTATTAATTTGTTTTTTTGTCCCGGTGTTTATTTTAATTTACAGGTAGTACTTGTAATTTGTACCCTTGATCAGGTTTAAAATTTAGGATCATATGCGACATTTAAAACTATCTTTTTATTTAGGTTATCAGTCTTAATATAATTATCATCATTATCATATGTTTATAAACTTCAAGTATCATGCATCAATAATCTTGTGATTATGATAGACTTAAGATTTTGTAATCTGAATACCTGCCAGATCACATGTTCTATAATTTTAAATGATTAGACCTTGGCTAAGACAAGTCCCCCCTGTATAGGCTATATACTACCGGTATATGTATTTGTGAATGTATAATTGTGGTACATTATGATTTATGATGTACAGTAAAACCTTCATTAGAAAACTGCTTTATCATTTTGTCACAGCACTTATTGCCACTGTATATTTTATGTTCTAAAATCTGATTTTATATACAGTATTTTTTTGTTCAGTTCAGTTTGTGGACAAATCTTTTATATCATCCAAATCTGACTCAGAAATTGTTGTATTGTTTTACTGTATTAGTAAATAGACAGATGGATAAAGAAGACTTTATATGTGAGGTCTGTTGTCATTTGTTATATATTAGTGATATAAATACTGTTGGTATATGATATCATAAACCCATTATCTGTCATCATCTTTTTAATTATGTTATTGATTTTTTCATCTGTTATAGGGATTTGTACAGCTGTAGCAATCAATCAGACATACCTGACCATTAACTGACCACATCATGGGGAATTTTGGTGGACATGCCCTACCAGGGTCGTTCTTCATAGTTTTTGCAATATGGTGGACAATTCAGATATTCAACAGGTACTATACATGTCGTCGTAGAAATTCACGTTTTATGTCAACACCAACATATCCATGTACATGTCTTTGTGGAAAATTTAAAGAATGGCCGATGGAACCATTGATAAAATTATTCTTTGTAACTGTGGGATTTACGCTGGAAATAATCACAGGATTTGTCGATGGTAAATTTGCAGCACTTGGAAACGGTCAGCATGCCACCATGTTTTTCTTCTTTGGTTTAACAGGTGTAGTGGATTTGTTAGTTTATTTTAAAGCCCCCGTACCAAAGGATGCTGATTATGCCATATTTGCTATGGCAGTAGCTGTTGAAGGCTTACTGTTTAAATTTCATCTCCATGGTAGAGAACCACTGGATGTATTGGTCCATACTCTTTTAATTTATACCATAGGTGCGAACTTAATATCTGTGTTTGTGGAAATGCGATATCGTCACAATCCTCTTGCTGCATTATCCAAAGCCTATTTTATATTTGTTCAAGGTACCTGGTTTTGGCAAGTTGGTTTCATTTTATATAATCCTCTGCCAGGTGCTGTTAAATGGGAACAAGATAATCATGAACAGTTAATGATAGCCACCATGTTCTTTGCATGGCATTGTGGGGTAGTGTTTTTAATCATGCTAGCGATAGGAGGACTCATGGCATGTTTCCATAAAAGATTTGATGGTTTCTCAGATGATGATGTGTCAATGAAACGACTGATACACACGGGAGCCAATGGACAAACAATGATAGCGTTAAATGATAGTGACAGTGAGGTCGAGTTTGAAAGTCCAGCTGTGCATTAAAACCAAATTACTTATACAAGAGTATTTTAAAATAGAATATTTAACATTTATGGATTAAAAAAATCTGTGACAAATACTGTTCTTTGTGTATCGGTTTGTTACCATAGAAACTGAATATCAGTTTTAATAGTTACAGAATCATCAAGAGGGAACTTCTTGTTAAATTTTAACTTCAACAACAAAATTTTAAAATTACAATTATATGTTGAAAAAACACACCAATGAAAACTTTGATAATATTTATGTACACAGAAAAAAAGGATCTAGTTGCTACTTAAAAGTAGAGCATAGAATTTAGTAGATGATTTACTTTTTTAACCACCTTCTGCACAAATTAAAAAAAAAAAACTCAAACCACCAGTTAATTTTTTTTATAAAAATATTACACTTTTACAACTGTGCACATATGTGCTACATGTATTTAAAAATTTACCTCTGTCATTTACAAAATGTATTTTTAAAAAAATTGTTTTGGCTGATCAGTATTTGATTCAGAAATCCTCAGACACGTTAAAATTCTTATTTTCTGAATAAGCATTTTATATCATATATAAGATATTGTACATTCCATAAAGAATTATAAGGGTTAATTTGTCTGTCAGTTCAGTTTTCAGACTTGTACATACAGCGATTCCATCCCATACACCTGTTCTGATACAGGTAGGTACTAGAAACCGTACCAAAATCATGTTTAATCACCTCAATTGAAAAGCGTATTTTTTCAGCTTCCATTCTATCTGAATATAAATATGTTATTTGTTCCTGCCATTGAATATCTATAGGTATTATTTTATTTTTATTTTTTTTATGTCCTTGGTCTTTAACAAGAGGTACATGTACTACTTTTTGTATTACCTAGTTGAACTGTTGTTATGAAGTTAGTACTGAGTTGTTGAACTGTTGAATTGATATCCAAAGTAGCTAAAATATTAGAAATGCATTACTTCAAATTCTTGTTGTGAATAACATATCATAATTATATCATCTACTTATGTTGTTATATTGTTCACATTGTATTGTTTTAATTTAATTTTAAATGTAAAACTACATTAACATTCACATATAAATATTGTATGTACAATGTAGCTTTATTTGTTCTATATATATTTATTAATAATGCCTTTATAAGCCGATTTTTGAGTGTTTATAATGGATAAGAATGACTTTTGTCCAGGCTACTGTGTAAAGCAACTTTATTTCTGATTTACAAGTTTTCCATAGAACACATGCATTGATAAAATTATTTTTATTAATTTTAATCAATATGTTTTAAGTTTTTACAAATTCTTCAATGGTTTTTATGGTCATTTTACCAAAAAAAAAGTTTCTGAGGATGCATTTAGTGACTTTTGTGGATTTTTCCAATCAGGTGGTCATTAAGGTGACAGACCAGGTCAGACAGGTGACTGCTCTACAGAGGTTGTTTATATTGTAAAAATGTTAGGGACTGACTCAGGCTGATTGCTAGTGACAGGTGACCACTACATCAGGTTTTACTGTATATATGTGTGTGTGTGTGTGTGTGTGTGTGTGTGTGTGTGTGTGTGTGTGTGTGTGTGTGTTCTAGAAACAAGTTTGAGTGTATCAGTATGATACACAGGTACAAAAGGATTTAAATACATGTATCTTGATGAACAAATATTATTTTCTTTAAACAGTGAATTATAGCTTAATGTTATAATTTAATCATAATGATTGATCCTTGAAGCATAATAATTGTTTTATTTTCATCACTATTAAAAAGAAAAAAGTAACAATTTAAACAGGGTTTGAATGCTATTTTGCTATTAGACCATATTATTGTCTGTTTTCATCTTGGAGGTCCAGTTAATTCTAGGTACTTCAATTTTTTCCCACCATCCCAGAACTAACCACCTTGATATGGCTTGCTTAGGCCAAAATAAAAATAGAGTTTGTTTCCCCTTGCGTGACTGACCATAAAAAATCCTGCCGACTGAAAAAATTTTATTGAAAAATGTTTTTTTTTTTTATCCTTGTGATTCTTTGCTAATAGAATCCAGTTTGTTTCCTAACCCGAAAAGAAAACTATGAGAAAAAAAGCCTACCTACCTACCCAATATCAGAAGTAAGGGTAGGGCAAGGGGAAACAAAGATATTTTTAATTGTGGCCTTATACTGGTATGTGTAAGTGGAAGGATATATACTTGGGTGTAAAACGCCATTTCTCCACTTATTTCACTCCCATATTGAGCTATTAATGAAAAGTGAGTTGTCAGATTAACCAGAAGATTACTGGATGTGAATATGAGGTTTTTTTGAGCTATGTAAATTTTAAATTATTTATTTAATGTAAAGTATATTTATTTATTATATATTGTTAACTTTTTTCATTGATTACATGAACTATTTTTTCACAAAGAAAGTATAACACACACAATTGATATCAAGCCATACTCTTTTTCTTTATGTATGAGTGTCCTTTATATACAGGTTTATCTGTATAAACATATATATGTACAATGTATATACTAAAGTACAAGTCTAACCAAAATTTTGATATTAAAAAAAATAAATCTTTTTAATCTCATACACTTTTTTCTCCGATAAGATCATTAACAAAAGTTTCAGTTTAATTTCACCAGGAATATAAGTGGTGAAAATTTGCCTAAATGAATATTGTATGATCTAAATAATAAATAATACTGAAAAAATTATGGAAATTGGGGTTAGTATAAAAATATTTTATTGGATAAAATGTGATATATTATTGATTTTCATGGCTGATGTTTGATGGCATATTTAAATAAAGAGTTTTTTATAGGCATGTTTGTAAATCAATTACAAAAAAGAGTTTTGATAAAAGAAGCATTTTTATTGGAACAATAATTTAAGTTTTTTTCACAATCTCTTTCTCTCTTTTTTTTGTGAAAGGACAAGGAATGTTGGTTGAAATTCATAAAGGGAAGTAATTCTGTCTTCAGCCTCTACTATGTGTAAAGAGTATGTATAATTTAGAAACTTGTTGGTTTGATAAGAAAATATATGTAAAGTACAGTAACAATCACGTGCATAACATAAATATCTTACCTATATTTTAAGTGTGTGTGTGTGTGTGTGTGTGTGTGTGTGTGTGTGTGTGTGTGTGTGTGTTGGGGGCTCAAAAATTACAGAAACAAAATACTAGTAAATACAATTAAAATAAATACAATTACAGTAGATATAATCACAAAGTTCATGATAAAACTTTGATCTCTATAAAGTGTATATATAAAGTGTATATTATACCTTGGTTGAATCAGTTAGTGGTTTACAAGAATAACCTGGGTCATTCAATCTTAATTCTTTGAGATTATTTACTGTATTTTCTTGAATTACTTTTTGTTTTAATATTTTGTTAACATAGTAACTTAAATAATGCAATATTTTAGATATTATCACTTGAAGATTTTGCTTGGATCACTCTTTTTAAATTTACATAAAACTTATTTGGATCACTCAGTTCTCGTAAATCACTTTGTTTCATGTATTGTGATTTGGATCACTCAGTTCTCATAAATCACTTTGTTTCATGTTTTATGATTTGGATCACTCAGTTCTCGTAAATCACTTTGATTCATGTATTGTGATTTGGATCACTCAGTTCTCGTAAATCACTTTGTTTCATGTATTGTGATTTGGATCACTCAGTTCTCGTAAATCACTTTGTTTCATGTATTGTGATTTGGATCACTCAGTTCTTATAAATTACATTGTACTTTGTTTCATGTATTGTTATGTATGTATTGATTTTTTATATATTATCACTGTATAAATAAGATCAGTTAGTTTATGTTTATACTTTCGCTTGGATCTCATTCTGTACAAAGCATCCTTATAATTAAGTTCTACTTGGTTCATGTTTCACACATATATTTTTACTTGAAGCACTTGGCTTGCATCAATTTGTTCTTGGATACCATTGTGTACAATGTATAATAACATGGATTTTGCTTACATCACATTGTGTTCATTGTAAGATTATTGTTTAGTTACTAATTGATAGATATGGATTTTTGCTTGGATCGCTTGGTTTATGCAGGTTTTTGTTTGGATCACATTGTGTTCATTGTAAGATTATTGTTTAGTTACTAATCGTTAGATATGGATTTTTTGCTTGGATCACTTGGTTTACATAGGTCTTTGCTTGGATCACCTTGTGTTCATTGTAAGATTATAGTTCAGTTATCACTTGGTATATGCGATACTTTTGCTTGATATACCTGTAATCCCACTTTTTACTTGTTTATAAGACTTCACTTGGATCACTTGATTGTTTTGTAGTTATGCTTAGATCACTTGGCTTTACACATGCATATATTTATCTTTTAGAATTTACGTACAGTAAAGTGAAATGTATGATAGTATGTTTTTTATAAAGTGATTGTGATCAGCAAATTGGTGCAGCTAAGTGTTATGAAAACTTTTATTTTTTATTTTTAAAACATTCTTTTTTATGTGCATTAGAGTTAGAGTATCTTGTTTACATAGTATATAGTGAAATAAACTTAAAGAAGATTAAAGCTGCATTAAGTTTACCCATTATTGAAACAAAAAATTCTAAAAATATTTTTTATCAATATAAAGTAGTTGTTAAAACAATCTTTGTGATTCAGTTTCTCAAATTCACATTTATTAGTGCATAGGAGAAGGAAATTCACAAAGCTTGGGTCAACTAAAAACAAATTCTAAATATATTTTTTTATCAATATAGAGTAGTTGTTAATTCAGATTCTTAAATTCACTCTTATAAGCCCATAGTAAATGGAAATCCAAAAAGCTTGGGCCAACTCTATGATATGTTAATTATCAGCTTAGAGCACTTGCGGAAGTCTTAACAATGGCTTTCACAGAAAGACAGTATATTCATGCAAGAATGATATTGTTGAATTGCCTCCATCAAAAATGACTAGATTTATTTATAATAATGTTATTTATCCCTTTCCACAGTCATAAATGATACATTTAATCAACTTGTGTGTTTATTTACCATATCACTGCTTCCATTGTCAGAAATCATGCTTTTTTGCTGTGTTAACATTACCTTCTGTTTAATAAAGAATCAAGGGAGATCTTTGGTAGATCAGACTAGCAGATGTGGTTTTTGACATAAGTAAAGGTTTTGTCATGGAACCAAGCATTACATTATTCATAAGAGGCATAGTTAATGAAAAATGTGCTGTTTTATATTATACATAGGAAAACTTAATGCAGCTTTAAAATTTACCAATGCAACAAATATTTACTTTTCTCCTTGTTAACTTAGTGATATGGGCTACCTGTATATTTTTGTTAGTTTTTAAAAAAAAATTATACACAAATTTAGTCAGTAGTTAAACTAGTTACCTTTATATGATTTGATTTTATTGTACTTGTTTGTCTTTACTTTTTTCTACCATTTTAGCAGTTTTTCATTTTTCTGAAAGTTTTAAACATAAATGTTAGTAAATGGAAATTATTTATAATATAATCATTTACAATCATGTCTTAACTAAGATTTTTAAATTTATATTTAAAAAAAAAATTGGCAATATTTTCTGCTATTATGAAAATAATTTTTAAGAAACTAGGAGAGTTTTCTCAAGTATAACATAGTCTTTAAAGTGACATGTTAAATTCCTGAAGATCAACAAAATTACTGGTACTCTAAAAGCAAATATACTAATTTTAACTTATGGAAAATCTCAGGTAAGTCAGTGATTGTAAAACTGAAACCAAGCACCTGTTAACCATTTATTCTTGGAATAAGATTTTTTCTTACGTAAAGAAATTCAAATTCAATTATTATTATTATTATTATTATTTTTTGCTGAACAGACTATCAAAACGAATTATTTTTTTATTTTGTTGTATGAACATGAAGAATGCTACTGGTAATATTTCTGGAATTGTTATCAATTTATTTTTAGAACCATCCCACCCCCTTGTGCATGTGTTAGACAAGTAAAGACAGCTGAATGATCTGTTGTGGGTTTTGAGTATACACCAGTGCATTGTTAAGAGCTAAAACTCCACCCCAAGTGTCTGCTATGTATGATTTCTGACCATCAAGTTTCAGCTACAAAAACTAGCAACCATCACCCTCTTGGTATGAGTTAGAGTTTCTGTTTTTAACAAGATTTTTACACAGTACATGTATTCCAAACTCTGCAGAATCTCACAACAGATCTTGCTCTCTACCAAGGCACTATAGGCAGGCAAAAATGTTGATTCTTAAAAATTGACTATTGATGACAACCATACTGGAAAAATAACCTGCAGCAGACAAAATTTTGTACAGTGTACAAACTGTTGATTCTGAACAATCAAGATGCAGATGTCAAGACATGTCATTACTGTTACTTCTTGTTTGTTTTTTATATAGATTAGTTAATTAGCTTTACACATATCTATCATTATAGTTATAATCTCAGGAAATCCAATTTATTTATGATTATTTTGTTTTTTGTTAATTGTATTATAGTGTAAATGGTATGATTATTATTGATATACTGACAAAAATAATTGTATATAGTAAAGATTGTTGATACACTGTTAAGACAAGGTAAAAAGAACTATTTCTAACATTTTATCCCAATATTGTTGATAAGTATAAAGTCACTGTATCCAGACTTATCCTGGTTATATTTGACATGTCATAGTCAGTGTTAGCTCTGGCTCCTCAACAGTAGGAGACAAAAAATTAATCAACTAAAATTTGGAGCCAATTTATATGAAACTAGAAACTCTTAATGAAATTGATGAAAAATTTGGAGCAAATATATGAGAAAAACATCAATATTTTGGAGCCAGAAATCATAAAAATTAACAATTGGCTAAATTGGTGAATGACAGAGCAATCCTTGCATTGTTTCTCTCATCAAATTTGATTTTGCACATGATGGATATAGTTAGCTAGAAAAGAGGTGAAAACACTTTCACAGCACCAGCCTCATCACTGATGGAAGTTTACATGTTTAACTGAATTAGCCAGTTTTTAAAGTTTTACTTTGCTCTTGGGATTGTGATTTCGACATGGACTGGTAGATAGAATTATTGCTAACAAAATAAATGTAGCTCAATTTCTTCTCTTCTAATTCCATTGACAATGTTTGCCTGCTGAAAATCAGTGGCTTTGCTCAAGGTTAGTGGATTTTCCCCAGTGTGACACTGTATGCTTTGATGAACATCAGTGACTTTGCTCAAGGTAAGCGGGTTTTACCCAGTTTGACACTGTATGCTTTGATGAACATCAGTGACTGCTCAAGGTTAGTGGATTTTCCCCAGTGTGACACTGTATGCTTTGATGAACATCAGTGACTTTGCTCAAGGTAAGTGGATTTTCCCCAGTGTGACACTGTATGCTTTGATGAACATCAGTGACTTTGCTCATGGTCAGTGGGGTTCTCCAGTGTTTCAATGTTTGATAGTTTGCTTGCTGTAAGTCAGTGGGTTTCACAATTTCCCGCTGTTTTAGATATGACTGTCTTGATTTGCTCTACTCCATTGTTAAGGCTGTATTATACTTGTTTATTGTTTATACCATGTCTGTGAGCTAGCTGGTTCTAGATGTCCATCATTGTTGTCTTTGAATAAATCACCATAAAATAAAATATGAATGAGCTTCAAAAGTGATATCCTGAAACATTGGCACAAAACAGTTTTTCCCATTCGATATGGAACTGGATATATTTTTCAGTAAAAGTTTCATTTTTTGGGAAAAATTAAAATCAAATTCTTCACATCATATTTTTCCATAAATGTTAATATGATCATAAAATTGATTTTTTTTGTAATGTATCACTATACAGTTTAGTTTTGTATTTGTCAATAAGTGTATGCTAATATCAGAAATAAATAATCAGCTTTAATAAGTTCACTTTGATGCTATCTCTAAAGAGGAGAAATTTAATTAAGAAATAAATAACACTCTAATAATCTCAGATTGAGGAGAGATCTTTAAATCTAAAGACAATAAAATCTTCTTAAACTGATAAATAAATAAAAAAAAAAAAATATTGACATTCTGGCAGTAAAGAAAAGGTTTGTCCAAAAGGAACCAGAGTGGTTTATCAATTTCTGTTTTATGTAGGATAGAAAACTTTTAAAACATGATTTCCAAAATGAGCTATTCTGTGTTAATTCTTTGATAATGTACAATTTTTGATAGGTAATACCCATACATTAAAAATTATTACGTTTTTTTTTTTAAGTTTTAGATACATTTACTTTAGATATTTTTCTTTATTGGCCACTTTAACAGAAATTTCTCATATTACACTTGTAACAACACTAGGCATTTATCTAGAACTTTTATTAGCTCACCTGAGCTGAAAGCTCAGATGAGCTATTGCTATCCATCTCAGCCCGTCGTGCGTCGTGCGTAAACTTTTTACATTTTAATCTTCTCCTCCAAAACCACCAGGCCAAATTTAATAAAACTTGGTAACCATCATGCCTGGGTGAAGCCCTTTCAGATTTGCACAAATGAAGGAGTTATGTCCCCTTGGGGCCCCACAAGGGTGGAAATAGTAAAAAACTTTAAAAATATTCTCCTCTGAATCTACAAGAGATATACCTTAGTTATTTCATTTATAACATCCTTAGGTCATCTATTTTCAGATTTGCACAAATGATAGCCATGGGGCCCAAAATGGGGAAATTGTAAGGCAGTGAGTGGGGAAATTGCTAGAAATTATATATTTGTCACTATATCTTCAAAACTATCAACTTTTTGTATAGGCATGTATATATTAGAATATTGTAGGTATTGACATGACAATCATTTTGATATATAGTTCAAGGTCATATGTTGAAAGGTCAAGGTCACAGCTGCAAAAGAAGACTTAAATTGCCAATTATCTTGAAAACTATTAATTTTTTGTATAGGCATGTATATTAGAATGTTGTAGGTATTGCATCAACGATCATTTTGATGTATGGTTCAAGGTCAAATGTTGAAAGGTCAAGGTCACAGCTGCAGAAGAAGACTTAAATTGCTAATTATCTTTAAAACTATTAACTTTTTGTATAGGCATGTATTCTAGAATATTGTAGGTATTGAAATGATGAACATTTTGATATATGGTTCAAGGTCATATGTTCAAAGGTCAAGGTCATAGCTGCAAAAAAAGACTTAAATTGCTAATTATCTTGAAAACTATTAAGTTTTTGTATAGGCATGTATATTGGACTATTGTAGGTATTGACATGAGAAACATTTTGATATAGGGGTCAAGGTCACAGCTGCAACAGAAGACTTAAATTGCTAATTAGCTTGAAAACTATTAATTTTTTGTATAGGCATGTATATTTGAATATTGTAGGTATTGCAACAACGATCATTTTTATATATTGTTCAAGGTCATATGTTGAAAGGTCAAGGTCACAGCTGCAACAGAAGACTTAAATTGCTAATTATCTTGAAAACTATTAAGTTTTTGTATAGGCATGTATATTCGACTATTGAAGGTATTGACATGACAATCATTTTGATATATGGTTCAAGGTCATATGATGAAAGTTCAAGGTCACAACTGCAAAAGAAGACTGAACTTGCTAATTATCTTGAAAACTATTAACTTTTTGTATAGGCATATATAGTAGAATATTGTAGGTTTTGCAACAACGATGATTTTGATTTATGGTTCAAGGTCATGTGTTCAAAGGTCAAGGTCACAGCTGCAAAAAAAGACTTAAATTGCTAATTATCTTGAAAACTATTAAGTTTTTGTATAGGCATGTATATTGGACTATTGTAGGTATTGACATGAGAAACATTTTGATATACGGGTCAAGGTCATATATTGAAAGGTCAAGGTCACAGCTGCAGAAGATGACTTAAATTGCTAATTATCTTGAAAACTATTACTTTTTTGTATAGGCATGTATAATTAGAATATTGTAGGTATTGACATGACGGTCATTTTGATATAGGGTTCAAGGTTATATGTTGAAAGGTCAAGGTGATATCAACATAGGAATACTAATATTATTAATTATCTTGAAAGCTATTAATTTCATGCATAGTCATGTATATAAGAATATTGTAGGTATTGACATGACAATCATATATGGTTTGAAGTCATATATGTTCAAAGGTCAAGGACATAGCTGCATAATTATTCTGAAATTGATTAATGATTGCACTACAGTTACTTCATGCATATTTTATAAGGTACTTATAAATGAAAAGTTAGTGGATATATTTCTGATTAAGTTTTGTGGGAGTTCTTAACTTGAGAAAACTTTTAAAGTTTCTGTACTAAATATATTGTCTATTGCACTTTGCAAACAATATTAGACATATCTTCAGGTGAGCGTTAAGGCCCATGGGCCTCTTGTTATAGGTTTTTAAGGAACAAAAAAATACCTCTTTCAACTTTTTTTTGTCCATTGTAATTATATTTCAAATTTGATTTGTAATTTTTTTTTATTTGAGTCCACTTAAGGGTAATATACAGTGTAATAAAGTGTAATAAACTGCATATTTCATAACAAATTTAAACAAGTCTTATCCTGTGTAATCCAGTCCTTTTAAGTTTACACAATGAGTCTATAGACCACAGTATTTTTCTGAAAACAGGGGAAAAAAATACAAATTTGTTTCATTTTATTTTATTATTTCTATTGATTGGTTTTTATGAAATATTCATATAATGGCATTATGATAATTGATATGGCTTAACCTCCCAATTGTGGCCTAGAGATAATTTCCTTAATCGAATTGTTGAAAGGAGAAAGTACCTAATTTATTTAAAAATGTATAAAAATTAATTATGCAAAATTGTCATAAAAATGCAATTCAATTATATAAAATTTTGTATTGTTCACACACACTTGGGCATAGCAGTTTTCCTGTTCTGACTACTGGTTCTGTCAAATGGAAATACAGATCATGTTCCAGTTCATTGAATTTTCAATAAAAATTTCCAAAATCCACTGTGGACAGTAGTTCTGGTTGATCAGATCAAAGATCTACTTTTTTTTTAATTGAATATTTTGTCTGAAAGAATAAACAGAAAACGAGTTTATTTGAAGATCAGCATATTGTTGTTTTAAAGAATGATCAAGAAAGAAGTTCAGTTGAAAGACCACAAATTTGATTTGAAATAGTGAACAGAAATTTTGTTCATTTGAAAGATGGGGTGTTTTGTTTTTAAAAATGCACAGGAAAAGAATTCATTTGAAAATCAGCATATTTTTGTTTTAAAAAATAAACAGAAAAAGAGATTATTTGAAAATCAGCATATTGTTGTTTCAAAGAATGAACAGGTAAAACGGTCATTTGAAAGACAGAATATTTTTGTTTTAAGAAATGAACAGGTTCATTTTTGAAACAGGGTATCTTATTTCCAAAAGACAGATAAGGAAATAAGAGGGATTGGTGGGTGGTTTAATTTTGTACATTCTGATCTGTTCTTGTGACTCATTTTGATTGGATAATGCATGTACTTAAGTCACATGTCAGTCAAGCATAATTTTTATAGTAAAAAATTAAACTCTTTAATAATGGTACTGGAGTTAATTTACCAAAGGTGAACAAACAGTATTTGTTGGGTACTATGAATTCCTTGATCATTCCAAACCTGGTCATATCAAAATTCTTGAACTCAAAAATGGTTCTGTGTTGTCTTTTCTGTATGGATGTTAATGCTTTTACCAAGATGCCAATATGTAAATGTGTTATCTATTCAGCTAGTCTGATAAATGATTTTTTTAGCAATAGTGATTTATACATAGAATTTTTTTTTTGGAAATAATATACAGAAAATGGAAGTAGTTACAAAATATCACACAATAAGTGTTTAAAGAACCTGCATGTAAATCTTTAAACATGTATGTATATGTGTATCCCTTTACATATAATAAGTTAACCATGGATAAACATGATTATTATAAGATATTGATGATGCCAGTCAAATTTTCTATGTGTATTATGAGTATTTGATGATAATTAAGATGCATGTAAATTTATGATTATAAAACAAGTCTATTCATATAAATGGCACATTGACTATCATAAATGTCACCGGTACTTATAATGTTGAGCATAATTAATATTTTTTTTTGGTGAAATACCTAAGTTTTAGTTATAAGTGTAACTGTTGATTTTTGATACTGTTCTGCTGTAAATGTTAAAAGCATGTTTTTATCTGTCTATTTCACTGTAACATTTATCTGATTTTTCCCTGAGATATTAATCAGTGCTGGACAATAGATGGTTAAAATATTTATATGTACATGTATATTAGATATATAACAAAATAAGTGATTATGTTGTTATCAAACTGTTTATATTGTATAGAGCATAGAGCACTAAATAAATGTGATAAATTAACCTTACTTTGTATCTTATTTTTTATGTAAAATAATTTGATTTATAAGAAGAGCAAAAACAACATTGTCTGAATTTGTCACGTGTTTTCAAAGGTTGTTTTAAATGATGTGTACCTTCGGATCAGCAATTTTTTAGCTATAGCAAGGTTATAAGTTTCTATGGATTAATCTAAGAACAATGTTGTGTATGTATAAGATGTACGAGTGTGTATTATGGTCTGTTGTTTAACAACGGGGCGACGTTTTGGTAAGGTGCTGTCTTACTGTCAGTATGCCTCGGACTAGCATACCACTCCCAAACTTCATTATCCTGGTACCAGGGGAACCAGTCAATCCGCTATCCTAAAGCTGGGTGTCAGGCGAGGATACTCAAGTCGTATGTATGATCCGGGAGCTTGGTTCAAACCCAAGCCAAGACCATATTTTACTGGTTCTGTGTTTTACATCATCAGGCAGGTAGGTTTTGATTAAAGCAAAGAGGGCATTTTTCTGAACTCTCGCACAATTATTTCATTGCGTTGTAGCCGTTCGTATCAACCTTTTTTAACATATAAACACACTTTGCAGTGTTTGAAATACAATTACCTTTTTAAATACCAGGCATCAGTTTCACATTCATTTCTCAGCTAAGATTTCCTTTAACTTAAATCTGGGTAATAATTTTATTAATTGTTTAGATCTACAGGAATTTAAGGTGTCATTTTGAAGATCACTTAAAGCTCATAACAGCCATAATTAGTTTTGTGAAAAATGTTCATTCACATTCCTGCGTCTTTTGGGGGAGACGTTAAGCCGTTGGTCCCGTGTATCCGACGGGGCACGTTAAAGACTCCCCATGTTTTTCGAAAACAGAGTAGGCGTTTACGCCGGCATAGGGCCCACTCACCTTATCAAAATCAACACCCGATTTCGGCTCCCTTTTCTTTTAAAAGCTCCTCATTAGACTTCACAGGCTTCAAATAACCCCATCCAAATTTTTATTTTATTCAACAGTTAAACATTCTTTCTCTTTGCATGCTCATCGGCGCGCCGGTTTCGTTCGCCTGGTGTTCGCCTGCTCGCTTGGCACCCCCTTCTCATCTACCTGCTTCAACTTTACCACGTCAAACATCAACGAAACTCAATTTAAAGCAATCGTCTGCACATTGGCCTAACACCACATGTAGACGTTAAACTCCAACAACTTGTCTGTGTGTATTCAAAGTTCTAAAAGAGATTGTTGAAATTTACTAAATTCAAGTTAAGGAACATCTCAGTTAAGGAATGATTTTGAAACTCGGGCCAGTGATTTCAAATATCTTTATGTCTATATTTAAAAAAATACCTGTTTAAATTTTGATGTGCCATATGTGCTCATTTCGGAAAATCATTCTTCAACAATGACACTAGGGGCCGAAAAAGTTGATAAATTAAAAAAGATAATCCGAATATTTGAAAAATTATAAATCCAAAGTTCCAAAAATTATGAATCCAAATCCCGCTAAGGAACGCTTTGCATGAGAAAACAAACCTTAGTTATAAGAAATTAAAAAATAAAGACGTCTGTAACTTTTGCCACAAGGTGATTTTCTGATAGCACAAAGAACTTCCTACCGAGTTATAGATACCCTCAGGGAGTTTTATTCCACCAGCTGCGGTACCCGCTCAGGGGTAGACAATGTTAAAAATAAATACCTGTATAATTTTGATGCACATTTTAGATATTCATTCCTCATCAGTTACACTAGGGGCTAAAAAATTGATAGATTAAAAAATATAATCCGAACATTTAAAAATTGATAAATCCAAAGTCAATTATTTCTGTTGCGTTCAGTTTTTTTTTTTTTGTTTTTTTTTGTTTTGTTTTTGTTTTGTTTTTGTTTATTTTTATTTTTTTTTTGTTTTGTTTTTTAGTGTCCGTGTTATAATTTCTTTTCATAAGCTTTAAGCAAGGACGCGTAAAACAGTAGTCTTAAAGGGCAGTTGATCTTTATATAGAGGTAGTTGCTATATACGGCTTTAATGTGGTTGTTATACAAGACTTTACTGTGGTTGCAACATAAGGCTTTACTGTGGTTGCTATATAAGGCTTTACCGTGGTTGCTACATAAGGCTTTTCTGTGGTTGCTACATAAGGCTTTACTGTAGTTGCTACATAAGGCTTTTCTGTGGTTGCTATACAAGACTTTACTGTGGTTGCTACATAAGGCTTTTCTCTGGTTGCTACATAAGGCTTTACTGTAGTTGCTACATAAGGCTTTACTGTAGTTGCTACATAAGGCTTTACTGTAGTTGCTACATAAGGCTTTCCTGTAGTTGCTACATAAGGCTTTCCTGTAGTTGCTACATAAGGCTTTACTGTAGTTGCTACATAAGGCTTTACTGTAGTTGCTACATAAGGCTTTCCTGTAGTTGCTACATAAGGCTTTCCTGTAGTTGCTACATAAGGCTTTACTGTAGTTGCTACATAAAGCTTTATTGTAGTTGCTACATAAGGCTTTCCTGTAGTTGCTACATAAGGCTTTACTGTAGTTGCTACATAAGGCTTTACTGTAGTTGCTACATAAGGCTTTCCTGTAGTTGCTACATAAGGCTTTCCTGTAGTTGCTACATAAGGCTTTCCTGTAGTTGCTACATAAGGCTTTACTATAGTTGCTACATACGGCTTTACTGTAGTTGCTACATAAGGCTTTCCTGTAGTTGCTACATAAGGCTTTCCTGTAGTTGCTACATAAGGCTTTCCTGTAGCTGCTACATAAGGCTTTACTGTAGTTGCTACATAAGGCTTTACTGTAGTTGCTACATAAGGCTTTCCTGTAGTTGCTACATAAGGCTTTCCTGTAGTTGCTACATAAGGCTTTACTGTAGTTGCTACATAAAGCTTTATTGTAGTTGCTACATAAGGCTTTACTGTAGTTGCTACATAAGGCTTTTCTGTGGTTGCTACATACTGCTTTGCTGGAGTTACTACATGTACAAACGGCTTTACTGTGGTTGCTACTTACGACTTTACTGCGGATGTTAAATAAGGCTTTACTGTGGTTGCTACATACAGCTTTGCTGTAGTTGCTACATGAACAAACGGCTTTACTGTGGTTGCTACTTACGACTTTACTGTGGTTGTTAAATAAGGCTTTACTGTGGTTGCTACATACGGCTTTGCTGTAGTTGCTACATGTACAAACGACTTTGCTGTAGTTGTAGCTTTGATTGCTACATACGGCTTTGCGGAAGTTGCTACATGTACAAACGGCTTTACTGTGGTTGCTACTTACGACTTTACTGTGGTTGTAAAATAAGGCTTTTCTGTGGTCGTTACATACGGCTTTGCTGGAGTTGCTACATGTTCAAACGGCTTTACTGTGGTTGCTACTTACGACTTACTGTGGTTGTTAAATAAGGCTTTACTGTGGTTGCTACTTACGACTTTACTGTGGTTGTTAAATAAGGCTTTTCTGTGGTCGTTACATACGGCTTTGCTGTAGTTGCTACATGTACAAACGGCTTTGCTGTAGTTGTAGCTGTGGTTGCTACATACGGCTTTGCTGTAGTTGCTACATGTACAAACGGCTTTACTGTGGTTGCTACTTACGACTTTACTGTGGTTGTTAAATAAGGCTTTTCTGTGGTTGCTACATACGGCTTTGCTGTAGTTGCTACATGTACAAACGGCTTTACTGTGGTTGCTACTTACGACTTTACTGTGGTTGTTAATAAGGCTTTACTGTGGTTGCTACATACGGCTTTGCTTTAGTTGCTACATGTACAAACGGCTTTACTGTGGTTGCTACTTACGACTTTACTGTGGTTGTTAAATAAGGCTTTACTGTGGTTGCTACATAAGTCTTGCACGCTGCTATTATTACTTGTACTAAAACCTGAGTTCAAAGCATTTATTGTGTCTAAAATCTGAAAGTTAGGTACACTATTTTTTTCTGTGAGTCGATGATTTAAATAATGTTAAACAAAACTCTTAAAAGTTATTCAACACAATAATGATTTCTTTAGGTTCATCTGGTATCCACAATATAAATTATTTTGAGTATTGGTTAAAATGAACCTACCCTGATCTCTAATTTCAATTTCTGTGATAAAAGGCGATGTTGCATATATTTTCATTCTTACCAAGTTAATCAAAGCAAATTTACAATAACGTTTTCATAAAAAGCTATACTTTCCGATCATTTTGCTAACATTATTAAATTGATAATATCATAAAGTTATATTATTAATATCTGCGCGAAAAGGTATTGAATTTAACCCTTATTTTTTCAGGCTATCATGTTTATGAGTTTTTTGTTTAAAGCTACATCAGCATTATAGCAGCTATTTGCGGCTATTCAGGACATCAAGGACGAAACAAAGTGTGACCTTAATCTGTTAGTGGATTTGATAAACAGGTTCGCCTGGTGATACTGTCATTTTGGTGCATGTGTCCAGGTGCATCGAAACAAAATAGGTCGTGCATTGATGACGCATGTATACATGTCCATAATTAAACAGAAAAGTATATGAAACATTTAAAATACAACAATATAGAAATTATTGCTTTATGTTAACTGGAACGTGAGCAGGTTGTTGTAGATGCTGTTCATCCCCTTAGAGAGGCAGGCTGAAAAAAATCATAATTGACGTCACTGCTTCAATTATCTCAGAATGTGGGACTAGTACGGAAAAAATTACAGTACAATTATACAAATTATCAAACCCATTATGTATAATAAGTATAATTAGGCTGTGATTTTTCGATGTTCTTAAATTTATCTCTTTATATAAATAAATTAATATCATGACGTAAAATACAAAGAAACCAAGACCATATGCATGGACGAAAAAATGGACATATTTTGAGAATTTGAAAGAAATTAAGGTCGTACATCATAGACTAAAAGGATAACCAGACTTAATTTTGGGCTTTACATCTGGTCCTTAGTTTGGTATGTGGCACGTATAACATGGCAAAACAAACCAATGAAAAAAAGTGTATTATCCATTTTTAAGTAAATTTGGGTAAATAAGAATGAACACCTACTTTGAACAAACATTTGTACTAATGACAAACTGTTTTTAAATTGTAATCGTTAATTATGTAAATATTTAATCGGAAATCAATACACTCACATACGATTCATAGTGAATTCTGGCAAAAAACAAAAAAATTAAAATGGTACTGAAATATGTTTGGATTAGAGCTATGGGTAAAAATGTAAACTAAAAAGCTAACTGTATTTCCGGTATAAATGGCAAAAGACAAACTTAAGGTTATCTTTGGTTTGATGGACCAGAGACATAGGTAATAACGTAAACCAAAATAGCTTTCCATCTTTGGATTGATGGACAAGAGACATAGGTTATGACGTAAACAAAAATTATTTTCTGTCTTTGTTTTGATGGACCAGAGAAATAGGATATACTGTAAACCAAAATAACCTACCGGCGTTAGTTTAATGGACCAAAGACAAAGGTTATAACGTTAACACAAAAGCTATCCATCTTTGGTATGAAAGACGTTCCATCTTTGGTTTAATGGACAAGTGATATAAGTTAAAACGTAAACCAAAATTGCTAATCATCTTTGGTTAGATGGACCAATGACATAGGATATAACGTAAACCAAAATTGCTTTCCATCTTTGGTTTAATAGAAAAGAGACATATGTTATAACGTAAACCAAAATTGCTAATGATCTTTAATTTGATGGACCAGAGGCATATATTATAACGTGAACCAAAATAGCTTACCATCTTTGGTTTGATAGAACAGAGACGTAGGTTATAACGTAAACCATATTAGCATATTTTCTCTGGTTGAAACAAAACAAGAATAATGATTATAACTTATAAGTTACTTATTAGAAAAAAAGAATTATCTAAATGAAAAAATAAAATCGAAATATTATTGAGGGCTGGTTCACTAATACACCTTTACCTGAAGCTTATATATTGTAATCAGGTAGGTGTCATGTCAAGTATGAAACTAAAGTTGTTTTTAAAGAAATTAAAGAACAGTATTGTTGTAAATTATGTTGAAGAAATTATTGTAAACTGCTAAGCCATGTTATGTGTTTTTATTTGTACTGAACGTATGTTGTCATAGTTACATCATAACGATGCATTCAGGTAATGGTTTATACTATGTGTATATAGATTACCTGTATTTGAGGTTAATCAGTCGATTTATCAATAATGTAACAAACTTATTCCGTTAGAAAACAATAGTGAAGAAATAAAAGTATGATTTAATAGGTATATATCTCACATGTCTTTAACCAACCATGATAAAACATATATTTTGTAATAGAATGATGTCACACGTCTCTATGACCAGCCATTATAAAACAAGTATTTTAAGATAAGTGATGCCACACGTGTCTGTGACCGGCCAAAATAAAACATGTATTTTGAGATAAATGATGCCACACGTCTCTATGACCAGACATTTTACAACATGTATTTGAGATAAGTGATGCCACACGTCTCTATGGCAAGCCGATATAAAACAAATATTTTGAGTTAAGTGATGCCACAAGTCTCTATGACCAGCCGTTATTAAACATGTATTTTGTTAAACAATAATGCCACGCGTCTTTATGACCAGCCATTATAAAACGTATATTGAGATAAGTGATGCCACATGTCTGTGACCAGCCGTTATTAAACATGTATTTTGTTACAGAATGATGCCACACACCTCTAAGACCAGCTGTTACAAAACATGTATTTTGTAATAGAATGATGTCACATATCTCTATGACCAGCCATTATTAAACATATATTGAGATAAGTGATGTTACATGTGTCTGTGACCAGCCGTTATAAAACATGTATTCTGAGATAAATGATGCCACATGTTTTTATGACCAGTCATTGACATTGAATGATACCAGCCGTCTCTTAGACAAAGTTTTATCCTACAAGTATTTACAGGTAGGGAGATACCAACCGTCTTTCTGACAAACTTTTATAATCAAGTATTTACAGATAGGGTGATACCAACCATCTGTATGACAAACAATTATTAAACAAGAATTGTGAGATAGTATGATGTAATCTGTGTTTATTACAATGTAATATTAAATAAGCATTATGAGATAATGCCACTTGTCTCTACCACAAGTTCATTGATAGTTTTGTGGTTATAAACCAATCCTTACTGTGATTCAATTTATGGAGGTACAGACAAAAATATCTAGGATGTATGAACGGGCGATATTACCGTCTATTTAATAAATATATCTGCATTTAAAATGGAGAAAAAGGTGTGTGTGTGTGTGTGTGTGTGTGTGTGTGTGTGTGTGTGTGTGTGTGTGTTCGATCGATCGATCGATCGAGAGAGAGAGAGAGAGATAGAGAGAGAAAGAGGTTGCAAAATTATTGGATTAATGATATCGAATCTCTTTGTCATGATAGCCCTACCACTTTTAACTGGAAACCACTTTATCATTTTTATGATATCCGTTCAAATCGGAAATCTCATTATAACAATGGAAAGCTTCTAAAATTTTGTCTTGTTTCTTTTTCATATATTATATTGTGAAAATTCTGGGTTGTTTTTGTAATTACTAAGCACATGTTATTTAGTGAAGAATTTTTACAATTTAGTTTAAATACAAATATCTAAAATTCCTTAAACAAACCTTTTCATAATTATGGATTTTTCTTTAGATTTTTGTGGTTTAGGAAGGGAGATAAACGTTGTTTAACGTAGCAGTAAATAAACTCAATAAAGAATGCAAGTGGTTGTAGATGTAGAACCAATATTTCAGTCAGGAAAATACATGAATACGCATACACATTAGTTTTACTAAACACTAGTAAACACATCAAATGTCATGAAGCATTTTATAAGAAAGGCTGTAAATAAACACCGGCAAATGCCCCACATTACACCTATTTTTCAATTTGAATAGATTAGAGTATTTTATTACATCATAACTGTTTGAGGATGAAAAAAATATTATTAACAGAAACTTATTATTATGTGCATCAGGGATTTTTTAAAAAAAATTATTAAACAATATGTACTTAATCTTGCATCGCTACTGGAAAATGTAACTTTTAAATATTCAGTAAAATCAACTTTCACAACGATGGAACTCGCTAGCATACCACGTTATCAATACCTCTTAGAGTAAAACAACTATTACCGGACGGTTTTTTCGCTATTTATTGCAAAAATTCTGTTAACATCAACAACCGGGCAATGAAAGCAGCATCAAAGGAAAGAGGGAAGCAAGATGAATCTTCTGATGTATTTTTTGTGGTAAAAAACAAATAATAATGATTTTCTGTTGATATTTCTACTGTCCGGTAATAGTTGTAAGCCTTTGACAGCGCCAACATATACCGGACAGCTACAGAACAATTTTCTATCGTGTGAAAAGAAAGATTTAAATGCATACAAATGCATTATGAATTGACATTACAACATCAAGACCTCATGAATATTATTAATATTTTCCACAGAAACGCAAAATCATTAATAATTATAACAAAAACAATAAAAGATAAGACGAAGTTTTTTTAGTGTCTTCAATCACGTCCACACAGTGTTGTAAATATATAACAAATACCTGCTAAATTTTGATGTGCCATATGTGCACATTTCGGAAATCATTCCTCATCAGTGACACTAAGACCGAAAAACCGTGAGGATCAAGTAAGGGGCAAATTAGAATTAACAGACTATTTATTTAGCAACTTACTGTCAGTTTTATCAAAACTAGTTTCAGTCATTTTAGCATTGATTCTTATTTTTATTCGTTCATTTAGAAATAAACTGAATGGACGCTGTGCACACTGTGTAATACGCGCAGCGTCCATTCGGTGTATTTCTAAATGAACCGAATAAAATACTTATAATTGAATTCGGAATAAAATTATTTAACTATTTGTAATATTATTACAATAATTTTAACACTTTTTAAATAACAGTAGCGAGGATGAATATGACGTTGTCAATGACGTCAAAAGAAGGCGTGGTCTCGTGAATTCGGTTAATTGAAAATTGAACCGAACTTTACAGCCAATCAAAATAGCGGAGATTTGTAAAAATTAACTAGTCCTGGATTTTTAAAAATTTTTTTCCTACAGTAGATCTAGTATTGTTCTTTTTCTCTTTGTAATGCTATGCCATATCTCAGGCAACCGTGGTGGACCGAGTGGTTATGGCTTTCGCCTACAAATCTAAGGTTCTCACCGCTGCGGGTGACTCCCGGTCAGACCGACCACATGTTGGAACGGGGTTTCCTTACCGTTGGCCCTCACTGGTCTGTTCGGTGTCAGTATAATGTGATATGCAGGCAGTGTTAAACTTTGACATTGTGTGTCAGTGAACAAGCACTATAAAAGTCGTCATAAGTGACCACTAGTACAAGGCAGATCAAAAATACCAACACGCATTCACGCACCTCATTAACTTGTAAATACTAGTAGTTTAATCTTCGAGATTAGGGAAAAATTTATCTCTTCGCACATGGCCGAAAAATTGCCAATTCGACGTAAAACATTGTGCAGTCAACCAACCAATCGCATCTCATTTTTCTGCGTTGCAAGAAGGCATGTTACATGTTTGCAGGTTTCCTCCAAAAAGAACTGCAAAATGACTAATGCTGCAGAATATCCAGGACATGTTTTCCGGTTTCATCCTAAAGAGCTGCAAAATCACCAGTTGTTAACAAAAAGCATAGTTAACAAGAAATTGTTTTATTACTACACACCATAAATTCATCTCAACAAAGAATTTTTAAAAATCTTTTCAATTATGTATATTCAGCTATTGGTAAAAAAATTAAAGTCCAGTGTATTTATTTCAAGTTCGTACTTATCACATTTTATACAATTAAATGATACTGAACCGTACAGTATCCGTCAATCTCTCCTCCGTATGTAAAATCTAAAGAGCTAGAAACTGAGAAAGAGACTATTCCTCGTCGCCGTTGCTGCAAATGTTACATATTAACATATATCCAGAATCAATCTGCCTACATATAAATTCAGGTAGACACATATAGTGAAACCATCTATAACATGTATAACAAGAAACCCAGATATCTCCGTCTAACCTAAATACTTCTTCTATCATACACACCTCACACTGCCGTGTGAGAGGACTTACACTATCTAAAGATATGTACTCAAGAGTGTTATCTTTAGTTTTGAAAGGGAACAATTGCACCACATCATTATCTGGATGTTCTGAAGAAATCTGTTCAGATTCTTGTTTTTCAGAACAAGACTTTTTATTTTGTTTTACTTTCTTCGTTTTGGATTTTTCTTCCCTTAGTTTTTCTGCTAGTGCTTTCTTCTCTTCTCAATTCCGCTTTGCCTCTTCTTTCTTTCTTTGTGTCTCTTCTCGTTTTTTGGCTGCCAATTCTCTTTTCCTTTCCTTTTCAAGCTGAAGGGTTCTTTGCTCTTCTTCTTGTTTTTCAATTTCTCTTCGATACTCTGCACCTGCATGAATGAAAAGTTAGATTAATTTGAAAGGTAACAACCAAATCAAAAGAAATAAAGAAATAAAATATATTCAACATAAAGAAAAATCAGAGTTTTGACTTTCAAATATTAGGTTTTGTATTTGCTTAAACAAGTTCCAGACATTGGGACTAACTTAAAATGCTTAGTTAACAATTTACTCTCTCTCTCTCTCTCTCTCTCTCTGTGTGTGTGTGTGTGTGTGTGTGTGTGTGTGTGTGTGTGTGTGACCTGTTAATAATTGGGCTTTTGAGATTTTCTTTCTTTTCTTTCTTGTTTTAACACTTGGCGCCTTTAATATATCTGCGACTCCTTCGTCTATCAGTCCCATAGAAACAAGAGGGTTGTAAGGGTCTGTTTGTGTTTCTCTGTCTATGAATGACACATTAATTTCACCACTGCCGGTAGTGTTACCTGTCAACAGAAAAAATATACGACCCCGAATAGCTGCATCATGACGGCATCTTATTAGTTGTCAAGATACCAAAATTCAAGTCGATTTGTCAGATAATTTTTTCGCCTTATAAGATATTTATGTCGACTTGTCAGGTAACTATATCGACTTGTCAGATAATTAAGTCGACGTGTCAGGTATTGATAATTTTTATTTTGGAAGTCGACATATTTATCTGAGAAGTCAATATAATTTTCTGACAAGTCGACATAATTATGACAAGTCGACATAATTATCTGATAAGTCGACAAAATATTGAATTTCGCTACCTTGTCAACTGACAAGTAGATGGCAGAAATATGTCACCATATAATATGCATAAACATAAACAAATTAACAAAATTTATCACCTTTTCAACTGTAAAAGTACACAGGTACCACAATGTTGTCCTCATTTTACGATGACTCTTGTTTTGTGCCAGGCAATCTTGAATAGTTGATTTAGGTATTTTGTATAACTTGGAAGCTTCTCGTATTGACAGAGTCTTCTCTTTTACTGAGTTGATTGCAGATTTTAAGTCACTGTCGTCATACTTCTGACGTTTTCTTTCTCCATCAACTGCCTTAATTTGTATTTTAATTTGTAGAATGTTTTTCTTTACTTTCTGCACAATAAAAAAAAAACATGTGTTTGAAAGTTAGGTATGTTATTTAGATATGTTATACTAACGCAAAGGTTAAGTAAATGCCCCCACATCGTGCGATGTTTGATGTGCGATGTGACGTCCACCCATATTCAGTCACACGTGATGCCAGAGCGCCTGAAGTAAACCTCAGCGAGATATAATTTTGCTTGGTTTTAATTTTGCATTTTTGATACCAGTTTTATAAAAAAAAAAAAAAAAAAAAAAAAAAAAAAAAAAAAAAAAAAAAAAAAAAAAAAGTCTGAAAACGTATATTATATTACTTTTGTATTTCGGGGAGTTTGATTATGTCTTAAAATAAAGTAGCATGCATAATTAAAAAAAAAAAGTGGGACCATCATTTACTTAACCTTTACCTTAAGATTTGAAAAAAAAATCATTGTACGCGCAAATACATTTATCATTGAATTATGACATTTGCCGCATGGGGAGCAGGATATTCTGACCATTCCTCCTGATCTCATTCCCAGATATCTGGTAATTTACGCTTTATTATACACCAAAAATCTTAACTAGTTGAGTCAACTAGTTTGGCTAGTTGATTTTCAGAAACGATAGTAAAAGTTGTTGCAACTACTTATCCTGGTAGATTTAACTAGTTACGTAGACTCTCTCTCTCTCTCTCTCTCTCTCTCTCTCTCTCTCTCTCTCTCTCTCTCTCTCTCTCTCTCTCTCTCCAAGCATTCATTCAACCACCCGATCCATCCATCCATGCAAGACTAGTAATCACACAAATAAGAACAATACTGGCATATTGATGTCAAAGATACATAAAATCCGATTTTCTTGAATCGTTTTCCATCTAAGATTATAGTATCAGGCATTTAATAAGAGTTGTCTCCCATATGAGTGATGGAAAAAAGTTAAAGAAGCGGGATCATTCAAGTCAGGTTGATCAACTATCTTCGACTTATTGTGTGAAACAGGTATGTTATAAAATAAAGATAAAATAGTTTTGTTCTTTTAAAAATCTTCGAACTAAAAATTAAGATCATGGAAGTTTAAATCAATCTGTTGTCAGTATCGCCCAGTCCACGTTCTGAATGTTGACCTTACGCCGTCCTTGGACAGTTCTAAAGCCTAAGCTGCAAAGTAATGATTTCTCGTTTAAAATCATTTAAGAGACTAAAAAATCGAGTGCTAAACAGATGTTACTAATAGAATTTAACTGCAATGCATGAAATGATTTCTAGAAAAGTTACAAATAGGCAGTAAACCAACCGGCACACCACAGATATAGGCTATTTCTGTAGCCGTATCCAATATTTGTCCATTATTTTATAAAAGTGGTTCACATCGAAAAAAATTACTATATATATTGTATAAAATTCTTTTTTAAATTTCTCTAATTTATTTCTGGTTCGATTTTGATATATAACAAAATAATGAAAAGGGTTCTATTCAGAATCACGCCCCTTCATTTTCAAATCTAGAAAGTATCTATATTACTTTTTGTCATTTGTTTATCAATTATGCACAATCTTACCATGGTTTTATAATATTCTTTGCATCCAGCACCTCCATTAAGAAATATTCAACAGCAGCAGACAACCACGTGCGATTGTTTACGTTGTTTTACGCGCTATGAATATTCATGAGGCCAAGTTGAATATTCATTACCGATGAGTGACGAATAAAAAGCGAAACGCATACCGTGGGGAATAATTTATTAATCATTATAATGAAGGCAATAATAAAAATGTAAACCATACACATCACACAAGAAAAATTTAAATAAAATTCCCTTTCGAGCAAAATATAACGAAAGTGTCCGGTAAATGTTGGTGTCCGGTAATAGTTGTTTTACTCTAACGTTTGTGCGGAATAAAATGGATAACGTCTACGTCAAATATTCCCCAAAAAACGTGGTTATTGCGGGAAAACGTCACTTTATGCGATTCCGTTGTCAATAGAAATAAGTGTCCCGCACAAACGCTATGAGGTATCACGTGGTCCTCTGGTGAATTCCGTTAACTTTTATAAAATGTTTAACTTTTTTAATAAATATCAGCTTTTCTTAGGCAGGCTGGTCATGCTACTTGGCATATAAGTAAAAGAAAATTGTTTAATATATTTATTATAAATAAATAAGAAACCTAAAGACGAGTCATCACGTAACCATATCGATGTATAATTGTAATAATTCTTGGTATTGTTAACGGGATTTTACTTAACAATGGTTACTTTTAACTTGGGACAATGTCTTACAGCGATAAATTTTTCCAAAGGTCTATAATTGAAAATAATTAAATATCAGCATTTTTTATTAACAGTTATTTCCCTTTCGATGTACATCATATAAAATTGTTTGTTATTTAAATTTTTAAAAACATGAAAATATATAATACAAGTACCAGTTGAATTTTGATGTGCCAGATGTGTACATTTCGGAAATTCATTCCTCATCAGTGACACTAAGACCGAAATGTTTGATACATAAAAAATATAAGACGAACAGTTGAAGATAACGAATCTAAAGTTTCAAATTTATATAAATCCAAATCCAGCTAAGGAATGCTTTGCATGAGGGAACAAACCTTAGTTTTAAATGAATTTTAAATTTTAGACGACTGAAAATTTTGATAAAGTGGACTGGATTGGACTCTTGGATTGGATTGGAATCTTGGACTGGACTCATGACTTGGACTCTTGGACTGGATTGGACTCTTGGATTGGACTCATGGATTGGACTCATGGATTGGACTCATGGACTAGACTTAAAAAATGGACTTATGAATTTTTTCATAATTTTGAAATGAAAACTTATAATATCAAACACTACAAATCTTTAACATATATCTGAACTGATGATTCCCCTATAAAAACAGGAAAAAAATACTGCTATGGTAATTCTTTATTGCTTGTTTTATCTGGAAAATATCACACGTCAAAGTTCGCATATTTTTCTCTTTAAAGCTGTAGTATTTATTTTACAAGCTCTTAAATGCTTCAAATGAAACGATGACAGATTGTTGGTCTCATCTGCAAAAACTTTAGAATTACAGTATCTGATACTAAGTAAGATAAAAGTACTATGTTGATTTAAGAATAACATTAACTAGGATATATATAATGATGCAGTATCAATTTAAAGTGTATTGTGACAAAATAGATATTACAATTATTTAGTTACTTTAAACACAATTAAAATAAATGAAACACACACACACACACCATTTAAAATCAATTCAAATATATGATCGATGTACTACATAAAACAATACTTTTATAACTGTATAACAAATAGGTATTATAATATTAAATGAAGTAGTAATGATCATACATGCAAACAGTTATCATCCTATTATTGTAATGGAGAGAAAAAGTGAAGAATTTAAACACAATTAATGACAGAAAAAACATATTATTTTGGGCCGGTATTTCTTTTATATTTGATTCTTATAACCTAGACTGTTACTTCATAAACTTAGAGATCCACACAGAACTTAAAAAGATTTTTTTTAATAATAAAATTTTTTTCCTTAAGATGAAAATTGGCATAGTTCAATGATAAATGTATTTATGAGTTTAATCAGTAAATTTGTCCCGTTTAGGAAGTAAAGTGTCACCTATTTGATTCATTGTATATACATTATCATGTAAAAAATTTTAAAAAAAATCTTATAGACCTAAAAGACAAAATTTGAATGTCAATTTTATTTACCAGATCAGATAAGTTTATTAGAAAAATACTTTTCTACAACTGTTGTTTACAGTTACTCCTGATATAATCTGATATAATCTTCATAGTCTAAAGTGAAAAATGCCACAAAGTCACGATCTATCATCACCTTCAACTTTTCAAACTAACATGTGTGACTTGTCAAATGTCACAAACTCTCTTCAGAAAATGAAACGAAAAACATTAACTTGATAAGAGACAACTGATAACCACCCCTTTAGAAATTAAGTAACAAATACGTTATAATAAAGATAGAGTTAAAATTCTGCAGTAATATTATAAAAATTAATAACAAACCAATCACATCTGTATTTGTGATTAAACATATATATTGAACAAAATATACAAATTAAAATTGAGTTTAAAACATTACTAAAATGTCAATTCAAGAGACCAGTCCATAAGTCAAAAGTGCAAAAAACCAATCCAAGAGACTAGTCCATGAGCCCAGTCCAACAGTCCAATCCAAGAGTCCAGTCCAAGAGTCCAATCCAATCCAAGAGTCCAGTCCAATCCAATAGTCCAATCCAATCCACATTTTACACCAAGAATCCAATCCAATCCAAGAGTCCAGTCCAATCCAAGAGTCCAATCCAGTCCACATTTTACACTTTGCCGATAAATTGTACATTTTCTGACAGCACAAAGTACTGCCTACTGAGTTATGGATACCCTCGGGGAGTTTTACTCCACCAGCAGCGGTACCCGCTCAGGGGTAGTAAATATATCATACAAGTACCAGTTGAATTTTGATGTGCCAGATGTGCACATTTCGGAAATTCATTCCTCATCAGTGACACTAAGACCGAAAAGTTTGATACATAAAAAAAATAAGCCAAACAGTTGAAGATAAGATTTTTTGAAAAGTAATTTTTCAAAAAATTATAAAAATTTTGCAAAATGATGACGTAATATTTATTAAATATTCTCACTAAATAACATAGGATTACATTGATTGAATTTGTAGGATTCCATTAATGTTGTTTTCTGCACCAGTTTAGATTCTTTCACTTAATCAAGACGGTCACTTCTTGGGTGGTAAAAGAAACCGGGATATGTGTAGAAAACCGCCGACCTTAGGCAAGCGAACTAACAAATTTTCTCACACTAGCTAACGTTAAGGAGAATATTCCGCGAAGGAAAGGTTAATAATATTAAAAATGGCTCATATTGAAATAATTAAATATTTTTATTTGCAAATTGGATAGTTCATTTTTCATCGAGTAAGTAACGCCGACAACTGCGTATTCGTATATACAATTTTACACCTGTCATAAAGTTTTTTTTTTTCAAAAAGTTTTTAAAATAGTTGTAAGTTGATATGTGATTTTTTGAATTAGTTGTATGTTGTTATGTGATTTTTTAAAATACTTTTAATCTAAGTTTTCTAAAAGGCACATTATACGTGAAATATTATACAATCCAATATCCTTATTTTATAAACGTAAACGTTTTTTAAAGCGCTGCAGTTGGTGATTATAAAAACGTAGGAACATCTTTACAAAATAATTATTAAATAAAGAAGTAGAAGTGTCACAGGTTCATCCTTAGAAGATCAAGCTTAAAATGATTAATTTTGAAAAAAAAATTATGAAAAATACACTTCAAAAGTTTAAAAAAGTATTTAAACATTTTTCTTCTTATTTGAACTTCTTGATTCAATTAAATTCAACTCAAGTTATTCGCTTAACACCAACGGAGGTTGTACATGACGTTAAACATTTATAATACATTATGTGGCATAAACATAAAAGCATGTTACACTGCAGTTAATTACAATATAAATACAATTATATATACAATTGTTAAACAATTTATAACACTGTAGTACTGTGTTCATTAAACAATATCTAACATGTATTAAAACTAAGTAAATAAAATATTTTCAGGTATAATGACTAAGTATTGTCTTTAAAGACAAACATATTTTACGTAGCACCTCATTGTGATAGTTAAATAGACAAGACATTTTAGTCTATTCGGTTTGCTTAGGTGAAACTGATCCAGATATTACTTTCTCTCTTTGTTAAAAAATTTACACTCAAAACAAAAAATAAATAAATAAATAAATAAATAAATAAAAAATAAAAACAACAATTAAAAATAATAAAATAAATAAATTAGAAAAAAAATGAAATTTATTTTCCAGCCTATCTTTATTTCATTAATTTCAAATTTTGACCTCTTTTCGATTACATTTTCTTTTTCTAATGGAAGTCCGTTGGTTAGAGGTTTGAAATTAATCACACACTAGGTAAAATTTAAGGAGAATATTCTGCGAATTAAAGGTTTATATTGTAAAATAATACTATAATAAAAAGACTAATATTGGTATAAATAATTGTAATATGACAATTGGATAGTTCATTTTTCATCGAGAATGTGAGACCATCGGCTACTACGTATTTTACACCTTTCATAAATTTTTTTTCGAAAACGTATTTTAAAATAGTTTGTTTTATTTTTTAAAAAATGCATTTAATACAAGTTTTCAAAAAGGCACATTATACGTGAAATATTTTACAATCCAATATCCATATTTAATAGACGTAAACTTCTTTTTAAACGTTGCAGTTGGTGATTATAAAAACGTAGGAACATCTTTGCAAAATAAACATTAAATGTAGTAGTAGAAGTGTCACAGGTACATCCTTAGGATATCAAGCTTATAGTGATTAATTTTGAAAAAAAATTATGAAAAATACACTTTTAAAGTTGACAAAAGCATTAAAAATATGTTTTTTCTCATTTGAAGTTCTTGATTCAATTAAATTCAATTCAAGTTTTTTGCTTAAAACCAACGGAGGTTGTACATGACGTTAAACATTTATTATACATTATGTGGCATAAACATAAGAACATGTTACACTGCAGTTAATTACAATATAAATACAATTATATATACAATTGTTTGACAATTGATAACACTGTAGTACTGTGTTCATTAAACAATATCTAACATGTATTAAAACTAAGTAAATAAAATATTTTCAGGTATAATAAGTGTTGTCTCTATAACCAAATGTATTTTACGTGGCACCTCATTGTGATAGTTAAATTGACAAGACATTTTAGTGTATTCGGTTTACTAAAGTAAAACTGATCCAGATATTACTTTCTCTCTTTGTTAAATAATTTACACTTAAAAAAATAATAACAATAAAAATAATTAAATAAATAAATAAAAAAAATTTTTAAAAATGAAATTTATTTCCCAGCCTATTTTCATTTCATTAATTTCAAGTTCTGACCTCTTTTCGATCTCATTTCCTTTTTCTAATGGAAGTCTGTTGTTTAGAGGTTTGAAATTAATCACACACTAGGTAAAATTTAAGGAGAATATTCCGCGAATTAAAGGTTTATATTGTAGAATAATACTATATTAAAAAGGCTAATATTGGTATAAATAATTGTAATATACAAATTGGATAGTTCATTTTTCATCGAGAATGTGAGACCATCGGCTACTACGTATTTTACACCTTTCATAGATTTTTTTTCGAAAACGTATTTGAAAAAAGTTTGTTTTATTTTTTAAAAATGCATTTAATACAAGTTTTCAAAAAGGCACATTATACGTGAAATATTATACGATCCAATATCGATATTTAATAGACGTAAACTTCTTTTTAAGCATTGCAGTTGGTGATTATAAAAACGTAGGAACATCTTTGCAAAATAAACATTAAATGTAGTAGTAGAAGTGTCACAGGTACATCCTTAGGATATCAAGCTTATAGTGATTAATTTTGAAAAAAAAATTATGAAAAATACACTTTTAAAGTTGACAAAAGCATTAAAAATATGTTTTTTCTCATTTGAAGTTCTTGATTCAATTAAATTCAATTCAAGTTTTTTGCTTAAAACCAACGGAGGTTGTACATGACGTTATACATTTATTATACATTATGTGGCATAAACATAAGAACATGTTACACTGCAATTGATAACACTGTAGTACTGTGTTCATTAAACAATATCTAACATGTATTAAAACTAAGTAAATAAAATATTTTCAGGTATAATAAGTGTTGCCTTTATAACCAAACATATTTTACGTGGCACCTCATTGAGATAGTTAAATTGACAAGACATTTTAGTGTATTCGGTTTACTAAAGTAAAACTGATCCAGTTGTAACTTTCTTTCTTTATGAAAAAAAACTCTTTGTTAAATAATTTACAATCAAAAAAAAAAATAATAATAACAATAAAAAATAATTAAATAAATAAAAAAAAAATTAAAATGAAATTTATTCCTAGCCTTTTTTTATTTCATTAATTTCAAATTTTGACCTCTTTTTGATTCCATTTCCTTTTTCTAATGGAAGTCTGTTGTTTAGAGGTTTGAAATTAATCACACACTAGGTAAAATTTAAGGAGAATATTCCGCGAATTAAAGGTTTATATTATAGAATAATACTATATTAAAAAGGCTAATATTTGTATAAATAATTGTAATATGCAATTTGGATGGTTTATTTTTCATCGAGAATGTGAGACCATCGGCTACTACGTATTTTACACCTATCATAGATTTTTTTCGAAAACGTATTTTAAAAGAGTTTGTTATGTTATTTTTGAAAAATGCATTTAATACAAGCTTTCAAAAAGGTACATTATACGTGAAATATTTTTTAATCCAATATCCATATTTAAAAGACGTAAACTTCTTTTTAAGCATTGCAGTTGGTGATTATAAAAACGTAGGAACATCTTTGCAAAATAAACATTAAATGTAGTAGTAGAAGTGTCACAGGTACATCCTTAGGATATCAAGCTTATAGTGATTAATTTTGAAAAAAAAATTATGAAAAATACACTTTAAAAGTTTACAAAAGCATTTAAAATATGTTTTTTTTTCCCCATTTGAAGTTCTTGATTCAATAAAATTCAATTCAAAAAAAAAAAAAAAAAAAAAAAAAAGTATTTAAACATTTTTGTTCTTTTTTGAAGTTCTGATTCAATTAAATTCAATTCAAGTTATTCGCTTAACACCAACGGAGGTTGTACATGACGTTAAACATTTATTATACAATTTTTACATTTTCTTAGCAACTTTACTATATAAACATGTTTGAGACATGTGGCAAATACGGTACAATAACTGACATTGATCACATGATCATTACACTATGCGTATGAATATTTCACTTTCTGGACTATTTTTAACAAAACAACAACACAGCCTGAGAAAAAAAATATTTATTAATTTTAAAATATACATTGAATTAAATACACAACGGAAAATTTCCAATCATCTAAAAAGTACCCTAATTTCTCCCACAATACTAGAAAAAGTGTGTATGGTACCATTTGTTCTATAAATTTTATTTCCCGAGCTATGGAATTTCACCACCAGTTATTTTAAAACCAATCATAATTGAGTTTCACATTGACGAGTCTGGAGAATATGTAACTTAAAAACATGAAATACAACCAAAAAATTTTCAGAGGGGAGATATCTCATACAGACGAAAATAGCAGATGTTTAAAAAGAATATATATGCAACTGAGACGGTCGACTGTCCTGTAAAAATGTTAAACCGCTGTTTCCAGTGCTTCGATAAAACTGACAAAAATCCCAAAGTTTGTTCAATCAATATAATAAAAACGCCATGGTTGGTCCTGAAGAGTCTGATATATGGTTCATGTTCAAACCACTTTTAAAACGCACATTTGCTCGTTTTTATCCGACATATGCCATGCTGCAAAAGTTGAAACTAAATACACTCCTCGCTGTTTGCGGGTGACGGCCATTCAGCATCTCAATGACCCGGGGTACGAAGCTCGGCACAAATTTGTTTATGTCGAACCATAAATGAGAAGCTTCTCCCAATCTTACAACAGAACTGTCTCAACACAACAGAAAAAACGTCATAGTAACTCGTCAGAATTAACTCACCCTGCAAAAATTTAAACACTAAATCAGCTGTTGTACCGCGCCTAAATGGGTCACAATCTGGGTCGCATCATGTGGTCTGTTCCACAAGTTCTACGAATAATAATGACAGAAACTATGACTTTCCAAAGCAGATTACATTTCCGTCATCCAATTAATTCACTCCTGGTTTCTTCGTAGATTCGAATTTTTCGCACTGCACTTTTAAATTTCCAAAAATGACAGCGAGAGTGAGACATCATTTTCGTGTCAATCTTCGAGACTGTTCACTTGTTCGTCATCCGCCTTAGGAAATTCGTTTTTTTTAAAAATAATTTCGTAAAATTGCTGTGAAAGTTACTAAATTGATGTTTTATATAAAATGTGCAAAACAATGTGATGGTTAATAAAATATTTCATAATTTTTGCGAGTTCCGTGTTTTTTCATGTTGTACTATATTTTGTTTACATTGTTACGCTATTCCAATAATTGACCCCGCTTCTCGTTGAAGGCGGAAAAATTCAAATTGATGTGACAAAAATTCAAAAAAATTAATTAATAATTAATATAATGTAAATATAACCATTGAACAGCATAGCTATGGCAGTTATTGGATTATAAATGCCATAGCTTTGCCAAGCAAACAAATCATAACGCGCTAACGCGCGTTATTCAGTTTGCCTGGCAAAGCCATGCCATTTATAATCCAATAACTGCCATAGCTATGCTGTTCAATGGTTAATTATGTGCCATTAACATAAGAACATGTTACACTGCAGTTAATTACAATATAAATACAATTATATATACAATTGTTTGACAATTTATAACACTGTAGTACTGTGTTCATTAAACAATATCTAACATGTATTAAAACTTAGTAAATAAAATATTTTCAGGTATAATAAGTGTTGTCTTTATAACCAAACATATTTTACGTGGCACCTCATTGTGATAGTTAAATTGACAAGACATTTTATTGTATTAGGTTTACTAAAGTAAAACTGATCCAGTTGTAACTTTTTTCTTTATGAAAAAAAATCTCTTTGTTAAAAAATTTACACTCAAAAAAAATAATAACAATGAAAAATAATTAAATAAATAAAAAAAATTAAAATGAAATTTATTCCTAGCGTTTTTTTCATTTCATGAATTACAAATTCTGACCTCTTTTCGATCACATTTCCTTATTCTAATGAAAGTTTGTTGTTTAGAGGTTTGAAATTAATCACACACTAGGTAAATGTAAAGAGAATATTCCGCGAATTAAAGGTTTATATTATAGAATAATACTATATTAAAAAGGCTAATATAGGTAAAAATAATTGTAATTTGGTAGAAGTGTCACAGGTACATCCTGAGAATATCAAGCTTAGAGTAATAATTTTGAAACAAAATTATAAAAAAAAAACACTTTGAAATTTTAAAAAAGTATTTAAACATTTTTATTTCTTATTTGAAGTTCTTGATTCAATTAAATTGAACTTAAGTTATTCGCTAACACCAACGGAGATTGTACATGATGTTTAACATTTTTTATATATTATAATATATATATATATATATATATATATATATATATATATATATATATATATATATATATATATATATTATGCATAAGATCATGTTGCACTATTCGTAAATACAATATAAATGCAATTACATATACAATTGATTGACAATTTATAACACTGTAGTACTGTATTCTTTCAACAATATCTAACATGTATTAAAACATAGTAAATAAAATATTTTCAGGTATAATGACTAAGTATTGTCTTTATAACCAAACATATTTTACGTGGCACCTGATTGTGATAGTTAAATAGACAAGACATTTTAGTGTATTCGGTTTGCTAAAGTGAAACTGATCCAGTTATTACTTTCTCTCTTTGTTAAAAAATTTACACTCAAAAAGAAAATGAAATTCTTCCCCAGCTTAAAATCATTTTATTAATTACAACAAATTCTGGCCTCTTTTCTGTCCCATTTGCCTTTTTTTGTTTAGAAGTTTGAAATTTTTCTATCAATAAATATACTGGTAAAATATTCTTCAATTACTGTTCAAACATAAACATAAATATTTTCGAAAATTTTATAAGTAATGGCTTCTTTTGAATTCTAATTGTGAGTCCAAAGTTTGAAAAAATGATCTCTTAGTTTTTGTTTCACAGCTATTAGCGTCCAAGTTTTGTCAACATTTCTATTTTGATCTCGCCAAATGTTGCTAAATAAAGATGAGTTTAAAATTAATTTTATACTTTTTTTTTTACCATAAACTTATATCCAAGTTATTTTGAAGAGTTACACTTTATATAATCTATGACAACTTATTTTAATCACTATTGATCAGTTTATACAAAAAAGAAACCGCGCGTTTATACATTTGACCATATAAGTTACAGACAATACAAGGACGCGGCTTACACGAAAATGTATGTTATATTGGACATTTCATGAGCTCATAGAAGGGTTATGGCCACGTTTCGCGCATTATCGTTACCATTCGATAATAAGACTGGGAAATACTCCAAGCAACCCATAAAAATCGATGAGAGTATGCAAATTCTGTGATTAGTTATCACAGAGGAGGATGAAAAACATTTTTATTTATTTATTATTTTTTTCTACATTTTATTTGATTTACGTTTTACTCTTTAAAAGAAAGAAAATTTTAACGGTTTTACTTTGATGACGGTTTTAGTGTTTTTTTAGGAATGTTCCAAAAATAACCATTTTATCTCAATATATTTATTTATTAGTGCTTTAACAAAAGAACACAATTATGATTTCATGAACCTTTATCTAATTGTTTTCATATTTATTAAAAAATTTTCGAGTTACTCATAAGTCAGTTTTATGGCTGGATATTAATCATATATTTACAGTACTTTATATGTACATATATATATTTTAAAATTGTGATTGTATATGTATATAATTAACTAATATTTATTACTACTGTCATTATAACGGATGTCTACCAGTTTTACCGTACATGTTATTTTGTGATATATATATATATATATATATATATATATATATATATATATATATATATAAGTGACGAATATATAGTGTAGATTATATATAATTTATAAAACTAGCCAGTTATTATTTAGTTAACCATCTTCAAGATTATAAGTAGTATAAATAAATAAAATTATATAGATAATTATTTGATTAAATAAATAAATAATATTAATAAGAATTTCTAAACATTATTGTATTAATGATTTGTTTGACTGTCTAATAGCAATAGGTTAATATAATAGTGACTTAGTCCGGCTAACGGAAGAAGTCAAGGAATCTATCGCTCAAATGTCTACTGTGTATTAAGAAATTGGCTCAAATGGGTTGAAACTGTCGTTCAAATTTCCGTCACTTTGTAGCTCAAATGTATTATCATTTTCGCTCTTCTGTTCTACGGTATCTCTCAAATGTCTCACGCCGATATAAGTATACTCTGGTTCCATGTTCTTATACTCTAGTCCAATGCTCTGAATACACCCTGGTCCCATGTTCTAAGTACTAATATATTATGCTTTGGTCCTCCGTTTTAGGTATTTTTACTCTTTGCATGCGTTCTTAGTCCCTTTGTAATGAATTCTTGTCTTTCGTTTTAAATACTTATATATTTCACTCCTGCCCTTCGTATCAAGTACTTATATATTTAACTCTTGTCTTTCGTTTTCAGAACTTATATATTTAACTCTTGTCCTTCGTTTCGAGTACTTATATATTTAACTCTTGTCTTTCGTTTCCAGAACGGAACTTATATATTTAACTCTTGTCTTTCGTTTTGAGCACTTTATATACTTTCGTCGATTGTTATGATGAGTACTTATATGCACTAACATATATATCCTTCGTTCTGGTATATATTTATATCAAATTCTGGTCGTTTGTTCTGAGTCTTCAGATATTTATTTAAACTCTGAACCTATGTAGCACACATGATGTCTACCAGCACTTTCGTCATCTTTATAACTATGACACCGATACAAACATTTTGAAACACAAATACGCTTAAAACTCTCCCTAAACTTTGACGACATAAAGGAATAAATAATCGGATTTACAACATGTTTTGTAAAGAAACAAATTTTTAAACCAAACAAAAGTTCAACTTGTAAGTTGCTGCCCATGAAGGCACACACTGTGGCTGTCAGCAATGGAACTGGTAAGACGCATGACATTATAATAATAACTGAAATTGTCCGAGACATTTTCTTCAACGTGTGTTCACGTTTTTGAAACTTACGATTGTAAAGTGTCCGACACTTTGCAATGTGAAATCCTGCCATTGTCAGAACAGGTGCAAAATAGAAAAATCCTGACGTCACCAAGTAAGAATGGTACAAACTATAATCTGATAATTGTAAAACTGCAACATATGTGACAAGAACGGCCGTTGGTATGACAGTATAGATAGCCAGCGAAACCAAAACTGTTTTCTTTATCGTCAAATAAATGAAGGTTTTTAAAGGATGAACTATAATGAAGTATCTTAAAATTGATATGTATAATATATGATATGAAGAAATAAGTAGAGCAAAATTTGTAATTAAGATTAACATCTTTGCTTCCAATGAATTGGCATCGACTATTCCAGTAAACAAAACAGACACTTGCAAGGATTGACACATTAAGGTGAGTGCGTCACTTACGGCCAGAAATGCCAGTACGATGAACGTAGCCTTGTGTAGCGTTTTGTCCAATAGCACTACAAAAATGACACAAAAGTTACCAAAAATTCCTACACAGCAGAAAATCTGACTTAAAATCCATAGGATCCGATCTGTTTCCGATATGATGTTCAAATTGTTATAAAAAACTCTGTATGAAAGGGAGCAGTTAGCATCCCATTAGCTGTTAACGGATCAAGAGTTGTGTTCATACTATGGACTGAAGTAATCGGTCCGAGAGTTGTTAAATTCTGAAGTTCCATTTCATTTACCGTGATTGACATTACAGAAGTAAAATATTAAATGACGAGGTTTTTATTGGACAATCCAATGGTAATCCGGATGTAACATATTATGTTTTATTATTTGTCACCTACTCTCTAGAATTGGAATTGCTGTGAACATACATTTTCCTACCTGTAAATAAAAAATGAACTTCAGTAATTATATTTACCTTATTATGAAAAAATACTAGGTTCAACATTAATCAAAAATATTTCGAGTGAAAAAAACTTGACATAGTATATATCAAAGATTGCTTTCCCCTCATAATTCAAGAAATAATTGGACGAAATGCTTTCAGATAATAATCATTAGTATACGATATTACCTTTATATGTAATAAAGCCTGATATTAAACGTCAACAATTTCTTAAGCATGTGGAAGAGTCTACTAGTTTTATCTTGAAGAAAATTAAAGAAGCTTTATATTTACCTCTCAAGTAACACGCATTGCGCGTGTCACATTTCTTTTTGACAACTTAATATGCTAAACTTTCAAAAACATGAATTATTGAGTATTATCGAAATAACTAGGAAAAACTGAGGACAAAGATCTATTATTTAACAGGTATTTGTGTTATATATTGACTTATTCTGAGCGGGTACCGCTGCTGGTAAAGTTAACACCCAAAGGTTATCCATAACTCAGTAGGCAGTACTTTGTACTGTCAGAAATTATACCATTTAGCAAAATTTTCGACTGTCTGAATTTTTGAAATTTATATAAAACTAAGGTTTGTTCCCTCAAGAAAGCATTCCTAAGCTGGATTTGGATACATATAATTTTCGAACTAACTTTAGATTTAGTAATTTTCAACTGTTTGGCTCATATTTTTTTCTCTATTAAACTTTTTGGCCCCTAGTGTCACTGATGAGGAATGTTTTTCCGAAATGTGTAATGGCATATCAAAATTTAACAGGTATTTGTACTATATATTTACTACCCCTGGGTTCCGGTGCTAGTGGAGTAATTTCCCCGAGGGTATCCAGAATTCAAGAGCCAGTACTTTGTGCTGTCAGTTAGCAAAATTTTCAGCCGACTAAATTTTTTAAAATTTATTTAAAACTAAGGTTTGTTCCCTCATGCAAAGCATTACTAAGCTGGATTGGGATACATATAATTTTGGAACTTTATATTCAGTCATTTTCAACTGTTTGGCTTCCGTGTTTTCTCTATCAAACTTTTCGGTCCATAGTTTCACTGATGAAGAATGATTTTCCGAAATGTGCACATATGGCTCATCGAAATTTAACAAGTATTTGTGTTATATAATTTTACTGGATTATCTCTACAGCAACAGGTATTAAGTATCAATAATTAAGTTTCACTGCTGTCCCGTTAAGCCACTGCTTCAATGTTTTTCTTTTAAGTGCTATTCATAAATGCGCAATGTATAATTTTCTTCCTTCCTTTATTTTCTTTTTCTCTTTTTTTATTCTTTCTTTCATTTGTATCACCATTTATTATGTTTTTCTTTATAATTCTATTACAGATGTGATGTTTCAAATTGCAGAGAGAGTTACGCCATCATTGAATTTTTTCCAGGGGGGGATTCTTAACAGCTTTGAAAATTTACATCTAAATATTCTCAATTTTGTAACATTTTGATGTACCCAAGACGCTTGTAGTACTTTGAATTTTTATTTCTTCAGTCTCGGAACAAACCTGAAATAAAACACAAACGTACCAGTCTATTTCCAAATTACAATCCCTCCCGAAAAAAGAAAAAAACTTGACAACTTAGCTATACGCGTAAACTTTTATCGGGAAGTGAAGCCTGGTGCTTTGGAAGAGTAAGCCCCTCTTAAAGAACAAAGAAACAAATCAAAGTCTCGCAATTTGTACCCATTGGTATATTCATTGTTTGTTATTAAATATACAATTATATAACCGTTTTTGTATTATGTAAAAGAAAGACAAGTGAATGATTTGTTTAGGCTTCTTTCAATTTAGAATGAAGGATAGTTCTAGTGTTGTAAAGTGTAGATAAGTGTATATTTTACCAAAGATAAAGTAGAAACAAGACGTTCAAGAAGTTCCTTAGAATTTTTGAGAATCTGCATTTTGTTTTTGCCAGATGTAGAATAGACTTTTTCTGAATAAGCCTGAAGGCAATCTTTGACGACTGTCAAACTCTGTGTTAGAATAATTAAAATGAATCAGAGTTTTGGAATCAAATAAAAGTTAGAAATGTGAAGTTTCTCCTGTTTTAAATGGATAACGAAAGACTCAAAAATTTTTTAGCGAAAGTATTATTTAAGCGGTTGAATTCTTTCGCTAAAATTTTTGTGCTAAAATAAAACTGCCGCTAAATTTTTACGGTTTACAGTATTTTAATTTTAGAGATTTGCTGAAGCTTGGGGGATATTTTTATTCCTATAATATGTTTATAATTTTGTGGCATCAATAAGAACAGTTTTACTGCGATGTATTATTGTAAGGTATAATGAAATGTTCTGGAGTCCAATGGTTTTGGTTAAGTTCAGTACTATGCTTTGAATACCCAAAATTAAACTTAAAAATAAATCTTTGAAGAAAAAAATGTTTTAATATTTGAAGTTTCATAATAATAGAATTTCATCATGTCTTAGAAATGAGATACGTTTTACTGAATCAAAACTTCATTTTATTGAAAATTATTGATTTAAGCAAATTTTAATAAAAATATAACCCGTTTAAGAATATCAGGTGAAATCTAGATGATAAAATTACATCGCGAAATAAACATGTCTAAAAATGTTTGAAATGTGTTTCACTCAGCTCCATAGCAACATATTGGTACGTTATGTCGGCTGATTTTGTGATAGAATAATGCTACAAGTCACTTTGACGGTGATTATAAAACAAATTGTTTGCGATAGGTTGATGTCACACTTGTTTTTATCAGCCATTGTAAAACAAGTATTTTGAGATTACTACCGGTCCATAAGACAAGCTTTATCATACAAGTATTTTAGATGAGATGATGTAACCGTCTGTAAGGCAAGCTTTTATAATATAAGTATTTAGAGATAGGGGGATACCAACCTCTGTATGACAAACTATTATTAAACATGTATTGTGAGAGAGTATAGTGCAATCTGTCTGTTCGGTAAGCCACTATTAAACAAGCATTGTAAGAAAATATTATGTAATCTGTTTTTATGACAAGGCATACTAAAATAAGTATCATTAGTTAGTCTAATGCCACCCGTCTCTACGTCAAGTCTATAAACAATTTTGTGTTTTTTTTTTAAAAATCATTATTGTTTTAAGATAAGATAAGTTTTATTTAAAGTCATAGCAGACAATATCAGTCATTTTAATTAAAAGAACATGCTGTACAATTACACATTTTACCATTCCGAGACTGTAAAAGATTTTTAAATTGATTAAAATTTCCCTGTGATCTGATATGTTCGGGTAGGTCGTTCCAAAGAGTTGCTGCACTATACCTGAATTACTGTTAACCAAATTTTGTTGTTCTTACACGGGGTAAATCTACAATTTTAGAATGTCTGAAAATGTAATTATTATTTTTAAACTGAACCAAATCATGAAGACAAAGAGGAGCTAATTTATATAGAATTTAAATGTTTCAGTTGCCATTGTTCTCCTTCTTCTGATGTGAAGAGAGGGAACATTGGCAATATTGAGAAGCTGTTCGTATGAGCTGTCATAGTCAATGCAAATAAAACGAAGTGCCCGCTCTTGAATTCTTTCGAGATTTTTGTATTGGTTTTAGAACAAAAGCTAAGACGAAGGGCAAACTTCGAAATTGGATAAAATAAAAGTGTGAAGTTTGTTAAGCCGAGAGAGACATGTTCCAATTGGGTTTAAGAACATTTAGCTGCTGTGACGCTTTACGACATAAGCTTCTTATATGACTATTAAAGTTTAACTGGTAATCAATATTTATGCCAAGAAGATTTACAATATTTTCACATGAAATTGTAGAAGATTCTGTATTAAATATTGGATTTTTGTTATGAGTTCTATTTCCAACTACAAGAGCCTAAAAAATGGCAGGGTTAGCCTGCATACAGTTTATCTTGAACCAATCTATTAAAACAAGACTTTCTTCTTCTAAAGTATCAATTAAAGCATTATAAATTGAATGAGCAAAAGATAATGTATTGTCATCTGCATCATTATATAAGATTCCCTTTTTCATAATGTAAAAAATATTGTTTATAAAGACATTAAATAGGAGGGGCTCTAGTATGCATCATTGTGGTACACCTTTGCTTATATTTGCCAATTGGCTAACAGTACCCTAAATTTTAATTTGCTGTTTTCTATTCGAAAGATAATTTTTGAAAGATTAACTGATGACCATATCCTGACAATTTACATAGTAATATTTCATGTGGAAGGCAATCAAAAGCCTTGGATAAATCCATCAATATTGTTGCAACATAATAATTTTTGTCCAATTTTTTTCCAATCCTGTTTGACATCCATGCCCTTTTATACAGACGCATAAAAAATTATGAAAAATTTTATCAAAATATTCTGATAATTGTTCGGAAAAAATCTTTTCAAAAACTATTGATAATATTGGTAGTATACTGACAGGGCGGTAGTTTTACCTCCAACGGATCTAATTTTTTAAACAGAGGTGCCACTTGAGCAAGTTTCAAACTATCAGGAAACAAACACACTGCTTTACAATGTGTGACGGTACAAACAAAAAAATGTAGGGATGTACGACCGGACGCTTTGATCGTTTATTTGTAGATACATGGAGAAAAAGTGTGTGTGTGTGTGTGTGTGTGTGTGTGTGTGTGTGTGAGAGAGAGAGAGAGAGAGAGAGAGAGAGAGAGAGAGAGAGAGAGAGAGGTGCTAAAATGATTTAAGTTATATCGAATCTTTTCGCCGTGATATTTCTACTCTAATTAATTGGAAACAACTTTTTATGTGGTGTTTGTTTAAATGTGGGTATTTTAAAAATAGTTATTGGCATCTCTATTCTTAGATTGTTTTGACATTTTTTTCCATTTTTGTTAACTACGTCTTATTTAGTGAAGAATTTCTACTTTTCAGTTGAAGTGCTAATTGCTAAAACAATTTATAAAAAAAACTACATGCTGTTTCTAATCATGGATTTGTCCTGAAATAAACGTTGCTTCACATAACAGTCAATAAAATCAATAAAAAATGCAGGTGGATGTAGATGTGAAGTCGATATATTATAATATATTATCTGTAGGCATCAACATAGTAGACACAAAAAACATCACCCATATTTTTCATTTTGTATAGATTAGACAATTTTAGTACATCAATTTAATAAATTTTTAAAGACGACACAAAATATAACGGTGAGAACAGAAACTAGTTATAATTACGTGCATCCGGTTTTATGAAAATATGCATCTTGCATCGCCACTTTAAATCAAACCGACTCAACTTTCTCAACAGTTAACTTTTTAAAATGTTTTACATTATACTGGATATATTTGATTTACCATAGTTCTTTGTTCCTTTCATTTTCAAAATTGACTTGCACGTGACTGGTGTAGCTAGCTAGACAAGAGGTGCTTACCCTTCCGGAGCACGCGGCCTCACTTCCTAGATGGAAGTTCACGTGTATAACTAATTTTGCCAGCTTTCAAAGTTTTCACTTTGTTTTTTTTTGGATTGTGGTTTGGACAAGGACTGGTATTTTTGTTTTATTTTATAATTTTTCAGCTATTCACAAGGAGACAGGCCATGGTACTCGGCATATAAGTAAAAAGAAAATTGTAAAATACATTTAGCTCCTAAAATAAATGAAAAACTAAAAGGCTATTTATCACACGTAACCAGATTGATGTATAATTTTGATAAGCAAAAGTTTTTGTATTTCTAGCGGAGGTTTATTTAAAACTGTTTACTTTTTACTTGGTATTATGTTAATAGCGATTAATTTTCCTTACTTCCGCGGTCTTTACTTTTTACTTGGGACTATATTTATAGCGATCAAATTTCCTTACTTTCTCAGTGTTTACTTTGTACTTGGTACTATGTTTATAGCTTTCAATTTTCCTTACTTCCTCGGTGTTTACTTTTTACTTTGTACTTGGGACTATGTTTATAGCGATCAAGTTTCCTTACTTCCTCAATGTTTACTTTTCACTTGGGACTATGTTTATAGCGATCAATTTTTTTTTTACTTCCTCGGTGTTTACTTTTTACTTTTACTTGGGACTATGTTTAAAGCGATCAATTTTCCTTACTTCTTCAATGTTAACTTTTCACTTGGGACTATGTTTATAGCGATCAATTTTCTTTACTTCCTCGGTGTTTACTTTTTACTTTTACTTGGTACTATGTTTATAGCGATCAAATTTCCTTTACTTCCTCAATGTTTACTTTTCACTTGGTACTATGTTTATAGCGATCAATTTTCTTCACTTCCTCGGTGTTTACTTTTTACTTTTACTTGGGACTATGTTTATAACGATCAATTTTCTTCACTTCCTCAGTGTTTACTTTTTACTTTGGACTATGTTTATAGCGATCAAATTTCTTTACTTCCTCAGTGTTCACTTTTCACTTGGTACTATGTTTATAGCTATCAAATTTCTTTACTTCCTCGGTGTTTACTTTTCACTTGGGACTATGTTTATAGCTATCAAATTTCTTTACTTCCTCGGTGTTTACTTTTCACTTGGGACTATGTTTATAGCGATCAAATTTCTTTACTTCCTCAGTGTTTACTTTTTACTTGGGACTATGTTTATAGCGATCAAATTTCTTTACTTCCTCAGTGTTCACTTTTCACTCGGTACTATGTTTATAGCTATCAAATTTCTTTACTTCCTCGGTGTTTACTTTTTACTTTTACTTGGTACTATGTTTATAGCGATCAATTTTCCTTACTTCCTCAATGTTTACTTTTCAATTGGTACTATGTTTATAGCGATCAATTTTTTTCACTTCTTCGGTGTTTACTTTTTACTTTGGACTATGTTTATAGCGATCAAATTTCTTTACTTCCTCAGTAATCACTTTTACTTGGGACTATGTTTATAGCGATCAATTTTCTTCACTTCCTCAGTGTTTACTTTTTACTTGGGACTATGTTTATAGCGATCAAATATCCTTACTTCCTCAGTGTTCACTTTTCACTTGGTACTATGTTTATAGCTATCAATTTTTTTTACTTCCTCGGTGTTTACTTTTTACTTGGGACTATGTTTATAGCGATCAAATTTCTTTACTTCCTCAGTGTTTACTTTTCACTTGGTACTATGTTTATAGCTATCAAATTTCTTTACTTCCTCGGTGTTTACTTTTTACTTTTACTTGGGACTATGTTTATAGCGATCAATTTTCCTTACTTCCTCAATGTTTACTTTTCACTTGGGACTATGTTTATAGCGATCAAATTTCCTTACTTCCTCAGTGTTTACTTTGTACTTGGGACTTTGTTTATAGCTATCAATTTTCCTTACTTCCTCAATGTTTTACTTTTCACTTCGGACTAGCGATCAATTTTCCCAAGGTTCCATACTTGAAAATAATTAAATTATCAACATTTTTAATTAACTGTTATTTTTTCAGTGTACATTTAATATTGCTTAAAATTTAGTTTCAAAACAAGAAGAATAATTTTTTTTTTAAATTATAAATTTTTGCAAAATGATGATTTAAAATTTATTAAATACGCCTCACCAGATAACACAAGATTACATTACATTACATTGGATTGGATTGAATTCGACTGGATTGGATTAATGGTGTTTTCCGCACCAGTCAAGATCCTTTCAGTAAATCGAGGCGGTTCTTGGATGGTGAAGGAAACCGAAGTACCAGTAGAAGACCACCAACCTTCGGCAAGCTAACTAAAACTTTCCTTATACTAGGTAACATGGAAAAAACAATATTCCGCGAAGGAAAGGTTTCTAATGGAATAATACTATATTAAAAAAGCCTCATATTGGTATCATCTTATTTTCAACATCGTTTGAGTGTGTATATGTTTAACTCTCAGACTTCATTCCGGATACTTCTATTTATATTATTCGTATGTTTATAATTTTACTGTTGTCCTTCGTTTCTTGAAATTCTACACTTAACTCCTGTCCTTCGTTTGGAGTACTTATAAATTCAACTTTTTTTCTTCGTTTGGAGAACTTCTATTTTTACCTTTTTTCCTTCGTTTGGAGAACTTCAGTATTTACCTTTTTTTCTTCGTTTGGAGTAATTCTATATTCAACTTTTTTTTCTTCGTTTGGAGTACTTCTATATTAAACTTTTTTTTCTTCGGTTGAAGTACTTCTATGTTTAGCTTTTTTTTCTTCGTTTGGAGTACTTCTATATTTAACTTTTTTTTCTTCGTTTGGAGTACTTCTGTAATTTACTTTTTTCTTCGTTTGGAGTACTTCTATATTTCACTTTTTTCTTCGTTTGGAGTAATTCTTTATTTACCTTTTTTCTTCGTTTGGAGAACTTCTATATTTACATTTTTCTTCGTTTGGAGTAGTTCTATATTTAACTTTTTTCAATGTTTGAAGTACTTCTATATTTAACTTTTTTTTCTTCGTTTGGAGTACTTCTATATTTTACTTTTTTCTTCGTTTGGAGTACTTCTATATTTCACTTTTTTCTTCGTTTGGAGTACTTCTATATTTCACTTTTTTCTTCGTTTGGAGAACTTCTATATTTACCTTTTTTCTTCGTTTGGAGTACTTCTATATTTAACTTTTTTCATCGTTTGAAGTACTTCTATATTTACCTTTTTTCTTCGTTTGGAGTACTTCTATATTTACCTTTTTTTCGTTTGGAGTACTTCTATATTTAACTTTTTTTTCTTCGTTTGGAGTACTTTTATATTTCACCTTTTTCTTCGTTTGGGGTACTTCTATATTTCACTTTTGTTCTTCGTTTGGGGTACTTCTATATTTCACTTTTTTCTTCGTTTGGAGTACTTCTATATTTAACTTTTTTCTTCGTTAGGAGTACTTCTATATTTACCTTTTTTCTTCGTTTGGAGTACTTCTATATTTACCTTTTTTTCGTTTGGAGTACTTCTATATTTACCTTTTTTCTTCGTTTGGAGAACTTCTATATTTAACTTTTTTTTCGTTTGGAGTACTTCTATATTTAACTTTTTTTTCTTCGTTTGGAGTACTTCCATATTTACTTTTGTTCTTCGTTTGGAGCATTTCTTTATTCAACTTTTGTCCTTCGTTTGGAGTACTTCTATTTATTGTTCACTCTTTTTTGTTTTGAGTACTTCTATATTTAACTTTTGTCCTTCGTTTCGAGTACTTCTATATTTTACCTTTTTTCTTCGTTTGGAGTACTTCTATATTTACCTTTTTTCTTCGTTTGGAGAACTTCTATATTTACCTTTTTTCTTCGTTTGGAGTACTTCTATATTTAACTTTTTTCATCGTTTGAAGTACTTCTATATTTAACTTTTTTTTCTTCGTTTGGAGTACTTCTATATTTAACTTTTTTTCTTCGTTTGGAGTAATTCTATATTTAACTCTTTTTCTTCGTTTGGAGAACTTCTATATTTAACTTTTTTTCTTCGTTTGGAGTACTTCTTTATTTTACTTTTTTTCTTCGTTTGGAGTACTTCTATATTTAACTTTTTTCTTCGTTAGGAGTACTTCTATATTTACCTTTTTTCTTCGTTTGGAGTAATTGTTCACTCTTTTTTGTTTCGAGTACTTCTATATTTAACTTTTGTCCTTCGTTTCGAGTACTTCTATATTTAACTTTTGTCCTTCGTTTCGAGTACTTCTATATTTAACTTTTGTCCTTCGTTTCGAGTACTTTTTTTGTTAACTCTTTTTTGTTTCGAGTACTTCTATATTTAACTTTTGTCCTTCGTTTCGAGTACTTCTATATTTAACTTTTGTCCTTCGTTTCGAGTACTTTTTTTGTTAACTCTTTTTTGTTTCGAGTACTTCTATATTTAACTTTTGTCCTTCGTTTCGAGTACTTCTATATTTAACTTTTGTCCTTCGATTCGAGTACTTCTATATTTAACTTTTGTCCTTCGTATCAAGTACTTCTTTTGTTAACTCTTTTTTGTTTCGAGTTCTTGTATATTTAACTTTTGTCCTTCGTTCCGAGTACTTCTTTTGTTAACTCTTTTTTGTTTCGAGTACTTCTATATTTAACTTTTGTCCTTCGATTCGAGTACTTCTATATTTAACTTTTGTCCTTCGTATCAAGTACTTCTTTTGTTAACTCTTTTTTGTTTCGAGTTCTTGTATATTTAACTTTTGTCCTTCGTTTCGAGTACTTCTATATTTAACTTTTGTCCTTCGTTCCGAGTACTTCTATATTTAACTTTTGTTCTTCGTTTGGCGTACTTCCATATTTAAATCATGTTTTTCGTTTGTTTCTAGTGCTAATAGATTTCACTTCTGTATTTCGTTTTGGGTACTTTCATGTATATATTTTACTAATTTTTATACGTTTTGGGAACTTTAATATCAATAATATTGCCATTTTGTCATGAAAATTGCATATAAATACTCTGGTCCTCTTAAGACACACACACACACACACACACACACACACACACACACACACATTTGTTTGTTCGGAGTACACAGAGCAGTACGTTTATTTATTCATCCGCCGATTGTTCAGAGTATGTACTTTTATGCACATAACTTTCGTCCTAAGTATATATTTATATCATACTCTGGTCGTTTGTTCCGAGGACTCGGATATATATTTATGATTTGGTCCTTTGTTGTTCACTTGATTTCTACGAACACTCTGGTCATCTTTAGAACTATGACACCGAAACAAACATTTTGAAACGCAAATAAGTTTAAAACTCTCCCTAAACTTTGACGACATAAAGGAATAAATAATCGGATTTACAACATGTTTTGTAAAGAAACAAATTTTTAAACCGAACAAAAGTTCAACTTGTATGTTGCTGCCCATGAAGACATACACTGCGGCTATCAGCAATAGAACTGGTAAGACGCATGACATTATAATAATCACTAAAATTGTCCGAGACATTTTCTTCAAAGTGTCTTCACACTTTTGGAACTTACGATTGTAAAGGGTCCGACACTTTGCAATGTGAAATCCTGCCATCATCAGACCAGGTGTAAAATAGAAAAATCCTGACGTCATCAAGAAATAATACTGATTCAAATCATTATCTGATAATCGGAAAACTGCCATATATGTCACAAAAGCAGCCATTGGTATGACAGTATAGATAGCCAGCGAAACCATAACTGTTTTCTTTACTGTCAAATAAATGAAGGTTTTTAAAAGATGAACTATAATGAAGTATCTTAAAATTGATATGTATAATATATGATATGAAGAAATAAGTAGAGAAATATTTGTAATTAAGATTAATATCTTAGCTTCCAATGAATTGGCATCGACTATTCCAGTAAACAAAACAGACACTTGCAAGGATTGACATATTAAGGTCAGTGCGTCACTTACGGCCAGAAATGCCAGTACAATGAACGTAGCCTTGTGTAGCGTTTTGTCCAATAGCACTACAAAAATGACACAAAAGTTACCAAAGATTCCTACACAGCAAATAACCTGACTTAAAATCCATAGGATCCGATCTATTTCCGATGTGATGTTCAAATTTTTATAAAATTCTGGATGAAAAGGAATAGTTAGCATCCCATTAGCTATTGACGGATCAAGAGTTGTGTTCATACTATGAACTGAAGTTTTCGGTCTGAGTGTTGTTAAATTCTGTAGTTCCATTTCATTTATTATGATTGACATCACTGAGGCCAAATATCAAGGTTTTTATTTGACGATCCTTTGGTAATCCGGATGTTGTGAACTAAGTTTCATTATCTGTCACTTTGGCTTCTAGAATTGGAATTGCTATGAGCATACATTTTCGTACCTGAAATTCAAACAAAAATAAATTTTACAAATTATATTTACCTTTTAAAAATACAAGAGGCTTATAGGCCTTAACGCTCACCTGAGGATATGTCCAAAATCGTTTGCAAATACAATAGGCAACATGTGTAATTACAGAAACATTCCAAATTTTTGCTGGTTTGGAACTGCCACAATACTTAATCAGAAATATTTAGCCACAGTTAATTTATACATAACTAAATGCATGTAATAACTAAAGTGTAATAGATAATTTCTATATAATTAACCATGTCTGTATGCTTATGCAGCTATGACCTTGACCTTTGAACATATGACCTTCAACTATATATAAAAAAATCGTCATATCAATACCTACAATATTTTAATATACATACCAATACAAAATGTTAATAGTTTTCAAGTGAACAAACAATTAATTTTAGCCGTCTTATGAATCTATCACTTTGACCTTTAAACCTAGAACCTGAAACATTTATCAAATAATTACCATATCAATGCCAACTAAATTCTAATATACATGCCAATTCAAAAATCTAAAAGTTTTTAGGATAATTTACAATCTCAGTCTTCTTATGCTGCTATGCCTTGCACCTTTTAATGTATGACCTTGAACCATATATCAAAATGATCGCCATATCAACAACTACAATATTTCAATATACAGGCCTGTACGAAAATGTTTATAAATTAAGATATTTAACAATTTCAATCATCTAATGCATCTATGACCCTGACCTTAAACTTAAGACCTTGAATCATATATAAAAATTATCACATATCATTACCTACAATATTCTAGTATACAGGCCCATACAAAACGTTAATATTTTTCAAGATACTTAGCAATTTGAGTTCAATTATGCAGTTGACCTTTGAACGTATGGCATAAAATATGTCAAAATGATTGACATATCAATACCTAAGAAATCCTTATATACATGCGTTTACGAAAAGTTAATAGTTTTCAAAATAATTAACAATTTCAATATTCTAATGCAGCTATGACCTTGACCATTCAACGTATGACCTTTAACCATATATCAAAATGATCATCATATCAATACCTACAATATTCTAATATACATGCCTTTTACAAAAAGTTTATAAATTGTAGGTGAATGTACATTTTCAGTCTTCTAATGCAGCTATGATCGTGACCTTTGAACGTATGACCTTGAACCATTTTCAGTATCAAAATGATCGCCATATCGATACCTACAATGTTCTATTATATATTCCAATACAAAAAATTAATAGTTTTCAAGAGAATTAACAATTTTAATTGTCTTATGCATCTATGACCTTGACCTTTAAGCCCAGAACCTTGAATCATATATAAAAAAAAATCGCCATGTCAATACCTACAATATTCTAATATACATGACAATACAAAAATTAAATAGTTTTTAAGATAATTAACAATCCCAATATTCTAATGCAGCTTTAATCGTGACCTATAAACGCATGACCTTGAATCACAATTCAAAATGATCGTCAAATTAATGTCCTTAATATTCTAATATACATGCCTATACAAAATGTTTAGAGTTTTTAAGATAATGTATATTGTCAGTCTTCTAATGGTACCTTGACCTTTAGACGTATGACCTCGATCCATATATCAAAATGATCGCAACTACAGTATTTACATTTATCCCACCTCAGATGAAAATCTTTGATTCCCATTGGTCAATAAGTAACCTAATATGGGATTGTATTTGGTCACTTTTGATTATCTCCCTTGATTAAGAAAATATATTCGGTCAGTTACGATTACGTCCCCTGTTACCCGGTCTGCAGCCATAATGGCGTCGTCAACAAAGCGCTTTGCGCAGACGACGCCAGAAGAAATGATCGAAAAAAGGGTCAAAATTAATAGTGCCAACACTATTAAGTCTAATATAAAAGCAAGTAGAATTTTGAATTTTAGAATTTTTTTATTGTTGATTATCATCTGTTGAATTAAAATTTTCTTTGAGCAGTATTAATTGTGTTTAACTCATGAAATGTTTCTGTTTTTGCAGTTGAAATAATGTTTTGACATGAAGATCAAGATCTTCGGTGGGATAAATTCGTTAAACAGTGATTTAGTGACCTAATACGGAAATATATGGAGTCATTAAAATTTATATTGGGCTCCGCTATCGCGTCGCCCAATATAAATTTTAATGACTCCATATATTTCCGTATTAGGTCACTAAATCACTGTGTAACTAATAATACATGTCTATACATAAAAAAAAAAAAAAGATAGTTTTTAGGACAATGTACAATTCGGTCTTCTTATGCAGCTATGACCTTGATTTTTTAACGTATGACCTTGAACCATTGATCAAAACGATAATCATATCAATACCTACAATATTCTAATATTCATCCCTGATCCAACAGATTAAGATCTTTAAAGCAAATGCATAATTTTCGTATTTATAGGCAAAAAATAACATTTCAGGGGCAACAACTTCTACATGAATTATCATATAGTTACAAAATTTGGTACCTTTTTTAAATTTTGTCATTGTGAACATTTTAACAATGTTAAGATTTTATATATATCTTATATTTTTCAAGAAAATAACCTAAAACTGCACAAATCAAGGTCTAGGTCATGACCTTGATCTTTGACCTTGACTCTATTTTGAAGGTCATTTCAAGAAAAGCCAAAACTAAAACCCACTTGTCATTATCTGTTCAAATAGTCAAGTTATAATAAATTGAAGCCATTTTATGATTTTTTAAATTAAAAGCAAAAACGCGTAACCTATTCTTCGACCAAACACGAACAGCTCAAGACCCTAAAGAAGCCAAATTCAACATCAGATTTTAACTAATATCATCGCTTTCGGAAAAGAAGATTTGTAAAGATTTTTGCACCCCTAGATCACCCTGATATAGTTTTGGCAGCAATGGCAAGGCTATGAACAAAATCTCAAATTGCACCGACCCATTCTTGTATCTGAGCTAGTATCGTTAAAATCTATCCAGCAATTTCGAAATAAGTATTAACGACACACGCACGTATGCACGCACATATACACGCTGTGCTATGCCATAAGCTCATATGACCTATGGTCAGGTGATATGATTATATCACATTAATCAAAATATTTTCGAGTAATAATAATAATAATAATAATAATAATAATAATAATAATAATAATAAAGATTAGTTGATTTGTTAATACTTTTGATATTATTAATTGATTAATAAAATCACTTTTTCATTCAATTTTATAATTCATATTTCAGGAATAATAAAATCGGTTTTATAAGAAGTCTTAAATAACAGCTAAGACTCATTTGTATCCGACCACACCACACCCATTAAATTCTATGTAGAATTTTTTAAAAGAAATTACAGAAATGGTCAAAATGGCTTGACTTTTGTCATTTTAGGCCATTTCAGTAGAAATTAAAATTTTTGTGGAGGATACAAAAGAAAGGCTTTCAAAATAAAATATAATATAATACTAACAAACGTGATATTGGTAATGCGACAATTCTGTACCGTGTGCAAAAAACTGATCTCTAAAAAATCATTTCTTGATTTGGAACTTTCAACATTTCACTAAAACACATTTATGAAGTAAAAACATACAGGTTTGTTCTTGTTGATAACTGACTAATGCGCAGTGTTTAAATAATACCTCGCTAATTACTACAAAGTCATATTCTTTACACCTGGTTAAAGAAATGGACAATCGAAAACAATACCTTACAGGTAAGAGTGTATGTATACAGTTTAGGGAATACAAACAAAATTAGGATATTATACCTGAAAGTTTAACATTAAACTGACATAATGATCTCAAACATAGCGTTGTTTTAATTTAACTAGTTATAATATTCTCGGGGTTCTACTTATTAAAATATCGTTGATAATAATAATAATAATAATAATAATAATAATAATTATTATTATTATTAATAACAAAACTAAAAAATAAAAATTAAAAAAGTTCTATCAATTTTTTATTTTCAAGTTCAAAACTTTTTCAGGCAACAAAAGACTTATCTTTTCTTTATTTTTCTATTTTTTTATGTTGTTCATAAACTAAAACATAGATTTTGTGCGGCAGCTTGTGTAGCTTAGTTGGTAAGATCACGTGCCTATAACGCCTACCAGGTTCGATCCCCGGATTCGAACATGCAATTTTTCTTCTTCCTATTTCAGAATGTTAAATATAAACGAATATGAAAAAGCAAAGGATTTCAATTTATTTCTTTTGGTATTATTCAAGCCAAATTTCCGTAGCTCAATCGCATTTTAATAAGAGAGCTAGCTTTGCTTGCAAAAAGAAAAGTTCAATTAATAGCGGTTACAATTTTATGGATATAATAGACCGTTTACGTATCAAAAGGGGAATAACTCCGACAAAGTACATCTACAATTTACCCATAGTTTAGGGTCATCCATCAATAACTATGGGTAAAAAGTTTAATAAATAAATAAATAAATAAATAAAGAAATAAATGAATAAATAAATAAATAAATAAATAAATAAATAAATAAATAAAATTTAAGCTTTATGAGCCTGAAAAACTGTTCTTAATGATGCCAAAAAATTATAAATATTCTTATTGATGCAAAAAAAAAAAAAAAAAAAAAAAAAAAAAAAAAAAGATAATAAACATATTATAGGATTAAAAATATCCACCAAGCAATGACAAATCTTCAAATTTAAATATTTAAATTTTTGGTGGAAAACTAGTTTAACTGCGATGCATTATTGTAAGGTATAATGAAATGTTCTGGAGTCCGATGGTTTTGATTCAGTTCAGTATTATGCTTCGAAGTCACACCCAAAATCATAATCTCAACAATTAATCTTTGAAAAAAATCTTTTAATATTTGAAGTTTTATAATAACAGAATTTCATCATGTCTTAAAAATGGTATACGTATTACAGAATTAAAACTTCATTTTATTGAAGATTATTATGATATAGACAAATTCTTAGTTCAGGAAAAATATAACCCGTTCATTAATTTTAGGTTAAATAATTAAATCCACAATTGTTTGTCATATACACGCACATAACATGTATTTTGGAAACAAAACTTTTTTTAAAACAATCATACTGTTATCTTTATGAGGAAAGTTTTGAATAAAAGAAATATTTACAAAAAACCATGTGACAAACAATTATGGACCAATAGTATTTATTTAATTAAACAAGTCTCAGGAATATTCGATAAAAACGATTTACTCAACTCCATAGCAACATATTGGCTGCGTTATGTGCTGTTTTATTTCAAGTACAAATACATTATTTCATAAAAAATTCAAAGATTGACACAGCAGGCCCGTCATGATCGATACTAATTTATCCTACTTGCATCATGGAACCGGTATTGTTGCAATATATAGAAAGGTTTCGGGCTGTAAACAGTTTGTTAACCACGTGACATACAGAATATTTTTCAAAGTGACACTGTTGCATGTTTTGTGTTGATGCCAAAAAATAAACAATCTTCGTGAAGCAATTATCCGTCCCTTATTGCAACAAAACTTGATAAGCGACAAATAACATAACCTACATGTATATTGTTATGAATATACTAGTAGTTAGGCTCATCATTTTGTTTTTTAACTTCGTGTAACATATATTCAAAGACTGGTAACAGCTGAAGTTTAATAATAAGCAGATGATCAAGTGATTGGGTATAATCCCTGAAATAGGCGGTCTACAATGCTATCCAACAAGATCATGTAACACATATGCATGCATAGCATCAGAAGTCTATGAATTACTTGTGTGTAAGCGATATGGGTTTCAACATCGCATTGCTTACCTTAGCGTAACCGCTACTAAAAATAAAATGTGACGTCACATACTTGTATCCAGCATCGTTTCAGAATGAACTGTTGCATTCTGGGTATATCAGTAGTTTCAAAATGGCGACCGGGACGCATTACAATAATTTCACTGCCGAGAAAATCGTGTAAGACAGAATCTTGTCGGTACACTAATTCAACATAAAACACATTTTTTTCTGATGAAAACAGGCAGTGACGTTTTTCACTTACTCTCATGTGTTTGTTATGGGAATTCCCGAAACGACCATGTAAAAAACTGTTTTCCAAGATGAGAATTGCATTAAAATATGTTTGAAATATGATTTAAAATAATTTAATTTTCAACATTTTATTTGCGGGAGTCGGGACATTTCCAACTTTGCATTGCCATTTCTTAAAATGTACACACATACACAGAGGCCTACGCGTGGTAAAATATTGAGTGTTTAATTGGAACGAAATTCTCTGAACTTGACCGACAATTATTGCAACACACGATGAATACACCCAGAAGTCCTGGACTTCTGATACACCTCAAACTGTGGGATTTAATGAAAAAAGTCACGTTGTTTACTTGTAAACTCGATGTGTATTACTTACAGAATCATGATTATTGATCAACAAACACTTTAGAAAATAATAATTAATAAAATAAACAACACAATAGTAACTTTTACTTGTATTTTATTTAAAATTTTACTTTATTATTGATTTATGCGTGGATATCACTGTTGATGTGTTAAAATATCGAGAGGTAACCGGGACACAAAATCGGCTCCAAAATGTCTCTAATTTTTCGGACATTCTAAATATTTGGACACCCCCAATTTTCAAGATATTTAATTTTCAAATTTACTCTAAATTCCCGGACACTTGAAAATGAAATTATTAAAATCTGTCCGAATACATAGAAGAATTACCGGTAATTTCAACTGTTAATTTGACGAATTGTGACATAATGGCACAAGCCTTTGTATTATACCAGGTTTTGTGTAAATTATGGATATTCATCGTTATCAGCTGATTTTCTCGATGACTGTACCAGTTCATTGTTAAAGACTTTAAATATTGTAAATTAAAAAATTATCACTTGTAATTGGTAAAAACACCTGTGGGGTAGGTCGATTGAGATTGAAAGTCTATCACTTTTCAGTTATATTAAAAATAATTAAAATTATCATCAAGGATAATAAAACAACTTCCTTTTGTATGCTAAATATGAAAATAATATCAGTATGTAAATGTAGTTATAAGTTGCAAATTCCCAGAGAAAAATTATTAATTGGGAATATACACCCGATCAACAAAATCTAGGAAAGATGTAAATTCAAAGGTGCCAACTTTTTACCTGAGAATTTATTAAAATCAAAGATATGGATCCCTTACTGACTAGGAGTTTATGAACTTCAAAGGTGTCAACTTACGACCTGAGAATTTGTTAAATGTATAACTAATTAACTAAGAATTCATTTTTACAACTTCACTAATAAAAAAAGAAAAACTTAAGTTTTCTTTACCATTGCAATACTGTTATTGATATTATTGGGATTAAAGATTTAAAAAATTATAAATATAAATAAATAATAAAAAAAAATAAAGAAAAAGGGATAGTCTGCATTTGTTTTTGTTAGCAAATAACAAGATCTCTCTCTCTCTCTCTCTCTCTCTCTCTCTCTCTCTCTCTCTCTCTCTCTCAACTTTTTGGCAAAGACAAATAACCCAAAAAATAATGTCATGATTTATTGTGAGAACAATAATTTAATCACTTGAGTTTTAATAAAAAAAAGAAGAAAGAAATATGTTTGCAAAAAATTTAAATGAATATTATTCATCCTAATCACACTGAAAAGGTATTAATTTCTGTCACTCCACATCTTAAAATATTAAGAAAGAAAAACTGCTTCAGATTAACAACTTTTATTTTAATATGAAAATGTGGTTAATGATTTTTGATATAAGTGAAAAAATCATGACTGGTACATAAAACCCAGTTCAAACAATTGATTTTTGATTTATGATAATTTTTGTATTTGGTGAGAGAGAGCAGTGAAGATGAGATTTTTTAAAATAAAACAAAATTTATCAACTTGCAAATAATCTAAATAAATATTATTGAACTGAACAATGACCATGCAAGGAAATTTCAATATCTAATTTCTTGTTAAAAATTGCAATGTTAAATTAAGAGACATTTCAACTTTAGAATGTATCTCAAAACTTGAATTACTACTTCTTTTTTATAAAGTGATTTTTTCTTTATTTAATTTGTTCTTTTTTAATAACAAAAAGAAAAATACATTACAAAATCATAAACAAAGTAACATATAGACATAAATACGCCTCAATAAATAAATAAATTGTGTTCACGATAAACAGGGAAATATTGACAATATGAGATTGAGAAAGAAATGGGGATCAATTTGTGACCATTACTAACATTTTATTATTTTTTTTAATTATTTTATTCAGAAGAAAAAATTGACGTGTTTCTGGTCAGAAAACCACCACATTTGAACATCTACCTTTTCGGTTAGTCCCACAAAAATTGTCAGTTTGTGTAGATGCTGTTTTTAGATAATTGTTTAACTCAACATTAAGGTTACACTGAACTTGCTTACTTTAAATTTTCGGTTTTGAACTCTCAACAACATCTGTCAAAACTTTCAAGTTCTCGGTGTTTTGTTTTCAAGTTGTCAGGCTACAATTAACTCCCTTTTCTTTCAACTTTGTTCGGTTGTGAAGATATAAATTACACTGTGTGCTTCTAGTCAATTTTTCAATTTTGAAAAGTACGTCTGAAATTACTCTGATCGTAGTATAGTGGACAGTTTACAGCTGATATTGACACCCGGAACTTCTTTGGAGTTTTTCCCTAGGTGTTTAAATGCCCGAGGCGTTCAGAATATATTTGAATTACCCACAATGCAGTTCACAAGTGAAGAAAATTAGTTCGGAAATTTGCCGTGGGAGGGCGCTATCTTGATACCCTATATGTCACATCATTCTAAAATCGACACTAAAAGGAAGCAACGCGATGTAAAGGGGTATATAGAGACTTACACACTTCAAGTAATTCATGGACTTCTGATAGCATACATGGCAAAAGTTTGAATCATAAATATCGATTTTAAGCTGTATTCACAGCATGTACAGCAAGTGTGTGTTTGAATCTTTACAATTGAACTGTAAATATCTAAAATAACTTATGTTTATCTTTCTATTATGTAATATTTGTAACCAATATCTTAAGTACAGGAAATGATGATGATGATGATAATGATGATGATTCAAACTAATGGTAACACTATCAGTATCAGATGATGATTTGTGACCTTGAAATAGTAATAGAAAGGTTTTTTTGCTTTTGAAACGTATAAAAAACGTAAAGAAGTCGATAAAATTTAACAAGCTTCTGTATGTATTTACACATGGTTGTATAACGCTTTCATTATGTCTTAGATATATTAATTTTTTATGTTTTGTAAAGGGGCCTTAATTGGGAACAAATGTATTGCTTGTAAAAAGGAACGGTACACGTGCAACAGTGTCAACTGTCTTGGATGATACAATCTGTTTTTTTGCCTAAAAGGTGACTTATGATTTCGAAATGATTTCTAAATCGTTAGATTTGTCATATACCACTTTTTGAATTTAATCATAAAAATACATTCAAATAGTGGTATATGACAACATATACCACTTTTTGAATGTATTGTTATGATTAATTTCAAAAAGTGGTATATGACAGATTCATCTCGTTTTTGGCCCAAACGTCCTTCCGTATATTAAGCCCCCAATCGTTATATATATTATAAGTTATTATAATAAAACGATAATGAATTCCGTAGAGTTTAAGTTATTATCCGTGCGCACGTGTATTTACGTGTATGACATGTTACATGGTGCACCAATCCTACTCAGGCCAGGATAGAAGTACAAGTTGTACTAGTTATGTATCGATATGATGTGCGAACGGAGAGACCGATTTTTGCAATTAAAACAACCTTTAGCTTGACAAACATTCTCTCAAAAATAAAATTTTGCACCTGCGTTCTTTTTCAGTATCCGGCATTATTGATAAATACCGATATATACTTATTATATATATATAAAAATTTTTTACATACTCACCAGAACACTCTCTTCGAGTTATCCCAGCCATCTTCAATTCTCTTATAGAAACTGAAATCTACGGAAGAGCAAAGAGGACACCGTGAATGCTGCAGGGTAATATAGAACATCCAGAAGACATCGATATAAATCCTCTATAAACACGATAAGAAATGAAAATAAATCTTAATGTTGTTTTTAGGTTCTTTAATGTAAACTAAAGATAAATACTTATACTAACCTGTTCTTGTTTTCTCCTATATCTGTGTATTTATAACTCTATTTCAGACTGAGCAGTGTTGTTTAGTAATACAAATTGTATAGTATTTTGAATAATCTATATAATGTTTCTATACAAAGTAATATAAATGAGCATTCTTAAAAAACCCATATGACTTGTCTCGTCTATAAACCATTATATAAAAGTATACTCAGTTAAAGTTTCATGTGACCATTAACTACATGCTTTATAGTCTTATTGCTTCTTCCGACAACATGTACCTTCAAATACTGTAGTACGCACAAGGATGGAGTGCTGTCTTTTTACCACACGCCAGTTTTATTACACTCTATGCAGAACGTGCTCTTTATTGGAAGAAGAAGCATACAGTAAATTTTTGACGCACAATTTCTTGATACTAGAACGTGATCCTTGTGTTAGATGGCGATATTCTTTGGGAGAGCACATGTTCTCGAATCTCTCAAACATGATTCTCTTGTGGTGAATTTCACATTAAAACACGCTTTTGTTTTAACGCGATATAACTCGGACAAAGGCAAGGTAACCAGGCGGATTGTAATAAAATGCAAATAGAAAACTAACAAAGGACTTGTACTTCCTTTAAGTTGGATACAAACCGTTATATAACATACATCTTTCTAGCTGTATGTTCGTAAATTAATTGGCAGATTAAAGATAAATGTTATCCTTCTTCATGTTTAAAATACTTTATTATTTACGGTCCTTCTTTACTGGCAGTAATTAGACTGATAGAAGTATAAAGTTATCCGATCGTTTCTATTTTTAATTTGCCTTTTTTCATTTAAGCTAAGTGTAATGCATTTATTGTCGTACTTCGTAATTGTACAACTATGCCGTTGTATGTTGCTATTGGCTGTATGCAATGTTTATATCAATATTTTATCTTTTTGTCTAAATTCAACACGATAGATTTTAACCGTTGCGTTCAAGAGAAGCGACAACATTCTAGAAATATTCATAGTTTTCCCAGTGATTGATATTTGGAAGGATGTTTACCCAGAATTGTCAGACGAGGTCTTCCTGGCCTAAAAAGCACGCTTACAGTGCTTCTCAGCTCCTAATTTGGAGAAGGTTTACTCTCCGAAGGTCACTTGTTTTCCCGGAAACACCACCCTTGAACTAAAAGGCTCGATATAACATATAACACAAATACCTGTCAAATTTAAAGTGATAAAAACCTTGACCGGGGCGTAAAACACCATTACTCCACTCCATTCGCCTTAAAATTTTAAGAAAACTGTTAAAAAAGGACCTAGTGTATGTGTTAATGATATACTTTTTGATATTTAAAAGCCAGTGTGAGAAAAAATATATTTCATTTATTTTCTTCAGCTTTTAAAGTAAAAGCACCTATTAACAATCAATATCGGGATGTATTTTAACAAGAAGACTATCAGACAACAATTTTAAACAACAATACGATGTTAAAATATGTAGCTGCTATACTGTGCCAACACGCTGTTTTCGTTGAAGCGTCGTTTTTACTCTTATTACCCAGTACCGTAACGAGGCCCTTAAACAAACCGAGGCAAGAAATGAAGATCAATATATATATATATATAAGTATATAATGACAGAGTCTCAAGGTTTTACATCTTTTACACGTAGGAAAGGTATTAAAATACAGTAAAAAAGCTCAAAAACTAGACCAGCTGATGTAAAATATGTGGGATGGTTTTGTGCCATGAAAACTAGTTTAACCACACCACTTAACCAGAATTTTTCTAAACAATACAAGCATGGGTGGAAGAATATATTACTTAATAATATATTACTTAAAATGATCGCATCACAATCACATGCCGGAAAAATAATGACGATCATCGAAGCTCTCTTCCCCCTCTCTTAAAATATCACTCATCTGTGAGAAAAAAGTACTTGGATAATTTTTTACCGAGGCAGTTGCAGTATTTACGGTACTGTTACTTGTTCCGAATAGTGATAAGTTTAAAAGTACACTACATGTGTACACCAAATTAACATTCACTATTCTTTATTTTCTGCTCTGATATGACAACGCTATCGTCGATGACAAAATCTTAAAATTCTCTGTGCGTGTATTTTGTCAACTCTTACATGTATCCAAATATTGTCAATCAGTATGAGTCGTCAGTTTTGTCTGCAGCTTAAGCACCGCCATATAGAAATGCTGAATGAATCTAAGGAAATTAACGACACAATCAGACTATTTGATACAATGTTGGCTTTCAGAGAAGTACTTTCCAATCAATATCTCACACATTAGTAGATCAGTTAAAAGCTTGTAATAATGCCAACTCAATATCAGTTACAGGCTTATATTTCATTTGCCTTGTGAAATTCCCATAGCTGCAAGCTTGAGAGCCGTTGTAATTACTACTGACAATGAATGCCAAAAAATTTTGTCACTCCGTGTATGAATACATATAAAATGCAATACACAATCCGGAACTACATTATCGTAGATAAACAAATATGACTGTCACGTCACATTTGTTTACATTCGAGACGAGACTGAAAAACACATTTACGAGATATTACAAAGTAAAATCTAAAATAATATTTTGATAACATATATAGGCACCTGGCTGATATTCACCTTAATATTGACATTTTGAGAAACAGAGTGGTGTTTTTGATGGCCTGTTGAAAAAACAGACAACAACAGATCAGTCAAAACCATTAAACCACAAAAAAATTTTGAACAATCGGATCTTTAAAAAATTCTTCCTACCTTGACAAAGCCGCTATATACCCTATTATTTTGATACAATGTGTAATGGTACAACTTGTCAATCAATTTTGTGTCTCGCGGGATGTAAATTTCAAGTGATGTAAATTTCAATTGGAATTAGATTCACGCAATTATGCCACATCCAGTGAAAATTGTCCGTTTCACATGCTGTTTTTGTTGATCGGAAAAACTGAAAAATCATCTACATGCTTTTAATCAATGCAATTTACAAGGGATACAATAAATACTCCTCAAAAGTACAATACATGGTTTAAGTACTTCACAACTCCTTGCTAACCTTAAAACGATAATTTTCTAAACTGAGAGATATTTGCACCACACCAGGCGTAAAGAATAAGTATACTTCTCACTGCTTTGCTGTCTACATTTGAATGATACCGAGTATGAAGCTCGGCACATTATGTTAGAGTGAATCTCAACCTAACAATGTCGACATTCCAGAAAAAAATCTCTCGGTAAATCCCTGTCTACTCACATATCACAGATTCGAAACCCACATGCTTGGCCATTGAAAATTATCCCTCAGCTACAGTTCCCCCCTTCCCGTTTCAGATTCACAAATTTCACTTCCGACATTAAGCCAGCAATCTTTTACTCCAAACTTCTTTGCAAATTGAAATGGGGCCACACAGGTGCACCTGATTTTCGACTGAAATATAGTCCACAAATAACAACACATTTATCGTTAATATTCAATTTTTATATATATTATTGATATCCAATATTCTAAAAAATTCATTATGTTAATGAAAAATCGAGAAAATACCATCAAAATATCTGATAACACTATAATTTTTCAAACCAAAACCCCCCGTTGTTACCCCACATTAAAAATATTGCGGATTAATATTGTGTCGTTCTCGGTCTTAAATTTAGCTGTTGCGTCTACTGGACTCCCCCGATGTGCATGTGTTATAGATGGGAATTTTTTTTTTTTAAATAAATTAATAATTTCTTTTAAAAACATTAAACGAAAATATAGCAATTGAACTGTTTTAAAATGGTGTTCATTGTCAGTATGAAGGCAACAACTTTGCAAGCAAACTTTTCATAAAGTTGTTGCCTTCATACTGACAATGAACACCATTTTAAAACAGTTCAATTGTTAAGTAATAATGCCCACTCTATAATCACTCGTTTCATCAATAACTTAATAGAGAATATTTAATAATGGTTTTAAAACTGATTTTGTATTTTTTAATCCACATTTTAATTATTTTCAACTTATATATGACATTTTACTACATCAGCGGCAAGAACGTTACTTCAGAAAGTGGTTGCGAGCTTTGAATGTTCAAAAACATCACGTCGGTTGTTCTAAGTTTCGGAAGCTCCTATTTACAATATGATTAGTGATAATTTAAATCTTACCAAAATTGAGGATATAAGTAACAGACTTATAGACATGGTGTGAAGACTTTAATCAATTCTGCTCCTTTATAGTTATTGAAGACAAACCCTTTTTTAAAATGTCTATTACCCAAGATGCAATTTTTCTAGAACCAACTGGTTATGTGTTACGAATCTTTGAATAACCTGACCCTTGTAGGAGAGGTTAAAAATATCTATTCTGTGAGCAGGGTATGTAAAAAGGCATCACCAAAGCGTTTAACTGTACTGAAGTTTTATTGCACAAGTTTAGCGACTTTCTCTCGGAATGTTTTGACTGTGTCCACACCACGGATCAGATCTGCTGCTTTCTCACCAATCATGATCGTAGGAGCGTTTGTATTTCCAGATGGCACGTTGCGCATGACTGATGCGTCAACCACCCTCAGTCCAGATATTCCTTTGACTCTGTAATAAATTAAATAAATAAAGTATACCTGCCTGAATTATTTTGAGATTATCTAAAACATATTTTTTTAAATTAAACTTCTAAATACCCTTGGTCATAGACTAATAGCATTGGCAATAGACAAAAAAACCAAGGTACCTGTGTAAAAAGCATGTATCCGTAAACAACAACCGTTATTATACTTTATCATAAAAAATCTAGATATCTAAATAAATAATAAATAAATTGTCAATTTTCCCTAACACATACCTAAACCACACCCATGTTGCCGATGGGAAATAATCCGTAGCAACATGCGCTATTTTTGGGTGCTAGGGTACCATAACACACAACAAGGTTGTTATGTTTATATTGTTATATTTTTTTTTATAAAGTCATATGCAGTTATAAATTCTAACAAAAAAAAAAAAAAAACCAGTTTATTTTGATGTGCTATATATGTGATTTTAAAAAGTCATTCCTCATCAGTAATAAAAAAATATAAAATAAGCCAAACAGTTGTAAATTATTGAATCCAAAGTTCCAAAATGATGTGAATCGAAATAAACAAAATAAGTAAATATTGCACCATAAAATGTCAGATTTGGTTCGAAACTATATACTGTACGTACCGTAACTTTGGATCTACTACAGAGGTGGGGTCATTTGGTGGTCCCATTCTACAGGTACTTGTAGGATGATAATCACTGACAGATAACGTACGTATGATACATTCCCAGTAAGCATCACTATCAAACTTGTGGTCTTTACACAAAAAGTTGTACGTGGTTTTTTGAAGTGAAGCTCCAAGATTTCTAAATGTGTTTGTCTTCAGAAGCTTTTTGTATATTTCAATACCTGTTAATACATATATATGAAGTTTATGGAATATTGATGTTTTAGACTCAAGTCAAAATTCTTTCACTTATATATCGTGATAGTCAGTTTAAGGATAGAGAAGGAAACCAGAGTGCCCGGATAAAACCTCGAAATCAGAATACATGTACCTGCAGAAAACCACCGACCTTTGGCAAGCAAACTGACAAACTTTCCCATACTAGGATCTGTCCCGCGTGGGATTAAAACATACGCGGTAAGATTATTTTAGCAAAAATAGCAAAAGAAACCGATGTAGAAAAAATACAACGAGGCTCTCGCTGGTCACTTGACGGAAATAACAAACACGATAGAATTATTTTAACTAAAAATCAAGTAATATTAGTAATCAATCAGCACGGGTAACAAGCTGTAATTGAAGTACCTCACTAAGGTTGAATCTTAATGATCCAGAATTTTGTTTCACGCATTTGTTTTTACGACTGATATTGCTTGATCAGGTAGATCCTGGGGTGGGAAAGTTCGCTTGCCCAAAGGTCGGTGGTTTTCTCCAGGAACTCTGGTTTTCTTCATCATACAAGAACTGACCGCTCAGATATAGATGAAAGGATATTTACTAGGGCGTAAAATGTCTGTATACCCGAAAATTTCACATTCACTTTTGCAACTAATGACAAAAATGTGAATGTTTGACAAGGCAATTTAACGCGGTTTGAATCACTCTGATATTGGATATCGCAAATTCACGAATGCCACTTGTTGAGATATTTAAGGCAGTTCATAAAAATCACCCAAAGTAACAACCTTTTCTTAATGTTTTAACATCTTCAGCATGTTCTAAGTAGCGAGGATCTATCAGCGGGTAGTCAAATGGATCTTTACTGGCTAATTTTATTTCTCCAGAACTTTTAGGATGAAGTAACGCTATAACAAAGAGAATACCGTCCTCCTCAGAATCTTTAGTATACATTGGATATCGTATCTGAAATAATGGTAAATATACCGAAAAAATAGAATAAAAAGAATACAGTGGAACCATTTATACAATTTTTTCGAATTTGGGCGGATACGTAAGCAAATGCCTATTTGTGTTTAAAGGTACTTTGAGAGAGAGAGAGAGAGAGAGAGAGAGAGAGAGAGAGAGAGAGAGAGAGAGAGAGAGAGAGAGAGAGAGAGAGAGATGGGGCAACCAAAAAGGTACTATGAGAGAGAGAGAAAGAGAGAAAGAGAGAGATGGGGCAACCACAAAGGTACTATGAGAGAGAGAGAGAGAGAGATGGGGCAACCATCTGACTAACACGTATTTTAGAACCGCGGCTTCATAAAAATACACATTGGAAAATTATTTTTTTTTTAAAAGACATAGAACGTTTCGATTTTATGATATTTTTTATGAAAAATATCTATTAAAACATGAACTTTTACAGCTACAGGCATTTACTTATTATTTCATTCAGAAAATTCAAAAATTTATAATATGACATAGTAATACAGCAAATAGCAAATATTTCGTAATTATAATATTTGTCAAAAGCCAGAGATATTTTTTACTTTGGGCATTCATAAGTCTCCAAGTTGCGTTTTCCATGCAAGTATTACCTTTCTCGATCTGCTTTGGTAAATGTTTGGTATTCAATCTATTTCAACACATCACAATTTTCAGAGTTTTACAGTTATCAGTGTTAGACTGCTAGGGAGAATCTAGTTACTTTTAGTGAAGGAACATTGTGTCATAATTAAAGAAAATTATTATTACTGAAAATATTTGCAAAAACTCACATGATCTTTTAAGTTCAGGAATTTCATAGAATCATTTGTGGATCCTTTAAACAAAGAACTACAGTAGTTAATTTGGACATCTGGGATCGAGGTTTTACCCGACGTATCAAAGAATGACAATACTTCTACAACCTGTTTACCTAAAGGTCCTATAAAATAAATAGTTCTATGTCAATGATAAAAAATTAAGTAGGCAAATGAATGGAATAATTACAATCATTAGTAATTTTAAAATGAAATTTTGGTCAAAAAGATTTTGCGAAGAGACAGGTTTATCAGTGGCGGGCATCATTGAGAGGTTCTGTTTATTATATTTGTATAATATTACAAACGGTGCATTTCCAATTAAAATAGACATTCAATATAATTTCATACTAGTTTGCAATAATAATAATAATAATAATAATAATAGTAATAATAATAATAACAACAACAACAACAACAACAACAATAATAATGATAAAATTAATAAGTTTATTTTATCATAAGCATAATATCAAAACCATATTTTGCATGTATGCGACAACTTTTTAATCAAATTTAAAAATGTTAGAAAAACATTAAATTAAAAATAATTCTGTATAAAATTTGTTTTAATGAAACAATATAGAAATCCCACTGTCAGTTGAAGTTCAGTTAAATATCCTTACCTTGTTTCAATAGTATATACTTTAGATACGTGAGTATATCGGACAACTTTCCCTCTGTTAGAGCGTATGGTTTATCTATCTGGTTGCCTATAAAGAACATTATGTGGTCCTGTAGATTCTTACCAACTGGTAGGTCTGCCTGGACATCTATCTGGAAATAAATGACATAATTAAAACAATGTCGACACGTAATACTTTCAGTGGAATACAATAAATGCAGTGGTTACAACAATGAGGACGAAGCAAAAAAACCACACCACACCATTGCAAACGGTAGTAGGTATGCAAACGAAGCTAGAACTACGCCGCAACAGTGCGAATGAAAAAAGGCCCCGACTTCCTGATAAAAGAAAAAAAAAAAAAAAAAAAAAAAAAAAAAAAAAAAACCAAGCAGCAAGAATGCGGGAAAAAAACTTTGACAAAGAAACACTTTTTGTGTTAACTAATTTTTGTCCATGTATGCCGTTTGTTTTCAATGCCCATGCTTTGACCAATCATTGTATTTTATCTATTCTAAAAATGCCACCATTATTATTATTATTATTAACAAACGGTATTGACAAAATGTAGTCATAAAACGTTCGACTTTTGAAATGACAAATAATGGCAAATTTTAAAAGTACATGCAGTATGGTACAAGTACTTTCACAGTGATTTAACCTTTTCACTTACTTTATAACCATTGCTACTCCAAGTCCTTACAATGATAAATGGTACTCATTTGACAAAAAATAATCTAGAAAATAATTGTAGTTGCTAGTTTTAATTGGTTTTAAGATTTATAACTTCATTATATTTTTACCCCAAGTTCAGTCAGATGATCCTTGGGTCCTACTCCGGACAACATCAATATCTGTGGTGTATTAATAGCTCCAGCGGACAGAATTACCTCTTTGTTGGCTAAAACCTTCACCTTCCGTCCGCTTCTTATAGCCTCTATACCAATAGCTTTCTTATTTTCAATCAGGACCTAGCAATGAAAAGTTTCATCATAAACTGCAGCAGAAGCTTCATTAAAGTTATTGTTTGTACATCCAACAAAGCATCAAAAACATTTTATCTGTCAGTTTGTTTATGCCTCGTAACTACTAGCATTTTACATTCATAACATTCACAATGCATAAATGTCTTGCTAAATGTTCATTGTTTATCACGGTGTGTGACCTTTACCGTTGTCTATAAATCACTGTGTGTGTGTGTGTGTGTGTGTGTGTGTGTGTGTGTGTGTGTGTGTGCAATCATGTTAGTTTTTGTTCCATTAAGTGCATTTCCTATTTTAATTAACACAAACTTTATAAAAAATCTTATTTTTAACATGCTGTTTCATAAAACTGCAAATTAAGCATTTAATAGAAAAATAAAACAAAACCTTCAGATTTTTTTTTCTTCTATATTAGTTAATCCTTATGGGTGGCCTACTCTCGTAAATAGTATACTTCGTTTTTACAGACCTATCAAGAACATTAAATTTATACCTTTACAACGGTTTCTGGGATGGATGAGTCGGTAATATACATGCGTTCAGTTGTTGGATGGGGAAGGAATCTGAAGTGCCTTAAGTAAACTATATGTATTTTCGGCGAAAGAACTGACAAAAACGCAATATGGTCTGTCTTAGGCAACGAGCGGCACTGTTATTCGTCAATGCACGTAAGACCTCACTAAAATACGACTTTTTAATATATTTTTCGTTAAATATATATAATAAATAATGTTAACCTTGGTAACATGTGTGTCAATTATAACGTGTAAATTGTCCCTCTCTAACACTGGTTTTATGTATGCAGTTGAAGTAGAAGTTCTAACGCCGTCTTTTATGATAGACTGAGATTTACAAAAACCTAAAAAGATGAATTAAAGTTCTGCTAAATAAATAGTTATAAAATTTTACTTTGAAACTGTTAAGATTGGTCACATAATATCCATACTTCGAAGCCATCTTATAGTTTAATATATTTAATTACATTATAAATTTAATCCACTACAGTATAAAACTTCAGAACGCGTTACCTTTTATCTAGTGGTCAAGCGCATTAATTGTTAACAGCTTCTGACTTTTAAAGCTGCATAAAATTTTCAATTTTCTGATTTTTTTTATTTTCTAAAAATATATATATTTTTTTTAGAAATAGATAACTTCTAATTATGATCCGTTAGATTCATATTCTAAAATTTCATTCTTATGAGCTGTAAATAAACGGAATCCTCTAACCGGTTGGTCAATGTTTAAGGATGCTAATTATTTGCTTGAAGCATGCGCACAGATGTACGGAAATTCCATTGAATCGAAGGTGAAACCTGACAAACTGTATTAATTGCTCGTCATTAATATCTAAATTTATTCGCAATGGTGTTATGTATCCATTACAAAGCCACAAATGGCAAATTGAATGAAATTCAATGTTTAATTTATCGTATTTGACCGTTTTGTAAGTTGTGTTTAAATAACCCGATTTTTTATGACGTAACCATGTTCTGAAATAACATCTCACAGGCTACATCTCGCTGGAAATTATTGTTATTTCTTTAATTATTAGAGCTTTTATCGTTGAACCAAATGTAACATTGTTGATTAGGAACACCATTTAGTAGATCAGCACTGTTTTTAATTTTTTTCCTAGGAAAACTTAATGCAGCTTTAATTCTTGGAATTTTGTAACGTTGTGCCGTGAGATAGATATTGATTATCTTGTTTTATTGCTCCAAGTCTCTTTTTGGTCACCACCCTTTTGTCAGTTTAAGCAGAACTATAATTAACAGTTTCAAGTTTCTTTTGCAGCTATGACTTAACCTTTTAACCCATGACTTTGAACCATATATCAAAACAATTGCCTTATCAATACCTACAATACTGTAATAAACAAGCCTATACACAAAGTCTATAGTTTCTTTTGCAGCTTTGACCTTGACCTTTGAACCAATGATATACAATACCTACATTAATCTAATGTACGTGTCGATACAAAACGTTTATTAGCAGAAAAGGTTATTTTTCAAAAACAAACGAAACAACACAAAACTGGCCATATAGGTACACAGTACACAGATTACTCATAACGGCATAAAGTGGTGTGATTGAGGTACAGAAGGGTCTAAGCATTCAAACTTATTTCACAATAATCCGTATAATAGCAAATTCATATATGTTTCATTGAATTTTCGCCAAGTTATACCTAACTGCTCCTTTCCATTACAATCGAGTGTTTTATATCCTGCTTCCGTTCCGGCCTGAAGAATCATGTCTGCCAATGGTGTGGAACTAAAATCACTCAACGATAACGGTCCGTCACGCGAATGATATTCTGAAATATAAAATGTTACACTTGACCAAAGGAAGAACTACATTGTCATGCATTATTTTAGATGCATTGATAACAATTCAAAAGTAGCACATAGCATAAGTACTTGACAGTAAAGATGCTTTGCACTTCGCTTGACAATTTGAAACATGTAAATATATATGTACTAGTATTCTAAATTTAACTTTCATATTAATTATAGTCATATATAAATTAGATTTTAAAATACCTTGCCCTTAATCAAGAACCTTGTCGACGACTACCTCGATGACGATGAATTCAGACCAATTTCTGAAATGTTAATTGACCAGATAACGACCTGATGGAACCTTGTAAAAATGCTGATGTGACTTTAAACATCAACTCACTTACCCTTTAAAGATTTCGCGTGACATATTTAAGTTTTTATGAAAGTGTTATATACCATTTTTGAATTTAATCATAAAATACATTCAAAAATGGTATATGAAAAAAGTAATAGTACACAATGAGAACAATGATATACAAACTATTAAAATCACCTGACTCATAATACTCATGATTGAAAAACCTTTAAAGCTTTATTAAGCTTTGAATAACTTTTACAGTCTTGTAGTATCATTCAATCCCAAGTATTGCTCAAATAAAAATAAGAAACATCTTAAATACTTAATGATTTAAACTTGGGTCAAATTTTTGTTTTTCTTTTTAATGAAGTTCAATAATTGTGTTTACACCCCTGACAAGTCTAGGCAGTTAGTTCTGCGTGATTGTGGAGTACACCAGAACCACTCACCTTAGGCGAGCGAACAGTAACTTTCTCATACAATGATCTTCCTGAGAGGGATTCAAACCTAGGCGGTGGGAGGCAATTTGAACAGCTAAGACACACTTTAGGCGGCATCTTTCACATTATTTGTATGTTATTGTTGATTTTAAATTTATCATTAATTCTGAGTGTGGAAGATAATACTACTTTATATTTCTTTCATGTCTGTAGTGGCATAAAATTTAAGTAAAGATGTTTTACGCTCAGGTCAAGGTTTTGCAATTAATGTCAAAACAGTCAGATCTAGGGTGGCGGACGAAACCAGAGTACCCATAGAAAACAACAGAGGTTCTGCAAGCAAACAGACACAACCTATCCCATTTAGATCTGTCTTAGTTGGACAGGAACCTAGGCAGTGAAAGGGGTTTGATCAACAAGCGAGTGCTTTAAACCACAGGCTATATCTCACTCACTGCCTAGGTTTGAATCCAACTCGAGACCGATCCTAATGTAAGGAAGCTTTTCAGTTTGCTTGCCGAGTTTTCTCCGTGAACTCCGGTTCCCTCCACAATTCCAGAACTGACCGCCTCGATTGAAATGAATGAATCTTGAACTGGCGTAAAACTCCATTACTTCACCCCACTCCACTGGTCATCCTTTACAGATGACATTAAGATTGTGTGTATTTCTATCATTTTTCCAAAAAAAAAAAAAACCACCTATTATTCATCAACTATTGAATGCTAAAGGTAATAAATAAAAACATTACCGGTATCGTGCTTGTAACTGAAGTCTACATTTTCAATCTTCATAAAGTAAGGCAATACGTCTTTATAACTCCACCCGTCACATCCCTCAGCTGCCCAGCTGTCATAGTCGCCTTTGTTACCACGAACATACAGCAAGGCGTTCAAACTACTGGATCCACCAAGAACTTTACCTCTAGGCCACGAATCTTGCTACAGTAGTTACAAAATAAAGACGGTAGAAATGGAACCACATGAATATTCCAAGAACTACCAAGTATATTTCTTATCCAATATTCTTGCTTTGCCATATTTAGCATTTTCTCATTGCTTCTCGGAGTTGTAAATAAAAAGACGGTGAATGATTCAGTCAAGTGGTATACAAACCAAAATGTTACGTTATAATATGGTTGATAACAGTGATCGATTGGTCTTGACAATATGCTTGATGTCTGCCAATCAAATGCCAGTATATTTTGTTGTCATAGTATGAAAAAAGTTTAAGGTGTCTGCCATTTCATTTTATTTAAGAAGTACATTTTATTGTGCGGTTTCGTCAGGTCCCTGGCTCCGTGTATTTCTTAAAACGGTAGCTAAGTAGAAAAACTTTGAAGTCTAGACTTTTAAATCGTATCGCTGTATATATGTACCCTGTTTTTGTGACCCAGGTTGGAGTATTTCTGTGGTACTGTGTAGTACGACCAGTCCTCTTTAGAGCCTAAATTCAAAGCAAACATGGCTGGAATATGTATCAAAAACTTATCGGCGTCATCGCCACCGGCCTCCACCAGCAACACTGAAGTGTCAGGATCTTCCGACAAACGATTTGCTACCACACCGCCGGCCGATCCGGCACCAACTGTAAATAACAATAACACGGATTACACATTTTAAAAAGTTTGGTAACTTGTTTGTTTATTTTATTGATTTAAATAACTTTATTATAATAAGTCTTAGTTTATTAAATATCATTTTTGTTTTCATCATATTTGACTATAATTATTGGTTGTAATTTAAAATTGGTCTTGGCCATATCAAGGGAAATATGTCCAATCACTGGTTCGACGCGGTTTCAATTTTTTGACATATTTCTCAAAGATGAAGGGTACCCTGCTAGAACGCTTCGGTTAATTCAATTGAGAAATCAATTAATTATAACTTTATTACAATTCTACAGGTTGGATACTGGACATATAAAGAGAGCTAAGTTAAACCTAGAGAAGTGTTTTGGTTATGGATTTACTACAAAATCACAGGATCGACACCGGTCGGTGTGTTTACTTATCAAGGAATAAATTAAGCGTCTGTTAGGATTCAGAATTGTGAAAGAAACAAAAATAATAATAAGATAAAATAAAATAAAGTGAAAACATGTAAAATATAAATAAATAAATAAATAAATAAATAAATAAATAAATAAATAAAAACTCACCAATTATAAAATCATACGAGATGTTAAGTTTGACGTTGGGGAACGGTTTTGGTTTCTGTGTGGTATAGAAATACCCGAATACAATGGCTAGTACCAGTATGCAGACCGATGTATTGATAGCCATATCTTATTTACTGTGTCGTTATCTTTGAATAATGGTGTTTCTATCCAACTCAAAATATGGCCTGAAAAAGTTTTCTGAAATGTAGAAATCGCAGTGCAAATGAATAGTACCATTTTGTGTGAACATACCACGGTTTTTAACTAGTGTGAAGACTATTGGCACAAAAAAGTAATCAAGAGTTTTTTCAAACTTCTTTAAAAACCATTAATCAAACTAATTTTTCCACTTTCAATTTTCTTGCCCGTTTCTGTCATTTCCTTGGTAGTTATTTCCGGTGAAGGTTGGAAGGCAGTAAGCATCTACTCGGCTTTACCTAGCGTAAACAATGAACTCAGAAACCATCAAGCGAGTGAAAAACTAGAATGAATTTATGTTGAGACCAAAAAAATATATATATCAAAAAAGCAAACAAACAAATAAATAAATAAATAAATAAATACATGTTTCTTATTCAATTTGTTTATCTGCTCCATATTATTTTATATCTGAAACCATTGGCCGTTTTAACCACTTTGTTAAGCGCATAGTGCAAAAAACCCACGAACTGGCGTTTATTTCAGAGGCAAAATCATTCGTCATAATTTCACATGCAGAATTAAATTAATTTTAAGCCCATGTCTACATATTAAGATATTTCGATTAAACGAGGAATATTTTAACTTTAAGTCCCTTAATTAAGCTTTTTCAAAACACCTTTCCAACTCAAATCTTAGCCATGTTCATCTCTTATATTGATCACAAACAAATCAAGTATGACCGTCATATGTATGATTGATCTATGATTTTAAATAAATTTTTGTGCATTCGATTTAAAATATTTGACAAATATTTAACCTTAAAATTGCATACAAGTAATCATTTCGAAAGCTTAATCATGCCAATCTGAAAAAGAAATTATACCTTCCATTTTAAAACTTGAGCTGTCAAGCAAAACCTCTGCGACTTTAATTTTAAAATTATAAAAACAATTTTAAACATTTAGCGTCAATTTTCAAATTTAACAATACGGAATTTTATTATTATTATTATTATTATCTTTAAATTTTTACATAAGTAAAATCCAAATTGATCCGAATTAGCTTTCGTAAATCAGTTGTATTGAGTTGGATCTTTAAAGCTTGTTCAACGTCTTATATTTAAACAAGTTTTTCAGCTTTTTGTCATGATAAACAAAAGCTCATTCAAAGTATGAGATGTGCAAAGTTTCTAATCTGTTTCACTTTTAAAGCACCCAGAATCTGTACAGTTTAATTATCACTTACAACCTTACACGGAAAGACGAAAAAATTGCAAATAACAAAATAATAATAAAAAAAGATTACAAACAACTAACTTACAAAAAAGACGATCCAGCTCACACACTTCACTGAAGATTATATGTATCTCATAGTAAAGCGAAAATCAAGCTCAATGACCTGATTCAATATCAATTTATAACTATTATGACGTCAGGTCACGTGCTGACTATCGATGGTATTTGTTGTCGGGTACTTTAGTTTTCTGAACCATTCAAAAAACCAAATGCCACGAACACAAAAATGGTATATGAATTCATTTTATCATGATATTAGTTGCTTTCATCGTTTAATGTTTTAGTTATGCCATTATATATTCTAGTTTTATCATTATATGATATGGTTTTACCACTATATTATTTCGTCTGATCATTATATGATTGAGTTTCGCCATTATAAGTTTTCACTTTACCATTATATGATTTGGTTTTACCATTATATGATTTGGTTTTACCATTATTTGATTTGGTTTTACCGTTATATTGTTTGCTTTCGTCATTATATGATATCATAAGATCATTATATCGATATATCTTATCATTATATTATATACAAACGCCATTATATGTTTGCAAAACAACATTATTAGTTTATCGAAATCCGAGGCGACAAGGAAATTTCTCGGGGTGACAATATGGACCGTCACCCTATCAGGAATGTAATACATGTGTCATGTGCTGATTTTGAATTTCTATTAAAATAATGCATTCAAAATCAGCACCGTGATGACACATGTATTGATATAAAGGCGAATGCTAATTATAAAATGACCAGACCAAATAATATAATGATAAAACTAAAACATATAACGATAAAAGCAAATAACATCATGACAAAATGAATTGATATACCATTTTTGTACCATATAAGACGGAAGACAGTTATGGCGTTCTGAATGTTATGATGTTACATGCATATTGTTATGTAGACTATGTATGTTTTATGTTCCATAGATATGATATAATGTTATATTTTGATAGTGTAATTATAGTGTTACATGTTATGATATGTTATAACATTATGATTATGTTATGGTATTGCGTATATCCACTGTTGTATATATATATATATATATATATATGATTTTATTACATCATTACATCTTTTAGTAGCATTTTAACATTCAGCGCTATTGAGGACTTCCTGTTCAAAAAGGTAGCATATAGACGTGTCTCATGCAGCTCCCGAAATTTCTTTGAAAAAAGGCCTAAAAGCTGTCCACAGACAATACAATTCAGTAGGTATGGTATGTTGGACTTTTTAAAACCCATAGCTTGAACCGTTTTGAAATGTTTAATCGTAATTTTCAATCAGAAAAGTGTTACGTCTTTGTGTTCCGGCTGATTTGTTTAATAACTTGATTTTGTTTATTATATCATGACACAGAATATGGACACTTCCAACGTTGACAGTGGCATTCAGAAAATGTTTGAAAACAAGGACATAAGTCACTGCTTCGCTATGGTATATGCCAAATTAGAAAAAAAGTTGAGGCGAGTGTTGATAGTGTCAAAACTGACGTACAGGCTCTGAATGCAGAGTGGATAATCTGGAAGGTTACAGGGGCTTTGTGGAAAACTCGCTAAATACGATAAATGAAGAAAAAAACTGTTCCAGCATTGGAGGAAAACAATAAATGGTGAGTCCAGGGAAAGACTGACACTAGAGTTGTGGGAACGAAAGTGCAATCTTGTCATGGGGGGGGGGGGGATCATGAGCGCCCTCTTGTTATAGACGGTAAAGTATGTGTTTTTTTTTAAATCGACTAAAATTGCTTGCCCAAACTGTCGATAACATGCAGTTTCAAGCGGTACACCTGGTTACAAAGTCGTGCTGATTCTAAAAAGAACATCATTGTTCGGTTCAGTAACTTAATAAAGAGAGATGAGGTTTTGCAACTGGCAACAGAGCTAAAACCTTGTTCAGGATATGGTGTAAGTCCCGATCCCCCACGAAATATCAGCGTAATTAGAGCGTTAGAGCAGCACTTCTTCACGAACTCGCACAGTAAAACGCAAAACAAAACTATTATACCTAAAAGAATAACTCTTTGTACTTCTCTGGACTGTATTATACAGTTCAGGCCCGTCGAAAGTTTAACACTGAGTTGACGAAAAGTAGCCGAGGGGCCGAGCCAAAAAGGTGCCGAGCAGCCGAAAAAGTGCCCAGCAGTGAAAAGTGGCCGAATAAAAGTCGAGCGATGGACAGTAGCTGTCAAAAAGGTTAAACTTTCGACAGGCATGTACTGTAAAAACTTTGTATATGACCCCGATTATATAGGATAATGAACTCCACTATGACATAACTGGCAATCTTATCAACATATTTCTGACTGATTTTGTAAGATGGTTGTTATACTTGTTATACACAAGTGTGTATATATCAATATTGGTATAGATCGGTCAGGGAGGATTGGCGCTCTGTTTGCATACACAGAATATACACACATTAAACACGGGATTATTATTAATGTATATCATGAATCAAAGAATTGTATATTTAATCTTTATTACTCAAACTAAGCATCCGTGACTGTCGATTTACACCAATATATTTACATGGTTGGTTCACACAATTTCAATCAACATCCTATTTTTATAGCTACCTCATGTGTGCAACTTATAATAGGGAATTTTATTGGATATTATTTAGTGTAAAACAAGGTTTTATTCCTTATATCAATACAAGACAATAACATATACATATATGGGTTAAATGTCATTATATTAATCTGTTCTCCAAGAATAAAAAAAATTACAATTAGAAAGAAATTATTTTAAGAAACAAATACCAAAGTTTACTTTAAAGGCGAAGATAATATTTTTATCAAATTTTCTCCCCGTGTTGTATAGAATATCATGGCAGAAAATATAAAAGTGCCGAACAGTTATAAGCAAAAGAGCACAGTAAAAGTTTTACTGCGGAACAAATATTTCTTTCAAAAAATGCTAGGGATGCAAAACAATTATCTAAATCAATAATTACAAGTACATCTTGGCACAACAAGAAAGAACGGGTCATAAAAATGATTCTGTCTCTTAAATTTGAACAGATAGATTATTTTCGAAAAACGCTTTTATCGTCACAAATAAAAAATAAAATACTAATACACAATATTTCGGATAAATTTTGGGGTTCTGTAAATGCAGATGGTGAAAATAAAATGCGATACTTACTAATGGAGTTAAGAGACAAATTCTGCAACAATCCAACTCATTGTAAAGAACACACGTAGAATCCAGTGTATAATTAAGGTCACAAATTAGAACGCCTGGATACCAGGGTTTCATACACGTTATCTATTTCTGATTAGGGACCGTATTAAAAATTATTGATTTTCTCGATACTTATTTTCAGAAATAAAAGATAATGCAGGTATTTATTAAATTTAATTTCGGGGTGTAGTTTTTTAAATTTCTCCAATGTATGGAGATTTTTTTGTTTTTTATAAATTTTTTGTTTAGATTTTGAGTTTTGACAAATTGATGGTTTGTTTTAGTTATTTTTCAATTTGTGTTATGTTTAGGCTGCCGAAGGAATGACTTTGCTTTTTTTCTATTCAATTGTAAACATTACAAAAACGGGTTCGAGTGAGTTAATCCTATTATTAACGCCTGTATGATAAAAAAAAAAATTAACATTACATTTTTACAAAAATTTGACGCTTTGTGTTTCTATTTTTTCTTATTAGTTCTCCACATATCTGAATTTGAAAAATTTCTCCGCTTATATGAAGTGTTTGTAAGTAGATATTTTTGTATGTCAAGACTGTTCAAGTGTACTCGTTCAATACCGAATAACACCTGTTTTTTGCAGTGCATGTATAATAAGTTGTCTACAAATCCATTGTCACGGGCACTGTGAATTCTGAGGTCTTGAAAATGAACAGATCTTATTTATTGAACTACGATTACTTAACTCTTCGTCTATTTAGACTTCAGTGTTTGCGGTGCGGGTGATTTTGTACTTCTAAACCTCTTAAGTATGTTAGAGGTCATGTGACCTAATAGTTATAAGGCTTTTCAATATAAATGTTAAGAATATTAATTCGGGAAAAACGTATAGGAATGTTCTGATGTATTTAAACAATTTTGGTGGGTTTTGGATGGGGAGGGATAGTATATTTTATAAAAAAAAAAAGATTCTTTATCTTGTACATACATTGATGCCACGCTTACTTTTGGATTTTTCTGTATAGCCACAATACTTGTAATGTATGACGAATAATTTGTCTATTGGAAGTGTAAATTGCCGTGGGCTCTCTTCTGACATTGTAAAAATAAGAGATATATTCTCATGTTGCATAAGAGATTATGATATCACATTTTTAATTAATAGTCATTGCAAATAGGAACTCGGAACTTATTGGAAATTTAAAGCTGAATGGGGATATAATGCATATTTTAGCTCTCACACCAGTAACAGTCAAGGTATAATCATTTTATTTAAAAATAATTTTGAATATGAAGTACATGTACATTAAAATTAAAGATAATTGATACTTTCTACTTTAAGACGTTACAATAGTAGGATAAAGGATTACCCTTACTTCTATCTACGGACGTAACGAGGACTGTCCATTATAACTACGGAATGTGGACTTTAAAATAGTATCTGCTTCAATTACAAAAAGAATAAAAACAGTTTTGAATGACTTGATTAGTGAAACTCAAACTGGCTTTTTAAAGAATAGATATATTGGAGAATGTTCCCGTTTAACAACGCACATAGCTAAAAAAACTGAAAATGAAAACATATCGGAGAACTTGCTACTTTTAGACTTTGAAAAAGCATTTGACTCAATTGAATAGTCTTTTATTTGAAAAAAAAAATTACGTTTTTTCTGTTTTGAAAGCTCCATAATATCCTGGTTTGAAACTTTTAAGAAAGGAGCAGTTAGTTTTGTTCAAAACAATGGTTACATTTCAAACTATTTCTCTGTTGAACGTGGTGTGCGGCAGGGGGTTCCTCTATCCCCCTATCATTTTATACTATGTGTAGAACTGTTGAGTGTTGCTGTTAAAACGATCCCAATATAAAAGGAATAAATTTAAATGGATCAGAGTATCTGCTTAGTCAATATGCTGATTTCACACCGCTCACATTAGATGATAATGAATATTCTTGAAACAGAGCTTTGATTTTAATTGAAGATTTCGCCGACTGTTCAGGTTTGATAAAACCGGGGCTATATGGATTTGATAAAAAAAGTAATTGGATAAAAAATTAATTGTTTCAAAAAGCTTTGGAGCGATTTGTCTTTTAGAAGTCTATCACTTTTGGACAAAACAACTGCAGTAAAAACCCTAGCTTTGCCAATACTGATACAGATATTAACAGTCCTACCTGATTCATAAGAATATCTAGTGAAAGACGTTGAAACATCAATTTTTAAAATTATTTGTAATTGAAAGAAAGAAAAATTTTAAAGAAATGTCATGATTAGCGATTATAGCTTTGTTGGGCTGAGGGTACCTCATGTTAGATCATTTACCTACGCACTAAAATATAATGATTAAAAAACTTATAGACCCACTTATAGAGTTAAAACTTCTCTTACTGGATGATCTGGAGGATGTAGGTGGTGACAAGTTTTAATGTTAAATGAGCAAAGTTATAATATCTATATAGATAGATTCAATTTATTCTGGCAACATGTATTCATAAGTTGGGCATCCATACAAAAACAAGGAATCGCAAATGCTTGTGAAATAGTCTCTCAATCCCTGTGGTTTAATCCACACATTAACATTGATAACAAACCTGTTTTTATATGGCTTGGTGTGAAAAGGGTATATTTTTCATAAAAGACTTAATAGATGAAAAGGGTTCTTTCTTAGCTATTGCCGACTTGATGAAAAAAAAAACATAAAGCTAAAAGTAAAATTTTTTGAATACTATAGCTTAATCAAAGCAATTTCTCAGCAATGAAAAAATTATCATTAAATCATATCTAATACCTGAGTTACATCATCCACTAATACAATCATTAAAAACTTCAGAAAAGATAACAAAATATTTTTCTGCATCTTTATAAATAAAATATACCAAACTCCTAGTTCACAAGAAAGATGGAGAGTTAAACTTTATATAGAGTTTACAGATGTACATTGGAAATACATATACTTACCGTTTAAAATAACAGAGGATACAAAATTAAGGTTAATTCAATTCAAACTCAAACACGGTAAATGTATTAACTTTACAAACATCAAACTTATGCAGAACTATACCAAACTAAATTATGTACATTTTGTTCAGAAACGAAGGAGTTGAGTAATGGTGTTTAACGTCCCAGGCAAGAATATTCTACTCATATCGAGACGCTTACCCTGACACGAGACCTTGTTTATTTTACGTTCCCATCCGAAAGATCCGTGACTTTCATTTCGTAATGCCGAGTGCAAAAGAACTACCCACTTTCAAGTCTTGGGTCAGACCCGGTCGGGGTTCGAACCCACGACCTCCCACTCACGGAGCAAACATTCTACCAACTGAGCTACCGCAGTGGCAGAAAAGAAGGAAACAATTGCTCATCTCTTTATTGAATGTTCATATGTAAAGTCTATATGGTATCAACTCTTAGAAGACATTAGATTACAAACCAATATAACGGTCGATGATACCCCAGAAAATCTATTTGACAGATACAGCAATGACTCTGACTTGAATATTGTGAATTTATGTTTACTTATAGCAAAATATTATATTCATACATGCAGAATAAAAATGTACAACCTTCTTACAAAGCCTGTCTAGAAACTATAAGATTTTTTAAAAAGAAAATAGAACTTTTTCCAACATATATGCATTGTAACGCCACATAGCGGTGTTGCCGCATAAACGCGCCCGACACATCTATGCGGGGAATTTCAACCCATTAAGAGATCGGTCACGTTTATGAGGCGGCGTTCAACGCATAAGATGGTGTTGATTATATGCGGTGCAAGGGTGCCTTTTTGACACATAAATAGGATTAGTTTTAACGACTTGGTACCAATCTTAAAAAGAGCTTATATCTCGACCAAAACGATGGTGGTGACATTATTGATGAATAATAATTAACTCCTTTTGCGCCAAATACTTTTCGTCTGCAATTTTTATCATCTGCTGATTTTTAACTTTCATTAAAAGAAATTTGCAAGATAATTCAGACCGCAAACAGCCCGGATCTTATATGTTACGCCGAGTTACTCGGTTTATCATCTGGAAAACCATCGACCTTCCGCAAGTGAGCCAGGAGACTTCCCTCATCAAAATCAGATCTCGGTCAGACGTCAGGTCCGGCCGGAATTCGAACCCATGCAGAGAGGGCCAAGCGAGAATAAGTCAGCAACTCAGCCATGGAGGCACCGATGATGATGATGATGATGATGATGATGATGATGATGATGATGATAATGATGATGATGATAATAATAATAATAATAATAATAATAATAATAATAATAATAATAAGATGATGATGATGATGTGTTGAGGTGCTCAGTTCTGAAATAGTAGGGGAGGAACATCAAGAACCCAGGGAAAAACACCACTGAATTTGGGTAGTACCATACGGTCACCAAAGACTACTTAACATCACAAAGGGATTCTCCGAAACGAAAACTGGACACTCCCTAGAATTATTTCTATTCTTCAATACGATCTGTAAATGATTTCACACTCTTTGAATTTTATAACAAATTAATTAATACAAGTAAATGATAAATCAAGAAGGGTTTACAAAGTTAATTTGCTGGGTTAATAGGCTGAGAAGTAAATTTGATTTTCTCCCAAAAACACTAAAAAAATATAAAGGTCTTTTATGATAGTTGTATTTATGTAAAATGGAGATTTACTTGTCAACTAACGCGTTTTATTAGTTCACCTGGCCTAAAGGCCATGTGAGCTTATATCATGGCGCAGCGTGTGTCCGTATCCGTATCCCCATCTGTGCGTCTATAACTTAAATTTTCGACATCTCCTCGTAAACTACCAGGCCAAACTTGATCAAACATCACATGAAGGTTATTAGAAGGGCGCTTTTCAAATTTGGTTGCAGAAGACTAGAAAGTAGGTCACTGTGACAAAAAACTTTAAAAATCTTCTCTGAAACTAAAAGTGGTATACAAAAACTGATTTGATTTTCAGCTTCTCTTCAGTCTTAAGTATATAGTTTTTTGGTTTTTTTTTAAATTGTGAAATTCGGCTTAAAAAAGGTTACGCGTTTTTGCGTTTAATTTTGAAAATTTGTGAAATAGTTACAAATGGTTATGAATTTATTATTTAAACGGATATTGACATGGGGTTTGAAGTTTTATTTTATTTTCCTAAAATGACCTTCAAAATTGGGTTAAAGTCAAAGATCAAGGCGTGACCTAATTTGTGATTTTTGCAGTTTTATGCTATTTTCTTAAAAACTAAAAGAGATCTATATATAGATTGCAAAATTGTTCAGCATGACAAAATCTAACAAGGTACAAAGTTTCGTAACAATATATTAATCCATGTAGGAGTTGTTACCCCAAAATTAATATTTTTGCTTCAAAATACTAAAATTTTGAAGTAGCTTGAAAACTATTTTGGTATAGGCATGTATATTAGAATATTGTATGTATTGATCTGACGACGATTTTAATATATTATTCATTGTCCTAGGTTCAAAGGTCATGTTAATATTGCTGAAAAATACTAAAATTTTGAATTATCTTAATAATTGTTAATGTTTGGTATAGGCATGTATTTTAGAATATTGTAGGTATTAATACAAAAATCATTTTGGCGTATGTTTCAAGGTCATAGGTTCAAAGGTAATGTCATAGCTGCATAAGAATACTGAAACTTAATTGTCTTGAGAAATGTTAAGTTTTTGTATAGACATGTGTATCAGAATATTGTAGGTATTGATATGACAACCATTTGATTTTTAGTTCAAGGTCATGGGTTTAAAGGTCAAGGTCATAGCTACAAAAGAAGATTGAAACTGTTTGCTCTCTTGAAAACCGTTATTTTTTATATAGGCATGCATATAAGGGTATTGTAGATATTGATATGATGATCATTTTGATATATTGTTCAAGGTCATATGTTCAAAGGTGCAGGTCATAACTTAATAAGAATACTGAAATTGTTAATTAACTAGAAACCTTTTAACTTTCTGTATAGGTTAGGTATATTAGAGTATTTTAGGTATTAATTTGACGATCATTTTGATTGATGGTTCAAGGTCATAGATCATTTTGACATTTGATTTAAAGTCATGTTTTGATATGTCCAGGTCAAAGCTGCTGAAGGGTACTAAAACTGTGGATTATCTTTGAAACTATAAAGTTTTTGCATCGGCATGTTTACATGTATTTGAATATTACAAGTTAAGATATTATGATAATTTTGATACATTGTCTTTAGTTGTGGCTTTTAAGGTCAAGGTCATAACTGCATAATAATACTGAAATCTTTAATCATCGATCTGGTCCCATTTTCACAATCATTCACTCGGCTGAGTGTACACTAAACTCAAATATTCCCATTTTTCTCTCATCAATGTTTTTAAAAAAATTAAGTTTTATGAGACAATGTTTTGTTTTGTTCAACAAATATTCCCGAATTTGAGTTGAGTGTACACTCAGCTGAGTGAATTGTGAAACTGGGGCCTGGAAATTATCCATTGTTCTTTAGTTACTACATTCATTTTAGCCATTAATAAATAAATTGTGATTAGACTTTACGATGAGTTATTGTGGCAGTCCCACTGGGTAAAACTTTGAAAGTTTCTGTAATTACAGTTACTGTCTATTGTACTTTGCAATTTGGGACATATGCTCAAGTGAGCGTTAAGACCCATAGGCCTCTTGCAAGGGTGAGGCTCATAGCATTAAAATTCTGCTTGCATTCTTCTAAATTAATTAAAAATAAATAACTCACCTTTAAAATAAGCAGCGACTGTTTCTTGACATTGATAAAGACAGACTAAGCACCTTTAACATCTCGTCAGTTAAGTACAAAGATTAACATAGTCGTCCATGTCATCACAAATATACAGATATAGATATAATGTATGACCATGTCCTCACAAATATACAGATATAATGTATGACCATGTCCTCACAAATATACAGATATAATGTATGACCATGTCATCACAAATATACAGATATAATGTATGACCATGTCCTCACAAATATACAGATATAATGTATGGCCTTTAAAACAACAGTCTATAATCATGTCTCAATATAGGTGTAAGAGGTATCAAGATGAGTGGACACCGGGTTACATGTTTAAGATGTGCGGTGTCGCCCGGGTTACCTGTTGTAATATTATGTCATCGGGGTGTGATCTGCTTGGCTTTTAAGTTGCTTGAAGTACGAGCTATTACTAGGCAAACCATTAATAAAACTCGTACATATCAAAGTGTCTCTCGCCGCCTGGGTTCGAATCCGAGCAGATTCTAGTGTGAAAAACTTTCTGAAATCAAATAACCACAACCAGACAACTATTTACAAACAACCGACGATAATGATGATAGCAAAATCGTACCCAGTATTGTTGATTTAATACTTTCGACTTAGAACCACGTTCGTATATTCAAATGTATGTGTCATGTGCAGACTTTCTAACTTTTACCAAAACAAAAATTCTAAATTTTCACATGACATATGTAAATGAAACAATAACTCTTAAAGGTTGATTATTCCAAAGCTTTAAAAGTAGAAAGTGAAAGTCTGTTATTTCTAAAAATAAAACTTTTTCATTTTTATTTATTTATTTATTTATTTATTTATTTATTTATTTATTTATTTATTTATTTATTTATCGCTGTTCTATGCATGTCTCATGTATAAATCTGCGATTTATTTACTTTTAAATAATGGTGTGATATTTCGGTTTCGGTTACTAAGGCTACACTATGATAATTGATTAGTTAAATGATGTTTTACATCACATCAGCAATTTTAGCTACTTGTGGCGACACTTTTTATTAGTTTAAACATTATTTTATTCACAAAAAAATCATATACATAATATAAATCATATTTAGATATAAATATAAATATATCGTGAAATGGATTCGAGAACAAGACTATGTCTTATATTAACTCGTCTCCATAGTTTATACTTAATTTACAATAAATAACATATGATCAGGTAAAGTGTGAATAACAGTTATTTACTATCTTAGAGAGAGAGAGAGAGAGAGAGAGAGAGAGAGAGAGAGAGAGAGAGAGAGAGAGAGAGAGAGAGAGAGAGAGAGAGAGCATTATTGACTAAATTGTTTAGACAACAATATATAATTCTGCACAACATGAAAAATATGAAAGTTATCATTAACACTTAGATTTAAACTGTCTCCATACTTTTTATTAATCGCGAGGTTTAATCTGATCACAGGTTTATGTGGTGCTTGAGTGTGCAAATGTTTCTGATCTACATTGTATTCGTACACGCTTATGATCACCATTATAGTGCTAGTTCACTAGCTGGCAATGTCGCAATAAACATCGCAGACCACACAGTGAATTATACTGGTACTGCACCAGCGAGTAAGGGACAAGCAGTAAGGGCCTACCACAAGTAAAAAGTTTCCGAGTTTCGGAAGGTAAACGCCTTAACCAGTCAGCCGCTGCATCCTCTCAGTTCTATTTTATACCATTTTCTATTAATAATATACTAAGTACTATAATTGTTTAATATATTAGAAGATTTTTTATTCTGTAGTTAAGAACATAGTATAATTGCAACAGATTTTTTTTCAATCCAAATGATTTTATTCTAAAAAGCTGCATCGAGATCAATATTTAAACATTGATAATTTTGAAGTTTTTGTAATTAAAAAAAAAACTTTTTTCACATACCCATTATAATATCATTATAAACAGGTTATGTCAGATCTGATTATAAGTTGTGTTTCATTTATTTAAAATAGACTTTGTTTCACTTAGTATTCACAGTTATTAGAAACTAATTGCAGCAGTTATCATATACTTACATGATATCATTAATGATCATTTTTTGAAATCTGGGATGGGGTTTCTCTTGTCGTGAATAGCTGAAAAACTGCTGATGTGACGTTAAGCATCATTACAACTAATCAATTTAAAAGTCACAACTCTTTAGTTAAGCCTTGACCAAAATTAAAGTTACATTTATCAGGTATTGTACAAGGTTTTGTATCAAGATCCACTTTAAGCTACGAACTTTATAGATTTCTTTCTGGTTGAAATGAACTAAGGGTTAAAACACCAATTTTAATGGTGGCCTTTATTGAGAGGTAGACATTACAGCGGGTTTTACTGTATCATTATATTTGTATTATAACATCCATTTAATAAACAATACTTCTGATTCCTATCAATTTAGCAGTTATTTTCATTTTTCTTTCTTATTTATTTTTTTATTAGGATATTAGGTTATTTTTAAGTTTCATTGATACTTTTGTATCTTTTACATTTTCTAGTCCCGAATAGATGATATGCAGTTTTAAACAATAATATAATTCATTCGTTCATTTATTCATACGCCCATTCATTCAAAATTACGTGAAAACATGTTGAATAACTTAGTCATGGGACGTTATATACAATACATTGTATTGTGTTCAGCACTGTATTTGCCATCTAATATAGACTACATGTTAAAGCTAATAAATATTATTGATTACACACTAGTGTTGGTATTTGATCTTTTCACATTATTTAGTTAAAATATCTTCAGTTTTACAAAGCAGATCTTGTATTAAAATGTGTCGCCTGATTGGTTTGTTTGTTGTACGGTTTCACGTCGCATTGATCAGCAATTTTTCAACCATATGTATTCGCGACGAGAATTTTTATAAAGTCGAATAATATTTAAACACAAATTCATGCAGTGCATGATTTTACGCTAACGTTAGTCTTTCTGATCTGATTTGAATCATACTCTTGTTCACTATTGAAAACCTATATATAGTGCTAACACACTCGCATGCATTGTCGCAAATAAACATCACAGAAAATTGGTACCGAGCCATATCAATGAAAACCACGATGAATATCCCTTTCTCACTAGCGGCCGACCGGCGTCGAACACACAGTCATTAGTGATTATCTAACTACGCATCCCTAGCTGGGTCACAGTTACAGGTCATCTACTTTCATTTTAGAACGATCACGAGTTATGACCCGTTGGTATGTGGAATTTTTTAAAGAAAAGGCAACTTTGAATTAACGCCCGTTTTGATTGGTTAACAACCTGTTTTACGCATACCTTGTCCAAGGGTATTTCCCACAGGTAGCTTTCCTACTCATTGCACAATATTTAATTAACAGATCCTGTTTATAAGTATGACTGACCGAACTTAAAGGTGTGTAATAAATTTAACTAATATTCATCGACTAGATCCATTTAATAGTTGAAGTTGACAAACAGTGAAACTGAAGAAATTCGTGTATCTACCTGTATAAGGTAAGATAATAATGTTTACCTGACTTGACCTAATTACCTGAGGTACATGTAGACATAAAAATTTGTATTATTTTAAATTTTCTTACCACTCATAAGTATGTAATAAAGCTATCAATACTTATGTGATATGGAGATAAGCCATATTTCTAGACCGCCTCGATACCTGTTCAAAACAGGTGCGATATAATTAAGTTTAACTTCACCTGACACGACTTTTAGATATTAAATTATTAATATCAGTTAATTGATTAATGTTTTTCGCTATTTTGTTCAAGGTACACAATGTAATGTTACAGGAACTTGTTTCTATTAAGAGCGTTGATCTGTTATTGTGGTGATAAAAAAATTTTAGTAGATGGATGCATGTATTTCATGTGTGAATTCATCAAGTCAAAAGTAGTGCAACTAAAATTTACTCTTTACCTAGTCCCTGTTTATTTAAATTTGCAATTGTGAGTAGATAATACTTTATTGCAAAGGCAAAAGCTTCTTGTTTGCTGTAACCAACTCGCTCATTTTGCTGTTATCAACTCACTCATTTTGCTGTTATCAACTCCCTCTTGTTTGCTGGTATCAACTCACTATTGTTTGCTGTTATCAACTCGCTCTTGTTTGCTGTTATCAATCGCTTTTGTTTGCTGGTATCAACTCACTCATTTTGCCATTATCAACTCGCTCTTGTTTGCTGGTATCAACTCGCTCATTTTGCTGTTATCAACTAGCTCATTTTGCTGTTATCAACTATCTCATTTTGCTGTTATCAACTCGCTCATTTTGCTGTTATCAACTTGCTCTTGTTTACTGTTATCAACTCGCTCTTGTTTGCTGTCATCAACTCGCTCTTTTTGCTGGTATCAACTCGCTCTTGTTTGCTGGTATCAACTCAGTCATTTTGTTGGTATCAACTCGCTCTTGTTTGCTGGTATCAACTCAGTCATTTTGTTGGTATCAACTTGCTCTTGTTTGCTGGTATCAACTCAGTCATTTTGTTGGTGTCAACTCGCTCTTGTTTGCTGGTATCAACTCGCTCTTGTTTGCTGGTATCGACTCAGTCATTTTGTTGGTGTGAACTCGCTCTTGTTTGCTGGTATCAACTCGCTTTTGTTTTGCTGGTATCAACTCAGTCATTTTGCTGGTATTAACTCGCTCTTGTTTGCTGTTATCAACTTGCTGATTTTGTTGATATCAACTTGCTCTTGTTTGCTGGTAACAACTCACTCTTGTTTGCTGGTATCAACACACTCTTTTTGGCACAGATTTTTACCTGTTTTGGTTGACTGTTGCACTATATTTCTTGCAAAAGACCTGAAGCCCCAAAACGCACACCATTTACCAGATTCTGATTCTGGTTGTAAGAAGCCTCAAAATGCACAACATTTACCCAATTCTGATTTTGGTTGTAAGAAGCCCCAAAACGCACAACATTTACCAGATTCTGATTCTGGTTGTAGGAAGCCCCGAAATGCACACCTTTAGCCAGATTCCAATTTTGGTTGTAAGAAGCCCCAAAATGCACACCATTTACCAGATTCGGATTTTGGTTGTAAGAAGCCCCAAAATGCACACCATTTACCAGATTCGGATGCTAGTTGTAAGGAGCCCCAAAATGCACACCATTTACCAGATTCCGATTCTGGTTGTAAGAAGCCCCAAAATGCACACCATTTACTAGATTCCAATCCTGGTTGTAAGAAGCCCCAAAATGCACACCATTTATCAGATTCTGATTTTGGTTGTAAGAATCCCCGAAATGCACAACATATACCCAATTCTGATTTTGGTTGTAAACATTGCTACATGCTATTATAGATGACACACTTGGCAAATTTCTCAATTTTCCTAGCAAAACTTCATGCAGCTTTAATTGAATATTCTGTTCAATTGCATAATATTTATGGACATTCAGGCTATAATGCAATTAATCAAAGTCAACTGTGAAATCTACAGGGTGGATTTAATTTTTATATATTCATTATTTTTCAGATATTTATGTAAACAAGGAGAATGATGAGGAACACTTTAACCAATTATATAACAAGATTATTTTTACTTATATGGGGTGTAGGTAATATATGTAGTACAGCTCAAGTAATTGATGGAGCCGCTTTTACAAATGTACTACAGTCCATAGCCAACAATGCATTAGGTGTAGCCAAAGTACAGGTATGTATGAAATAAAGTTTATTAGCCTGGTTTCTATCAAATGATAACTAAACAAATATAAAAAGAAAGTTTTCCAAAGAAAAATAACTTAACCCCCCCCCATGTCCAAATAAATATATAAATATTGTAATTTAGCACAGTTTACTTTCTCAACTAATTCCTGTATTTAAATAAGCAAAACAACTTTTGAGAAATAGACTATAAGTCAAAAAACATGTATTTTAGCGGTGTATTGAAATTAGTGCAACTGCACTAGTACAAAAATCTCTAAAATTAATACACCGCTAAAATTAGTATGTTTACAGTTATTTTTTAAAATTGATTCATAATTTAATAATTATTAGTCATTTTAATAATGAATATCTAAAGAATAATTTCAACATAATTTAAAATGTACAGATGTTTATTATTCAAGGAACTTGGATTTTTTAAATTATTCATTTAATTACTCAAATTTTATTCACATTAAGATATGTCATCGTCTTGGCAATGAAGAAACAAAGACAATTTCCTGTTTTGTTTTTTTTATTTTTTTCTATAACACTTTATAATGATAGATTTCAAATTCATTCATCTCAGTAATTACCACTAAGACAAGAATGTCTTGTGTTGTCTAAATGAAATAGTGAGACATCTGTCTTTATAATGCATAATTAAACAGATAGGGATGTTTTCTTGGTCTACAAAAACCTTCTTTTTTGGGTGAGAAAATTCATGCATGCATCAAATGTCAAACTGATCAACCAGATTCAGACAATTTCATTCTTTGTCAGAAATTCAGATTTTTTTCTGGATAATAGAAGAATTATTAAAAATCCAGGGAAAAAATCAGAAAAATTTAAACTATTTAAACTATTACAGTTATTCTGAATATTTCTGTATATAATTCAAACGCAAATAATTATAATTCTTTTTTTTTTAAAAAAAATTATATAGAATTAAAATTTGAATAAAACATATTCAGAAAAAAAAATCAAATTTGGATATTAAAATGTCTTTAAATAAATCAATGCTTGATTTCTTGATTTAAAAATATCCTTCCTTTGTTTTGAGAACCTCGTTGATTTTTAAAATGACGAGACATGTCTCATTTATCTTGTTTTAATAATATCCCTCTTTTATTGTGAGTACCTCTCTAGTATAAGAAATTAATGATGAGACTTCTATCTTGTTCATGAACAGAATGGGATGTCTTGTCTCAGTAATATCCCTCTTTTGTTGTGAGAACCTCTCTAGTATAAGAAATTAATGATGAGACTTCTATCTTGTTCATGAACAGAATGGGATGTCTTGTCTCAGTAATATCCCTCTTTTATTGTGAGTACCTCTCTAGTATAAGAAATTAATGATGAGACTTCTATCTTGTTCATGAACAGAATGGGATGTCTTGTCTCAGTAATATCCCTCTTTTGTTGTGAGAACCTCTCTGGTATAAAAAATTAATGATGAGATATTTATCTTGTTAAGGAACATAATTGGATGTCTTGTTTTAGTAATATCCCTCTTTTATTGTGGGAACTTCTGTTAAGTATTAGAAATTAATGGTGAGATGTCTGTCTTGTTTATTAACAGATAGGGATGTCTTGTTTTGTCTTCATATCTTTTTTCTTTTATAAGAATCTACATGTACTGGAGGTATTAAAATGGAATGGAAATGTTATGTCTTATTTCAGTGTTATCTCTGTGAATTTTTATGGAGTATATGGGTGAGACTTCTGTCTTTTTAATAAACAGATAGGGATCTCTTATAATATCCATCTTTTATGACGAGAACCTCCATTAAACATTAAATTGGAAAGAAACAATATGTCTTGCTTAATTGAGAACCACATTCCGTTATTAAAAAATGATGAGATATCTACCAGTATTTTGTTAATGAAGAGAAAGAGAGAGTTAGAGAGAGAGAGAGAGAGAGAGAGAGAGAAAAGAGAGTGTGTGATTTCCTTTCCCTTCTTTGTGATATCCCTATTGTTATTAGAACCTCCATGCTATATATATATATATTTTGATAGTTAATTCAAGCATTGAATATCGCAGATTATTTTTTTTCATGTATTTGTAGGAAGATTATGATAAAGTAATTTATAGAAACACGTTTTTGGATGGTGGAGGATTAGTCACTGAGGTATGTGATTTTTTGATGCTGTAGGATTAGAAATGAAAGTGAAGTGTAATTAGTTAATTATAAAGTAAATCATGCTTTAGTGTAGAGAAACCAAATGATATTTTACACTGAGGTGAAGATTATTTGGCTGAAAGTTATGTGGTATATTTTGGGATGGTGAAGGACTCAGTGGTTTTGTTTGCCTAAAATTATATAATTACTACCGAATAAAGGTTGTTTATTCACCTAGAGAAATAAATTGAAATTTCTAACTTTGGCCACTAAAATTCTCCATAAGTCAAAAGGGACACACAATCAAACAGTTTATGTTAAATCCAGTTATCCAAAACTGTTCTGGCTGACAAAAATGTCAAATATTGTCAGAATATAAAATCTTTGAAATGAACTTCAAAATTCTGAGTGTATAAAAAGGAACCAAATTTTCCCAGTCTGAAAGGTAAAGGTAGTTTTTAACAGCCATGGCAAAATCACTGGGGCTCCAGAGTACTTAGAAAAATCTGGTCAACACTCAGCAAGCCAGCTGACAATATTTCTTACACTAGAATCCAGCTGAGTGGGATTTGAACTTAGGTGATTAGAGGAATCGTTATCTGTAATCTAGTCACTGAGTTCCCTTCCCTTTCTTAGCGAATACCCTTGCCAAAAGACTTTAAAAAGAAAGATATTTTACTTCCTTCATCTAGTACAAACAATTTATAAAGAGTACACATGTATTTAGTCCACCAGTTTATAAAAGGTCACAGTGACTTTTATGAGCAGATTGAACTATATATCTGATGTATGAAGTGAATTATATAGCTCTTTGTGTAGATCACTTATACCAAGTTACTTGTAGTGTAGACAGAGTGGGGTGGAGTAATGGTGTTTTACGCCCCAATCAAAATTTTTTTACCTACATCAAGGCAGTCAGTTCTAGTATTGTGGAGGAAACCTGAGTGCTCAGAAAACTTAACACCATAGATCTTTGATAAGCGATCTGACACACTTTCTCACACTAGGATCTGTCTAAGTGGGATGTGTACCTAGGCGGTGAGAGGTACTTTGATCCATAAGAGGGGGCTTTAGAACCACTTAGCTACCAAGAAAATCATCATTTGATACCATATTCGCCATTTTTCATCTTAAAGAAGATTTAGAAGACAAACTATCTTTTCAGCAAGCAGCAGACCAATTTCAAAATCTACTGTGCTTCATTAATAACTGATAGTAGCATCATAAATACTTGTAATGTTATCTAGGACTGAATATCCAGTTAAACACTTACACAGAATTAAAACTGTCAGTGGTTTTAATATTATAAAATGCAAAGAAAATAACACAACCCTACATGGGACTTGCATTTCTCCAATTACTACTCCATGTTTGCATAATCCCCGGTCATATGCTTTGATATAAAATTGATATTAGATGTAGGATTTCCCTGAAGTTGTCAGATTTAATAGTACAAGTAGCTAAGTACATGTGTACCTGAAACTTACTAATGATTTTAAAATGCAATTGTAGATATCTTCATCCTTATCCAGAAAGTTTAATGGACCGATTCAAGCTTTAAAAAAAATCAAGGAAGCTGTTGAACAAGATATCAACTCCTATACTACAACAAGGACTCTTAAGCAGTGTTGTCAGGCTACAGGTGTTACATATGATAGTAAATTCCAGTCACAGGTAAGTAAAAGGTTTTAATATCTTGCTGATTTTTGATATATTGAGATAGGCTATAGCTACACATGCACATGCGAGATGCGATATGGAAAAAATATCATACCACCAATTCAGTGAGAGAGTGAGATAAATCTATCACATATGCCATATATATATATATATATATATATATATATATATATATATATATATATATATATATATATATATATATATATATGTGTGTGTGTGTGTGTGTGAAGATATTTTTTAAGTAATATTAGATTTTTCATTTTTTCATTTTTTCCTTCTGATAATTCTCATACATTTTAAATTCATCTTTAAATAAATCCTTTTTGTTTTTTAAATAGATAAATACAAATGAAGCTTGTGTGACAATTTCTTCTGATTCTCCACCAGGCAGTACCTTTCCTAACACAAGAATACAAGAGGTAATGAAAGAGAACTACAGACAAAATCCAAATCTAAAATGGCAGTATTTTGGTAAAGAAGATGGTGTTTATGTGAATTATCCATCTGTTAAACTATCTGATTGTTCTAATTATGACCCCAGATACAGGTACGATAAACTCAAGATACAGGTATGGTAAACCCAAGATACAGGTGTAACTATTACAAATACTCATATGCCTAATGCAGGGTTAGATCTGGCTCCAAATATTTTGTCACCAGCAGTTTGGCCTGCAGACAGATAAATATGATGGAAACCAAATACATGAAATAGCTTAGATAGATCAATGAAGCACTACAAAATATTTGTCAAAGCTATGCATTTTATGAAAAAGTGTGCACACCATTTTTCATGTTATGACTCGATAAACTTGTTAAAAGCACAAGTTTTTCCTTATAATTTAATTTTAAACAGTTAAACTAAAACATAAAACAATGTTTTGTTTCATATTTCTGGATTTTTTTATAATTGAAATAAAATGTCCTCCACATTGGAACTATCATAAATAAACAATTCATCAGCCAATGAAATGGAAAGAGACATATGCCATGCCATTCACATTCAGCGTTGCAATGGTTGTGTAGTTACTAAGAATATAATATGATAATCGATCACGTGAATTTACGTTAATTTTGTATTGCAGTATGATATAACCAAATTTAGAAATTAAATTATAATAACTTTTTTTTGGTATTATTTTTTTCTATTTTATTTTAGACAAAGGTAAAGTTTTTGTTACTTTTATTTGTTTTAGACCATTTTACGTTTCTACGGCAACTCCAGTTGAGAAAGATGTAGTTGTAGTGATAGACAGATCAGGGTCAATGGGTGATTATCATGATTCCAGATCATTACTTCAAATTGCTAAAGAAGCTGCTATATCAGTGCTAGACACGTTGAATCCCAATGATCGGGTAAAGTTTATTTGTATGTTTGTGTGTGTCAATTAGTCATTAACAGAACAGAGTAGATGGGTTAATATTATGATTTTGATTTCAGGATATTACTTCAAAAAAAAAAAAAAAGATGCTCTATTTTCCTGCACCTGTTGAACTCTAAGGGCAGGGTAATGTCTAAGTGCATGTCTGTCTGTGTGTGTGTATGTCTGTGTGTCCAGTTGATCAACAGTTGGGTCATTGGGAAGTTTTAATCATTCTGTTTTGTAGATATTTCTACTCCAGATAGATATTGAATCTCAGTGACAGGGTATTGACTGTATGTCTGTCTTTTGGTGCATCTGTAGTCATGGTATGTTGAGAAAAATAGTTTGTTTAACCAATTTAAAATAAGCAAACCACAATACACAACATGAATAACACAGACATGATGGGCCATTTTTATCACCCATTAAACAAACATTTATTTGTTTTTTGTAATATTTGTTTAACACAGCATCAACAATTTTCAACTATTTGGGATTAGAACAAGTTTATAAATCACTAAAGATTAATCCAACAAGAAAAAGTTTTGTATGATTGAAATGTGATAGTGTGTTTTATGGTGTGTCTTGTCAAGGTCACATAGGAGTACGCTATGTCCTTTTCACATTATCCTGACAGCTCAACTAATTCAATACTCTGTCCACTTAATACCAAACACCAGGTGAGCACAAGGCGAGGAAACGGGATCTGAAAGTTTAGTCACGTGTATTACCCAGCAAGGGTTCAAACACATGATCTCTTACTTTCAAGGAGGACACTCTACACGAGAATTAAAGATTTATTCCCCCTTAACAACAAATTGTTAATTATATGAAAAGGAAAAATAACCATGTTCATAAATTGAAATATAAAAGAATATTTGCACCAAATTAATATGAATAAATCAAAATGTATTAAGACCTGTCATACATTTGTATAATTAAGAATTGAATCTTTTATTCTAAAATCTTATTTTAACTTTTTTTTCAGTTTGGTGTAGTTGCTTTTGACACAAATGCATATATACCAGGCGCTAACACAAACCAAAGGTCATGTCACGAAACCAAACTAGCTCATGCCACGCCCCTAAACATCAAATATATGAAGAATCAGATAAGAGGTATTAGTCTCGGAGGTTCCACTAACTATGAATCAGCAATCAACTTAGCTTTCAGGTTTTTTATAAATACACCTGACAACAGTCTCATTAAAAGAGGTAAGTTGTTTTTTTTACTTTTTAATTGTTTTTTTCTCAGTGGCTGCATTTGGGTGGCCTAAACCACAAATTTATAAATTACAGTGCCTCTCACTGCCATGGTTGAAATCCCACTCTGGTATATTCTAATGTGAGAAATAGTTTGTTTGCTTGTCAAGGGTTAATGGTTATCTCTGGACACTCTTGTTTCCTCCACCATCCCCAAACTGATTACCATGATTTAAGTGAAAGAAACTTGACTTGGGCTTAAAACATCATTTATTCAATCCAATCCATCATACTGTTTCTGGTGAATTATAGATAGAATGCGTATCATTTACCAGGTGCTAATCCCACTCAGGTAAGTGAGAAAGTTTGGCATGTGCTTACCAAAGGTTCTGGTTCCCCTAAGTACTTTGGTTACCTTCACCACTCAAAACAACTTGAGTGTTAATGAATCAATCTTGACTGGGTCTGAAAACACCATATCAATCCTTTCTGTTTCAAATCTTATAGAAATGATAAAGAAATAATCAGGCTTTCAAAAACATGATTTGTCATCCCATTTCCTCTTTTATAAACTAATAGTTTTTAAAATACATTTATAAGCTAGGAATGACACTTATGCCAGACAGTTCTTAAAGAAATAACACACACACACACACACACACACACACACACACACACACACACACACACACACACATGCTGTGTACACTGCAACTTTTTTCATATTTATCATTCTTTAATATAAACCATTTTGGATGGGATAATAAATCTACATGTATGTACAATTTCACATTTAAAACATTTTATTATTACCATGGTGATGACAACATTATTGTTAAATTTTCACATTTATCATACTAAATCATCACATTTAGATGACAATTGAAATATAAAATTATATATTCCAGAAAAAGTAATTTTGTTTTTAACTGATGGAGAAAAGACAGCTGGAGGTGACCCACTTGTTACTATAAAAGATTCAAACAAGAAGCTAAATAATGAAGTTACCATACTGACATATGGACTTGGCACAGGTAATATAACAAAGTAACCATACTGACATATGGACTTGGCACAGGTAATATAACAAAGTTACCATACTGACATATGGACTTGGCACAGGTAATATAACAAAGTTACCATACTGACATATGGACTTGGCACAGGTAATATAACAAAGTTACCATACTGACATATGGACTTGGCACAGGTAGTATAACAAAGTTACCATACTGACATATGGACTTGGCACAGGTAATATAACAAAGTTACCATACTGACATATGGACTTGGCACAGGTAATATAACAAAGTTACCATACTGACATATGGACTTGGCACAGGTAATATAACAAAGTTACCATACTGACATATGGACTTGGCACAGGTAATATAACAAAGTTACCATACTGACATATGGACTTGGCACAGGTAATATAACAAAGTTACCATACTGACATATGGACTTGGCACAGGTAGTATAACACAGTTACCATACTGACATATGGACTTGGTACAGGTAATATAACAAAGTTACCATACTGACATATGGATTTGGCACAGGTAATATAACAAAGTTACCATACTGACATATGGACTTGGCACAGGTAATATAACAAAGTTACCATACTGACATATGGACTTGGCACAGGTAATATAACAAAGTTACCATACTGACATATGGACTTGGCACAGGTAATATAACAAAGTTACCATACTGACATATGGACTTGGCACAGGTAATATAACAAAGTTACCATACTGACATATGGACTTGGCACAGGTTATATAACAAAGTTACCATACTGACATATGGACTTGGCACAGGTAATATAACAAAGTTACCATACTGACATATGGACTTGGCACAGGTAATATAACAAAGTTACCATACTGACATATGGACTTGGCACAGGTAATATAACAAAGTTACCATACTGACATATGGACTTGGCACAGGTTATATAACAAAGTTACCATACTGACATATGGACTTGGCACAGGTAGTATAACAAAGTTACCATACTGACATATAGACTTGGCACAGGTAATATAACAAAGTTACCATACTGACATATGGACTTGGCACAGGTAATATGACAAAGTTACCATACTGACATATGGACTTGGCACAGGTAATATAACAAAGTTACCATACTGACATATGGACTTGGCACAGGTAATATAACAAAGTTACCATACTGACATATGGACTTGGCACAGGTAATATAACAAAGTTACCATACTGACATATGGACTTGGCACAGGTAATACATTGTATAACAAAGTTACCATACTGACATATGGACTTGGCACAGGTTATATAACAAAGTTACCATACTGACATATGGACTTGGCACAGGTAATATAACAAAGTTACCATACTGACATATGGACTTGGCACAGGTAATATAACAAAGTTACCATACTGACATATGGACTTGGCACAGGTAATACATTGTATAACAAAGTTACCATACTGACATATGGACTTGGCACAGGTTATATAACAAAGTTACCATACTGACATATGGACTTGGCACAGGTAATATAACAAAGTTACCATACTGACATATGGACTTGGCACAGGTAATATAACAAAGTTACCATACTGACATATGGACTTGGCACAGGTTATATAACAAAGTTACCATACTGACATATGGACTTGGCACAGGTAATATAACAAAGTTACCATACTGACATATGGACTTGGCACAGGTAATTATTAATATGTTAGTATCAGTAGAAATATTGTTCAGTTGTTTTGCTTTGATAATAATAATTAGAATTAATATAAGTAATAATGATAATGATAATAACAATAATGGAAACATACAATTATGTTTCTATTTTAGTGGTACTGACCTAATGAATGAGTCGAAGATGAAAAATAGACCCTTTTATCATGTGAGTGTTGAACTATGTGATGGGTTAATATGTCAGGATTCAGATTTAAAGGTTGGGGTTTAAAACCATTGTTTTAACACATACTTTAGGCAAGTCTGTAACCTCATTGCACTCTGCAGCTGACTCATTGTCAAAATGATAGACTACTTAATTAGCAAAATCTGTAAATGTTGTCTTGGTGAGCTAGCGACAAAAGTCATACTTAAAGTTAGATAGTATAAAGCAGACATACACATTTTGTTTTTCTCTCTTTGTTTTCTTTAGCTTTAAATAACATTGCAATAAAAATGTTAACCAGTATGGCCTACCAGAATCAGTCAGACCCTACATTTGGAGAAGTAAGGGTAGGTACGTGTGTGTGTGTGTGTGTGTGTGTGTGTGTGTGTGTGTGGTGTGTGTGTGTGTGTGTGTGTGTGTGTGTGTGTGTGTGTGTGTGTGTGCATGCATGCGTGTGTTTGTGTACAAAATATGTATTTTTACCAAAGTACTTTTAGACACTGGCCCATTTTTAACAATCGTTTCTTATCTAGGATTTTCCTTAAGTTAAAATTAGCAAATTTTGGCAATCTCGTTTTGATTTACAAATGAACATTTTTGACAAAACTAAAGCAGATGTTATAAGTTTAAACTGATCTTCAAAGTAGCACATGACATTCATAAATATCTTAACCTTTGAAAAATTATTGAAATGATAAACTTTTCAGATTTAAGTTAAGAAAATTTTAGTTAAGAAATATGATTGCGAAACTGGGATTATTATAATATTCTAAAAAAAAAAACATTTGATTTCTTTTGGGAATAAAAGTATGTGCAAGTAAAAATAAATAAATAAATAAATAAATAAATGAATTTAAAAAAGGCAAGGAGAATGAACTATATGTAAATAAAACTTTTCTCTCTCCTTCAAGTTCATGTTTTACAAAAAAACAGTTGTTCCTGTCCCTTTTTTAATCTAAATGCATACTTTAAAAAAGTAAGTATTTTTTCAGAATATTTTTTGCCACTTCAACAGTTTTTTTTTTCAAAATTTATTAAAATTAGTTATGCATGTAGAAGAGGTTGATAATAAGTCAAAAACATTAAATAAATATTTATAGCCTAAAAATGCTCATTTTCCTTGGGCTGACTCATAATTACTTTATTGTTCTCTCTTTTAGATAGGAAGATTCGAACATATAAAGAATGCCTCTTACTTGCGGTCAGCTATGGCTTCATACTATAACAGATTCAGTAGTAGTGAAACAGTCACAAATCCTATATTCTCAGTACCTTACCAGGATCTGTTTGGCATTGGTAAGTTTTAAAGTCTTCCATATATAATTTTGTTATTTAATGATCCAGTGTTATCCTTTTGAGATTTTTTTTGTGATTTAAGACCAAAATTCTGCACTATTTTCAGTGATTAGAAATATTTTCTAATTATTTATTGTATTTTCCCTTACAGTACATTTTAGATCTTAACACATGAAATACTAAGTTCATGGTAGATGACCACTTTTTCAAAGCCAGAAAAAGCCCCAAAATATTTTTTTTTATAAAAACTATCAATTAATTCATTATAATCATATGGTAAAGCGATTTCAAGAAATACTACATAAATATTAGAATTTGTTCGATCCATTCAATCCAGATTGTTTTATTGGCAATCAATTGGAATCAGAATAGAGTGGAGAAATATTGTTCAATATCCCTGTCAAGATTCTTTCACTCATTTTTAAAGACGGTCAGTTTTGGGATGGTAAAAGGAACAAAAGTTACCAGAAAAAACCACTGAACATTGGCAAGTTACCATAACTGACAAACTCTCTCCTGATCTGCCTGATTGGTATTTCAACATAGGCATTGAGAGGCACTTTGATCTTTAAGTAACTATGTGCTTAAGACATCTCAGCCATCAAACCACTGCGGTAGCTCAGTCGGTAGAGTGCTTGCTCTGTAAGTAGGAGGTCATGGGTTCCAACCCTGGCCGGGTCTGACCCAAGACTTGAAAGTGGGTAGTGACTGTTCTTTTGCCAAGTACTCTGCATTACTAAATGAAAGTCACAGTTCTTTCAGATGGGAACTTAAAATAAACGAGGTCCCGTGTCATGGCAGGCATGGCATGATAAAGAACCCTGCTGTATAATGCCATCAGTGCAACACATAGGCAAAATTTCTGCACTTTCGCCTATAGCTGGCGAAGTCTCAATATAAGTGAAATATTCTTGACAGGGACGATAAACACCATTACTCAACTCAACTCTAAGCCACCGAGGTCACCTGTTTGGTGCAGACCTAAACATTCTATCATGATTTTCAGTTATATTAGGATTCTACATAAATTAAAAATGTAACTTAGTCTTAATCAGGCATATATCATTATTTTCCCTATTTTTAATAAATCAAAGTAAGGCTTAGTTGATTATAGATGTTTAACAAAAAAGAAAAGAAATATATCATTCCTGATAAAAAGTTACTACTGCTATCTGATAAATAAGCCACTACTTTCATAACTTCCTTAAACCACTACTTCCCGATAAATCAGCCACTATTTATCTATTTTTAGGTTTGATAACCTCAATATGTCTACCACTGTATAGTAGTCAGGGATTATTTGGTGTGGCATGTTCTGATGCCACCTTAAGTGACATAGTGGCAGATATTTCCTATTTCCGACAAGGAGAGTATTCTTATGCATTTATCATCGATGGTTTTGGCCGTACCCTAATGCATCCCATGTTACCACTGCCATATAGTATAAAAGATGACCCAATTTATGTTGATATAAAAAATCTAGAAAGATCGCCCATGGCTGCTGGTGTTATATCTTCCATGGTAGCGTATGTATATATTTTTAATTATTGATTTTAGTTTCATGATTTTTTAATCATTAAAGTAATAAAGTAAAAATTTTGAAGATTGAAGTAGGTTTATTTTGGAATCTAGATTATTTCACCTAGATCAGAGACCTTAAAACACTGGTCTTAATGGACAGATGGTCTTAACATAGAGGTGTTAGCTAAAGCAGGTTTTACTGTATTGACCCTTCTTGTCTATACAGGCACATGATAGAGTGACTACTGTAACAGGTTTTACTGTATTGACAGTTGGTCTTTATAAAGAGGTGGTCACTATAGCAGGTTTTACTGTATTGACAGTTGGTCTTTATATAGAGGTGGTCAATATAGCAGGTTTTACTGTATTGGCAGTTGGTCTTTATATAGAGGTGGTCACTATAGCAGATTTTACTGTATTGACAGGGGGTCTTTATATAGAGGTGGTCAATATAGCAGGTTTTACTGTATTGGCAGTTGGTCTTTATATAGAGGTGGTCAATATAGCAGGTTTTACTGTATTGACCCTTCTTGTCTATACAGGCACATGATAGAGTGACTACTGTAACAGGTTTTACTGTATTGACAGTTGGTCTTTATATAGAGGTGGTCACTATAGCAGGTTTTACTGTATTGACAGTTGGTCTTTATATAGAGGTGGTCAATATAGCAGGTTTTACTGTATTGGCAGTTGGTCTTTATATAGAGGTGGTCACTATAGCAGATTTTACTGTATTGACAGGTGGTCTTTATATAGAGGTGGTCAATATAGCAGGTTTTACTGTATTGACCCTTCTTGTCTATACAGGCACATGATAGAGTGACTACTGTAACAGGTTTTACTGTATTGACAGTTGGTCTTTATATAGAGGTGGTCACTATAGCAGGTTTTACTGTATTGACAGTTGGTCTTTATATAGAGGTGGTCAATATAGCAGGTTTTACTGTATTGGCAGTTGGTCTTTATATAGAGGTGGTCACTATAGCAGATTTTACTGTATTGACAGGTGGTCTTTATATAGAGGTGGTCAATATAGCAGGTTTTACTGTATTGACAGTTGGTCTTTATATAGAGGTGGTCACTATAGCAGATTTTACTGTATTGACAGGTGGTCTTTATATAGAGGTGATCACTATAGCAGGTTTTACTGTATTGACAGTTGGTCTTTATATAGAGGTGGTCACTATAGCAGATTTTACTGTATTGACAGTTGGTCTTTATATAGAGGTGGTCAATATAGCAGGTTTTACTGTATTGACAGGTGGTCTTTATATAGAGGTGATCACTATAGCAGGTTTTACTTTATATTGTCGTCACCAGGATTTATATTTATAATAATTTCATGTATATTTTGTATTTAAGGGGGTTTTCGGGAAACTCTACATTTAATTCTATAAGAACAGTTCCCAGGGGCGACATGTTGTATGAAGGCATAGAGACCAAAGATATCCTGTCCCATTATTACTGGAAACCAGTAAGTATATTTATTTATAATAAAGGCCAGTGTAAATCAGCCTGTAGCTCTAACAGAAGTTAGATTTTGATTTGATTTTAAATTAGGTCTTGCATTGAAACACATCTCTTTTTTTCGATACTCAATTTGTAACTGGTAAAGGCATTTCTTTTTTAATTATTAAAAACTCTGGAATTTCTTAAGAAAATAAGAATTTTTTTGCACCATTTACAAATATATAGCCTCATTTTCACTTGATAGGAACCTCTTTATATATATATATATGTGTGTGTCTGTGTGTGTGTGTGTGTGTGTGTGTGTGTGTGTGTGTGTGTGGTTTTTAATTTTCTATATTTTAGACATTGTTTTTAAGTCAGTAGTTATTTTTTACCATACTTATTTTAATGTATTTATTTATAAATATTGTTAAATATTATATATATATATATATATATATATATATATATATATATATATATATATATATATATATATATATATATATATTGGTGGTCTTTATATTTTTGAAAGCTTACCTATATCAAGTGTCTTTTAAATGAAGACCATTTTAATTTCATCATTTTGATGGTCTCTTTATACAGGTCATACTCAATAGGTGAACTTTGAATGATTACTTTAGGTGGTTGTTATATACAGGTTTTCACTATATAGCTAACAGTTATTCTCACTGTATATAACAATACATGTACTTTATTTTACAGGTTAGTCAGAGTAATTTTTCTGTGTGTATTGTTGTTGGTGACAGTGATAAACAGGCAGAGCCTGACCCTCAGTTGGTCACTGCGGACAGTTTTGTCTATCACAGGCTTGGCCTAACCAGTGCAGATGGTTCTAATTGTCGACATTTTAAAAGGCTTGCAACCAAAGGTACAAAATTTAAAAAGTGTGTAATTAATACAAATTTTATGGGTTTTTTTTGTATTTCCCAGATGTTAACATACACCTTCATAACATAAAATCTACCTGTCTTAAATAATTAAAAAACAAACTTTGAGTAAACTTAAACAGAAATATTATTTGACCATTGAATCTGATTTTCATTTGGGTCATTGAGAAATAAGCTGAATGGACCCTGTGCAAACTGTAATTTATGAAGCAAATAAGGTAAAAGTATGCACAGCATCATTCAGCTAATAGGAGCCTCGGCGGCCAAGCACGTGCTTACGGATCACAGCACCTCTTACCGCCAGGTTCGAATCCCACTCGGGACAGATCCTAGTGTGAGAAAATTTGTCAGTTCGCTTGCCGAAGGTCGGTGATTTTACTCTGGGTACTCCGGTTTCCTCCACCATCCCAGAGCTGACCACCTCGAAATAAGTAAAAAAAATCTTGACTGGGGCGTAAAACACCATTACTCCACTCCACTCATTCAGCTTATTTCTCAATGACACAAATGAAGATCTGATTCAGTGCTTATAATTAAATTTTAAAGAAAACTTTATCAAATGAAAAAATAACTTTATGCAATTTTTGCTTTTAATAACTTCAAAACAAGGTATAATGATGCACATAAAAGGAGCTTATTCTAGATTATGTAACTGTCAAACACTTAGGCATGTTAGTGGGCGTGGTTAATTTATATTCGAGTCATTGAGAAATGACATGAACTTATTTTCGCTTTTCTACCAATGAAATCATTAGAAATTTGTCAAATAAAATTTTTTGGTGGTGTCATTATTAGTTTAACTTGTCCAGTTTGTTTTTATTTTTTTTATTTCATTGTTTGTTGTGGCTATGGTGACCAAGTTGTCTAAAGTGCTTAGTTTATGAGTAAATTATGTCTGTCGGCCTGAATTTAAATTCTGTTTCACTTATCGAGATCAGTTCTGAAATGATCCAATCACGTTACTCAGCCACCTAAGCTCCTTGTAATAAAGAAAAAAGTCATATTTAATTAGTGAATGATATACCGGGTACATGTAGTATCATTATTATAACTGATTGTTTGGGAATTTAATATTTCAGAAAAATCTGTAGTAATGTTAACTCCGGGGGCATTTACAGCACCATTTACATATCTTGATACCGAGGAAACCATAACAGAAATAACCAAATATGAAAAATTTTTAACAGGCAAAGATCTCTTTAATAATCCTGGATTAAAAGTAAGAAGTAATTTAATAAACCAGTACATGTCATACAATTGTGGTCAACTTTCCATTACCCTTCCTGTTTTTCTCTAGCTACGAATAGCTGCAATAATGATGATGTGGCTTTAAACAATAAGTCACTTACTCACCCACCCACCCTTGAAGTTTGTCGAGGTGTTCTTTATGAGTAGAAGGATGTAGATTTTACTGTTTGGTTTGACTTTTAACTTAGAAAATACTTGACATTTTTAACTAAAAATCATAAGTTCTTTGTATTTTTTTGAAAACCTAATAACTAAGTAATGGTAGTCATGGAAACAAACAAACAAACAGAAAAAATGCTGGTTTTCACTTTAGATTCCAGATTTAGGCCAGTCTATCCTCTCAGTCCGACCTGATACATGTATCTTTTGTACATAAGATAAATTCAGGAAGAGTATTGTGTATTTGTCTTTTCTGTTACCAGTTGACAATCAGTGTAGATTAAAGTGAATTGTTATAAATCTTAATCAGAATGGTCAATTTTATGGCCTTTTTATTAACATGAAGTGTTTGGCCAAGTGGTATAGAAAGCTTTTGCTTACTGACCACAATGTCCCTTACTTTGCCTTGAATCACACAGGTAGATCCTAGTATGAGAAAGTTTGTCATTTTGCTTGCTGAAGGTGAAGGTCAATGGTTTCATCTGAGCACTTAAGTTTCCTTCACTATTCAAGAGCTGACTGTCTCAGTGTAAGTGAAAAATAATAATGACCTAAGCATACCACACCATTTAGTCGACTCAGTTCATCTCTCATGAAGTAGAGTAAAAGTATTTTATAGCCAAGTTAAAATTCTTTTAAATATATTGAAGTGGACAGTTTTAGGATGTTATTTTTCTTTTTGAGAAAAACACAAAGCTTCACCTAGCAAACTTAGCACACATGAATTAAGAACTTAACACAATGTGGAGTTCTTTGATTTATAAGGTAGTGATACAGACGATTCAGCAATTTTGAGTCCCACTTGTAACTCCTGAGTTGACATGAAAATTTTCTAATTGGCAGTTGTTCTCTAATACTTATGGTCATGGGTTACATTTGACTACTGATATGTAGAAAAAAGTTGTTTTTAAATCAAAATGTTTCATTTTACATTTTTAGCTCACCTGACCGAAAGGTCATGTGAGCTTATGGCATGGCGCGGCGTGTGTATGTGCATGCGTGCATGTGTGTGTGCGTGCGTGCATCGTTAACACCTATTTTCGACTTCTCCTCCGAAACTGCTGCACAGATTCCAATGATACTTGGTCAGAAGCATATAAGGCCCGGTGCAATTCAGATTTGTTCATAGCGTTGCCATGGCTACCAAAACTAGGTCAAGGTGACCTAGGGGTCCAAAAATCTTTAAAAATCTTCTTCTCCAAAACTGATGATGGGAGAAAAAATCTGATGTGATATTTGGCTTCTCTAGGGTCTTAAGCCTATATTTGTTCATTTCGTGAAATTTAGTCGAAAAATGAGTTACGCGTTTTTGTGTTTAATTTTAAAAAATTCGTAAATTGGCTTTTAATTGTTATAACTTGACTATTTGAACAGATAATGACATAGGGTTTTCAGTTTTGACTTTTTTTGAAATGACCTTTAAATTAGGGTCAAGGTCACAAATCAAGGTCATGACCTAATTTGTGATTTATGCAGTTTTAGGCAATTTTCTTGCAAATATTAAGAGATACATGAAATCAAAACATTGTTAAAATGTTCAGCATGACAAAATTTAAAAAGGTACCAAGTTTCGTAACTATATGATAATCCATGTAGGAGTTATTGCCCCTGAAATGTTATTTTTGACTTTTATTACCAAAATTGTGCATTAGCTTGAAAACTATAATCTTTTTGTATAGGCATGCATATTAAAATAGTGTAGGTATTGTGACAATGATCATTTTGATATATGGTTCAAGGTCATGTGATCAAAGGTCAAGGTCACAGATGCAATAGAAGACATAAATTACTAATTATCTTGAAAACTATAATCTTTTTGTATAGGCATGTATATTAGAATATTGTAGGAATTGATATGGCGATCATTTTGATATATGGTTCAAGGTCATATGTTCAAAGGTCAAGGTCACAGCTGCAAAAGGAGACTTAAATTGCTAATTAACTTAAAAACTGTTAACTTTTTGTATAGGCATGTATATTAGAATATTGTAGGTATTGTGACAGTGATCATTTTGATATATGGTTCAAGGTCATATGATCAAAGGTCAAGGTCACAGCTGCAAAAGAAGACATATATTGCTTATTATCTTGAAAACTGTTAACTTTTTGTATAGGCATGTATATTAGAATATTGTAGGTATTGACATGATGATCATATATGGTTCAAGATCATATATGTTCAAAGGTCAAGGACATAGCTGAATAAGCATATTGAAATTTGTTAATGATTTGGAAATTATTTATTGCACTACAGTTACTTCATGCATATTATATAAGCTACTTATAAATGAAATGTGAATGGATATATTTCTGATTAAGTTTTGTGGGAGTTCTTAACTTGAGAAAACTTATAAAGTTTCTGTACCTAATATATTGTCTTTTGCGCTTTGAAAACAATTTTGGACATATCCTCAGGTGAGCGTTAAGGCCCATGGGCCTCTTGTTTTATTTGGTTTTTCTTTTCTGAAGAATTCAGTCATAAATTCTGTAGCTGCTACTTATGTGGTTGAGAACATCTGGAAAAAATCTAAGTCCTTGTCTGGTTATATTGTATGGCGGTATATTGGTACGACTGATGGGGTTATGAGGCTGTATCCTGGTGTTGAAATAGCAAAGAATTATGATCATACAAAGCGAGGATGGTAAATATGAAATTGATTTTGAAAACATGACTAAAACTAATGAGAGTACACATAAGAGATTATCATCCTTCATATTTAATAAGACTCTACTTCTTTACAATCATGCTAACTTTTTATCTACAATAAAATCTGTTTAGTAAACTTGGTCCAGTGATGAATAACATTAGTTGTTTTTTGGATGACGTCATTGGCATGAAAAGAAGGAAATCCTTCATTTGTTTGTGACACAATACAAAACAGTGTTTAAAATCCTTCTTCTTGACATCAAAAAGTAAAATGATTTTTTACTCATAATCAGTAATTATGGTTAACTTATGATGTACAGACACACCATGTCATTGAATGACTAGATGTACAAACAAGCTATGCTGTTGATTGACTAGATGTACAAACAAGCTATGCTGTTGATTGACTAGGTGTACAAACAAGCTATGCTGTTCATTGACTAGATGTACAAACAAGCTATACTGTTCATTGACTAGATGTACTAACAAGCTATACTGTTCATTGACTAGATCTACAAACAGACACACCATGTCATTGGATGACTAGATGTACAAACAAGCTATGCTGTTGATTGACTACATGCACAAACAAGCTATGCTGTTCATTGACTAGATGTACAAACAACTTTGCTGTTCATTGACTAGATCTACAAACAAGCTATACTGTTCATTGACTAGATGTACAAACAAGCTATACTGTTCATTGACTAGATGTACAAACAAGCTATGCTGTTCATTGACTAGATTTACAAACAAGCTTTGCTGTTCATTGACTAGATGTAGAAACAAGCTATGTTGTTCATTGACTAGATATACAAACAAGCTATGCTGTTCATTGACTAGATGTACAAACAAACTATCCTGTAAATTGAGTAGATGTACAAACAAGCTATGTTGTTCATTGACTAAATGTACAAACAAGCTATGCTGTTCATTTACTAGATGTACAAACAAGCTATGCTGTTCATTTACTAGATGTACAAACAAGCTATGCTGTTCATTGACTTGATGTACAAACAAGCTATGCTGTTCAATGACTAGATGTACAAACATGCTATGCTGTTCATTGAGTAGATGTACAAACAAGCTATGCTGTTCATTGACTAGATGTACAAACATGCTATGCTGTTCATTGACTAGATGTACAGTATGCTGTTCATTGACTAGATGTACAGTATGCTGTTCATTGACTAGATGTACAGTATGCTGTTCATTGACTAGATGTACAGTATGCTGTTCATTGACTAGATGTACAGTATGCTGTTAATTGACTAGATGTACAGTATGCTGTTCATTGACTAGATGTTTAGTATGCTGTTCATTGACTAGATGTACAGTATGCTGTTCATTGACTAGATGTACAGCATGATGTAACATTTATTCTTTTGTTGCTGTTCATTTACTAGATGTACAAACAAGCTATGCTGTTCATTGACTTGATGTACAAACAAGCTATGCTGTTCAATGACTAGATGTACAAACATGCTATGCTGTTCATTGAGTAGATGTACAAACAAGCTATGCTGTTCATTGACTAGATGTACAAACATGCTATGCTGTTCATTGACTAGATGTACAGTATGCTGTTCATTGACTAGATGTACAGTATGCTGTTCATTGACTAGATGTACAGTATGCTGTTCATTGACTAGATGTTTAGTATGCTGTTCATTGACTAGATGTACAGTATGCTGTTAATTGACTAGATGTACAGTATGCTGTTCATTGACTAGATGTTTAGTATGCTGTTCATTGACTAGATGTACAGTATGCTGTTCATTGACTAGATGTACAGCATGATGTAACATTTATTCTTTTGTTGCTGAGGAAAATAACAAAAAGTTCCGCCACACTAGAACTAATGTTTCTCTAGCCTTTTGGAAATGGCACTGTGGTAGTCAGCCGCAGAATTGGCTGGATTGTCTCTGATGAAGAGAATAAATATAAAGCTTGTAGCATGTGCTACACCTTCTTGCTACAACTTTAAGACAGAATACAACATGGGATAAACCAGCTTCTAGAGAGATTTTTTTGTTTTTCAGGTATAAGAGAACTATAGCATTGAAAGGTTTAAATGTCATTTCAGCACCATATTTAGATTTGTGGGGATCAGGCTATCTCATTACCCTTAGTAAAACTATTACTGCTAGAAAGTAAGTATTTATACATATTTCTACAATATATATACACTAAAAAAATCACAACTATTAAATGTTCATTTTTTAAAAGCCAAAAATTAAAGTCAAAGTCAATGAAAATTTTTTGAATATTTTTATTCATATATAAAGTACAGTATAACCTGCTGTAGAATTCACCTCTATATAAAGTCCACCTGTCTATAACAACCGGTCTGAAGTATGGATTTTACTATATAATGAACCTGTTTGTAAAGTCCACCTGTCTAATGTGAATAAAGTCCACCCTTTTCAGTCCCAAATGACTCCAGAACCTGTCTATAAAGTCCACTTCTTTAATAAAATTTTTTATTAAATTTTATAATTTCCCAAATTTTTTGCAGTAAATATCAGCCACATTTCTTTGATATTGTGATGTATGAAGATTGGCAATAAATAATTTTAATATAAATTATTGATCACACTAAATACAATGTAGTAACTTACATAGTTTAAAAATCTTCTGTAGTAAAGACTACAGTATTGACTGATATTACGTAAAATTTTGAAGAAAAATATATGAAGTTATACTTATCATTTCAACAACTGAAGCCATCAGATATAAAGGTAGAAATAACATTGTTATCAATAATGTTTTATATATAATTGTTTAATTTGTGACACCTTTGCTGCTACTTATAACAACAAAGACACAATTAGTCAAGTGTATATAATAGGCAGAGTTTAACCAAATAATCTTTTCTGATGTACAGTTTATCAAATTTAAATAGTTTGGTTTTTTTAATAATTATTTCTGAATAATCTGTTTTTTTTTTTAAATAAAATGAAAATAACTTTATTAATGTATATATTAATAAGTTTTTTATAGGTACTGCAATTTTTTACTTTTTTAACTATTTTAAATAAACACTGTATGATTACTGGTACATATAGGGGACCCTCTATATAAAGACCATCGTCTGTTAAGTCCACTTTTGCTCAGTCCCCTAGGTGGACTTTATACACAGGTTATACTGTAGATATAAAAAGTTGTATCTGAAAAACATTCATCTACCAGCATTTTTCAGTCAGAGTCTGGTTTTTGAAGGGGTTTGGATAGAAATTGAGAGGAAAACTTAAAAAAAACCCAATTTTATGGCTTTATTACAGTACTCAAGCAATGCAGACCAAGAAAAAAAAATACTCTGGCAAATCTCACACATATATAAACTTGTTCTTGGAGAATAAATGTACTTGCTTCTATCCCATATAGAAAAATAAATACTGTTTTGATTTTAAAAATGTTTTGACCAACTAATCTAGTATTAATTTATTTATTTTAGTTGAATTCAGATATATAGACAATTTTAGTTATAAGTACATGTATATAGCTAACATTTTATGTAACATGTATATTGTATATATGTATTTCAGTATTAGAGGTCAGTTGAGTTCCGATGGACAGACAGTAGCAGTTATAGGGACAGATTTTACAATCAGTTATTTCTACCAGATGTTACAGGATACATATTCAGAGTGTAAAAGTTCAGAATACAGGTAAGATCACTAATTACAGGTTATACGGTAGAACTTAGTAACAATAATCTTCAGACATGTAGGATTTGTTTGGGTCAGAAAGATATTAATTTTGGTTTATACATGTTATGTTGTTATGTAATTTTATTAAACATTTAACAAATCTAGTAACTAGCAGTTTTCAGTTTCCTTGGGGTTCAGTTTAGAGAGGTTTTCAGTTTACACGAGGTTTATTTTAGACAGGTTTTCAGTTTCCTTGGGGTTTATTTTAGACAGGTTTTCAGTTTACACGAGGTTTATTTTAGACAGGTTTTCAGTTTTCTTGGGGTTCATTTTAAACAGGTTTTGAGTTAACTCTGGGTCAATTTTAGACAGGTTTTCAGTTTACTCCGGGTCCAATTTAGACAGGATTTATTTTAGACAAGTTTTCAGTTTATTTGGGGATTCAATTTAAACAAGTTTTAAATTTACTCTGGGTCCATTTTAGACAGGTTTTCAGTTACCCTGGGTTTACTTTAGACAGGTTTTCAGTTTACTCTGGGTCCAATTTAGATAGGTTTTCAGTTTACTATGGGTTCAGTTTAGACAAGTTTTCAGTTTACTCTGGGTCCAATTTAGACACGTTTTCAGTTGACTCTGGGTTCAGTTTGGACAGGTTTTTGGTTACTCTGGCTTCAGTTTAGACAGGTTTTCAGTTTACTCGGGGTCCAATTTAGACAGGTTTTCAGTTTACTCGGGGTTTATTTTAGACAGGTTTTCAGTTTACTCGGGGTCCAATTTAGACAGGTTTTCAGTTTACTCGGGGTTTATTTTAGACAGGTTTTCAGTTTACTTGGCGTTTTTTTTAGACAGGTTTTCAGTTAACTCAGGGTTTATTTTAGACAGGTTTTCATTTTTACTTTGGGTTCATTTTAGACAAGTTTTCAGTTTACCCTAGGTCCATTTTAGACAGGTTTTCAGTTTACCCTGGGTCCATTTTAGACAGGTTTTCAGTTTACTTGGGGTTTATTTTAGACAGGTTTTCAGTTTACTCAGGGTTTATTTTAGACAGGTTTTCATTTTTACTTTGGGTTCATTTTAGACAAGTTTTCAGTTTACCCTGGGTCCATTTAAGACAGGTTTTCAGTTTACCCTGGGTCCATTTTAGACAGGTTTTCAGTTTACTCAGGGTTTATTTTAGACAGGTTTTCAGTTTACTCAGGGTTTATTTTAGACAGGTTTTCAGTTTACCCTGGGTCCATTTTAGACAGGTTTTCAGTTTACTTGGGGTTTATTTTAGACAGGTTTTCAGTTTACTCAGGGTTTATTTTAGACAGGTTTTCAGTTTACCCTGGGTCCATTTTAGACAAGTTTTCAGTTTACCCTGGGTCCATTTTAGACAGGTTTTCAGTTTACCCTGGGTCCATTTTAGACAGGTTTTCAGTTTACTTGGGGTTTATTTTAGACAGGTTTTCAGTTTACTCAGGGTTTATTTTAGACAGGTTTTCAGTTTACTCTGGGTCCATTTTAGACAGGTTTTCAGTTTACTCGGGGTTTAATTTAGACAGGTTGTCAGTTTTACTTTTGGGTTTATTTTAGACAGATTTTCAGTTTACTCAGGGTTTATTTTAGACAGGTTTTCAAGTTTCTTTTCGTTCAGTTTAGACAAGTTTTCAAGTTTTTCTGGGTTCATTGTAGACAGGTTTTCAGTTTACTTTGGGTTCATTTTAGACAGTTTTTCAAGAAAAAAAGGTCTCGCACAATATTTCTTGAAGAAATTGAAATTAAAAAGAGGTCATCTTTTTAGTACAAATACGGAAATTACAGTAAAACATTGTTTAAATGCCCTTCTATAACAAAACAAAAATAATTATATATTTCTATTTTCAGCTGTTTTATTATTGATAGTAGTGGACTTATAGTCATGCATGAGGACTTTGTGAAGGCCAAATCCTCCAAACCAGATATTGAAAATGTCCATATAACATACAAGGTGGGTATATAAATTGTGACAATTGATGCCTAAATATTAAATGTTGTATAAACTATGCATCCATGAACTTTTTTTTCAAATAAAATTTTCTATTTAAGTTAAGCCCTCTAAGGAAAGTAAATAAGTTTGTCTTTATGCAGTAGATTATAAATTGAAAATAAAGGACCTGTTACTATTAAGTAATCAAGAATTTAAATGTATAACTGTTTTTACAAGTATAAAAGTACAGGTGAGCTACACTTATCCTATCTACTCTTGCCTGATGGACTAGATGTCAGGTGAGTTACATTTATCCTATCTACTCTTGCCTGATGGACTAGATGTCAGGTGAGTTACATTTATCCTATCTACTCTTGCCTGATGGACTAGATGTCAGGTGAGTTACATTTATCCTGTCTACTCTTGCCTGATGGACTAGATGTCAGGTGAGTTACATTTATCCTGTCTACTCTTGTCTGATGGACTAGATGTCAGGTGAGTTACATTTATCCTGTCTACTCTTGTCTGATGGACTAGATGTCAGGTGAGTTACATTTATCCTGTCTACTCTTGTCTGATGGACTAGATGTCAGGTGAGTTACATTTATCCTGTCTACTCTTGTCTGATGGACTAGATGTCAGGTGAGTTACATTTATCCTGTCTACTCTTGTCTGATGGACTAGATGTCAGGTGAGTTACATTTATCCTGTCTACTCTTGTCTGATGGACTAGATGTCAGGTGAGTTACATTTATCCTGTCTACTCTTGTCTGATGGACTAGATGTCAGGTGAGTTACACTGCTTCTTTTGCCTGCTCTTGTTTAATAGATTAAATGTACAAATGAGCTACACTGTTTTTGACCTAGTCATGTTTGATAGACTTGATTTGCAGAGGAACTACAATGTCTATTAAATTTTGTCTGATGAAGTGATTTATTATTGATATAATGTTTTTCCATCTACTCTTGCTTGATGAACAAGATGTACAGGTGAGCTACACATTTCTCTTGTTTAATATATTAAAAGTACATGTGAGTTACAGTGTTTTTTCACCAGCTAGGTAATGTACAGGTGGGCTACACTGTTTCTCTATCCACACTTTTTGGTGAAATAGATGTGCAGTTAAACTACACAGTTAAATCAGCTCTTGTTTAAGGAAATAGGGATGAAGATGAGTTCTCTGTTCTTCCACCTGTCCTTTGGAAGGCCTAGATGTACAGGTGAGCTACATGGTTTTATCAGCTCTTGTTAAAGGGACTTTGGATTAAGGTGAGCTACCACACTGATCCAACTAATGCTGTTAGATGGACTAGAGGTGCTGTTTATATACAGCTGATCTGATGGCTCGGGTCAAAGTTCATTATTATTATTCACAAAATTTTATATTTTTCAGGAGAAAGCTATAGCCAAGGATTTACTGACTATGAACATTATGGTTAAAACAGGTTGTATTGATTTTGAAAACATTAAAATACAGCATAGCTATAAAGTAAGTCAAAATTAATACCTCCCTTTCTGCGAAAGGCAAGCATGACTTTAGGTTATTTTTTTTTCAATCCATCCATTTAGCAAATTAGTTTCCATCAGTTTGGTTTTTTTTTTCATGCTTATTAATAGCAGTTTAATATTTAGCATTCATTTTCTTAAAATGTTACACATCATTTCACTTTAATGATTTCTTGCAGAGTTATGTCCATTAAATGAAAGTTTCCTACAAATAATCTGTTATCAGCATGTATAAAGATTTTGGAAATAAATTTAGTTCATAGCTATTGCCTCTGATAGTTTCTATGATTCAAAAATCACCAAAAGAACTATCTTAAATCATGCAATACACTCAAAAAGCTTGTTCATTGTCACTTTCTTGTACATCAAAAATTTGAAAATGGAAGTTATTTATCATTTGTGCAAAGTACATGTATATAGAGTAATATAGAGTATATAGAATAACAGTTTAGTTGTCTAAGAATGCTTGTCGATTGGAACTCTTTTTGTTGAAGTTACATTTATTAATGGTTTTAATTATAAAATAAAACAGGACAAAACAATTTATCAAAAAACTGACAAATCGTATGTCAGTAATGTCTGCTTAACATTATGTTCCCCATAAAATCAAATTTGAAAAAAAAGATGGGTACTGCTTGATACTTAGTTTGCATAGCATAAAGAAACAGCCCCTTCTGTTCACTGATTGGCACAGTTATCTTTCTGTTCAAGACATTTCCAGCTGATGCCATTCTGTGTCTAATTTGTTTTAAACAAACTTTATTTAAATTACATGAATGATTTATGGTTATGTCACTAAGGTAGTGCCTGTGTAAGTATCAGTTGTCATAGGGTTCATAAGTATTGTCATGTGAGTTGTGAGAATTTTTTATATATTTCCCAGATAGAGGTTCAGTAGACATGATAAAAAACTGTATTAAATGATGCCATTAAAGGTGTTTCATTTGATGTAAATAATAGTAAGATAGGGAGCATCTTAAAATTAGGGTGCAATATCAGATTTCCAATGTCACTCAAGGCTCTATAAAATTATGTTGCAATATCAAATTTTCAGTGTCACTTAGGCCCTATGAATTTATGGTGCAATATCAGGTTTCCAATGTCACTAAGGCCCTAAAAAGTTAGCGTGCAATATCAGATTTCCAATATCACTAAGACCCTATAAAATTATGGTGCAATATCAGGATTCCAATGTCACTCAAGGCCCTATAAAATTATGGTGCAATATCAAATTTTCAGTGTCACTCAAGGCCCTATAAAATCATGTTGCAATATCAGGATCCCAATGTCACTTAGGCCCTATAAAATTATGGTGCAATATCAAATTTTCAGTGTCACTCAGGGCCCTATAAAATTATGTTGCAATATCAGGATTCCAATGTCACTCAAGGCCCTATAAAATTATGGTGCAATATCAAATTTTCAGTGTCACTCAGGGCCCTATAAAATTATGTTGCAATATCAGGTTTCCAATGTCACTAAGGCCCTATAAAATGAGGGTGCAATATCAGATTTCGGATGTCACTAAGGCCCTATAAAATTAGGATGCAATATCAGATTTCCAATGTCACTAAGACTCTATAAAATTAAATGCAATATCAGATTTTCAATGTCACTAAGACCCTATAAAATTAGGATGCAATATCAGATTTCCAATATCAGTAAAGCCCTATAAAATGAGGGTGCAATATCAGATTTTCAATGTCAGTAAAGCCCTATAAAATGAGGGTGCAATATCAGATTTTCAATGTCACTAAGACCCTTTAAAATAGGATGCAATATCAGATTTCCAATGTCACTAAGACCCTTTAAAATAGGATGCAATATCAGATTTTCAATGTCACTAAGACCCTTTAAAATAGGATGCAATATCAGATTTCCAATGTCACTAAGACCCTTTAAAATAGGATGCAATATCAGATTTTCAATGTCACTAAGACCCTTTAAAATAGGGTGCAATATCAGATTTTCAATGTCACTAAGACCCTTTAAAATAGGATGCAATATCAGATTTTCAATGTCACTAAGACCCTTTAAAATAGGATGCAATATCAGATTTCCAATGTCACTAAGACCCTATAAAATTAGGATGCAATATCAGATTTCCAATGTCACTAAGACCCTATTACATCATTCTTTAGTGTCATTAGTTTGTGACATTTTAAAGTATATTATAATTTCCTTCTATGAAATATTGTTACTTTTGTACATTATAGGTTTTATGACAACCAATGAGTAAGACAGATTTGGTTCAAGTGCAAAATATCAAAATATCTGAAATCTAACTTAAGGTCAAATCACATCATACTTTAACATCATTAGTTTGTTACATTTAAAATTATAATTTTTTCTATGGAATATTATTGCTACTGTTTTACACTATAGGTTTCTATGACAACCAATGGATTAGACAGATTTAGTTCAAGTGCAAAATATCAAATCCAGAAAGTCCCAGAGAGTAATATATTTGTTATAATAAAACGGAAAGTGTATACATCAGCATCCTGTTGTCAGGTATGTGTTATATATAAAGGATATCAGGTTGATATGTTTTTATTTTGAAACCACCTCGGTAGAGCGTCTGCTTTCAGGGTTCAAACACCAACCAAGTCATACTGAAAACTTAAAGTTTTAGGATACTGCTTCTTTGTCTTGAATTCAGCATTTAAATAACTAGTCCACCCTGTGCTCTGGAGGAGTGGTATGTTTGTCTGCAGTTTACTGAATTGGTGTGCAAGCACCTTAAAAAATTGCCTTAAGTACTCGCTATTAAAGAGCAGACCATTATACACACTTGCTCACCATATTTGAACTTGTCCATGGATTAACTTTAGAGATAATCTTGCTCTCATTGCAGATGTTGATCATGTGACATTAAACAATCAACCAATCAATTTAGTTTTAATGTTTTTGCCATGAGCTCACTCTTGTAATATTCCATTGAAGAACTCTGGTAAAATAACAAGGTGACCCTTGATCAGTGTAATATAGAATTGAAAGATACAACTAAGTATTATTATGTAATAAATAATTATAGCAAACTTTAAGATTCAAATCTATACAAACCTAATTAAAAGAAATAAAAAGTTCAACATTAACAGAATGGTGAATTGAATTGCGTATGTTTTACTTGCTCTTATGTATGGCATACTTTTATGTGAAAAGTTTGAAATTTCCCGTAGTTTATTATATTAAGTTTTATTAAGATGTTAAGGAAAAAAAATTAAAATATGATAACATATATATATATATATATATATATATATATATATATATATTTTTTTTTTTTGTGTTGAACTTGCAAGTTTCAGATCAAGTAGTTGCTTTTTTTAAAATGCTCTTTGGTATAACAAAGATTTCATAGTGACAATATAGATATCTCCAATCAAAGCAGAGGTGGAAAGAAACTTTGGTTAACATTTATATTTATTTTATTTTATTACTTGATTTAATTTTAAATCCATTGTACATCTCTTGGTATTTTAACATGTGGTTCATTATTATGTGTCTGTTTGTGATAATTCTTACTTGGTTTATTTTTAGACCTATGGTATATCTCCAGATAATTTAACATGCAGTTCATCATTATTTAATTGTTTGTGTTAAAATTCATGGTGTTTTTTTTTAGACTAATTGTATATCTTCTGGTTCATCATGTGATTGTTTGTAGTATAATTCTTACTTGGTTTATTTTTAGACCTATGGTATATCTCCAGATAGATTAACATGTGGTTCATCATCATGTGACTGTTTGTGCTATAGAGATGCTGACTTTGATTATTGTAGTAACACCTATAATTTACTCAGGTGAGAAAAGTACTAAGGTAACAACACCATCAGTAGATAAACCATTAACCTAAAAAAAGCTCTTACCTGCATCAATTAAAAACAAAGATTCCTAGTTGATGATTTTAGTACGTAGGGGGTCTGCAAGTCTTGTGTTATTGGATAAAACAATTAACATCAGAAAACAACCATTACAATAGGTTAAGTAAAATATTTCACACACATAATTCATTACATGAAGTATTCAGTGTTCAAAATGTCCAATTTCTTTTTTTATTCATAAAAACAAGAATATTTCATTTCATTTCAAAACTTAAAGAACATCAATTTAAGAATTTGTTCCATATATTTAGAACAGATCCTTTGATTAAATGGTTGGACAACCCCCAAAATGTTACAGGAAAGGGTACTGTTTTGGCACCAAATGAAGGCTCATACCTGGTACCTCCTTGAAACTAGAAGGAAGTTTTTCAGATATAGCTACATGGCCACTTGTTAAGTCTAGCCATCAATAGGAAAGAAAAGGAGTTGAAAAGATTCCCAAAGAAAATTAACTAATAATAAAAAATGAATTTTATCAAATATATTGAAAAATACAATGTTTAGTTCTCAGAATTTGACTAAAGCTAGTAAACTATTCTATTTGACATGATTGGTTTTTTTTCAAAGAGATAGGGAAAAACTAAATTTTGATATTTCTTTTTTACAGTGATGCACCACAAACTTGTAGTCCAAGAGAACCAAAGCTTCAAATTGAAAATCTAAATGATGAAAACAAAATTCAAAATTTACCTTTTTGTTTTGATCCAAAATGTAAAGAAAGAACCAAGAAATCGTAAGTATTATAGTATAAATGTCTGACACTTTTTGCTTTTCATACATAATAGGGTACAAGTAATCTAGCTCATGTTGTATCTGTGGTGTAAACATTATCTTTATTGTCATATAAGTGTTGTTGCCCAGCTTTAAACCCAATTGTAGGTGACTTGCAAATGTTATAGTTAGTGCAGAAACACAGTCTTTGGTGTTACACAACCATGAAGCAGAGTCATTAACATTTTATTCCAGAGTCTATAAATGTTGGATTGTAAAGTTTTATAGATGTAGAAGGCAATTATTTTATTAGGTTTGACTGTACTCTGTCAATAACTGAAGGGGAAAAATTAAGAGGGGCATAATGATGATGATGATGATAATGATGATATATATATATATATACTGTTACAATAAATGAGGTGGCCAAATTATCAATGGTATTGTTTTTTTCAATACTGTTGTTGAAAGGGAGGTGGCCAAATTATCAAGGGCATTTTAATCTTGTTTTTTTTTTTTAATACTGTAGTTGTAAGGGAGGTGGCAAAAATTATCAAGGGCATTTTAATGTTGTTTTTTTTTAATACTGTTGTTGTAAGGGAGGTGGCAAAAATTATCAAGGGCATTTTAATGTTGTTTTTTTTTAATACTGTTGTTGTGAGGGAGGTGGCAAAAATTATCAAGGGCATTTGAATGTTGTTATTTCAATACTGTTGTTGTAAGCGAGGTGGCAAAAATTATCAAGGGCATTTTAATGTTGTTATTTCAATACTGTTGTTGTAAGGGAGGTGGCAAAAATTATCAAGGGCATTTTAATGTTGTTTTTTTCAATACTGTTGTTGTAAGGGAGGTGGCAAAAATTATCAAGGGCATTTTAATGTTGTTTTTTTCAATACTGTTGTTGTAAGGGAGGTGGCCAAAATATCAAGGGCATTTTAATGTTGTTTTTTTTCAATACTGTTGTTGTAAGTGAGGTGGCAAAAATTATCAAGGGCATTTTAATGTTGTTTTTTTCAATATTGTGGCAGTAAGCGGGGTGGCAAAATTATCAAGGGCATTTTAATGTTGTTTTTTGCAATACTGTGGCAGTAAGTGGGGTGGCAAAATTATTAAGGGTATATTATAACAGTTGTATTTTTGCAAAATATGAGTTCATTGAGATAAAGAGAGACATTACAATAAAGTTTATATGTAGTTTGCCAATAAGTGAGTAATCAGGGGGCATTTTAATGATTTTTTGTATATATATTTTATTTATGGCAAAAACATGTTCTTCTCTATGAAGTTCATCTTTGTGTCAATTCAGTGATATCCGATAATTGCACATAAAGATCAAAGAATATATCACTTCAGAATGAGGTTTGCCAAGTGATATCCTATGATTTCACATAAAGATCAAAGAATATATCACTTCAAAATGAGGTTTGCCAAGTGATATCCTATGATTTCACATAAAGATCAAAGAATATATCACTTCCAAATGAGGTTTGCCAAGTGATATCCTATGATTTCACATGAAGATCAAAGAATATATCACTTCAAAATGAGGTTTGCCAAGTGATATCCTATAATTTCACGTAAAGATCAAAGAATATATCACTTCAGGATGAGGTTTGCCAAGTGATATCCCATGGTTCCACATCATGATCAAAGAATATATCACTTCAAAATGAGGTTTGCCAAGTAATATCCAATGGTTCCACGTATGGTAAAAAAATATATCACTTCAGAATGAGGTTTGCCAAGTGATATCCCATGGTTCCATGTAATGGTCAAAGAATTTATCACTTCAAAATGAGGTATGCCAAGTAATATCCCATGGTCCACATAATGGTCAAAGAATTTATCACTTCAAAATGAGGTTTGCCAAGTAATATCCCATGGTTCCACATAATGTCAAAGAATATATCACTTCAAAATGAGGTTTGCCAAGTAATACGCCATGGTTCCACATAATGTCAAAGAATATATCACTTCATATATTATGAAGATATATTACTAGATGTTGATACATGTTTATTTATAGGGACTGTTTTAGTGTGGCTGGTTGTAGCTGGTGTTCCATAGATTGTAAGAATAATGCTCTTAGTCAGCCATATTGTGCTTTACAGAGTCATTGTTATTTTGGACAAGAAGGAACTAAGGATCCTTATGGGACTAGCGGAAGTATGATTATATATATATAACTTGATTAATAATACTGGTTTGTTTTGTTTCTGTAAGATTTAAGTAATATTATTGTCTGTATAAAAAGAGATTTTGCCCACTGGTTTAAAGTTCCAACTTCTAGATTAGAAAGTTTGTATTTTTACTATCCAAAACTTGGCGTGTTTTTTTTGTAGGTCCTTTGCTTTTCTTCATCATCTTAGAACTGACTGCATGCATATCTGTCAAGTCACCTGCATTGTGTGTGTCTAACATGCATTTTTAAAGTAAATCACGCTCACACACTAAACTTTAAGAAACATCCATAATCTATAAATGAAAAACTGATACCGTATATAAGTTATACGAGTTTAGTTACCAGCGGGTAAAAGTAGATGTATATCTTGTTTAGTATGATAAAGACAATTTCAATTGCCAGTATCTTATAAATCCTAGTTTCGTTAGGGAAAACTACATGACAACAACCGGACAGATAGTTGAATATGAGTGAAATAGGTAATTTGATACCTAAAAAGCATTAGAAAGCATGATTTTGCATCATTATTTTAAAAATTTTCCGGCGGAGCATGCCCCGGCCCCCTATCCACATGGGACTTAGTTGCAAGCATTATCACACGCATGACTCTAAAACGGCCTTGACAGCTATGTGCATGCATGCATATACATGGAAAATTTTTGACTTAGACACAAAACACCCTTACTTCACTTCACTTATTGCTTTTATAAAATTGTAAATATGGTCAAATTGTTTTTTTAAATGAACAGTAATATGAAAAAAAAAAAATTGAAAAAAACTTTTTCATGAATGTATTATAAAATGTAAACTGCATGAGTACAAATACAGGTGGAATTTATTCATTGAAAATTATGTTCATTCACTAAAACTACAGGACTGCAAAACTAATTAATCTTATAAACTTCTACTTGAAGTATGTTATCAGTTGAGTTCTTTCTTACTAGACATAATTTATTAGTCATATAGAATATCATTGGTTATAGGATATAAAACATGTGTTAAACACCATTGGTATTTTATTATCAACAATTATAATCTTATTTTTCTGTTTTAAATTGTAGATTCAAGTTCATGTTCAGCTAAAGGAGAAAATACAGGGGAATTTAGGTGCCGGTGCAGTGGCAGGAATCATAATAGCAGTGTTGGTGGTGGTAGTAGCAGTTGCTGGATTTATATGTTATAAAAGAATTCAAAGATCTAATCCTAATACATCAAATTCCACATCGATGCCAAATTTTGCACAGGGAACTTCTTATGGTAGAGATAATCCAGCATTTAATGCGAACAATCAGTCAGCACACTACAAAACCCCCTCAGCACCACCTCATCAGCCCCCTCCTTATGAAGATATAGATTATATCAGCCCTGTACACAATGTACATAACCCTCATGTAGATCATAGTGGCTATGCTTATGCATACTAGTACTACATGTATATCTTGTGTTAACTTATAATCTCTCAGGTGTGTAAAGATGTTCATAATAATGGTCAATATATGTTTACAAATGGTACCGGTAATAGAAAAAGGTAAAGTCTTTGGTTTGGACTCAAAAACATGAACATATGGCCTTATAAGAAAGATCTGTATTAATGCTTACATAAGCTTTAAAAAAAGGTAATGTAGTAAAAACCTGGAGTTGAAACAACATGTGCTTGTTAATAATGATAGATTAATTATGACATAGAAATATTACTCATTTCTTAGAAAATCTTAGTTTTGTTGTATGATTTTATTGTACAAGAGTGGTGTTAAATACAATCTCCGGCATTAAAACATATCATCTTATAGTGCTAAAACGTATCTAATTATAAAAACTATACATTTTGATTCCAATAACACTGCTCAATATACATTATTGTACTTAAATGGGGTCCACTAGTTAACAAGATGATAGCTCTTTATATGTGTGTGCAAAACAATATTTGTTTGTTTTCATATGTCGATATTTTCCCATTTTAATGATGTAATTCTGGGAATAATAAAACATTTTCCAGCATGTGCTGCTTGGCGTTGATAGCTGAAACATTGCTGATGCTACACTAAATCAAACAACATCAGTACAACAACAAAATGTCCTGCACAAAGATGAAGCAGTATTGATTTTATAGTACTCTGGCAAATCCGATTGAATTTGTCTCTCCAGCTAGCAGTAGTATACAGTATTTATATAATTAACTTGCTTCCTGGATAACACTTTTTCCATTCAATGGGTATATTTTCAAAAATTAAAAAAAAATTGACTCAATTGATTAACAACATTAATTTTTATAAATAATTATCAGATTACTGCATTGTGACCATTTAATTATAAATTAAAAAGTTTAGAAATATCTGCAAATATATTTATAGCCACCGATAAATGCAATTTGTTGTCATTTATACTTTTAAACTCATTTAATTGATGTTATTTATTTTTGGAATGGTTATCGGTACATTCATAATGAATAATTTGAGGGCATTTATTAAAGTCAATTGTACATTTCATACTGATGATATTAAAAAATATTATACATATAAGAATTTTAAAAAATGATTAATTTTTTTCTAAAATCTGTGATACTATTCCTTGTACCATTTCATCAATGTTTTAAACAAGTTGAATGCATATATATTTTTTGTTATTTTTTCAGGTAAACTGTTTAACAATAATTTATTTTATTTCTGAATTTGTGGTTCTTTTTTCCATTTCTGAACTGACAGCTTGATTACCAATAACATAATTTTATTCTTTATTGTTGATATAGTTTCTTTTTTAAGTTTATTATTTAAGCAATAAAATGATGTTATATGTCTGAAATAAAAAAAGGTTTCACATTTCATTTTTTAATTTTATGCAAATTTTAATTTAGAGAAATTTATGTGTAAATAACAGAAATATTTTCGTTTACAAATCTTATATGTTGAGATTAGGACAGTTAGTGTTGGTTTTTGGCTGAACCATTAATAACCAGCTAGTTTAGTTCGTATTTGATTGTAGAAAGTTACTAGACCTCTTAATATTACCATGTGGCTATATCGATATAAATGTCAAACAGAAGCTATTGCATTTAATTTCTTTTACATCAAGAGTAGTTGCAAGTTTTAAGGAAATATTATTTTCAGATATTTTAACTTGCACAGATTATTTAGATAGAGACTATTACATTGCAATTCTTTAAATTGATATAATTAATTTCTTTTCTAAGAAAATATTTTTAAATATTTTAAGTGTCATAGAATGAAGTGAGTGGAATTGAGGGGAGTTATGGTGTTTACGTCCCAGTCAAAATTCTTTTAGTTATTTCGAGGTGGTCAGTTCTGGGATGGTAGAGGAAATCGAGAACTTCGAGAAAACAACCTACCTACGGCAAGTAAACTGACAAACTTTCTCACAATAGGATCTGTCCTGAGTGGGATTTGAACCAAGACGGTGAGAGGCGCTGTAATCTATGAGTACATACTTTAGACCACTCGGCAACAGAGGCCCTCCTTAAATATGAGATTAGTTAATGTAATAAGAAGATATTTTTTCAAACATTTCTAAGTTTGATTAGGATTTGTCATATTCAGGTGTAATGTTAAGTTTTTAAAGTTCATGTTATTAGCAATTAGTATAATGTTATTTATAAAAGCTTTACAAGTGTATGTTTTATCTTAAATAAGCTAATTGTTATTTTGACTAGCTGTTGAATAGTATGCAAGTTAATTAACCTTTGTGTACTTAAAAATGTCAGGTACAAGAAAAAAAAAATTTTGAAACCTTGTTAAGTGATGTTTGTAATGATACTGAAAGTCACTTTTGTTTTTCATGTCAAATTGGATGAACCATTTTTAATGGAGTAAAAATGATAGATTTTCAAGACTTACGATACTTGCAGATCCCCTTGAAAATAGTTACATCCCTGGGTTTAAAGTCGACCATAAATTTGGTGCATAGTGATCGGATTGAAGGTTTAGCATGTTTAATTATTGGTTTGTCAGTGTTCATGCGTGTTTATGTAATCAATTGATTTTTGTAGTTAATTCGCTCTCTCTCTCTCTCTCTCTCTCTCTCTCTCTCTCTCTTCTCAATAAAGCTTGGTTTTATATTTGACAAAAAGATTTTTTAACCAATTTTTTCTTTGTTATTGTTATGTTTAACTTAAAATAAATCATAATCGTGACCTTGTCATAAATATAATGTTGGTGAAGACCATAGAAAGTGCCAGAAATATTTTATGGGTATTAATTTTCCTGTTTAACAAATGACTTTAAAAGGATTTTTAAACCAACTCTTTTCTAGAATACCATTATGTTTTTATGTAAATCATGTTCTCGACTTTGTACTTCCTTCTAAATAAGGTTGTTATGGACCAGGAAATGTCATAAGTGTTTTATAAGTATTAATGTTGCTGTATAACCAGATTGTCTGTCATAATGTACCTAACAGAGACATTAATACAAGTGCTAAGACACTTGTTTCTGAATCCCTTTGTCTATTTATGTAATTATAATTATGTATAATGTACTTATATTTGTATATATGACTGACAAATAGCATATGTTTTAATCATTAATGTACCTAGCCATAAATTTCCATATTTCACATTGGTAATAGTACTTACTTGCATGATTTTGGGCATTCAACATTGCTGTAACACCACTGCACATTTTTTATCATTACCTTTAGCGTCCATCCTAATTTGGAGTTAAATAACTATTGGTCCCGGTACATGTACTCTATTTCTTGACTTATTTTGGCATTTATGACATTATGTTTTGTCATTTCATGTTCTTAATTTTGTTGACTGATACCGAAGCATTTGTTTAAGTTACAATATTCTTTCTTCAATTTTCGATATATTTTGTGCTAAATATTTATTGTTAAATTTTAAATGCATCTTTGAAAAACATATGCAATTTCGTGTTCTTGGTTGTGTTGGTTGTTGCATAATTTTTTTATTTCAAATTTCTATATTCTTTGCTCAATAAAGTTACTGTGAAAATTTTGAATGCAAAAAAAAAAAAAAAAAAAAAAAAAAAAAAAAAAAAAAAAAAAAAAAAAATCAGTACCAAATTTAAACACGTTGAAAAAGAACTTAAATGACTAGAAATTTGTTAAGAGAGATATTTTTTAATAATTGTAAATTTTATTTTTTACGTTTTTAATAAAAAATAAAAATAATGTAATCATTCTCCTGTAATTATAAATTGTATCTGGTAGGATAATATTGAATGCATCTTAACATTAGGTCATTGAATGTTCTCAACTTCATTGTTGTTTTAATATAATAAATCCTTGCAAAAACCACAATCCAAAAAAACAAAGTAAAACTATGAAAGCTGGCAAAATTAGTTATACACATGAACTTCCATCAAGGAAGTGAGACCGGGTGCTCCGGAAGGGTAAGCACCTCCTGTTATGCAGTAAGATTCAAGTGATACTCAATAATGTGTTTGAGAACATCATTTGAACTTAATCTTGACAACACACACACACACACACACACACACACACACACACACACACACACGTTTTCTCATTAACAAAAAGATCACATTATATATTCTGTGGTAAATTATCTAGATTGATGAGTGAAACTAATAACTTTTACTAAATAAAAAACAAACATACCAGTCCATGTCCAAATCACAATCCCCAAAACAAAGTAAAAATTCACTTTAAGATTACCACAAACTTTATACAGTTTTGTATTATTTATTTTACTTTTGCCGTGCATTAATGAAAGAGTAAAGATTAGTTTTATAATTTTTCCATTTTTTGATTTTGTTCAATTTGTATTCAGTGTGGTATATATATATATATATATATATATATATATATATATATATATATATATATATATATATATATACAAGTTATATAGTGTAGATAAATATATATTAAAGATTGTGATACATTTGTTATTTTTCTTATCATGATCCATGACATAATACTTTTATACATTATATATTTTTAAACTTGCATTTTGTATACATTTATAACTTGTATTTACATGTTATTTATTGATCTAAATTTTTTTATTTTATACAGTTATCACATTGATATATTTACAATTATATTATTACAACTTGGATAACTCCTTAGTCAGTTTAGTCAGGTATACTTACAAATTAACCTTTTCAAAGTGTTTGTTCAAACATGGATATTTTAAATTTTTTTAACTAACATTGTAAATTTTTTTGTTGTAAAAATAACAAAGAAATAAAAGCTGATTGGTCTGAACTGTTTTTATGACAACAATAGCAGCTGCTTTTTGATGCTGAACTACTTTGTACCAACCTATTGCGGTTATTTTGTAGAGGTATTCATTGTATATCTTTGTTAAAGATTCCATGGGGAAATAAAAATAATAATATCACTACTTATTGTGGTATAACTAAGAATTGCCTATATCTTCTTTCTTAAATAATCAACATTTAATATTTTTCAAATTTTATATGATGTCACTAAGCTGAAATAAGAAAACACATACTCGTTATTAAAAAAACATAACCCTGGACACTTCCTCAATATTTTCTATGAATTGCAATTAACATACTCTGGCAAATTTATTTCGATTTTTTGCATTTGGAATATTGTAAGTTATGAAAAGTTGTCTATATCAGTAGATTTATTACAAGTACAAGCAAGTAATTTTTTTTTCATTTAAGTAATTAGTAATAAACAGAATGTACCCTGTGCACACTTTTCAAAATTTTCAAATTGAATTTACCTACTTGGTATAGCGTTTTATTGTTACTTCTCAAGAAATGGATCGGTTTTTGCTTTTTTTGTGCCAAGGATACAAAGGCCATAAAGTCACAGTTTTTATGCTGTGTCTTACATCAGTTGGCAAAACAAAGTTAATATATTTCCTTATTAATACATAGGAAGTACTATAGAGAAAAAGCCAAACAGAAAAGCGTTATGAATAGTTCTCTACTCATCGTCAAGAAAAGCTCGCAAACAAGAAATAGAATCTCTCTAGATACCCTCTGAATATCTATTTTGTCATGTGATAAGATAAATATATAACACAAATACCTGTTGAATTTTGGTGCCATATGTGTACATTTCGAAAAATCATTCCTCAAAGTGAAAAAGTAACATCTTTTTCTTTAATCATTTAGTTTGCAGCGGAGGTTTAATTTTTTTAACACGTTTTGTGTTACATAATGTCTTTTTACCAATGAAACAGGAATTTGTTCAAATGAATAAATTCTCTGCCGTCTAAACTGTCAAAATTGTCATAAAGTATGAAAATCTATAAAGAATTTCTTGTATGTGTGTGTGTGTGTATGTGTGTATGTGTTTGATTACATGTTTTGAAAATCTATCAAGAATTTCTTTGTGTGTTTGTGTGTCTGTATGTCTGTGCGTGTGTTTGATTACATGTGTTTTGACATCTGTATTAATTAGCAGCATTTTTTTCAGTAAATGATTATATTTTTGGAAACGAATACGAGTTTTAAGTGTTATTTGTTATGTAAAATTGTCTTGTAATAAGTACAGATAAGCTTATTCCATGCCCCCTAGTTTATATAATATCTTCTTAGTCTTATGATAATATTTTGATATGTAAACGTTCGATGTAAAAAATTATTATATTGTCCAAGTAAATTAGCCGAGAAAGCCAGTAAGCCCGGTCTAGCTAGAAGGAATAATTAACCAAATCTACCTAGGGAGGTTGCTAAGTCAAATCAAGGTTGCATTTATAGGATTTTTTATGTAGAAGGGTTAAGTACAGGTTTTGCTTTTGCAACATGTTGGCAAATCTGTTGCTGTTTTATATTGAAATACAACAATAAAGATTCTCCATAATTGTTTAATATTTTACTTACTGATATTCTAAACTGATAAGATTGCATATCAGTCCGATGTAACTCAGTTGGTTTTTTTTTTACCGTCTTGTTGACGATCACACTTTATTGCTAAAACAGATAATGTTTTGGCAAAGTTCACACTTGTAAATATCTTGAAATTTCCAAAATTTACAAACTATATTAATAAATAATTAAAACCTATTAAATCAGAGAATTTAACTAAACCTCCTGATAAGTAACTAGAGCAGGAAGTATAGACATGTTGTGCAAAAGCATCTAGCAATCGTAGAACCATCTCGTTTCATAATGTATGATGCTGGCAAAATAATGTAAACCAAAACTGTCCGAACTAAAACTTTTTTGTTTCCATCTTTAAATTTCTTGAAGATGCATTTAGTTAGCAAGCATAAAATATTCAAAACATATTGATTAATATATAACTCTATCTTAAATATCTGCTTTAGAAACTATTCTTTAAATAAAATAACAAAGAAGAATGGAATGCTTTATTTATCCATTACCATGTTTAAGGATTAAGCCTATTGTACTACTTACGGTAAAACCACAATGACCAACATTTGTATAAATATCATAAATTTAATATTCATTAATAACAATGTTTGTAATTGTATGTATGACTTAAATATTTTTAACATATAATTATTATATTACACAATTTTTGAGGATGTGCGATATGCTTCTCTGTTAAACTGTTAAGATAAACTCAACACAAACTTCAAGATATTTTTTTAAAATAAAAGATTAATAAGAATAAAAACTGCTTTTTATTTTTTATCACTGATTTTGTTATTGCCAAGTCTTTTTTTAAATTATCTGTTTTTATAATGAAGGATAATATATATTATATACTAGATATAAACGATCCTTGAGCCCTACTGCCAGCTGAGTGTAGTTCGTAAACACCAACGGCGAAATCTTTAGTCTTTGATATTGTAAATCAAAAATAACGGTACTTGGACATCTTTTCAATAGAATGTTCATCTATTCTGAAATCATAAAATGTTTTGTCTTTGTTGCTTTCCGTATTTGCATCACCTTCGTTTTATCGATATTTACGTTTAATTCCCTTGCCGTGTCCAATCATCCGAGTATTTAGTTGATTCTGCAAGCCTTCGGTGTTTCAGAGATAGCTACAATGTTGTCAACGTAAAGAAGCTAATATAATTTCCAAACATTACACCGCTTTGTACATTATTAATATATGGAATCAGATCGTTAATGAAAAGGACAAATAGCTTTGGAGCTAGAATATCACCTTGACGAACTCCAGAATCTACAGATAACCAGTCTGTAAGTGAGTTATCCACGCGGACTGCGCTTCTAAGATCACAATAGATTGGTATATATTTACATGTATCCCTTGTGACAGTACACATTGTTACCCCTGTACATATTGTCGCCCCGACGACAACGTGTACCTTCGCTGACTGCACATATTGTCACCTCCCATTTATGGTTTATATTGTTAAAGAGGATGATGATGATGATTGAATATTAACAGAAAGACAAATCGAATATGATAATGGTTTTACGTTCAATAACCCTTGCCATAATACATACTGTAAGATACTGAAACTAAACTTATGTACTGGCTATACATGTGCCTCCCTTAATCCCGATGCCTCTCTCTCTCTCTCTCTCTCTCTCTCTCGCGCGCGCGCGCGCGCGGGCACACACACACACACACACACACACACACACACACACACGCACATATTGTCCGATAACAAATCTTCGACGACTTCAAATTTAAATGAGTTGAGTAATGGAGTTTAATGTCCAAGTCAAGTGAAGTAAATCGGAGAACCCAAATAAAACCAACGACTTTTGGCAAGCGAACTGACAAACAATCTCACAGATTATTCTAACCAAGGCAGTGATTTAACTTTGAATGGTTTATGTATAAATAATGACTTGTATAAAAGTGTAAAATTTACAGTTTAAAGTGTAAAATAACCGTTTAAAGTATAAATGTTTCAGATTAAAGTCTAAATGTTACAGTTTAAAGTGTAAAATTTACAGATTAAAGTAAAATTTACAAATTAAAGTGTACAATCTACAGATTAAAGTATGAAATTTACAGATTAAAGTAAAATTCACACTTTAAAGTGCTCAAAATAAAAAAAAGTGAATGCATTCTGTATTAGAAAATGTTTTATAATCAGCTTTTACCAGTTGTTAATCATTTATATAACATCAAATATTATCTTGGTAAAAAAGCCAAGCAACATTTATGTTTTGTTTAGTAATTGCTGTTTATTGGAAGTATAGTGATAATTTTGGGTACAAAAAAGCTTGATATGTTTCTAATTGTACATGCAATCATCATCATTATAATCATCATCTCCAGCATTGTAAACAATATTACAATGTAAATGGTTGGGCGACAATATGTACTGTCTATGACGGTACATATTGTCGTCCCTGTAAATATTGTCTCCGATGACAATATGTACCTTCACTGACTGTACATATTGTCGTCGGTGACAAAATGAACCGAGTTGAGCCGTTTCTTTTTATTTATTTTTTAATTTTTTAAAATGATTGTTATTTATCATTTCGTTGGATTTTATACAAAAAAAAAAAAAAAAATAAATAAATAAATAAATAAGCAAGTTCTTCAGGTATAAGAAGAGTTGTACTTTTTTCTCCTTATTAATATGGAACTGTAGATAGAAGGGAAGTTTTTGGTTTTGCGAAAGATCTCTCACAGCTTAATTTCGCATTTTACTCTACTCCCGACATACTCTAGAGTAAGTCGGGAGAAAGTTTGCCAGCTAGCTTGTCGGAGGTGGGTGGTTTTCTCCTGGCACGTTGGTTTCCTCAACTAGAGAGTGAAATAATCTTTACCTGGGTTTAAACGCAAATCTCACAAATGAGATCGTCTACGTATAAAAAAATAATATATCGCTGCAAGTCAAAAATCCTGAACTGGGCCGATGATCTTTTCTGGAATACACCCTACCGGTGTAATGAAGTATTTTGACCCGGGTTGAAAAGTGACCCGGAGGGCTCATATTTTAACGTTGAAAATTGAGACCAGCAGTGTTGAACTACGACCCTACCTCGTTGAAAACTGAACCGGATCGTGGAATTTTGATCAGTAAACCGGGTCTAAATTCAGATAATATTCATGAATAATTGTTTTTTTCTAGTTGTTGGGTTTTTTGTGGTATTTATGGGGGGGGGGGGTGTTAATGATATAGGTTTCAGTCAATCTGTCTGTCTGTCATTCTCCATGTCTACCTGTCCGAACTTATAGTTCCTGCTTTATGTAAATAGCCCCTCTTACTGCTTTAAACCAAGAAGTATGAAACTTTGTTCGCTTATATATATATATATATATATATATATATATATATATATATATATATATATATATATATATATTGTACATGTGCAATAATATTCTGCCTGCATTGTAAGATTGTTTTAGATTTCATTGCTAACTGAACTTGTCTATCAATCAAAATATTGGCCCTATTAAGTGTACTTCCTTGTCTTGTTGGCTTCCTTCGCTGTATGGTGTAAATACACCGTGTTCCAGTTGCAAAGTACATGTTTTAGCCGCAAATCATTTTTTCTATTCAGACAGTACAATCGTCTACCAATTTTCTGTATTAGTAATCACCTACTCTACGGCTTTTGACCAAGAATTCTGAAGTCTTAAACATGTTGAGGGCGAGGGCAGATGTATTCAAAATAATTATTAACTTTTTCGAATACCAATCGGGACAGATTTTAGTGTGAGATCTAGAAAGTTTGTCGCTTGCAGAAGGTCAGTGGTTATTCTTCTGGTACTCCGGTTTTCTCCACGATCCTTGAACTGACCGCCTCGATATAAATGAAAGAATCTTGACTGGGGCATTAAACTGTAATATATAGTGTTCCTAGAAATTATTGAGGAATTCTGATGAAAACCGAATTTCTAAAACTATTCATTAATCAAAATAAATACACCAAAAAACTAAAATTTTGTTAGTCCACTATTTCCCGAAATACCAATGTGTTTGAAATATTTTCATAAAATATTCTTAATAATCTCTTGGAATAATGCAAGTAAATTAAATTTTTTTCTCTCAAAAGTGAAATAACTGAAAAAGTAACAAATAGCTTTCTCCACTCAATTTTTTTATTGGTGACTTCTAAAGATGATTATGGTAAATTTCAAACTAACGACGGAGAATTGACGACTGAAAGTGGTGGAGCTAAATACAACCAGCAGAAGCAATAATTCAAATACAAGACAACACTCGAGTAACCGAGACCAATACATAAACGACACGATATAGGCTGCGCGTGCATGCTACATAATATATGAATGGTGTGGTTAAACATTTTTATGTTACAGTACAGAAGGAGAGCTCGGGAAATGAATATTTAAACATTGTCCTTCTTGTATTAAACAATATCCCTCTGCATATTTAAAATGCATCAAGTGTTCATAAAAATTAAAATGACACATTTTATGAAATGGATTGATACCCACTTTGAGATGGAGAGGTTCAATTGCTATTGATTTTTCACCCACTAACCAAACAATAACCTAAACATACTCAAAGTTTCGAAATAAACAACTTTCAGTAAACAGGTGAGGAAAATAAATAAATATTTAGAGAAAATAAGACTATTGTAAAATACTTTGATATACCCGAACACATATTGACAAACCAGAGTCAATTGCATTTTGCAATCGGAGAATTGTATACTTATCAAATGCATACAATTGCACGAAAGCTTAATGGACTCGGTTTGAAAAAAAATCGCGTAATAAATGCTTAACTTCTCGCGTAATAACGCCTAACATGTCACGTAATGACACGTGACTTTAGTTAATTAACGCGTAACTTTCGCGTAATAACGCGTAACGTTTGATAAAGGTAACTAATATTTTTATAAGTTCTTTGTGTTGTCCTTTATTGACATGTTTAAAATTAAAAATGAGATCGTGTGTTTGTGCAATCAAGTTGACAATATATTTGCTTTGCTAGTCTACATCTGAAAAAGTGCTCTCTAACAGTCGAAAAGATCTGAAAAGTTGACATCCATTTCTTACAAGTCGTCACAATCATCAAACTAGTCAACAAAATTATTGTCGAGTCGACATTATTATCTTTTGACAAGTGAACATAAAATCCGACAAGGCGCTAAACATTTGACAAGTCGACATAACAATCTAACAAGTGTAGCAGAAATATACTGTCATTCTGGAATTAAAAAAAAACAAACACTCAACCATCCCGATCGCTCAGTATCATAATAGCCGTTGCTGTCGGATATATCGTGTACTATGTTATGATTTACTGATTTTTGTCTTGTTTAATTCTGTATTAGAAACTAATTAACACACACACACACACACACACACACACACACACACACACACACACTGTCATTCTGGAATATAAAAAAAAACACTCAACCCATCCCGATCGCTCGGTATAATAATAGCCGTTGCTGTCGGATATATCGTGTACTATGTTATGATTTACTGATTTTTGTCTTGTTTAATTCTGTATTAGAAACTAATTAACACACACACACACACACACACACACACACACACACACACACACACACTGTCATTCTGGAATAAAAGAAACACTCAACCCATCCCGATCGCTCGGTATAATAATAGCCGTTGCTGTCGGATATATCGTGTACTATGTTATGATTTACTGATTTTTGTCTTGTTTAATTCTGTATTAGAAACTAATTAACACACACACACACACACACACACACACACACACACACACACACACACACACTGTCATTCTGGAATAAAAGAAACACTCAACCCATCCCGATCGCTCGGTATAATAATAGCCGTTGCTGTCGGATATATCGTGTACTATGTTATGATTTACTGATTTTTGTCTTGTTTAATTCTGTATTAGAAACTAATTAACACACACACACACACACACACACACACACACACACACACACACACACACTGTCATTCTGGAATATAAAAAAAAACACTCAACCCATCCCGATCGCTCGGTATAATAATAGCCGTTGCTGTCGGATATATCGTGTACTATGTTATGATTTACTGATTTTTGTCTTGTTTAATTCTGTATTAGAAACTAATTAACACACACACACACACACACACACACACACACACACACACACACACACTGTCATTCTGGAATATCAACCCATCCCGATCGCTCGGTATAATAATAGCCGTTGCTGTCGGATATATCGTGTACTATGTTATGATTTACTGATTTTTGTCTTGTTTAATTCTGTATTAGAAACTAATTTACACACACACACACACACACACACACACACACACACACACACACACACACTGTCATTCTGGAATAAAAAAAACACTCAACCCATCCCGATCGCTCGGTATAATAATAGCCGTTGCTGTCAGATATATCGTGTACTATGTTATGATTTACTGATTTTTGTCTTGTTTTATTCTGGATTAGAAACTAATAAACACACACACACACACACACACACACACACACACACACACTCACACACACTGTCATTCTGGAATAAAAAAAACCACTCAACCCATCCCGATCGCTCGGTATAATAATAGCCGTTGCTGTCGGATATATCGTGTACTATGTTATGATTTACTGATTTTTGTCTTGTTTAATTCTGTATTAGAAACTAATTAACACACACACACACACACACACACACACACACACACTGTTGAACAACGTCTAGATCATAGACAGATCAAAACTCTTTAGTTTGTTGGGAGGGTCAATATTCAACAGGGTCAATTTTCAACGAAATGAGGTCATAATTTATTGAGAAAAAAATTTCAACCTGTTGAAAAATGACCCCGCGTATAAATTTCACGAATTTTGGTCTCAATTTTCAACGTTGGAAAATGAACCCCGGGTCAATTTTCAACCCGGGTTAAAATACTTCATTACACCGGCGTTCCGACCAGGTCCTCTATCTATGTTTTGCAGGATAATATATTGAATATGGTAATTTTGATACTTTACATTACAAACCGCAAAGGTTATTTCGTAAAAGCCTTAAATATTTGCAGGAATTTAAGCATCTGAATAAAGTTGAGAGAGAGAGAGAGAGAGAGAGAGAGAGAGAGAGAGAGAGAGAGAGAGAGAGAGAGAGAGAGAGAATTTCTTCAATTTTAATGATAATTAAAATTATAATAATTATTAAGATTTAAAACATCTTTTCTTTTTTTTTCTTCCTTGCATTTGGTATTCGCTTTCCCATATGCATCAGTCTAAAGTTTAATCTACACACACCCTCTTGCAAGTTCATATTATGCGCTGTACAGACAGTAACGACAACTCTGAATAGCACAGGTAAACTACTGGTCAGAGTTACGCCGCCTGATCAGAGTACGTGATACCTGAAGATGTGCTGTAAAAGGTATAATTAAACTTATATCTAATCCATTTTGGCAGAATATTTTAATGCTTGGCACCATTTTATAGTAAATGCTCACAATCAGAATATTGGGGTAACTGACTTACTTATTCAACCTTTATTGTATAATCAAAATTTAAGAAAGTATTGGTATTTTATTTCAGAATGATATGAAAAAAGGAATAAGTTATATATGATATAATTGATGATAAACAGACCTTCAGAAATGGCACTTTTTCGAAAAAAAACGCTGGTAGGTGAGAAAAAAGCCAGTTGTGAAAATATCAACCGGCAGTAAAAAAATGTTACTGTAGAACTGTGTATTAATAGCCCAGTCAATTACACCTGTGCAAACGTTCTACAGGACATGCATATTCCACTTGCAATTTGTACTTTATTTTACATAAAGCTTGTGGTAAAGCTTACCAAACAGCACAAAAACAAATGTTTCAATTCATTTATCTAAAACATGATGTCAAGGGACTGTTGTAAAATATGCTTTGCAGATAATTAAGCACAATGTTCTATTATATTATCCGAATACACCAAAAGGTGCTTATGGCCTAAAATTTGAATAAACTGGGCATTAAAAAAAATAGAATACCATTATGTATCTTGATATTTACGTGGGAACGAGATTGAAAGAGTTATTTCCCTTGTCTTGGCATAGAAAGCCTATCGCTTCACTTTCTTTTCCCATTGCAAATGCTTCAACGTATAATCGATTTCTTAAGACTTAAGAAAAGATTTACAATCAATGCTTTTCGACTAGTGTATTAGTTTTGCTTCTCAATGAGGTAACATCGTCGTATGTGCTGCATGTCCGGATGTCGTCGTCTGAATGCCTATTAAAGGCTGTATGTCCGATTCGGAGTGGAAACGGAAAAATTCTAGATATTACATCAACGATACGTTTCTGAAGAGTTATTCTAACATAAATCACCAATTTTGACTGTACATTTGAATGTATTTGGGTGTATGTGAGTGTATTTGAGTATAATTGAGTGTATTTGAGTAAAAAGACGCTCCGATTCCCTGGCTGTTCTGAAATCTACACGTTAGCGAATTATGATCATGTAAATTTACTAAAATATAAACGTCAATGGCAATCTCACATTCGGAACTATCGTACATACGGAACCAACAAACCAGGTAAGTTCCAAAATGGTTTTTTGAATTGCGGTTTAGGTGTCCTGCCATGGCGTCCGATTTTAAAAAAATCGAAATCATTCGAAGATTTCACAAATTCTTGGAGAGTAATCTTATTGTTTTTTGCATCGTTATCAAGAAAAAAGTGTATAGAATTAGCGGCATATAGTAAAATAAGGTAATCAATCGTTGTTTTGTCAATTTGGATTATTTTAGTGAGACATGGTCCGAAATCGTTTATTTTCTGTATCAAGAGGGTCGACTTTTTGTTTTTTTTTTAAAAAAATAATAATTATAAGTTGATACAAGCCCCTTTGCATGGGGTAGACAACATGGAATACTTGTATGCAACTGAATAAACGTGTTATTTTTTTATTTTTTTTATTTGATTACTTCAAACAGTGATTAAATAAACAAGCAGCATCATTATGTCATTTGATCTTGTACTCCGAGGCGACTGTATGGGGGCAGCCATGTTTGCTCGTTCCGGCAAACTTCTTCTTTGTGCTGATTGGACGTTGGGTTGCTGAGAATTTCCAAAGATTATCGAAAAGTTTTATTATATATATATATATATATATAAAACTGTATTTTACAGTAGGTCGTCGGTGGGGTGAATTTTTGGACCCAATAATGCGGTATAAAATGTTAGAGATACATTAAATTATTTTGGAATTGTGCGCCATTCTATCAATACTTGACTATTGGGTCTTTTGACCCAATAGTCAAACTAAGACCCAGTAGTCAATCAAAGACCCAATAACATGAGTCTATTCTGGTTTAAAACGGAGATTGTTCCACGTTACAACAGACATTAACTACAGTGAAACTTGTGAAAACCGGACCGGCTCCGTTCCTTAAAAAAAATCTGGTTTTCACAGGATCCGGTTTATTAAGGTTATTCGCTAGAGTTCACTGCCCTTGATAATAAGTAGCAGATCCATTTATGCTATCTCCCTTTGGGATGTGTAGCCATGGGTAACACATGTACATGTGGTTTATTGGAAACAATAAATTTAAAATACAACGTAAAGTGATAATCTAAAATTTTTTGGGTAGGTTGCTTGTATTTTAATGTTTTATTTATCTCAAATAAACTATCATGTAATGATAGACGGGTGAGATCAGACATCATCATTATGATGTATAACTTGAAATACGACGTATATCATAAAGTTTTTATGGTAAGTAACGTGTATTTTAAGTTGTTTTTATTTCGATGCAAACATATCGGCAAAAATGCATGTCCGCTTTCCTCTGCTGGAGGATGTAGGTCAACGTAACTAAGACTCAGCCAAAACATTAAATTGCTTGAATTTACTGACGTGGCACATAATCGATGTTTGGATTATGTCGATTAATGATAACAACTGCCACTCCATTGTTTTTTTTTTTTTTTTTTTTTTTTTTTTTTTTTAATTTCTTTTTGATAGTCAGGTTTTTATAATTCCCCTACATCACCACCTGACCAGGGTGTATGGGGATATATATATAAGTATTTGCAAAAAAAGTACAATCTGACTACATTTTTTTTTTATATAAATTCCTAAACAATTTGATATTGAAACTAAATACAATATATATAGACACATCCACACTCTCTCTCACACACACACACATTCAAAGTGTTTACAATTTTATATGTCTTTATTAAATAAGTCTAAGAAGAAATTACTTGTGTTGTAAAAATGGTTTGAAAAGGGGCCCAAAAGTTCTCAAATGAAGGAATCCTGTTGTTTTTCTTTGCAATATAAAAGTCCCAGGATTGGTAATTTCTGATTCTACATTTCAAACCAGTCAAATTTGGAGTTGTTTCTTTCAATTTGCATCTATAGATATAGTTTTTAGCTATGATAAAAATCATATTTATAAATAAATTTTCTGACTTAAAACCAAGTAAAATTGACATGACTGTAATATAACTTGACTTTTTGTATAAATGATAACCAGAATTGGTTAGTAACTGGACAATCATAAAATAAATGTTCAATGGTTTCTTCATCTACATGACAAAAGGTGCATAATTTTGTGTCCTTAATTTTAATTTTGTATAAAAGGGAGTTTGTTGGTATAATTCTGTGTAAAATTTTAAATTGAAAGTTTTTAAGATATGTGTTTCGACATGATCTTTTTACCACAATAAAATATTTTGACCAATCAGATATTTCTGTTACTAACCCTTCCTCCCATTTTAAAAATTTTTCAGTTGGTTGTTTACAAATATTGTCAATTAAATTTCTGTATATAAATTTAACTTTTTTGTTGATCATAATCTTGTCAAAGAAAGTATCTTTTGGTCTAAAGTTTCCGGGATTGACTTGATCACAGTAAAGTTTTATTGTATCTTTCAGACACTTAGGTATACAAGACAACAAACGATAATAAGTTATGAAGTTATTTGTCATAATCCTTCCCCTGATTTGTTGAAATGTATAAAAGTTTTTATCCTCAAAATTAAAAATGTCTTTTAAATATTGTATACCATTTAATATCCAACTTTTTGTACAATGAAAATTCTGCATTTGGAACAAAATTAAGAATGTCTAAAGATAAAACATCATGCACACAAAGTTTTGTGCAAGGTTTTGCCAAATGTAAGCATGTAAGTACATCTTTCCAGAATGGGTTTTTAATACTTTCAGATATATCCTTTAACTTCTCCTTTTGAAGGCTAAAGACTCTACTACTACCATATTGTTCAAGTTCAGACAACAATAATGTTTGCCAAGTCCCATCTAAATTTTCAAAAACTCTTTTAACCCAACCCACCTTTAAGTAAATATTAAAGGAATGTATATGTACCATGTTCAGGCCTCCTTGTGTAATATCACCAATAATTGTATTACGTTTTATTCTTTCAGATTTTCCATTCCATATGAAATTAAAAAACAATGTATTTAACTCATTCAATTTTAATTTTGGTAAATTTGGTAGACCAGTTAACAGATGAATTAATTTTGGAAGAGCGAGAGTCTTTATAACAGTTACTTTACCCATAAGTGTTAACTTTCTGTGCTCCCAACTTTTGAGTATACTACGAACTTCTTTAATCTTTTTTGAGAAATTAATATCTACCATATAACTCAAGTCAAGTGAAAAATCTAGACCCAGTAGTTTAAAATTTGAGCTTGACCAGTTTAAATTCAGATCTGGACAAACTATCTGATCAGAATATTTCTTATTACCTATCCAAACTGCCCTTGTTTTTGATGCATTAATTTTCAGACCTGAAACCTGATGAAAATTGTGTAAACAATTTAATGTTTCGGTAAGTGATTTCTCACTTCCATCTAATGTAAGAAATGTATCATCAGCGTACTGACTGAGCAAAGACTCTTTATCATGAATAAAAACACCATGTATATTGGGATTTGCTTTTAATTTAAGAGATAGTAGTTCTACTCCAATAATAAATAAATATGGGGATAGAGGGTCTCCTTGCCTGCAGCCTCTTTCCAAGTTGAAAAAATTGGACAAATGACCATTATTTATCACACAACTTTTTGCATTAGAATAGAAAGTCTCAAACCATTTGCATACAGAAGGCCCAAAGTTAAAATTTGTTAATGCTTTTTTAAGAAATATCCATTCAATTGAATCAAAGGCTTTCTCAAAATCAATTAATAACAGTAGCCCTGTTTTATCATTTGCTTCAAGATAGTGCATCAAATCATATAATAATCTTGTATTTTCTCCAATAAATCTGTCTTTAATAAATCCTTTTTGAGTATCGCTAATAATAAACGGTAGTACAAGTTTTATACGGTTTGCTATTGCAGCAGAAGCTATTTTAATATCTGTGTTAAGGAGACTAATAGGACGCCAATTGCTAATATAGCGTCTATCTTTACTATCTTTCGGGATACAAGTTATAATACTTTGGTACTGAAAATCAGAAAAGTTGCCATTTTCATATCCAGTAAATAATGATCTGTAAACAAATGGTCCGAGATCTATCCAAAAAAATTTATAAAAATCAACTGTGAATCCATCAGACCCAGGACTTTTACCATTTGTCATATTTTTCAGTGACAGAGCACACTCTTCAAAAGTTAAATTTCCTTCACACTGATTTTTTTGTTCCTCTGTGAGTTTAACATTATGATTAAAAAAGGAGTTATCTTCCTGGTCTACACTTCTACTCGAATACAAACTTTCATAAAAGTATTGTTGTTCAAGCAGAATTTTAGACTGGTCAGATATGTGAGTACCATGGTTATCAATCAATTCAGTTATTGTTTTCTTTATAAAATTAGTTTTTTCTAACTTGCAGAAATATTTTGAACATTTTTCACCATTTTCATGCCAATTTGCCCGTGATCTTAATAATAAAGATTCAATTAACTGTTCCCTTCTATTTTCTAATTCTATTTGTTTTGCATTCAGCTCTGTTTGTACCTCAATAGTAGGTGATAAATTCATAATATTTTCTAAGTTTTGAATATCATTCTCAAGCTTCCTAGTAGAGTCTTTCTCTTTTCTTGATTTCCCTATACTGTAAGTAATAGATAAGCTTCTAATTTTCATCTTAAGAATTTCAAAAAAAAGTTGGTCATTACATGTTAGTTTAACATTTAATAAATCTTCTTTATCGCCTGAAAGATAATATTCTGAAACAGTGTCAGTAATACATTTTTTTATTTCATCTACATACTCCATATCTCTTAAAAGCTGTGAGTTAAATTTCCAGTAACCTTTTCCCCTTTTCCCAGTGCTGGCAGAAAATGTAAAAACAATAGCTGAATGATCAGTTTTATAACCAGGTATAATTTTTGTGTTTTTCATAAGAGAAAATATATCCTCATTAATCAAAAAATAATCTAGTCTACTTTGTTTAATAGGTGTTTTTTGACGCCATGTAAATTTTTTTTCATTAGGATAACATGTCCGCCATGGGTCCAACAATCCAACAGACTCCATCATTTGTTCAATCATCTTTCTACAATTTGGATTTCTGTTATGAACAATATTAAAGGTGTCGAGACTGCAGTCTTGGACAACATTCCAGTCACCACATAACAAAATACTTGAGTTGGAATAAGATACTATGTTACATAATAAACTTTCAAAAAGAAGAGGCTCATCAGTATTATATCCATATACACAAGCAAAAGTTAATCTTTGTTCAAATAGAGTCAAATCAATAATAACATATCGACCATTTTGGTCAATCTTTGTATCATGGATTTTAAAATCCACCCCTTGTTTGAACATAACAACTACTCCTGCACTTCTGTTATTATAGTGACTGAAAATACATGTGTTACCCTATTCATCCCCCCAGAGTTTTTCAACATCCTTACAACTATGCGTTTCCTGAAAGCAAACAATTGATGCATTTTTATTCTTTGCCCAGTCAAATACATCTGATCTTTTCCTTTTATTTGAAAACAAGCCCCTTACATTCATTGATAACACTGTAATGTTATTATTCATTTAGGTATCTATAACTATTATTCAAAACAATAATGTGAAAATTATTAATATAATTCATATTGTAAACACACTCATACAGCACACATACACAATGAAGATGACGCTTTTCATATGATATAATTTGCATCAAGTATATTTCACATTTTGGCAAGTACCGATAAATAAAAGTTTCAGAATACATTTATTCATAAGTAAGTGTATAACAATAATAATAATAATAAATAAATAGAAAAAAAAAAAAATTAAAAAAAAAAAAAAAAAAAAAAAAAAAAAAAATACTGAATATAAAAAGGGATAGCTATTTTATTCAGATTTACCAAGAGAAAGGTAAAGTATAGTTATTACTAACAACTATTTACATAGCACATTAAGACCTTATAAGAAACACTCATCCCATTTGGATTATCTCCCTTTGATTATCTCCCCTCCTAGTCAATAAGCAGATGTTATAGATTAATAATTGTCTAATTGATTAATAATGAACAGTTTATACAACATCATTTATAATAAGTTTGATGCTTAATCATGTACAATTTATAAACTCGGAGATAATCATGATAATTGGCAAAAGCATTGATGTTTTATGACCCATCAATGAACCAACACATCACAAGACTATTATGCAGTACAAGATTTATTGATATGAAGAGTGTTTATTATTATTATTATTATTCAGGACACATAGCTGAATATAAAAAAACTACAATTTGTAAAATAAGATACATAAATTTATATCACATTGATATTTTTAAATTTTGAATTAGGGTTGGTTACAACAATAAAAAAATAAATAAATAAATTATTTAAATAAATAAAAAAAAATATATATATATATATATATATATATATATATATATATATATATATATATATATATATATATATATATATATATATATATATATATATATATATATATATATACACACATATATATATATATACATATAATCATAACAATATAATGCACCTTATTTCATCTGATCAACACATACTATATAATCAAAACAATATAATGCACCGTATTTCATCTGATCAACACATACTATATAATCAAAACAATATAATGCACCGTATTTCATCTGATCAACACATACTATATAATCAAAACAATATAATGCACCGTATTTCATCTGATCAACACATACTATATGGGAGCCCCCCTGTGTAATGCTGAGATGCATGAAAGAAAGCCATATGACACCTGAGAATCAAATCATTCTTGAATCCCAACACCACAAAAGAGAGCTCACATACAGCATGCAATCATATATTAATACAATAGTCTGTATATACATATAATACATATCAGTCTGTTTAATACTTAACAAAAATGTTATGACTGACCTGAACCCTTTTTGATCTTCTCGCTGACATTGTCAAACAAGTCAAATTTAATTCTGTGTTTACTGTCCTTTAATTTCCCATACACATTACAATTGTAAAACCAAACATTTTCAAGCTTATCATATTGTTTGAGTCTTGTCATCAAACCTAAATTTCTCTGTGTAATGTCATCATGGAATCTAACATTGTTTTTTAGTCCTTTCTTATTTTTCATGATCTTAATTTTGATGTCTGTGTTCCTCACTTTGACTATAATTGGTCTAGTTGTTCCTTCCTTGCCTGGTATTCTATGGATTGCTATTACATCCGACGGTTCTATTTCCACCTTTAATTCAGACTTCACTATTTTGATAAAATTATGTCTCAAATCTTCCCCTGTTTTCTCTGGAAAGTTGATTATCCTGATGTTATGCTTTCTTGAATATTGCTCATTATAATTCCCAAGTTTTAGAGCATCAGAAGATCTTTTATTGCAATCTTCAAGTTTTTCTTCAAGATTATTAATTACTTTTTCCTTTTCTCTTAATTTCTCTTTTAAATCATTGTTTTCTATAAATAGACTGTCTACATAATCTTGTAGTTTACCAGTTTTGTCTCTGAGTTTGTTGTTAAAATCCTCAGTGATTGACTCCTTAAACTTTGTCAATAAATCACTAAATGTTTGTAACTAGCTCTTTCAAGTCTGATTGTTTTACTAGAGATTTAACTGCTCCTTGTAAATCTGATTTGGTTAAAGTGCCTTCAAGGGATTTTTTAATGTCTGTTAAATCTGAATGTATACTTAAAAGATCAACATTTTCTATACTTTCCTCTGAGACATCTGAATGTGTTCGTTTGTCACGCTTGGGTGCCTTCTCTTGTGTTCCACTTTTCCTTGGGGCTAACATAGTTTGTATAGTTTTAGTACCTTTAAGATTGTTCTTTTGAGAGTCACCCATGTTGATAAATAAATACAATATTTAATCCTTCAAAAGACAATGGAAAAAGTCAAATTTCACTGTATCTTTCACATGCAATAAAAATCCATATAACTAATTACAGCTCTAGAAACACCATCAAAAACAGAATATCCTGATATATATTTCTTATAGAAACATCTTCAAAAAACATCTCAAAATGCCAAAAAACTGCAGAGCTAAATCAGCTTACTACTATAGTGGCGGCCATCTTAATCCTTCCCTTAAAACGGAGATTGTTCCACGTTACAACAGACATTAACTACAGTGAAACTTGTGAAAACCGGACCGGCTCCGTTCCTTAAAAAAAATCTGGTTTTCACAGGATCCGGTTTATTAAGGTTATTCGCTAGAGTTCACTGCCCTTGATAATAAGTAGCAGATCCATTTATGCTATCTCCCTTTGGGATGTGTAGCCATGGGTAACACATTTACATGTGGTTTATTGGAAACAATAAATTTAAAATACAACGTAAAGTGATAATCTAAAATTTTTTGGGTAGGTTGCTTGTATTTTAATGCTTTATTTATCTCAAATAAACTATCATGTAATGATAGACGGGTGAGATCAGACACCATCATTATGATGTATAACTTGAAATACGACATATATCATAAAGTTTTTATGGTAAGTAACGTGTATTTTAAGTTGTTTTTATTTCGATGCAAACATATCGGCAAAAATGCATGTCCGCTTTCCTCTGCTGGAGGATGTAGGTCAACGTAACTAAGACTCGGCTAAAACATTAAATTATCTTTATTGTAAGATATAGAAATTGAATTCACAAATATTATTGAACTAAAAATAAGATATGCAAATTGATCAGTACTGGTTTTTGTTTATTATGCTGCATTAATAGATTAAAGCTACATTAAGTTTTCAATATTCTGCTTTTTTTTTTTTATTTTTATTTTTATTTTTTTTTGATTTTCTAAAAATATATTTTTTATAAAAAAGATATCTTCTAATCACGATCCGTGAGATTCATTTTCTAAAATTTCATTTCTTTTAGCTGTAAATAAACGGAATCCTCTGACCGGTTGGTCAATATTAAACCGTGATAATTATGAGCTTGGAGCATGCGCACGGATGTACGAAAAAAACCCGTGAATCGAATGTGAAACATGACAAATTGCATTAATTGCCCTTAATTAATATCCAGATGTATATGAAATGGTGCTATGTATCCTTTACTAAGTCACAAATGACAAATTCAACGAAGTTCTGTGTTTAATTTATCGTATTTCACTGTTTTGAAAGTTGTGTTTAAATGGTCCGGGTTTTGATGACATAACCATGTTCTAATATTAGATCCCACATGCTACATCTCGCTGGGAAATTATTGTTGTTTCTGTATTTATTCCAGCTTTTATCGTTGAACCAAATGTAACATTGTGCATTAGGAACATCATTTATTAGATTAGCACCTTTTTGATTTTTTCTTTGGAAAAGCTTTAATACAAGAGTTAAATAATTTATGAATTTAGACTTATCATATTAAAAAGGTAAAAAAAATATATTGTAGCCTTATTGTTTGTTTAAAAAACAAAAAGTTATATTTTAAAAATTGATGCCAATTTTTGACGCAATTCTTGAGTTATAAAAACTGCTTAAAAAGGCACGGATGGTAAAAAGAATGTGTCAGATCTTTTTATAAGTGAATACATATATTTTTAAAACTTGGAAAACGCGTGCTGTGCCTTCTTTGCCTGATACTGAGTCAATCAGTCTTAATAGTGTCATATTAGTGATTTTAACAAGACAGGCTATTTGATGATTTGTTATCCATAAAAAATAAAAAATTGACAAGTGTTTTTGTTTAGAGAGGCTATCATACTGATATAATTTCTTACACTTGTGTCCTGACTGGAAAAAGTACTTGTCATTAAAACTTGATTTTTTAGGCTATCCGAAAATATTATTTAAAGTGCAAACATTTTAACTTTAAAAAAGCTAGCTCACATTACATCGTGTAAACTCTACGAACGGAAAAAATACTTAAAAAAAGAACTTGTGTTTTGTTAAATCGTGAAAGCTTCCTCATTTCTATTAATGCGTAAAAATATATTTCATTTCGATTCAAGATCCAGTTAAGCAGTCACAGTTGGGGAGAGAAAATGAAAAAACTCGGCGGAGCATTTATTTTGATTCTGTTTGCCGTTTTCATCAATTTCAGCTCAGGGTAAGATTTTATCTACTTTCTATAGATAAGCATATAAATAATCTCATGGTATAGATTAGATAAACTTTTTAAAATCTCGATAAAAATCGAGCATTGGTTTTTCTGTATACAGTTTTTGTGTCATGTATAAGGCCATTGAAGACAAGTGATTTCGTTTGCCTTTAAACCAAACATTATCTCACAAATCTTATCAATTTGATTTGATTATAGCTCTATAGAAATTGTTAAAAAACGGTTGAAAAATTGAAAAGCCTTATCGAACTTCATCTTAATAAAGGACCCGTATTAAATATATTATTTAGTTATTATCTTATTTTATGAATAGACACTTGATAAATGATAAAGCTGAATTTCAGTACCCATGTTTTAGTATAAATAATAAGCAAACTTCAGGGATTTTGAGAGTGGATATTATGACAAAAACATATTTTATATTAATTGTTTTTGACTTAAAGGAATCTCCTCTCTTTGAATGATACTTGATGCAGTATGTTGGCTTCAAATTGATTGGTTAGATAAAAACAACTATTGAATGTGAACAAGCACTAGATGTGATAACAAAGTGGTATTCTGGTATCTGGTTGGAAGCTTCAAAGAAGCTAAACCACAAAATACTTATAAACTGCTTTTTCCGTTCAAAATATTTTTGACAAATCACTGTATACAATAAGTATGAATTTGTTTGTTTATCGATTGTTTAAAAAAAAAAAAAAAAAAAGTAAGAAAATAAAAACCTATGAAATAGAGTTTTTTTTAAAATTTGCATACGCATTCTTTAGGATGTACTTCGATGATTAAAATAAAAATGATTTTTCAATGGTTTTCCGATTTTATTTCAATGACATGATGTTATACAATTATTTTAAAATAATGAAAGCATAAGTTATTATAACGAAATGTGCGAAAGTGTCATTATTTTCGTTGACAGTAACCACAAAAATCAATATTTTATAAAAAAAAAGGTCAAATGCATTTTTTTAGCTGCACAAAGGACATTTGTGTCACATTGTACAAAATGAATTTAAAACAAAAAAAAAATATATATATATATGCCTGGATTCTTGAGATATGGAAAGGATTATCATGCCTTCCACTCACATTGCTATTGTAAAATTCTTAAATAAAATTACAAGTTAAAGGTATTTTATAGTTATAAAGTTTGTAAAATTTTTTTGATTTAACACATTTTAGTGTCCTTTTACTCCTTTTATAGCGAATTCCGATTTCTGGAAGGGTAATTGTGTTATATATCTAAACAGTTTTCCGTTTTAGAAACCTTTTTTTTTTGCACAGCATTCTTCCTGGAAGCTCAGTGTTTTTTTCAATTAATTGCATGACTTATTACGAATGAAATTGATAAGTTTGAACATTTTACAAGTTTATCATAATATGTCTATATACATAATATTATTAATAGGTAATTATGACCGGCCCTTACATCCGAGAACCGTATGTGAATTCAGAAATGGCCCTATAAAACAGATCATTAGATAATTAAATTGTCAGTATCAGTAGTAAATATATAATAAATACCTGCTAAATTTTGTAAGCAGTTTGTTTTTTTAATTCAACCAACAAAACTTTGCTATACTTTGTCTTTATAATAACTTTCAGTTTAAAATCAATAGTTTAGTGTTTAAGTGAATCAAACCATTCAATATCAACATACGTTATTTATAGATTCCCTTTTAAGTCATTGTAGTTTGATGTTTATATTAACCAAAAACAAAACTGATTCAGTGTTTACTTTGTCAATGTATAAAGTCAATGTTAAGTCATTAGTAAAAAGCTTTTTTAATAAACCAACTGGATAACTACAAACCGAATTGTTTTTAATAGTTTCTGTTGTAAGTCCATTATTTGACTTTTTATTAAAACGTATAAAAAAACAACCTACTTTTTTTACATTAAATAAAATGTATGTTCAAAGTGAATAGTTTAGTGTGAATGAAATAAAACACATACACTCAGTTCGTGTCCAAATCAAAATAAAAAAAATAAAAATGACCCATTCAGTTATAAAGGTGAACTTCCATCAAGAAAAGTAAGAACGTGTGCTTCGGAAGGGTAAAGGCTTCCTCTCTAGCTAGCTACACTCGTACAAAATCAGTTTTAGAATGAAAAGAACAAGGTACTTTTCGAAGTCAAACATTTGGATACAGTGACTTCATATTTATCAACAATATCGTGATCTCGGCTATAAAGCTTTTTATGGGGCTTAACTAGCTTAGGCTTGAAATATGCCCTAGTCAAAAATAGAATTGAAAGTAGCCTGCTTCGTTGAAGAAAGTAATTTAACTTTCAAATGGATACTGTCATTAATTTCAAAGTTACTGAGCAGCATCAATTTTTTGTTTTGTTTTTTTGTCTATTGTCTAAAAATAATGACATAGTATAATAGTTAAAATCAAGAAGTTTGATTTTAATAAATATTTACTGAGTTCAAAAAGACTCTTTAAATAATAAAGTATTGTGTTAGTCTTAAGATGATTGGATTAAATAAACACCAAGGTTCTGAATTTAGACAAAAACTGAAAATATAAGCAAATTTGTACAGCAGTACTTCTTAATTGGTTTAAATAAAAAACCTATAGCCTAACAGATAAATAAATTTGAACAGATACTGATACAATGACAAAGTAGCTAAATTATACCAAATTATTTTACGTAAAACGATCAGAAATTCAATAAATTGACAAGACTTTCTATAGTCACTGTGAGGTAAAGCATTGCTCAAAAATCATTCAACTCGCAAAAATATAGGAAATTGCAAAAGTTATTTAATATCAGTAAACTGAGATCAATTAATCAGTGAGAATTGTAAAGGAATATTCCAATCGACTTGTACGTTTGTGTAAAATAGAGTAATATTTATTGGTTAAATCATGGTACTTTTAATAAAAGCAGATGTATCACATGACGTTTTGTACAAAAACGAAAGATTAAAATTTGATGTGTCGCAAAAATACTAATAATTTACTAACGCCACCGATACAGAAGATAAAAACAGAAGTATTGAATGACCCAAAAAAGGTATAATCAATAACATTTATAAATTACTGTATTTAATTGCGTAGAAAAGCATTTACACCCTTATTCGGAAGCTAGAAAAAACAGCAGACATTTTTTATATTTTAATGTCATGCAAAGAATCTTTCGGATCCATTAACTATTAAAACAATTATCTCCAAGAAAATCTTCTGATGATCTTTAACTAGAGCAAACTAAGAACTAAGAAAAAAATCCCTAGTTTCAGTTTATCTTGCGATCACTTTTAAATTAGTCTCTTTTCCTATGAAGTTCTTTTAAAACATGTAACAATTACGACATATTCAAACGCACCGATGCATCTCTAGAAAACGTCTGGAAAATACCTGATCGTGATCATTAAGATGACCATATTTTAAACCACACTATCGATAGGTTCATTTACATGTAATTGTTAGGTTTTTATTTAGTTAAAAGTTGTTCAAAAAATTTTAACGCATTGAGTAAATAATCACCGATTAAAAATTTTAATCACTAATTTAAACAAAAAAATACCCATAATCCACCACTCTCATTGTCATTTCCAAGATGGCAGAATAAATACCTCCACCTCAGAAACTACAGAGAAAAACCACCTTTTTACAAGGTGAAAAAGATACTCTTAGTTATGAGGTAGAGTGTAATTTGGAGTAATTAAACTCCAAATTCACTAATGTTCTTACAAATCAGAAAAAGAGGTATGGAGGCAAATGACTGCCAAAGTAAATGCTGTTGCCACTGTAGAAAGGACAGTAGAGGAGGTCAGAAATAAATTTATAAATAAATAAATATGTGTCGTGAGGCTAAATTAAAGTTTGTGGAACATAAGAAGCAACAAGGAGCCACAGGTGGTGGTCCACAACCTCCTCCACTGTCTCAGTCTGATGTACACATATTAGATTTGTATACAAACAGTGACAGTTTCCATGGCATAAGTGGTGGGATAGAGGTTGAAGTTGCTGAAGTTGCTACAACTGAAACAATCTGAACATCACGTAAGTTTCCAAGCTGTAAAATACAAATTTGTTTACTATAACTTTTTTCCTGATTTGTTGGTTATTTGACAATGTCATTCTGAAATAAGCCGCCAGTGCCAATTTGATTTTAATCAATGATTAAATTTTTAATCATGCTTCAGAGGTTGATTAAAAATCTAGTCATTTTAACGAGTCGCTAAAACTAATCATGTTTTGAGCAACAGGATAACCAATCGTTAAATTTAACTACTCGTTAAACTTTAATTTAACGAGTCCTTAACCTTAAGTTGAACAAGTCAATAAATTAAATTATCTTTTGTGCAACTGGTCCCAGGTATTTGTTATATATTTACTACCCCTGAACAGGTACCGCTGCTGGTGGAGAAAATCTCCCCGAGGGTATCCATAACTCAGTAGGCAGTACTTTGTTCTGTCAGTAAATATACCATTTAGCAAAATTTAAAGCCGTCTTAATTTTTGAAATTTATTTGAAACAAAGGTCTGTTCCCTCGTGCAAAGCATTCTTTAGCTTGAATTGGATTCATATGATTTTGGAACTTCTATTATTTTTCAACTGTTTGGCTTATGTTTTTATCTATCAAACTTTGCGGCCCCTAGTGTCACTGATGAGGAATAATTTTCCGAAATATGCACATATAGTATATCAATATTTAGCAGGTATTGTTATAACATTTACGTATCTTTGACATCTAACAATATAATTACTTGATTATATTTTCAGCCGTCTACAATTTGAAATTTATTTAAAACTAAGGTTTGTTCCCTCATGCAAAGCATTCCTTAGCTTGATTTGGATTTGTTTTATAATTTTGAAACTTTAGATTCATTATTTTCAACTGTTTGGCTTATGTTTTTTATCTATCAAACTTTTCGGTCTTAGTGTCACTGATTAGGAATGATTTTCCGAAATGAGCACATCTGGCACATCAAAATTTAACTGGTATTTGTGTTATATATTATAACGTTCGTACAAGCATAAAACACTTAGTGCGTAAATATAAAGAAGATTGTTTTTGTTTATATATATAAATAATAAAAGGGGCTTACAACAGAATCATAAATTAATATAATTATAGTTCATAGTAAGTATCTAAGCTATGTTAAATCTTCCATAAACAACTAAAAAAAAGCAGGTTGAAGAAAACTGAAATGTTTAAGCTACTATGATAAGCAACTAGTAAAAAACTTCCTGATTGTAGACACTAGTCCTGATGAGGTATTTTTAAAATTTCCCTATATGTGCCAGTCTATGAAAACGTGATCATAGAAATTGTTTTAACCTTGATAAGTATGGTAACAGGGAATATTTAAATGTTTTAAAGGTTGGGGGATAGATAAAATGTAAAAAAAAAAAAAAAAAAAAAAAACAACGAACGGAAAAAACTTGAAAAAGACTTATTATACATTTGAATGATTACTTATAAAATTTATTTTTATTATTTTGAGAGGATTTAACTGAATTGAAAAATACAAAATACTTCAACTCATCACTCTAATATATGTTTCATAATTGGACCATGCTAGGTCAAGTACTTGTTGAAAAGGCATTTAAGCTTTTTAACTACACTTAACTAAATTCTGTTGCTAGTATATGTAAAACACATATACACGATGAAACGACATTTAAGACAAGTACACTTAAATAAAATTGCAATATTTTGATCTGAAATGCTTGATCGGAGTATCAACTAGACACATTTGCAAAACAGCATATTTAATGTATGTCAATTTTTTATTTTAAATGCTTTTCTATATTGTCTTGTAAGGCAAATGTTATTTTCAAAAGAAACCTGTTCAAAGATGATTTTGAGCTTGTAGAAAACACATATATAATGAAATGGCTGGAACTCCATACTAAATGCTAATACTTCTTTGTATCAATATTAATTAAATGAATGGACTTCGACTACATGGTGAAGGTTTCGGTTCCTTTTTTCCATATAATAAGGGTGCTGTTATCTGCCTGTGGTGTGTGGTGTGGTGGTTGTATGGAGGGGAAAATGCTGCGTCATTCTACATCCTTCCAAGCTTCTTTCTTGTTCGCTCTCCCTTCCTTTTCTGAATTGATTGTCCTGAACATTTATGTATGTTTGTATGCATGTGAAGGCATATCAGTTGTACGTATCTGTATGCCTTTTATGGACATTACACATGTGATAATAGAGTTTCGAAGAAATCATGTATTGATCAAGTTATTCTTTGTATCAATTAATGTAATTAATATCAACTGAGATTATACTCTGGCCGGCTATCAGATTATCTAATAAAAATCTGCTGTTTGTTAAACACCACACAGTAAATGGTTGTTAAAGCAGGTAATCAACTATACCACTGAAAGCTTGATATGGAATAATTGATACATTACAAGATAACTAATGACATTTTTCCGACTTATCCAGAACGAAACATTTATAAAACTTTCCAAATTTTTGAAATTTCTATAACGACATGTTTATTGTTTTATATATATGTGTGCGCTTAAAAAAATTCACAATCTGGCAAGGCAAAAGACATCATTGAATTATTGGCAAGTGTCAAATATATAACAAAAATACCATAAAAATGTACGCGCAAATTGAAACAAATTTTTGATATTTACAGGACAAAAATCATTATTCTTAAAACATAATGCAGAACTAGGTTTATTTTTTTCCCTCGTATGAATTCTCAAAAATTACATAATGCGTTTTAACCAATTTTGACTATTGTTTTTCTTCAATGTTATACTAAATACATTTATTCCTTACTGTTTTTTGAGTTGATTTGTCAACTACGACTTTATTTTATTTCATATTTTGACATTTTATGTATTGGGCGAATATTTTTACAATTTTTTTGAAGAAAAAAAAAAGAAAAAGAAAAAGAAAAAAAAAACAAAACAAAAAACAAAATAATAATTAAATAAATAAATAGATAAATAAATAAAAAAAATAAAAAAACGAGAAATATCAATGCCAAAACCCACGAATTACTATCGTGTAATATGCACATTTATGGCTGTTTCCTTTTTTCAGTTAAAGCTAGTTGTTCAAAAGGTTCATTTGATTTTAAGAATCCACAAAGAAGAGAGTGAATCCCTTAAAAATATGCAGGTGTTTTAAATTTTCATAAATTGATTCTTTACAATGCGCATGCGTATAAGTATGTTCAAGATAATAATTTTGTCTTTTATTTTTAATTTAAATAGATTTAAAGAAATATCAGTCGGAATATCCTCTGAATCCGGAGAGGATAGACGCTTTATATGAAACAGAATACCAATTTTAATTATAGAACCATTGATTTCTTTGACACAAGAAGTCAATATGCATATTGTCGAAATTTTAGTTGTCTTCAACCACGGCCGTATCAGGGATATGTTTTAAAACAAAATATTGAAAATATTGATATATTTAAGTTACACTTATAATGTCAAATAAACTTCACATACAAAGATAGCTAATTCATTACGATTAACAAATTTAACTTTCGAAATATATACCGGTACGAGATAATGTTAATAGTTTGCTCTTTGTAAATTATTATGGTTTTGTAGTAATATTCTATTTAATATATTCATCTACACTTTTTCGACTAATTATAAATTTTATTTAAACCTTTTTTTTTATTAAAAAGCATATTTTCTACAATATCTTAAAAGCGGAGGCATTTTTTTCTATAACGAAAGAATCAAGTAATAGTGAATGTGTGTAAAATGGGATTGGAGTTTACCAATTTACCGCCTATTTCCTTTTTTACTTTTAATTAATTAATTTTTTTTGCTTAAAATTTTGGTGCAGTTTTCGACAAACTTATCTAACTTCAGGATTAAATTCGGCATAGATAGCTAAAATTTTGTTTTCCAACATATCCAAGCCAGACCTGATAATTTAAATTTCTTTTGCACATGTAATTATAGTGTTTTGCACATGTACAATAAAAAAGTCCTAAAATAACCAACGGATAAAAACGAAACTTAACAAACAAGTTTATCTATATAAAATATAGTAACGAAAATATTACTTTAATTTTTGTTATCTCCACTTCTTCATTCGCGTAAGTAAGATTTGATTTTTAATTTTTTTCCAGAAAAGTGTGTACGAGAGTCCGCGTCTGGTATTCAAGCCACCTATACTGTGTAAAATACTCATGGTGGTGGGGGTAAGTATTTCTGTCATTCTATTTTTTGTAAATTATCAAACGACTGATTTTATCAGTTGGAACTGAAACACTGCTGGCTTTCGGATTTATCACGGTCTGTGAGCTAGCAAAGGTTTAAAATTAGTGAAAAATGTCAAACCTTTAAATGAAGCAAAAAATAAAGAATTTGTTCAATATAGTTAATTGTCGTGAACAGGGCTATAGATTCGTAAATTGAGAAACTTCTGTTCATTATTCTCTATTAACAAAAACGGCGAAAGCATAAAAAACGAATTATAATTCTTGAAAACGTCATATTGATGTTTGGGTTTATTTTGAAGAATGACGCACATCCATTGAGTTAAATAGTAAATAAGCATTACGAAGCTTTAATTTGAATGTACTTGTTTATTATTCATTTTATCATTCATCTATTCAGTGTACTTTGAAGACGTTTTACGCCTACATAAAAATATTATGACTCACATCAAAACACCAGTTTTTTAAATCTTCATTTGATTTTGATAGTTCTTCTAAAAAAAACGAAATGCAATTTATATGCTGTTATAAAAGTTCAAGAAGTTTATAGTTGTTTGGTGTTAATGTTAATGTTACAGATGCCGCTGGTATAAACGGGTCTATAGAGCTCATTATGCATATGATAAATATTGTTGTCCTGGATGGAGAGGGAGTGTCTATAGTGGTTGTTCAGAAGGTTTGTACATTCATTTAAAAAAGTTAAGGCGTTAAGGCATAATTACTATTTAAGTAACAAATATATATTGAAGATTTTGAAACTGCAATTTGCTGTTTGCTTTTCGTATTTTTATATATTATGTTATACACAAGTAACGTAACACACACACACACACACACACACACACACACACACACACATATATATATATATATATAGTTTAATTTTAGCATACGGATCATACATGATTGATAAATACGTTTTGGTCATTTATGTCTGTACAAAAATGCATTGCAAATTATATTTTTCTCTGTTGCAATGTTCTCGTTAAAAATCTTATTTCTGAATGTAGGAGATGATATTTTCGCTGATTAGATAAAAATTTCGAATAAAAACTGAATATGATAGAGGATTTAAAAAATGCTAATCACACGTTCTGCCAAGTAGTTGTTAAAGATTTTTTGTTTTTGATGTTTCAAAATGTTTATATATATCTTGTTTTTTATTTCCTGTCTTTCGGCATCAAAGTATTTAAATCATTATTTTTATTTTCAATTATTAAATTAAAGTATTTTAATTAAACTCATTATCTTTCTTTCGATAGGTGTAAAATCATATTTAAATCAATATCTCAAACACACATATTTAATATATATATATATATATATATATATATTAATTAATTTATTTTAGCTATATGTTCACCACCGTGTTCAAATCAAGGAACTTGTTATGCACCAAATAAATGTCGATGTAAAGACGGTTCTTATGGCAGTACATGCCAACAGTGTGAGTAGTACACACACACACACACACACACACACACACACACTCTCTCTCTCTCTCGAATAAAAAAATCGTAGGAATGAAAACGTGTAAACATGTACGTTTCCTTTACATTTTACATACATGAGTGTATTGCACGACAAAGCTAGATAGAGATTTTTGTAGACAGCTTATTGGTGGCGATTTAGTCTGATCTGATTACCGTTTAGCTGAAAGCTTGATGCCAAAAAGGCGTCATAGAGTATAACGTTATCACCAAGTAAATGGTGTGTATTATTATAATAATGTTTGTAAAATTAAATTTTGTTTCGTTCATATTCTAAATTAATATTTTTATATTATTTTTGCTATATTTTATTTTTCTTAATGTATGAAATAAAGATATGATAATGATAATGTTATTAAGGCGGTTACGAATTTTAAGGAAACGGAGGCGTCTTTATCCGTTGGGCGAATACAAAAAAGAACAATAAACAAGGATATATTATATTACACATTATAACTATTGTTTATAAATTACTACAAAAAAGCAAATGCCATATGCATTCAATTTTGTAAGTTGTCAAACATATTTTCTGTTTTTCAGTTAGTTGCTCACATCTGAAACCCTGTTTCCCTGGACAGTGTTCATCAAGCAATAATTGTGATTGTCAAGATGGATTCATGTCTCATGGTTCTTCTGAAAAGAACGTGTGTTTGAAACGTAGGCCAATATTCTTACTTTACTCTTTAGTCAATTCGTATAATTATTGCATATCTTTTTTATATCGGCAAAATGTAAAATAAACATCATAAATGCTATCTAGGTGTCTGAGATATTTTAGAAAATATTATTGGTTATTAATAGATGTCACTTTAAAAAAAAATAAATTGAATCATAGAAAGATCAATTCAAAACCTTGATTATTTTGGAGGAGTCTCGCAACTTGCATGTCGACACATATTTTCAGATAACCTGAAAAAATCGGGCTGAAATGAGTTAATACGTTACGAGTTATAAACAACGCGGTACGATGAACTTTAAGACTGTCAAGAGAGATAATTTCTGGATAGTTAGATCAAACTAAACACCTGCTTAACTGTTATACCACCCTAAACACATGTTATCATCAGGTCATATAAGTTACCTCTATACTCAAATCACACACTTCAACTATGGAAACTAAAAGATATCAGAGTTTGACATGTTAAGCTATCTGATGACAGTAAATACCTGCTTGACTAAAAGATCATACTGGAAATCTGTTTAAAATTGTTATCACTTTGTAAAGAATGTAAATATTGGATTATTTCATCTTGATTTGAAAAGCTATTCCCTTTTTCATGGACTAACTAAAACAATTCCAATAATATCGAGGAATAATACCAGAGATAATATTTGATACATAAACTTATTTTACTTGCAGTTAGTTCATCACAGAAGCCAATAGTCACAAAATGTACGGCTAGACTGGAAAATATACGGAGATCCGACAAAAAGGAACTTCAGAGATACGTAACAGATTCAACAAGCCCTAATGTGTCTACTATTGACAGAATCTGGATCAATCAAAAAGATTTCAATTATCTTAATCTGTACTTTGAGGCTGAATACTCGCCACCAAACAATCTTCTACCACCGCCGTATTATATTGGCGACTATGGTTTTGGAATTGTAAAAGGACAAGGAAGGGTTCTTTTAACAAAGATTCCGCGTGTAGGTAAGTAGTTTTGTAATTCAATGATTTAATAAATTGGAAAAATATTTTAAGCAAACGAACAAGTTAGGTTTTTGTGTTATACATCTAAGACACGTAAACAAAGCTACCATCACTGTGAAAATATTTTTAGTTGAAATTCATCTGAAAAACACTTATCGCCGAAATAAAAGTTTTAGAAAGGGCATCTGGGGTATTTTGTACCATATCTGCTGGTAAATCATTAAAATCAAACATTTAAACAGCATAGATTAGTTACATTTTTTTCGATGCGATTTTAGAGCGAAATCAAGGGAAGTCGATGTGAATAGGCCCAATGCTCTGATTATGCCGGTGCGTTCGTAACGTCATAAAGCCTAGTAATTTGTTGTGCATAAGACAATATGATACCTCGCGTGGTTATCCATGTGAATATTACAGCAAAAAGATGTCGGAATATGTGTTGGGATCAAAGGTCCTTATGCATCACCGTAACAACAAGACAACGTAAACCCTCATTTTGCCAGGATTTACTGTAACTTTCTGAGTCAAAGCAACGTCCCTGTTCTTAAAAGGCGATCATACCGTCCAGATTTTTCCCAAATAAAGCATTTGGGGACGAGCTGGGCTGGAGAGAAAGCGCTTAATCGTTTCATATATATATATATATATATATATATATATATATATATATATATATATATATATATATATACTTAACTCAAGCAGGCTCTTATCAAGGAATGGTACAATAAGGACCAAAACCACCTTGATGTTGTCAATGTTAAAAAAAGAAAAGAACCAACAGATTGAGGCTAAGGTTGGTCAAGAACGCTACTGAATTCAATCAGGATATGTTTCATGAAAACGCCGTAACTTGACAACAAAAATATGAAAAAATATTCGTTGATGATGAAATAATAGAAAAATCCAAAGAATGACTAATCATTTAAGTTTCATATTAGATCGAATATAAAATTGCGTTTCTTTTTCGCTAGTAAAATCCATTGAAATAAATTTCTTTTTGGTGAAAAAACTTTTGTTTAGTAAATTTAACAATATATTTGTTCTAGACAAAAAGGGATAAAAATGTACATTTAGCCCAAACAAAATACTTTTTCGATAGGAATTCAAAGATATCAAAACCGCTTAATTTACCTTCATTTAATGTTTCGTGAGTTTAAATTACAGCATATTTTTTACTTTTTTTATATAAATAATGATGATAATGTCAAAATAAATGGAATAATTTGTTTTTTTTTATACTTATAAAATGCCTTAGTTATGATCGTAATATTTTTTAAACCTTGCAGGTTATATTGCGTAATTTTCCGATCAGTTTTTAAGCTTGGTTTTAGCGGCAACATTTGGAAGTTATAGTACTAAAACACCAAATCTAAGCAACGTTTATGAAAAAGTAGTACATTTAGCCCTAAACCCCTAAAAACGTTTTAACGGAAGAAAAAAACAGCGTTAGACGAGACGCTTCCGATTGCACCATTATAAATCGAGAGTTAAAGTATATACCAAAAATTTTACGAAAAAAATTAAAAGAAAATAAAAAAATAATTCATAATTGTGTATCTTTTCTAGGAAGTAAGTCTACACCGTTTATCAGCCATAACGATACATTTTTATGTCCGGTTATTCCTGGAAGCATCAAGCCTGAACAGGGGCTGTTTAAGTGCAACATAACCAATGACAATTTTGACCGCCTGTTGGAACATGGAGACAAGTAGGTATATCTTTAAATAGTAACACCTATATAATGCAATTATTTATTTGGAAAAAAAAAGAGTCATAATTTTTAAGCCATAGCTAAAATATCATCAACGCTTAAAAATATACCATATATTGGTACTATGGATTATAAGGGCTTTAGACGGAAAATTGATGTACTAACAGTATTCCGAAAACTCCGAAATTTCTTATATCTTTTGTAATAATAGGTTATCCATGTTGTTCATCTTTTATAATATTGTATTTTTAGAAACAATGTAGCATACTTTTATTTTATATGATGTCTCTGTAGTTTAACGGTGACGGTAACTGCTACCAACGGAGGTTTCCGGAAAAATTACGACAGATATAACAATCATCAATCCACCCAACATTACATTGGTCAAAACGCCGAAAAATCAATGGTATTCCATTTTGACTTTTATCCGCCTACACATTGTTCCGAGGATCCTCGCAGTTGTGATTCCAAGCCTTTAAATGTAGGAGACGATATAACAAAGGTATACAACTCAAAAATATTATTAAATATATATTATTTTGACATATGAAAACTGACATTGCGAGTTTTAACTATTTCAAGACTAAAATACATTTGTATTTATTTGTATATTGAAAACTAGTGTGTGTGTGTGTGTGAAGGATTTATGTATCCTAATTTTAGATGTTTGCTTAAAAACACATGTAGATATAATTTTGAAAGACTATTTTCAGAAAACTAATTAGCAAAGTTTTTCGGTATTTTGTCGACAATTTTACGACTGGTATTTAATCAGTTAATAAAACATCCGTTTGTGTTTTATTATTCTTAAAACATAAATTAAAAATTTACTGAAACTTGATACAGTACATTATTAAGAACATCTACTATATTTGTTGTATCTATTTTTCATGTTTAGTTTATTTATTTTTATGTATATCATTTATGTATTTATAAGCACCCATTCAATATACATTGGAACGGTTGGTCGGATGATATGGCTGGTGTAGAATCATATACGTTGGAAATATTTCAACTTGAACCTGACCAGTATACGAAACGTCTTAAAGAAGAAAACGCTTCTAATCCTCTCCATACACAAAATATTAAACCGCCCGTTATGAATTTTCCTACATTTGCTCCTAAAAAGCCAGGAATGTATTCCGTCCTTTTGGGGATAACGGATTTAGCCAACAATACCAGGTACTGCAGAAGGCTCATTTTGTTTGACGATTCGTCTGAAATTTCAACATCTCAGCCACCATTACTACACATAGCAAGCGCTGCTAAAGAAACAAACTATAGTTGGCAATCTAATGTAGGAAACGGTATTTCAATAAAGGTAGAATGGAAAGGACATTTTCAGAACAAAATACACAAAGACAAAAACCTTTTAAATGCCGTAAAAAGATTTGAGACGGTAAAGTTTAACGACAATCTGACTAAATCAGTTGACGACAAGTTCGATGATTATGAGGGCAGACGAACATTAAAGGAAATTCCAAACGTTAATGGAATTCTTCGTTATTCTATAGCACACCAGTCTGACCATTTTGGTGGCAAAAAGTTGGGATCTGAACCAGACAGTAGTAGAATAAAATGGAATGAGGTTCCCAAACCTCTAAATGAAGTTTTTAGTTTTCAGACTAATGTCGGTGACGGGGATACGCTCCGAGTATGGGTAAAAGCATATGACGCCATGAATAACACAAAAGTCGATTACACTGATGTCAGCTTTGATTCTACGATGCCTGAAATAGAAAACACGAAATTTGTGAGGAATATCGTCAATGGATCATATCCGTTTTCTAGCAGGTAAGATGTTTCGTTATATTATAACTGTATGCCAAGTGCTGTTAAAAATAGTCGATATAAACTTTTATAGATCAAAGTTTGAAAGGTGTTGACTTTTTTATTTAGACTTTTATATATATATATATATATATTCATTTTTAAGGATTCAACTGATAACCTTAGACCCCCAAAGTGGAATATTTAAAATAAAATGGAAGTTGCGTGCGGCGGACAGTGACCGCATTTTTAAAGAAGGAGAAATTGATGGCAACCGAACAAACGTAAGTTTTTTGTTAAAAAATTGAAACTCTATATTCTCGCATAACCACGGCATGGAGTAAACTAACACCAAACTTGTAAAATTTTATTTTACGGTAAAATATGTTCGAATGTCTTATATGCAGACCATATTGCAAATATATATTATATTTTTCTGTTTCGTGCTAACATTTCATTATGAGTGTGGCCAAAATAACCTTTACAAATATAAACCAAATACCTGCTAAATTTTGATGTGCCATATGTGCAAAATATCGGAAAATCATTCTTCATCAGTGACAATAGGGGCCGTAAAGTTTAATAGATAAAAAGATAAGTCAAATAAGTGAAATATTATGAGCTAAAGTTCCAAAATTATATGAATCCAAATCCTGATAATGCTTTGCATGAGGTAACAGTCAAATAGTAAACTGCAATTGGGTTTAATAGTTTTAGAAAAATTATTATCCTTTGATATTTAGGTAATCGTACATTTGTACAAATTAGAAAATAATTTTTTCTTTAGGTAAAAGACTACAAAATTTACGTGAGAAAAAGATATTTTTTAATTTTTGGTTTCTACGTATTGTAGGCATGTACCTCGCGTCTTATCTGTGGTGAAATCCCGACTGGTGAAGCATTCAACTTTCATCATCATATGGATATTAACAACTGTTGGATGGTAGTAGATAAAGATAAACTTGATTCACAAGTTATTATAATGGAAATACAGTCCTACAATATGGCCATGTTATCAAACGGGACTGAAATTGAGGTAAACTCTCTCTCTCTCTCTCTCTCTCTCTCTCTCTCTCTCTCTCTCTCTCTCTCTCTCTCTCTCAAAATCGTAGTCCATTTAAACATGTCATATGATTAAGTAATTTTATTATTCATCTCTGTTTTTTATCACTTTTTCTTTATTGTTTCCAGATATCAAACCTTAGGAACTTTGATGGAATGCAGGATTGTAAGTATCAAAGAAAACGTTTATTTTGTTGTGTATGTATTTGTATTCAGCTTATGTCTAATCGTAATTAATTTCAAAGGTAGATTAATCCGTGTCGGGAAATTGACATCTATACAGTTTATTTAAAAAAAGGGTTTTCTATAATTACCTATATTTTACATAACCAAGATCACCCTAAACAAAGCTCTAGATCAACAAAACATCAAAAGCATCGTATTGTAGTAAAAAACTCAATAGAAGACCGTAATTTTAGAAATCAATTGGACGGCAATTTTTTGTTAACTTATTTTCACCTTTCTGAATCATAGGTAGGTAGCTGACATTGGATAAAATTTTGCAAAACTATGGATTCCTGTTTAAATAAAGTAGTTTTCCTTTGAAAATTGCAACAACACTGGTTGTATCTGTTATCTGTTTTATAAATAAAAACGCATATTTGCAATGTTTAATCGTGTCTTGTTATTACTTGACATATACTTAAAATGGAAAAAAAATAAACACGATTTTTCATAATGTATGCATTTTGATTTACATTCACATGATTTAAACGTGAATTTATATTTATTACATTTTAGATTCTGCACCCAAAAACATTAAAATAGTAAAATCTTCCTCAAAAGGAACACAGTTAGAATGGACTCAAGCACCAAGCTGTTATGAAAGAACTAAGATCCAGATAGTTTGCAAATCTGTTGCCGGTGACGTCAGAACTATTGACATTCTCCATTCTGCTACATCACATGATATCTTCGGATTGAACCCAGAAACTAACTATACTATTGAACTTTATAATGTATATGATGATCAAAAAAGTGACCCACAGAAAATTACTTTTATTACACGTAAGTTTACATAGTTTTAAATCGAATTATATAATTTCTTGCCATCATCTATCTTATATTTTGTACTTTGAAAATTATATAACGTAAATTTCAGAATTGATAGCTGAAACAACTAATGTTACTTTAAAATCGAACCATGTGACATGTTTTAAAGTTTTATTTTTTATTTTACGTTACCAACGTCAAGTTTACAGAATTCAAAGAATACTTATAAAACAACATAGCCTTTCAAACTCTCAGTTTTGACAACGTAATTATCACTTGCCTGATTTATCTATGTAAAACGCGTCTTCTTAATTGCAATTCGCACGTGTTTTTTTGGGCATGCGTATTGTTTAACATTTATAGCCAAAATTCATTTTTATTTTCAGCTGAAGCTGAAGGCCTGTCTGCTGGTGCTACTGCAGGAATTGTTTTAGGTAAATACTCAGCATTCATACACACTTTAACATTTTGTCTAACCTAAGATTTTTCTTTTTGTGAGCTTCATTCTGGGTAATTGAAAAAAAGGAAATTTGTCTATTTTTCTATTTAATATTTTATAAGACCATTTTAATAAAAAAGAATGTTCTATATGTTGATTTTAAGCTACTAGTTTGATGTGTTCTAAACATAACAATTGTTCAGCGGCTTCAATTTCAGTTCAAATCTGGTCCAAAAATAAAATTATATTATAAATCGGTAAAGAAGGATAACTAATACATTGTACAAATAAATAGAACACAAACATAACAGCACTTGTCCAAATCAAAATGCAAATTTAGTTATACACGTGAACTTCCATCAAGGAAGTAAGGCCGGGTGCTAACTTAAAGTAAATCTAATTTGAAGTACAAATTTAAAAATCAATTGATTTATGCTTTGAATCTGCATATTCAATGGGCATTTTTTGTTTTGATTTTGCAGTGGTATTGATTTTACTTGCATTAGTCATTGTTGGAATAGTGTTTTGGAGAACTGGAAGACTGAATGTTACAAAACAAAACATTAAAAGAAAAATGACAGTGAGAAGTGTCAAGCGGAAATTACAAAAAAACAATCAGCTTAATGTAAGTCGATTTTTTCTAAATATACCCTGTTCTTCTTTCTAAAAAAAACCCCGTTGAGAAAACTTAATTGTGCTTCGTAAATTGGAGGTAGAGTTTTGATTTTCTAGGATTGTCATATGTGAGTAAGGTAGTGCCATTTACTGAACTTACTTTAAGAAATAGAAATCAAAGCGCTTTGAAATTACGCTTTACAATCCAATGACAAAGAAGCCGAGACAGGATAAATATTGAAGCTGACTTCCTATAGCGCATAAATTTTAATTTCTGACACAGAAAAACGGTTAGATGTAAGTGATATCATCTTCACTGGGACATTTAAGTCGAAATGGAATCAAGCAGCAACTTTTTCCTAGAAAACATGAAAATAAGGTAATTCAAACAAAACATTTTGTCTTTACGTACAGAAATAATTTAAACGTGAATGTAAACAAATCTTGAGAAACAAGAACAAGGTCTATAAACATAAGACGCGTCTTAGATTGAGTCTTAATCTCGTTGCTGATTCATATAAAATGGCATCATATCCACTTGGTCTACAGAGTAAATTTATGATTTTCTGTTTGAAACAATGAGTTATTATCTTGTTAATATATAAGCACGAAGTACTTAGAGTTTTTTAATTCGTTAATGTTATCATTCGGAACTTGTGAATTTGGTATCAATTACAAGTTTAGAAATTGCGGTATAGCATGTGCAAAAGGTCACGACACTATGAAATATTTATAACCATTTCTTATTTTAATTTTTTTTGAAATACAAAAAATCATTACAATTACACCACTTAAGTTAAATCTTTACTTATCTTGTCATTTGTTTAAGACTGTATTGTTTGATAACTATGGAGATGATGATCTTTATATATATGGCGGAATGGAGGCTACTGGAAAACAAGATTTGTATATACCTCATTCTGAAATAACATTACAAGAGAAAATAACCACGGGAAAATTTGCCGATATATTTAAAGCCAAACGTGCCATCAAGGAAAACAACCAGGCTACAGTAGTAGCAAAGATATTACGTGGTAAATATCATTTAAATAAGAAAGGATATATATATACAGCTTCATTTCAGTAGACAATTTCACTAAAACATATAAAATTATGTTTTAAAAAAAATTAAAAACAGTTGTGTCAATTTGATTTTTAAAACGCAAAAAAGGAAGTATATCATATTTTTTGAATAATGCTTCTGATAATACTACTGAAATAAAAATTATTTTGTCAACACCAGTAAATATTATACATCAAATTACAACTGTTTACAATGAAATCTGACTACTTGGAGAAAATCTGTTAGAATGAAAGGAAAACAGTTACACCTCAATATCCAACAATTAAAGAGACAGAGAAAATAGCACAATATACACAAATGATACATAAACTAGATATCATTACCATCTTGTTTATTATCGTTACGATTTATACATTTTCTGATGTGATTTATCAACGATTTAAACTCAATAATAAATAGTGTAACTAAGAAAAAGGCACAATAATTGCAAAAGATAAAGACGAAAAAGCAAATGCACATATTTTGTTTTACATTTAAAAATAGAAAGTTTGAAAGAAGGTTATAAATTATTCAATTTGTTTTGGACTAATCCTAATCACATTTACCACCTGCTTTAATCTTTCCACTATATACATAGAAGTTATATCAATCGTGTTCAACATTGGTTACTTATTTGATTGGAGCATATTTTTTGTTTTTAGTAAAATATACGTTGTCTATGTAAAAATGTCAATGTATGTTTTCAGAAAATTTCAAAGATGAGGATGAATTTATCATGAAAGCCAAAATGAACTTCTTTGCAACAGTTGTAGGAAAGCATCCTAACGTTCTGGAGTATATTGGCGGAGTTGTTGATCATCCTTCGCGTGAGTTCATTTAGTTTTGTGTAGATCTACATTTGAAAGCAACATTTTTCTGTGCATACTAATGTTTGAAGATTAAATTTAGCTATTTAAATGTGAAAAACCTTCACAGAGTAACAACTTACCAAAGAATACACTACAGTGAATGAACCAGAAAAAAGAGAATCCCCAGGCTTAGGAAGTTGTCATAAAGTATTAATGTCTGACAATATTCACTTTTTATGATTCACAATCATGCAAACTTTTAATATTTATTCGAAGACAATTCTTTCGAAACGTATTCTCCTGTTACAAATAACAATTTGACGTCAATCTTTCCTTTTTAAAACTTTGATTCGTTTTAAAAACAACTGCTTTTTGGTGACTGTTTTTAATTTTTTTTTAAACTAATAGACGTTAAACTATAGGTTACGAATAAATGAACAGTAAAATGTTTTTTTTTATATTTTGTATCACAGTTGGACCTTATATGGTTTTGGAATATTGTTCTGAAGGAACTCTTAAGGCATGGCTTGACATGAGGAAACAGTCTAGAGTAACTGATGACATATTTGAAAACCTGTGCCGATTTTCTCATGATATTGCTAAAGGAATGGAATACCTGACAAACAAGAATGTAAAAACTGTACCCTTTGATTTATTTGTAGCAATATTACAATAACTAAAAAATAATTTGAATTTGACAATAATATTATCAATTTTCACTTTTACAGCAAAATAAGGAAAATAATTGTTTGAGAACTACTTAACCATATTCATTATTACTAAAACTTCGTTTTTCAAGGCTTGTACACACATTGGACAAATTTTTACAATGTTAGTGTCTGCTCAAAATCTTATTTTAGAAAATCTGCAGTCTGTAAAATTTTCAATTTTACTTCAAACTAAACTCCGTCTTTTTATCTTTATAAGGCGTGTGGAGGTGACCCTTATGAACTGTGAGCATTTGACCATTGCAAGCCATGTTTACTGGCATTACTTGAGGGACATTTTCAAAACATCTTAAAGAGTAAAATAAGAAATAATTTTTGTAGTTTTTCTTTCAAATTGCAATTGCTTGCTTGAAAATTCACTGAATGTTAAAAAAATAATATCCTTATTTAAGTTATTAAAACTCAGTAAAGAAATTTTTTAACAACTAAATGTTTTATTTCATTTCCTTGACAAGTCATAATTTAAGACAACCATCCTGAAGACAGGAAATGATATGCATTTGAAAACATCAAATACACTCTAAAAATGTAACCGAAGCAAACGTTTATCAAGCCATTTTGGTTTGGTTGTTAAAAATTAAAATATTTATTTAAGTTTAAACTATATAAAATCGAGGTAGGAATTGTGCAAATTCTACTGACCTCTAACCATAATTAATGAACAATTTAACAGTTCATGCCTTTAAAGGATAACAAGGTGGAGTTGTTTGAAGTAAAACTATAAATTTTACAGAGTGTGCAGACTGTTTAAAATAAGATTTTGAGCAGAGACTGACATTGTACATTAGGTCAACTCCAAGTTAAATAATGTCACTAGAATAAATTGTAAAATCACATACAATGTGTCTACAAATCTTAAAAAACGGGTTATGTTTTAGTAATTATGGATATTGTTTAGTAGCACAAGCTTCAGGAATTGGGATCTTAAAGATTATGGAAATGGTCATTTTAAATATACAGGTTGTTAAATAAATAAGGGTGTTTTACGTTTTATTATTTCAATTTTATCATAAAATAACGGAAAGTTTACTTTGATTTTTAAAGTGCCTTTTGCGTCATTTTCAACTTTTTGCATTTTCAATGACATTGTCCCTTTAAACCTTAAATTATGTTAAAAAATAGTGAAAAGTAGGCTTTTATATTGATCCACTTAAAAAGACTAAAATATGCAGCATTTAATAAAAATGAATGAGATAAAAGATTGTAACCAAAACAAAACAACAACCAACTGAAAAACTACGTAATGTAATCATTAAATATTCTTTGTATTTTTGTTTATCTTTTAGATTGTACATCGTAGGCTTGCAGCTAGAAACATCCTGCTGACTTCACAATTTGAAGCTAAGATCGCCGGGTTCGGACCGGCTATGGATAATGAAGAAACAGGCGATAATGACGCCAATGAAAAGGTAAGTTTCGAAACAATTGAAATATCATGTTCACGTCAAGATTTTAAAATATATTTTGATTTCCTAAAATATTTCACCAAATTTGACATGCTTTTTTTCAAATTCTCAGGTGTCTTAATGCTGTTAAAGCTGCTAAAGATCTATAAAGTTTTTTATCAGGCGTGTAAAATAATTGTATCCATGCACTTAGTTATTTGTGGTATTTGGGACATATCGGTATAGTTTGACTTTGAAACTATAAGTCAATACAGTAAAAATGTTTTATACATGCTTTGTCATACCTCACTTTTCTTTATTCCAGACAAAATAATAAATAATAAATATCCAATTCTGTTTTAACAAAATAATTGTATATGCTTCAATTTTATTTCTATATGATATTGAATATTGATAAAAAAGGTAGTAAACGAATGACCTAACCTGCTTTTTTACGATATAAGATAGAACTAAATACTGATTTCTTTCTCCCAATGTATCAAAAGAGTTTGTTTCTGATATGAACTGCTCCATGTATCGATAGAACATGTTTTGTGTTACTCTATCCTCTGTATGACAGTGGTTATGCGGACTATTATTTGTGTGTTTGAAAAGCACTTCTTCGTGATAATATCTCCTCATGTATTAGATACACATGTTCTATATTTATTTCTCTATATATCAGAAGCATATGTTTCTTACACGTGCTTTACTGTGTATAGATGGCACATGTTCTTGATGCGATCCTCTCTATGTGTCAAAGCGCATTAACACTAGCTCTTTATTCCTGATTAATTTTTTCTTTACCTATAACACTTATTTTTCAAGATCATTTTTCCGTTTATGTGTCGGTAACACTTGTAATACCTAAAATTATTTTCTCTATTTGTCTGTCGCACTTTATTCTAAATACTATCTTATATGCATATCTTTTGCACTTTTTTTCTTATTATTCTTCTTATGCATCGGTAGCTTATACGTATTTTAACTTTTTTGTTAAAAACACTTATTTCTGATTAACTTTTATATTAAAAACCCTTAGTTATTAATATCTCTAAGTAATAATAGAATTGACTGGTTTGTGATATAAATCGATATGTATCGATAACATTATATTTTTAATATAAGATGATAGTTAACATTTCATTGTTTATTGTTAAGATATATATATACTTGTGCCAAATATATGATTTTGCATTACAAATTACTTTTTTATTACAGAAGGAAAGAATACCGGTAAAATGGATGGCTCCTGAATGTATGGAATCGACAAAACACGCAAACGAGGCCAGTGATGTTTGGAGTTATGGCATTGTGTTATGGGAAATATTCAGTTTAGGTAACCTAGAATATACATTTAAGTTACAACATCCTGGTTTATTTGAAATATTTATATAGTCAGCTGCTATTATATTCAACCTCACCCGTTTCAATTAGGATATTTTCAGACATGTAACAATAACTATGAATCATTAACACATTTATTGGATACGTAAATTAAGTAACCACTGCGAAATCTTGTCAGCTATGTGTTTATTGTAGATATTAATTTAGTCGGTCACATGATATTTTTACTACATCTGGTTTTTCTCTCAACTATGAAATTTTACTTCCTCCTTTTTGTTCAGAGATTTTTATCTTAATAGATAAGGTTAAATTTTACTTTGTAATTTCATTTATCAATATTAATCACACTACTTTCGGTAAAATTACAGATGTTTTTAAGTCAGTCTCTATGAAATTTCATCACATCCGGGTTGATTGAACAATGTTATATAGTTGGTAATTGAATACGTGCGTCATCCGGTTTGATAAAAGATGTTTATTCAGTCAAAATCATTAAGACTCGTATGTAAATTCCATATGTCTTACCCCAATGCAAAGCAATATTGTAAACGCATTCAAAAACTACTTTAGCGATATAAATTATCAGACATAGATTAAAAAACGTTCTGCTTAAACTTTTCTATATTTAAGTCTTTATCAATTTTCAATTTGCAACGACATCTGATGTATAGACAATAAAACCTTTTTTATGAAGTAAATTGGCAATAATTCTTAAATACTTATATTGTAATTTTATCATGCTTAACTCTAACTTTATTTCTAGGAGGAGCACCCTACTCAAAAATGAAAAGTTGCGATGTTCAATATAATGTCAAAAAAGGATTTCGTATGGAACGACCGGAATTTGCTGATGACATGTAAGTGTATTTGTTCAATGTGTAAAAACTATTAACAATTCCTGTTTAATTCATGGAATAAAAAAGAAATGTACTAAATGTACACGTAATTAAAACATGTTGTCTGTTGTTTTAATGACACTGGTAATAAATATATTGAGTTGAAATTCTTAATAATGATTAATTTTGATCTAAATAGCAAGGAGACTTTTGGAACACCGTTTGAAAGTTTTTCTAATACAAAAATAAAACTTTGAATGATTTTTATCATAAATGTGCATAAAAAACTGAAAAACAATCTTTATTGCACCCAAAATAGAGATATATATCTCTTACGTATTAAATGAAAAACAAAAATATGATTGTAACCTTCACTTTTGTAGGTATTATGATCTGATGACACGCTGTTGGCAAAAGAAACCAAGGTCACGTCCTAAATTTTCTGCTATTGTTATCCAACTTAACAACACGTTTACAAGTTCTCCGTCGGATGAATGTTATTATATAGCTAAAAAGTAAATCAAACACGCTATATGCTATGGGCCGTCATTTCGTAGACATCGCTTGATAATGAAATCACATATATGAATGATTTCAAAACCACTCTTATCCACATGACTATAAACAGTTTCAATATGGTCTACACCAGTTTGGTGCAAAAATTAAAAAAAAAATCAAGAATATATTGGTCTACACAAGTTTTTTTGGTAAAATTTTAAAACGTCATATATAAGTATAATCGTAAATTTTAAACGCCTTGTCTTTAAGTTTTTATAATTATAATTGGTTAATTATAAACAAAATTGCTATTTCTTTATTCTTATTATTTTTCATTATTATTATTATTATTATTAGATATGTTGCTATTTCTTTTAAATATAATTTTATTGTTAAATCCTTTGATTATTATTATTATTATTATTCATTATTATTATTATTATTATTATTATTATTAAGAGTTCTATATTGTTTATTGTTAGTAATTACACTTTATATTAATGTATTATTTTGCTAGCATGCTTCTGTTAAATGCTTACTATTTTGCTTTGTTAAAATTAAGGAATATTATTCCTTATGTTAATACATTGTTTAAAATGTTTGTCAATAAAAATAAAAAGATGGCGTTATTGATTTACTTTAAATCCTTAGATTAATGTGCGAGATGATATGTAGGAATGTCTTCTCTTCTGAAGAACGTATTAGATAGTTTTCAATTAGGAAAAGCGTATACAATGTCCGTTACTCATTTTGATATTTGTATATATTTTTATATAATATTACTTATTACGCTGTATAACATACACATAATTAATAGTCATACTCTATAATACAATTATTTGTCCTCTGTTATATGTTATTGTTATTTTAAACAATGGTCTATCGAATATATATATATATATATATATATATATATATATATATATATATAGACCGAAGGTGCTTACCCTTTCGGAGCACCCGGCCTCACTTCCTTGATGGAGGTTCGCGTGTATAAGTAAATTTGCCAGCTTTCAAGGTTTTGACTTTGTTTTTTATGATTGTGATTTGGACAGGGTTTGGTATGTTTGTATTTTATTTATTAAATTATTAACAACTTTTCCATTACGGAAGCATTGTTGTAAACTGCAATTTCAATATTGTGCAACTAGAAAAACTAAAACGAAACGTTAAGGTAAAAATTAAATTAAATAGAATAAAAAGACATACAACTTTTTTTATACATTGTTGTTACCAAACTCCTATACAGGGATACATAGGGCTTTGAAATATCTAAATTATTTTTTTCGATATCCCTCGCCTTATTAGGACTAAATAATTATCACATTGCTTTGAATTATTATTGAATAAATGTTTTATTTTTTTCTATTTTTTTTACATTTACAATTGTTTTGTATTACTGATATAAAATAAAATTATTATTGTATTCATCATTTGTATCTGAATGATTGCCTTTTTTATCTTGCCAATATAACGAATGCTTTTAAATAAATGCTTAACTTAATAACGGATTTTTCATTTTATATTAGTTTATCTTATAGATCATTTATACATTTTCAAATGCTTAAACATGCCATATATATGTGTCAAAACATTTTGTTTAAGTCAGAAAGTAGTAATACAGATAAGTACTCCCAGAGCCTAAAGTCTCAGCTGGTTATCGCTTTTTTTGAGGACGGTGCCAAATAGTGACCAAGAGTTCGTTTTTTCTTTAAAGCGTCAGTCAAGAACACCTTGTTTTAAGACCTGAACATGCTTCCCCGACTAGATTCGAATTCACAAGTACCATTGAGTCAAGTCTGACCCACTCCACAAGTATGTTTTCCACTGTTTCAATAAAAAATCCAAACATGTAATGAAGGGATTTTATCATTTACACATATTTTTATATTTCTCTATTTCGGAATGTTCCTTTATACATAATCGATTAATGATCGAATGTCAAATTAAGATTTAAACTCCTAATTTCTAGCCTTATAACCTTGACAAACTGAAGTGGCCTACCACCGTTTACTTTTACGCGGTTAAAGATTGATCGTTTATATTTGGAGTGGCCAAGTGTTGCTGTTATAATCTGATTTAGTGCCAAAAATCAAGCTTTTGATTGCTAAAAATCAAAACTGCCCATTATACAATTTTCAGACCGCATAAAAGACTGAAATTTAAAAAAAATGCTTTTGTGCATTTCTGTCAATTTTGTTCATGATTTACATTATTATTATTGTTATCATTTTGTTATCATCACTTACCCTTGTAGATAGCAAATCAGAAAAAGCAAAAAAAAAAAAAATAAAAATAAAAATAAACCAAAAAAACTTTGCACCGATCGCAATTTATCTCCCTTCATATCAATGTATCAATCTTCAATAAATGGTCTAGTATCACAATCGTTTAATTGTTTGGCTTCCTTAGTAGTTTTTATTGATCTAAGATTTAGACCAAACACACGATAAAATCTGGAACTAAGGGAATGAGAAATATGCAAAAGCAAAAATATGTGGTTTTTCCGATGTAGCTGATCGTACGAGTTTATTGTTCGGACGGATGCGTTACACGGATGCACTATGCGCACGAGTGTAATGTAAAGCGCACGAGTGTCATGTATGCGTCCGTACCATAAACGAGTGCGATCAGCTGCGTCAGAAAACTACGTGTGGTTTTGTATTTATCACATACCCTATCGATATGAATACAAAGCTTTCTTTCTAACTTAATCATGCCAATAAATTTACAATCAGCTTCTTTATATTTATTTTTAATCTGATTGAAAAAACTGATATCTGACTTAAAAAAACTGCTAAAATGTAATCACAAACAACAGATAATTGCTCATTTAAACCTCATTCATTAACATTTTAATACTGCTCTCGTAAACAAAGATTATAATTAAAAAAAACAAACATTGATTTATCAAAATTTGTTAACATCATCCGGGATCCCCCAACTTGACAAAATTCTCCCAACTGAATGATAACGTCACATAGGAAAAGGTTTTACATATACGTAATCATGACAAAATGTTATTGTTGTCGGAAAAGGCAATTCCCCTTAAAGAAGATCCCAGCTACTATGGTGATACAAAATGTTGTATCGCAAATGTGCGATATCACATTTGTATCACATAGCCAGATAATGTAATATATCACTATAATAAGATTCGATGGGTATGTGATCAATGTGTATTGTTTCTGTATCGTTGTTAAACAAAACAATCTCCTTTATGAATCTATCTTGGCCATTATCAATATATTATTTATATTGACCCCCCCCCCCCAAAAAAAAATCTATAATTATTAAGTACGTCATATTCCAAATAATATTAACATAAACTTAAATTTAAATTTTATTAGTAAATTGTACCTGGCCTTTGTCGTCTCACCGTTATTTAAACATATTATTTAATGCTAAACAACTTAAGATAGAAAAATAGATTATTGAATATGATGTAAAGTCGTTATACGTGAATACATTGATGCATTATTTTAAAACAAAATTAATTAAACCTGAAAGGGTTATAAATAGATTTAACACAAGAAAATATGTAAGTGAAAAACATGTACTTGAAGACAACTACCAGGAATACAACTCACATTAGTAATAACAATAACAACTTAAGAACAAACGATTAAACAAACAGTTGATTATTATAGAGTTATGGTGTTTTATGCCCTGGTCAAGATTCTTTAAATTGTTTCCGAATTAATGAAGGAAACGAAGTACCTAGATAAAGAAAACTATCCACTTTTGGCAAGCTAACCAAAACGCACTTTTTCTCACACTAGGATCTTCCGAGTTTGATTCAAACCTAACCTGTAAAAGGCAATTTAATCCTAAATTAGGCGTTCAGAAACACAAGCTTATATTATATCCCAGCATGTTATTAAATGACCGTCAATGGATGTGTATTTGGTAAATCACCATTTGTTATACCCTCAGTAGTCCATAAAGATTTTTTTTTAAAAAAGTATGTTTTATGTTAACCGTTTCTTTAGTGAAGGAAAATATTTGTTGAGGTTATATTTAAATACTCATCATTGAATATAAAAATTAGTTGATATGTTTGTCATAAAAATGTGCAATTTAATCGAATGTACTACGATGTTTACATACTTTTTCAATTTATAGTTTTGATCCATCAACCATTTTAATAATGTTTATTAAACTTATGTCTAATTTTGTAATGGATTTTTTATATTATCACATTTAAAAATACATAATATATATAAAAATAAAAAAATTTAATTATAAACATTCGATTTTTAAAATGAAATAAAAAAAAACAATATTAACATATTTGATTACAGATCGAAGTAATCACAACAGTAGTTGGAATTGTACCTACATAATTGCAATATTTTGCATCTTAGCTGTACAACAGTTCAACTGAAAGAATGATTTTCAATGTTAAATATATTTACGATTAATCATGAATACATTTGTGCACAAAATGAAACTGAAATTATAAGCCATATGGTAAAAAGTCTTGCTTTAAGTATTCTTCTTTTGTTTTGTCATTTGATGAGATAAAAAGTAACATCTTTTTTCTTTAATTATTCAGTTTGCATCGAAAGTTTAATTTTTAAATATTGCATATTGACCTGTTTTGTGTTACAGAATGTTTTTTGGCCTATGCAACAGAGATTTGTTTAAATAGATTAACTGTTTTGTAAATAAAAATCTTATCTATTTTCAAAATTGCCAATTTTTTTACTCATATAAAATGAAAATCTATCAAGAATTTCATGCATCTGTGTGCGTTAAATTACATGTGTTCCGACAGACATCTGCATTAATTACCAGCATTTTTTGTAAATGATTTTTGGAAACGAATACGATTTAAAGTATTATTTAAAGTTGTCCTGTAATAAGTACAGATAAGCTTATTTCTTGCCCCTAGTTTAAATAATATCTTCTTAGTCTATTGATAAATATTTTGATATAAACGTTTGATGAAAAAAGTAATATGTTGTCGATAATTATAAATTAGCTGAGAAAGCGGGGCCTAGTCAAGCTAGAAGGAATAGTTAACCAAATCTACCTTGGGAGGTTGCTAAGTCAAATCAAGGCAACTTTTATAAGTTTGTTTATGTATAAGAGTTAAGTAAGGTTCTGCTTTTGCAACTAATTGGTAAATCTGTTACAGTTTTATATTGAAATACAACGATAAAGATTCCCCATAATTGTTTAGGATGATTTTTTTCTTTACTGATATTCTAAATAAATAACACCAATACCTGTTAAATTTTGATTTGTGCCATACGTGTACATTTCAGAGATTAATTCCTCATGAGTGACACTAGGGGCCGGAAAGTTTGATGGATAAAAAACATAAGCCTAACAGTTGAAATAATAATGACTCTAAAGATTTAAAATTATATTCATCCACATTCAGGTAAGGAATGCTTTCCATGAGAGAACAAACCTTAGTATTTTGATAAATTTTAATAATCAAGACGGCTGAAAATGTTGCTAAATGGTATATTTTCTGACAGCACAAAGTATTGTCTACTAAATTATGGATACCCTCGTGGAACTTTACTCCACCAGCAGCGGTACCCGCTTAAGAAAGTAAATAAATTACACAATATGTGCACATTTCGGAAATTTATTACTCATCAGTGACACTAAGGGCCGAAAAGTTTGATGGATAAAAACATAAGCCAAACAGTTGAAATGATAACGAATCTAAAGTTCTTATATTATATGAATTCAAATCCAGCAAGGGAATGCTTTGCACGAGGGAACAAACCGTAGTATTTTGATAAATTTCAATAATTAGGAGGGCTGAAAACTTTGCTAAATGGTATATTTTCTGACAGCACAAAGTACTGTTAAGATTCAGTCCAATGTGACTCAGTTGTTTAAGTTTTTATTTACCATCTTGTTGACGACCACACTTTATAGCTAAAACAGATAGTGTCTTGACAAAGTTCACATTTGTAAATATTTTAGTTTCCTAAAAACTATATAAATGAATAATTAATATAAAACAAACATACCAGTCCTTGTCCATATCACAATCCCAAAAACAAAGTAAAAACTTTGCAAACTGGAAAATATGTTATACTCGTGAACTTCCATCAAGGAAGTGAGGCCGGGTGCTTCGAAAGGGTAAGCACCTCCTGTCTAGCTAGATGTAACCTTTCATGGGTGTCCTTATTGAGGTATAAGTCCAAATATTAAGCAGAACATGGAGAATCTGTCGTGTCTTTTATTTCAAGCTCACTTGGATAGATGACATTCACGTATTCTCCAAATTTGTATTAAATCAGAAAAATTAACGAAACCTACTGATAAGTAACTAGAACAGAAATAAGGACATGTTTTGCAAAAACATCTTGCAATCTTAGAACATTCTCATTTCATAATGTATTGATGCTGGCAAAATATTGTAAACGAAAATTGTCCAAACCTAAAATTCTGCAGGTTTCCATCTTGAAATTTTTTAAAGATGCATTTAGTTAGCAATCATAAAATATTAGAAACACATTGATAAAGATGTAAATCTATTTTAAAAATCTGCTTTAAAAACTATTCTTTAAATGAAAAGAACAAAGACGAATGGAATGCTTTATTTAATCGTTACCATGCCTATTGTACTACTAACGGTGCAGAAGCTTGGTTGATTCAAGTTGTTGTAAAATCACAATGACCATCATTTGTATGAATATCATAAATTTGATATTCATTAATAACAAAGTTTGTAATTGTATGTATGACGTAAATATATTTTAACATATAATTATTATATTACACAATTTTTGAGGATGTGCGATATGCTTCTTTGTTAAACTGTTAAGGTGTAATTCTTCACAACTTCAAGATTTTTTTAAAATAAAAGATTAAAAGAATAAAATCTGCTATATTTATTTTTTATCATTGATTTTGTTATTACAAAGTTTTCTTTTAAATTATCTGTTTTTATAATAAAGGATAATTAAAGTTTAACATATTTTTCTTTCTGGAAATACTTTTATCACTTCCTTAACCAACCATCTGCAAGAAAAACAACAAACGGGGATTGATAAAATTTTGATAAAAATTAAAACAGCAAATTATATTAAAGCAAAACAAATCTTCAATACTTTAAAACTGATGCCATAATAAATGATTTTATGCATTGTGCAATGTATGGTAAGTGAAGAATAATGAATATAATAATAAAGAATAATTAAATAAATATCACGTTTTCTAGCTTTCTGAACATGTACATGTACATTTGATAAAGTTTAGGCAAAGTTAAAACAATCTAATAATGAGAAATAAAGTTGCATCAAATCGTTTGAATCTTTGAAGTTGTATCAATAATACTAGTATTTAACAAATTATATTTTAATGGCTTGATGGCATTGAACGTAATTGCAAAAGCCGAACATACAAATACATTTAAAACTTGTATATACAGATGCATTACATGTATCGACACAAGCTTATTAAATCAGTGAACTGTAGTTCAAAAAGAACATATATTCATTGAATTTAATTTCAGTGTTTTTTCACAATTGATACAGGAATTCTTTATTTATTTACAACTTTTTGTATATAACTAATTTGTTTTAAAAATACTGTTAGGACTTAAACGAAAATACTTACAGTTGGGTGGCAGACATCACACTGCGGGCATACATTTAAGTCACAAAGTCCAAGGTTATCTCTTAAAAGCGATGTATAATTTCCAAAACCTTGGTTTGCTGAAAGCAGATTTACAAGTCAAATTTTATCAGATGTCGAGTACTGTCATTACAAAAATAATAATAATAAATTAAATAATTAAAACAATAAATTCATGATTAGTCCGATATTAGAATATATTTTTTCATATGAAATAAGCCTGTAACGAAAATTTAAAAATCTACCAATACAAATTTTATTATCTCAGGATTGATGAAAAATATTTACCTGGCCAGTCTTGATGGAATCTTCTAGAAGCCTACTTGCATTACGAGGGTAGTATAAAGATAAACTATAGTTGTTTTTTCGAAACAAAAACCCCAACCAATAACAAGTTACAACTTCATAGCAACAAAAACACATGTTGATACAATCAAAAGAAACAACAATATACGATGATTCTACAAAAACAAACATTATCAAATAATTCAAGATCAAAAGGTTGTATAAACTGAAACACAGTTTAAAGTTTAAAGCAAATATTTTACATTGATTGCCTATGTTTATAAAGTATGTCTTAACAATTTAATTTGATAAGTTAGTTAATATGTAGTCTTTATAAGTAGCAGCTAGACACCCATTGCATTACAAGGTGAGCAGTATTAAATGAAAAAGAAAATTATTACCATGATCTGTTGGAAACAGAAAAGGGTCATAAAAAAGAACTAAAACTAACAGCCGGAATTCATTTTTAAAATATGGTATTGATAAAAAATCTTTATTAGGCAGTTGCTTGAAAAGATCTTACGTTATACATATTTTAAATTTCAATAGGTTTTTAATTATTTGCCGGTTTAATAATTTCAAAAAATTGTTAAACTCTTTTATTGGACGTTTGTAATGAGTTTGGCTGGATTTGGATTTATATAATTTTGGAAATTTTGATTCATCATTTTCAACTGTTTGGCTGATGTTTTTTATCTTTCAAACTTTTCGGTCTTAGTGTCACTAATGAGGATTGAATTTCCGAAATGTGCACATCTGGCACATCAAAATTTAACTGGTATCTGTGTTATATATTTAAAATTATAAAATAAATTTAGTTCAACAGCAAATATATTGCTTCAGAAAACCTTTCACACTAATCTTTATGATAAAACAGTAACAGCAATAAAAGCTACAATAGTATCAATAAATAAATACAAAATGTAAAAATCTTAATTATAAACAGTGTTAAATAATAAATACAAAAAATATCACAGACAAGTATAATATTAAATACTGGAGAACATATGATAAAACAATATACAGAGGAATGAAATAACAACCTTAATAATTTGATATTAGTAAAAAAAATAATACGATTCTTTAAATCAGGTATTTTAATGGCTATATAAAATATTTATACTGAAAAAACTTTAATTTTACTTTTTAAAGAATAATTAACGATTTATCTGGATACTTTTTTCATTAAAAATCGTATTTTCGAAAAAACTATCAGACACGCAAAATAAGATTTCAGCATTGAATTAAGTATTAATCCTTAAGTTAAACATTGCCCAATTATCTTTTTTATTAAGGGTTTACTGTTTAATTTTTTAAACATACCTGGTTCATAATAATCATAAACATTTACTGAGTATGTCTGCGATTGTGCTACTTTATCCACTCTGTCTGCTTTAAAAATCACACAGGATGTCCGATTGTCCAATCTACAATCAAATTTCTTTAGATTACTTGAAAGTAATGAAAACTTAACACATATATTTCGATAGTTGAACTAAATAATCCAGGCTTTAACAATCGAAATAAATGATGTTGAGCAAAATTTTAACAAACAATAGAAAAAAAGAATAATCAATTTAAAATAATTTGAAAAAGATAAATTATTTTGCAATCAAAAAAACATTAGTTTGCAGATTGTCTTGATAATTAACTTCATGTAAGAAAACATGCTGATCAACTGTTCGACAATTAGTAGTCTTTTTACAAAAACATGTTTTTGGATAGCTTGGCCGATACCACAAACATAAAAATAATAAAACAGAAGTTTGTATTAATGTTTATTTTTTATATATTAAACAAATACATCTTAAATTTTGATGTGCCAGATGGGCACATTTCTGAAAATAATTCCTCATCAGTGACACTAGGGGCTGAAAAGTTTGATAGACAAAAACATAAGCCAAACAGTAGAAAACTAATGAATCTAAGGTTTATCAGAGTAATTGAGTGGTCTTAATAATGAATGCATAAACTTACCGAATCAAGGTACAAAACAACTTTATTCTTATCTGTTTCTTTATGCTTTACAATGTCACTGCTCCCTGTTGTAAACATGTCTGGCTTATATCCACTCGGAATGTCTATTTCTTTTATAGCCATACCACTATGTCCATTTATCAAACGTCTTTTTGTCAAATTAATAAAAAGGTTTTATAAGTTTTACTGAACAAGAATTTATCATTGGAAGATGCCCTTATATTACAAAGCCGAAAAATTCGTTCTTCAACATCTAACATAATTTCACAATAAGTATCCATCTTAAAAAGAAACATCAAGAGCTTACTCAGTTACATGAATACATCAATAAGTTTTCAGACTCGTGTCTGTTTTCAGATTCAGCTCTCAATATAATTCTTATCTCTCGTTTTAGACTACAATAACAATGTTATCTATTCTGTAAGTTTAATCTTACTAATAACGCATTTTTTTTCACGAATACCGCCATGATCGCAATTGAAATCTAACTGTTTGCAAAATAAAGAGCAAAAAATAAATAAATACATAATTAAAACAAGAGGCCCATGGGCCTTAATGCTCACCTGAAGATATGTCCAATATTGTTTGCAAAGTGCAATAGACAATATACTAAGTACAGAAACTTGAAAAGATTTCTCAAATTAAGAACTCCATCAAAACTAATCAGAAATATATCCACTCACATTTCATTAATAAATTGCTTATATAATATGCATGAAGTAACTGTAGTGCAATAAATAATTTCCAAATCATTAATCAATTTCAGCATACTAATGCAGCTATGTCCTGGACCTTTGAACATATATGACCTCGAACCATATATGATTGTCATGTCAATACCTACAATATTCTATATACATGCCTATGCATGAAATCAATAGCTTTCAAGATAATGAATAATTTTAGTATTCCTATGATGATATGACCTTGACCTTTGAACATATAACCTTGAACCATATATCAAAATGATCACCATGTCAATACCTACAATATTCTAATATACATGCCTAAACAAAAAGTTAATAGTTTTCAAGAAAATAGCAATTTAAGTAATCTTCTGCAGCTGTGACCTTGACCTTTCAACGTATAACCTTGACCCATGTATCAAAATGATCGTCATGTCAATATGTAAAATATTTTAATATATATGCCTATACAAAAATTTAATAGTTTTCAAGATAATTAATAATTTTAGTATTCCTATGTTGATATGATCTTGACCTTTAAACATATAACCTTGAATCATATATCAAAATGATTGCCATGTCAATACCTACAATTTTGTAATATACATGCCTATACAAAATCTTAATAGTTTTCAAGATAATTAGCAATTTAAGTCTTCTTTTGCAGCTGTGACCTTGACCTTTCAACATATGATCTTGTACCATATATCAAAATGATCCCCATGTCAATACCTACAATATTCTAATATACATGCCTCTACAAAAACTTAATAGTTTTCAAGATAATTAGCAATTTAAGTCTTCTTTTGCAGCTGTGACCTTGACCTTTCAACGTATGACCTTGTACTATATATCAAAATGATCGTCATGTCAATACCTACAATATTCTAATATACATGCCTATACAAAAAGTTAATAGTTTTCAAGATATAGTGACAAATATATAATTTTTAGCAATTTCCCCACTCAGTGCCTTACAATTTCCCCATTTTGAGACCCATGGCTACCATTTGTGCAAATCTAAAAATAGATGACCTAAGGATGTTATAAATGAAATACTAAGGTATATCTCTTGTAGATTCAGAGGAGAAGATTTTTAAATTTTTTCACTATTTCCCCCTTTATGGGGCCCCAAGGGGACATAACTCCTTTTTTGTGCAAATCTGAAAGAGCTTCACCCAGGCATGATGGTTACCAAGTTTAATTAAATTTGGCCCAGTTGTTTTGGAGGAGAAGATTAAAATGTAAAAAGTTTATGCACGACGCACGACGGACGACGCACGACGGACGAAGATGGATAGCAATAGCTCATCTGACCTTTCAGCTCAGGTGAGCTGAAAACGAGATCTTTTTTGTTTGTACACATATCTGAATCAAAATTTAGTTATCTTTGGATATATTGAAAATTGTACATGTTGTTGCTCGTGATAAAGTCTTCAATATGGCACAAAATAGGTTTTAAGTTAATACCTACTTGCAATCATAAAATAAAGCGGTGTTATAAAAATAAAGAAAACTTAGATGTCTTTAATAATTTCTAAACACCACTTATAGGAAACCTGCTAGCAGGAAAGGAACACTACAAGGCAAGGCAAAAACGAAATGTCTGGCAATATATAACCTTTACCAAATAAAATATGCAAATGAAAATTGAGAAATATATTAAGAATGCAGATTATACAATATCTTTCAAAAGATTAAATAATACCGTTTTATACTATAGACGAGAAATAGTTTTATTCCGCGATGCAAACAGAAAAAATCCTTTATTAATGGTGAAACGATAACTTGGAAATAAATTATTCTTTTGCAATATCTGAACGGTACCTAAACCTTGCTAGCGAAACTAAAGCATATCTAAAGTAATCCTTCTTAAAACTTAATGTATCATTCGCGTCTATTAAATGTCAAAAAAGCATAAAATTTTCAATAAGAAGTATACCTTACTATGACTACTATCAAATTCATTGTACATGTATATTTTATATTTACTACACACCTAAAAACCTCTAAATCGTGTAAAAACCTACCGCGAACATATCTTGACAGTTATTGAGTCAAATGTTTCTGTTGTAACGTTGGTTCGGACTTGATAGGCGGCATCTTCTACGGCTTGCACGTAATACTTTACCTGCAATCTAGAAATACCCATAAAATTCTGTAAAAAAGCCTTAGTTTTAAAAAAACTATATTATATTGATTCCATTCTTTTTGAATGTCCTATTTGAAAAAAAGGTTTTAAATCAGTATTAATGTATTTGTTTCCAAGCATATGTTATTGAGTAAGAAATTTTATTTTCGAATTAAAGGGACCACTATTGATTTCAAACTGTTTGTTCAGTGGACCAATGATTTTGAAATATCTAATTCAGTACACTTTAGACATCGAAATACTCAACAATATCAATTACTTGAATGTGTTCTCCTTGCCGATCACTGTTTATTTGTATGTGTAAATTGAATTAACACGAACCATATAAAACATTGCAATAAATTCTCTGTAATGGAATCCCATCCCCCAAAGAGTAACACGAGTCTTTCAAGAACTTACGTTAATAATGCACATTCCCTGTCCTGTAGCACTTATCGTTATACTGTCGGTATCATCTGGAAACTTTAAAAGGAAAATATTGAAAAAAAAAAAAAAATAAGCATTTAGATACTTGAAGCGTTTTGAGTGTAAATACTCTGTTACATTTTCCTTATAAATTTCGAACATAAAAGCATTTTTATTTCAAAATGAACAACACATACGAATCAACTTTCGAGACAGTCGTGTTTTAAATGATCAATTTAGGTAGTACTGATTGTTTAGATGGTAAAAATGTGTGTCCTTGTGCTTCTACGCATTATATCGTTGTTATATTAAATGCCTTTTTATAGCTCTTACTTGCATTAACATATAAAAACGTAAACTAATTTTGAATAGTTAAAGAAATTTAAGGAATTAAGCTTGAGGAATAGTTGAATATTTGTAAATCTTGCATTGTCATTTAAAATGACGATCATGTCATTAGGGACTACTCAATGATAATTTATAACTTAGTATTATTTTCATATTGAAGGATAGAAAATTAATTAAAAGGTTTTAAAAAAGGCTGGTATGTTTTCTCTATTTAATTTTTTTTCTTTTTTAAAACCAGAATAACTCTTTGTTAAACAAAGTGTTCGAGTATCAATGAAAAAGCTTAATAAGCAACCATGAACAAGAAATGACCAGAATAATAATAATAATAAAGGACCGGAAGAGATAAATAATAAGGTATGAAATGTTAGTGTATTGACCGAGATATAATAAGAATAAAATGTTAATTGTCAGTAACGAAAAAAATGAAATTGTAGCTGTAACTCCTGGATAGCCATTCTACTTTCCCATAAAAAGAAGAAAAATCATATTGTTTATTTACCTTTAAACTTTGAACATTTAGTTTGTTCCCGTTGTTTAATGATAGTTGTGTGTGTTGGCCTCTTACCGATAAATCAACAGTAATATCACTTGGGATTGTCTTCAATATTGAAAACTTTGTCATAGCTCTTAGTGCAATAACGGTATCCTGAAATTTGTAAATAAATAACAGACATTTTGTCGTTATATATCTTTACAGTAAATTAAGACTGTCAAAAGGTTTTATGGCTGTTAAAATATTGTTAATATCCTGAATAAATCTGACATCTCAAAGATCTATTTTTCTATCTCTTTTAGTTTAATTCGCAAGTGACAAGTATAGGTGGTGTTTATTTTGTTATACTGCTGGAAGTTAACGTGTTTGATCTCGATAATATATGTTTCTTTGCTTTTGGATATGTGGTTAAAAAGCTTTTGTTTTGAGTTAAATAAAACAGATTGCCGTTTCCGTTTAAAATATGAATAACAAAAATTCAACTTTTAATATATATACACGTTTGGTACACGTAAAATACAAAAATAAACGTATGTTATTTTTTTTACTTCGCTTTATGTACTGAATACCATGCATTTTTACCTGCGTAGATACAAATCCTCCATTTCCATTTCTCTGTGAAGCTAACCATTTAAATATTGGCATACCTTCAGTAATATTTCCTTCATGTGAATAATAAAGAAGTGCATACGCTGCTGTCTCAATATCTATTGTTTTGACTTGAGCTAGGCGGCTATTTGCATTATCGTTCCAGAATGTCAGATCTCCTGATTTGAAAAAGTAAAATTTGTCACTGAAATGTAAATGCAGTGAATGCACTGTAAAAATTAGGCTCAATACCATTAAAACCATCGTTAATTATGATCGATAAAAAAACTAACAATAAATATATATTTATACCTTCGAAACCATACTTGACTTTCAAAAATATAACTGTAAGAACATCAAAGAATAAATTAGGACAAATAATAAAATTTACAAATACATCTTTCTTTTGGTTAATACTTTCTATCTCTTTCCTCTGATCATCAAAAGAAATAAGAAAAGTAATTAATTAAAATATATAGATTTACAAATGAAAAATGCAAATCATTTTAAAATTTCAAAATATTCAATGATTTAAACGACATTTTCCTAACATTATTTCTACCGATTTTAATTTGACTTTCACTTATTACAAGCATAACATTTCCTTTACGCGTTTTCAAGTACCCATCTTATATGTTCTCATAATATGATTAGATCATTCTCGCCAAATAGCACAAAACCATTGCAATAGCAACGAGGACAACGTTATATCTGTAGTATCAAGTGGCGTCAGATAATTTGCCATGTTTCATAAAGGAAAGGAAAAAATTGTAGAAAAGTCATCTGATTGATAATAAATATTATCTGAAACATCAATATACGCATTGAACTGTAGATATATGGTACTTAAGGTCTATATCTGTCATAGTTATTCAAGACAAATCAAATGGCTTTTATGCGTGTTATTCAGTTAACCTGAAGTAGCTGTGTCATACTGGATAAAAGTTAACATATCTCATCAGTTTAATTAAATTAACTTTTGATTCCTTGTATTTTTGTCGTGTCTAACAAGATATTTTTGAAAACAAATTGCTAATTGTAAATTAAAGGGTAAAGTTTTATAAAAAGTTTGCTTTTCTATGACAATTATTGACTTACCTTGATGATGAGCTAGGTTTTGTAGTTTGCTAAAAGCTATTCCAGCATTTGAACTCCCTAATACCTTCAACGCATAACTTGCCAAGGCCAGAGAATATCCTCTTGTTTCTGACTGAATGTTGTTTTCTATAAACTGTTTTGCTTTTTGCATTGCTACCGTTATCTCCCTCTGTAAAAGAGTCAACATTAATAGAAGTGAGTATATCCGTTCACTCAAAATTATTGTTAGCATATTATTGTCGCAGATTTTGAATTATAGTTTCAATTTTTGACATTATGGGTTTTGTGTGGCTGTAAGTGTATATTCATTTTTTAAATATATTTTGTTAATTTTATTTTCATTTATTTATTTATTTTTGTAATTCAAACTATTTTTCTTTGTTATACATCATCGATTACCATTTAGTGATTTTGTTTAAACAAGGCCCATATTTATGTCAATAATACGGTAAATAAAATCAATTAAATGTTCAAATCACAATCCAATGAGCTGTCATCCCAGTCAAGAATATTTCACTTAAATCACCAGATATAGATAAAGTAATAGAACTATTACATTTGTACTTCGCTTAGGGCAATGTGCAAGGAGGGTTTTTAGCATGCAATGCCTGCTATGACAAGGGACACGGGGCATTCATTTCTAAATATCGAGTGCTTGACTAATGAACCGTCACTGCTAAATTTCAAGTCTTAGTCTTTCGGGGTTCGAAAATGGCAAATGAAGTTTAACATGTAAAATTCTGCAAGAAATTAGCCAGTAGGTTCGGAAGGGTATAAAGCTCATTCTCGTGTCTTGGTAGCTACAACCACCGCAATCAAAATTGTTAATAAAAGAAACATGACACTATGGGACGTCAAATATATCCAGAATAACTTTAGATGCATCGAAATTAATCTGATCATCAAAAACGTTTTGATAACCTTGATAAGCCTAGGCTTGCAAGATCCCTAAGTCAACAATTTATTTGTAAATAGATGATAAAAACCAACCTGATTAGATGCATCATCGTTTTCTTTTAGTGCAATTGCAATATATGATGCTAGAGTTAATTTAGACGAGGTTGTTCCGCCCTGAAACATACATATAGAGTAAATGCAGATACTGTGTTTAAAAATTAATATATCAAGATATTTAAGAAAGTAGTATAATAAAACGTGTTAAGAATAGCTACCTAAAGAAAGCAAATGAAAAAGGAAAGAAATGCTAGACAATAAACATGCACAGGCAACTAAGCCTTTCAATTGGTGCCAGGGAAAAAAACGTTTCCTTTAAACCAGTCTTCATACAACAAAAAGGTTTCATTGAATGGTAATAGTTAAAGTTGCATCATGTGATATAGTTTCTAACGTTCCATTAATTAATTGTATCCGGAAAATTCAAATGCAAGCTTGTCTTATAAAGAGTTTAACAAACCTTTTAATAAAGTTTCAAACTTTGGATTCGAGATGAATACGTCAACTTTTGTCAAATTTGTTTTTGACAGCTTGAAATTCAAAAAGATTTTTGTTTTGTTTGTTTGTCAGCATAAAAACGGGGTTTTTTATCATAAAAAGTGACATATTGGTAGATGGTTACTTTAGCATTTTTGCTCTTGAAAGCTTGCCTTTCTGTCAGTAAGCAATCGGATTCATAAATAATAATAAATAATATTTCAAAACGAAAAGCAGGGGAATTGAATTTTATTCATTATGAAACAAACTTTGTTTAAAATAACATCATATCACCTGATTATTTTGCATAATATATCGGATAAGTAAATTTCTATAACCTCCAAGTTTTAATTTGAAGCATTTAGACCATATACCCTACGGAATGAAGAATAAATAAATAACAAACTCGTTTAATATTGACGCAATAGAAAAAACTTAAACAAAGAATTAAAAAGACATACCTGAATACTGAATTAAAAAGACATACCTGCATATTGGTATGGATGATTCTTCCTATATTTCTAAAAGATCCGTCATTGTTCTGGAATTTTATTATCCAATGTAGAGCATCATATAAGGCTGACCGACTGATTGATACGTGTTTATTTGCCTGATGGAATGCCATGACAATAAAAGCCGTCAACCTGTATTATGATATTTGAATCCGTCATTACCAACAATTATTTGAATATTTAACTGTGTATATAAATCTATTTTTGTTTCATTTATTATTGGTCAAATTAAGTTATGAAAAATTTAACTAACGCGTTTTAAAAAATTATATAGCATGAAAAATTTTTTTCCTTACTTTTTAGAAAATTTGTTTTTAAGTAAATTAAGATATTGATCAAGCAATAGTTTATGTATCTTTTTGGTTTTAGCATTATGATGGCCTTGAATTTAAAGCAAATTTTCTATGGTTTTAAATAAGTTTTAACTCATTTCATATTTAATCAACAATGGAATCTTTTCTGTGAGAACAAAATAATAGATTGTGTTTCAATATGATTCCTTTATATATATTATATATATATATATATATATATATATATATATATATTATATATTCTTTAATACATCCAAGACGGTGTGTATATGTTAGATATTGTAGCTTGTATAAGTCATGAAATACACTGTTGCTGAATTTTTGAGATTGTGACTTGTCCTTTAAATATTTAGATTTAGCATTATCACATTTCTGTATTTGCGGTCATACAGAAATTTTGTGGCTGAGATGCTGCTGTAATTGTGAATAAGATTAAACTTGGTGAAACAGTTGATAAAGTACTTACCAAATACTTCCAGAGCTATCTTTGTCACCAAAGGCACTAAAGGAACCATCTCTATGGCGGAAAAGTTTCATTTCACGATCTCTGCCTGAAATTTATAATGAATTATTGTCCTTCAATCATTCTGATCGCTATGTAAGTAGGAGGTCGTAGGATCGAACCCCGGTCGGGTCTGACTAAAGACTTGAGAGTGGGTAGTGGGTGTTCTTTCGCCAATCACTCGGCATTAGGAAATGGAAGTGACGGTTCTTTCGGATAGGAACTTAAAATTAACGAGGTCTCGGGTCATGGCGTGGTACAATAAAGAATCCTGCTTTATTTAAGAATTAAATTTCACTTTTTTACGTTGTTATCGGGGTGTTACAACGTGAAAATTATTACAAATTGTGTAAAACTGCGTAGCGTAGCGAAGCGGTTTTACGCATAATTTGTAATAATTTTCACGTTGTTACACTCCGATAACAACGTAAAAAATGAAATTCAATTCTTATAATTACAAACCCGAAATTAAACAGTTTTTATGCTGACCTACATTTCTGAACTGATGAGCTGATTTTCCGAAAATCGATGTTGCAACGTCGCGGCGTATTAATACATTAAATGTCACCTTTTAAAGACGATACAATGTTTGTAATAAACTGAAAGAGGTTTTAAATTGATATCTTTTTATTCATTTTCTTGTTAATTTCAGTCAACATATAAATGATATAACAATTAAATCCTTTGAGAAAAAGGTACTATATTATGTATCGTGACAACACATTTACCAACAACAACGTACGAATATCATACGTTTGTAGGACGCGTGTCAACTTACAGGTTGACGTTTCCCTTAACAAAAGAAAACTAAATGAACTTTGTTTAAAAAACCGTTGAACCAACTAATGAAATGGAATTAATGTTTTCTTGATTGAAAACGATGTTTTTACCAACTATGAGCTGGGAGTGAGACGAAGGGATTCCGTTTAATGATGACACCGGTGGTATCTGTAATGGCTAACCAAAGACATGTGGAGGTAAAACAAGCGGTAGGGGGTGCATTGGACTGATGTTACCCGAGAGTGTATCACTGATATGTTTCCTCCGTGAACAGAACAGTCCCTAAAATAGCTGTGAACTGAGGCCTCGTTTCTGTGGCATGACATAAGCATGATGTGGCGTAACTGAAATTCAGCATCACTCGGCATAGATATAGCTGTGCCTCTCGGGCGATGTGCAGTGTATACCTGACTACAATTTTATTATATTATTATTATTATTATTATTGCATGAATTCGGAGAACACGCGTTAAGAAATTGGTTTAGATGTGTAACAAAATTTGACTTTTAAGGGGGTGTACAAAAGGGATTCTCCGCGACTGGATAACAGAGATAAAAATATTTCATAAATTGATTCTAAATATTTAATAGTCTTGAATATTTTGGGGAAAAAATATCAGAACATGTCAAGTTGAATAATTTTTTGCAAAATTTTAATTTTTTTACGTGGAATATTTGCCGATCTCGAAGAAGTTCTCATTTGTTTACAATTTAAAAATAACTTCTATTAATAGATTGCTAATCCCTGTAACTGGCCGAAAGTAGTTCCGGTAGAAAACGTTGTTACTGGAAAATAACAACGTCATTTGACAAGAATACGACCAATGAAATTGCTCTAAATCGTGTAACAACGTGAAGTTTGTAATTATAATGCCATCAGCGCGACCCACAGGCAAAATTTCTACACTTTCGCCTATAGCTGGCGACGTTGCGAAATAAGTGAATATTTTTTACTGGGACGTTAAACACCATTACTCAACTCAACGACTTGAATCATTCAAAAGCAACCGCAACGGATCTTTTGTACATGCATACAGTTATACTACTTATTTGTACAAGTTTAAATAAGATATTATTTTAACAAGGTTGTCATCATGTTGTATAATGTAGCCATTTCTGATATTGAGGTATATAACACAAATACCAGTTAAATTTTGCTGTGCCAGATGCGCACATTTATGTTTCATAAAATTAGGTATCATACAGATAGAAAAGAAAATAAATAAGTTGGCCCGTACTTTTTGCTGTTCTTAAATCTATGATTAAATTTTAATGTCGTACTTTCTTTTTACGGTTTTCCGGTAGGCAAGTGTCGTTCCTACTTGCAATTCATGTGGTAAAATACATTGAACACAATAAGCTGTTGATATCTAAAAATTCGTAATTAAAGTAATAAAATGTCTAGGGGAGAATTTTGGATTCATTGATTTTAAAGTTTTTGGATTGTCTTTTTATTGACCAACTTTTCCGACAACTAGGGTCACTGATGAGGAATTAAATACCAAAATATATACATATGGCACAGCAAAATTAAACAGTTTTTTTTGTTAAATTTATACTTCTTATGAGCGGGTTCCGTTGCTGCTGGAGTAAAACTCCCCGAAGGTATTCAAAACTTTGTAGACAGTCCTTTGTGCTATCAGAAAATGTAGCTTGTGGCAAAATATTAAGCCGTTTAAGTTTTGAAATTTATAGAAATTAAGGTTTGTTCCCTCATGGAAGCATTCTTAAGCTAGATTTGGATTCATATGATTATGCAACTTCAGATTCATTAATTTTATAGTGTTTTGGTTGTCAATTTATTCATCAATGTTTTCGGCCCATAGTGTCACTGATGAGGAATTTATTTTTGAAATGTGAACATATGTCACAGAAAAATTAAACAGGTATATTTGTTTAATATTAAGGTATAAAATCGGATAAAAACAACATATTATTGATATTATCATTACGTTTCTACTTGAGCAATATCGAATCTTTTTTGTGTAATTCATGTTTATACCTTTAATTATATATTCAATCGCTTTATCCTTTATATCGTCAGATAATTGATTAATTGCAGTAAGATAATCCAGTGTAAATATATCAGGTGCTAAATTTATCATTGTCTGTTCGCCACAGTGATTTGGAAGTCGAAGCAGGTTATGCAGTCCTTGAATCATAGGAGCCATTGCATTGCCTAAAAAGAGAGCAGTTTTACTATATAACAATCTTTAGTTTTACGAATTCCTAAAATTAATACTATAAAACAATTATCGCTGGAATATTTTTCTTCACAAAATCATTACAATAAAAATCAATTTGACTTTATCAATTTCAAAAAAAAAAAAAAAAAAAAAAAAAAATTAAGCAATTTTCATTAAATGTTAAGATTTCTTTGCAAATTTAAAAATTATAACCTTGATGTTGATTGTAAAAACTCGGTTGAGATAAAATGATATCTAAATAAAACAAACATACCAGTCCTTGTCCATATCACAATCCCAAAAACAAAGTAAAAACTTTGCAAACTGGCAAAATATGTTATACACGTGAACTTCCATCAAGGAAGTGAGGCCGGGTGCTCCGGAAGGGTAAGCACCTCCTGTTTAGCTAGCTACACCCGTCACGTGCAAGTCAATTTTGAGAATGAAAGGAATAAAGAACTATGGTAAGTCAAATATATCCAGTATAAGTTGGGATACAGTGACTACATACTTATCAACAATATTGTGATGACGGCCATTAAACTTTTTAAAGGCCCTGATCAGCCTAGGCTTGCAATATCCTTGTACGTGTGTTAAGCCAGTGTTACTGAACTCGGAGTTTATTTGTTTATTTTTGATCAGATATTCCCAAAACATCACTCTAGTAATAGCCCCATGTTACTTAACTGTGTTAAAACAACTTCATATAAATGACATCATCCATAATTCAATGTTGATTAACGGAGCTAGTGCGGTTGTTATCTTTTTATGGTTTTTCGTGTCGTTTTTTATATTATTTTTTGTTCAGAAAATACAATTGGATTTTGTTTTATTAAACATAATCCAAACTTAACGTCAATGCTTTGGTGAATCTAGTAACTTGTGGTGAAAGAAAATTTTGCCATATCAAAGACAACATCATATTTTGAAGATGAACTAAAACAGTTTCTTGGTAGGTTACTGTGGGAATTCAAATTATCACACTGAAAGGATCTGGATTTGCCGATGAATCCTCTCTTTAGATGCATCCTCTTTAGTACTTTCAAGCCAGTCATATTAATTCAGTTAAGAAGTCAGTTAACTTGTTTCTTTAGGAATTAGAAGTTTTATTATCAGCCGTTCAAATAAATTTTTATCTCTGTTGTTTAACTGTTTCTTTAAATCATTTGTAGTAAAGTTTTGTGTTCTGTGTTGTATTGACCATTTTCTTTCGGCATTGTTTTTATATTACCTTAGATCTAATGACGTGCCCTCTTGTTGCATAAAAATATTAAGTACTTTATTTCGGTATTTGCTTTTGAATTTTTTACAATAAATATCATTCATCAACTCTTTTTCTCTTTTTGCAAACATCTTAACTATATAAAGGTGAAGGGTCTTATTTAACAATATATTTTGTATTCAGTATTATTCCTATATCTGAAATATACGAATGTGAAAAGATCACACAATCTACATATTTAACATTAGGTGGATTTATTTAATCTATGGAAATAATTAGTTTACCTTACGATTTTATTTTTCTTCAACTTAATAATAATACAAATAATAATTAGTATTTCTGACCGTGATTAAAGACATACAAAACGTTACCTGTGACAGAAACTGATACTTTTTTCGTGTTTGGTACACTTATATAAGGTAAGTTTTTACAACCTTGTTTCTCTTTGTCAAATCTATTGCGATTGCAGTGTGATATTCCTGTTCAACGCCTTTTGGCTAAAACAATAAATATATATAACAAAACCTTTGCTTACATCCAAGGACGAATTTTGAAAATTTCACAAAGACAATATTCAAATAATTAAAATTTCTAAAAATAATAATTTTTTTCTAAAGAACACTTTCATTTTTACAAAATTATCTATATTGAATAAGCAAAATAAACTTTCACAATTTTATAATTTTTAAAGTACATTTAAACAGTCTTAACTAATACCCGAAATGTATATTTTCAAAACCTTTTAATTGAGGTTCAAAGTGATTAAAAGTTTGGAAAATAAAAAAAACCTTCTGTATTCCATTTAATGTATGTTGCATCATATTTACATATTAAGATATTTACATAAAAAGAATAAAAAAAATTACAAATGTACAATTCTTTCAAATACTATTATTATTTAGCTTGACAAAAATATAATTTTAGTAAAAATTGAACAAGATGCATTAATGCGCAAAATGTAAAATTTTACCTCCACAACAAAAACTTTAGTTACGCTATCAATATGTTGAAATGTGAAATCATCAATTGCCGTAACAGTAAAATTGAATATCCCAGTTCCTGACAGTCGTAGACTATTGTATTTAACGGCAGAATGACCCGGGTTAACCTGCAGTAAAATAAGAAAAAAAATAAAATTAAATTCATTATAAATAAATTTATTAGATTGAAGTAATTCAGTCAAATATTTGTCTTTATCGTAAGGGTGTTCTTCACGTTTGATTTGTTATGCCTTATTAAGCGACAGCCCATTCTTCATATTGAACACAATGCAAGCAGTGAAAAAAATCCCTCCCTTAATTCAACCAGTTACAACGCAAGATGTCACGGATATAATGTTGATGGGTTTTAAACAGTTATTGAGTTAAAATTTTGATGGTATATTATACATGGACATTTTAATTATGAACATTATCCGTGGAATTTATCATTAATGCGTTGTGTTTAATGGTTTCCAAGTTATGTATCTTGAAGATATGTGCACATCTGGCACACCAAAATTCAACTGGTATTTGTGTTATATATTTACTACTCCTGAGCGGGTGCCGCTGCTGGTGGAGTAAAACTCCCCGAGGGTATCCATAACTCAGTAGGCAGTACTTTGTACTGTCAGAAAATGTACCATTTAGCAAAATTTTCAGCTGCCTTGAATTGTAAAATTTGATTAAAACTAAGGTTTGTTCCCTCATGCAAAGCATTCCTTAGCTGGATTTGGATTTATATAATTTTGGAACTTTAGATTCATTAATTTCCAACTGTTTGGCTTATGTTTTTGTTATCAAACTTTTCAGTCTTAGTGTCACTGATGAGGAATGAATTTCCGATATGTGCACATCTGGCACATCAAAATTCAACTGGTATTTGTGTTATATATTTACTACTCCTGAGCGGGTGCCGCTGCTGGTGGAGTAAAACTCCCCGAGGGTATCCATAACTCAGTAGGCAGTACTTTGTACTGTCAGCAAATGTACCATTTAGCAAAATTTTCAGCTGCCTTAAATTGTAAAATTTGATTAAAACTAAGGTTTGTTCCCTCATGCAAAGCATTCCTTAGCTGGATTTGGATTTATATAATTTTGGAACTTTAGATTCATTAATTTCCAACTGTTTGGCTTATGTTTTTGTTATCAAACTTTTCGGTCTTAGTGTCACTGATGAGGAATGAATTTCCGATATGTGCACATCTGGCACATCAAAATTCAACTGGTATTTGTGTTATATATTTACTACTCCTGAGCGGGTGCCGCTGCTGGTGGAGTAAAACTCCCCGAGGGTATCCATAACTCAGTAGGCAGTACTTTGTACTGTCAGAAAATGTACCATTTAGCAAAATTTTCAGCTGCCTTAAATTGTAAAATTTGATTAAAACTAAGGTTTGTTCCCTCATGCAAAGCATTCCTTAGCTGGATTTGGATTTATATAATTTTGGAACTTTAGATTCATTAATTTCCAACTGTTTGGCTTATGTTTTTGTTATCAAACTTTTCGGTCTTAGTGTCACTGATGAGGAATGAATTTCCGAAATGTGCACATCTGGCACATCAAAATTCAACTGGTATTTGTGTTATATATTTACTACTCCTGAGCGGGTGCCGCTGCTGGTGGAGTAAAACTCCCCGAGGGTATCCATAACTCAGTAGGCAGTACTTTGTACTGTCAGAAAATGTACCATTTAGCAAAATTTTCAGCTGCCTTAAATTGTAAAATTTGATTAAAACTAAGGTTTGTTCCCTCATGCAAAGCATTCCTTAGCTGGATTTGGATTTATATAATTTTGGAACTTTAGATTCATTAATTTCCAACTGTTTGGCTTATGTTTTTGTTATCAAACTTTTCGGTCTTAGTGTCACTGATGAGGAATGAATTTCCGAAATGTGCACATCTGGCACATCAAAATTCAACTGGTATTTGTGTTATATATTTACTACTCCTGAGCGGGTGCCGCTGCTGGTGGAGTAAAACTCCCCGAGGGTATCCATAACTCAGTAGGCAGTACTTTGTATTGTCAGAAAATGTACCATTTAGCAAAATTTTCAGCTGCCTTAAATTGTAAAATTTGATTAAAACTAAGGTTTGTTCCCTCATGCAAAGCATTCCTTAGCTGGATTTGGATTTATATAATTTTGGAACTTTAGATTCATTAATTTCCAACTGTTTGGCTTATGTTTTTGTTATCAAACTTTTCGGTCTTAGTGTCACTGATGAGGAATGAATTTCCGAAATGTGCACATCTGGCACATCAAAATTCAACTGGTATTTGTGTTATATATTTACTACTCCTGAGCGGGTGCCGCTGCTGGTGGAGTAAAACTCCCCGAGGGTATCCATAACTCAGTAGGCAGTACTTTGTATTGTCAGAAAATGTACCATTTAGCAAAATTTTCAGCTGCCTTAAATTGTAAAATTTGATTAAAACTAAGGTTTGTTCCCTCATGCAAAGCATTCCTTAGCTGGATTTGGATTTATATAATTTTGGAACTTTAGATTCATTAATTTCCAACTGTTTGGCTTATGTTTTTGTTATCAAACTTTTCGGTCTTAGTGTCACTGATGAGGAATGAATTTCCGAAATGTGCACATCTGGCACATCAAAATTCAACTGGTATTTGTGTTATATATTTACTACTCCTGAGCGGGTGCCGCTGCTGGTGGAGTAAAACTCCCCGAGGGTATCCATAACTCAGTAGGCAGTACTTTGTATTGTCAGAAAATGTACCATTTAGCAAAATTTTCAGCTGCCTTAAATTGTAAAATTTGATTAAAACTAAGGTTTGTTCCCTCATGCAAAGCATTCCTTAGCTGGATTTGGATTTATATAATTTTGGAACTTTAGATTCATTAATTTCCAACTGTTTGGCTTATGTTTTTGTTATCAAACTTTTCGGTCTTAGTGTCACTGATGAGGAATGAATTTCCGAAATGTGCACATCTGGCACATCAAAATTCAACTGGTATTTGTGTTATATATTTACTACTCCTGAGCGGGTGCCGCTGCTGGTGGAGTAAAACTCCCCGAGGGTATCCATAACTCAGTAGGCAGTACTTTGTATTGTCAGAAAATGTACCATTTAGCAAAATTTTCAGCTGCCTTAAATTGTAAAATTTGATTAAAACTAAGGTTTGTTCCCTCATGCAAAGCATTCCTTAGCTGGATTTGGATTTATATAATTTTGGAACTTTAGATTCATTAATTTCCAACTGTTTGGCTTATGTTTTTGTTATCAAACTTTTCGGTCTTAGTGTCACTGATGAGGAATGAATTTCCGAAATGTGCACATCTGGCACATCAAAATTCAACTGGTATTTGTGTTATATATACATATGTTGGTAGCCCTCAATCTCTTCTTACTGATAATTCTTAAATGTCGACGATTTTAATTATCATTGATCTATTGAATAATTTCATTTCAATAAATATTGATCTGTTGTATAATCCAATTATATATATAATAAATCCAAGACAAAAAAGTGTTAAAATGTCTATATCACTTAATGATACTTAAATTTTAAGATTTGTAAATCAACTAATAGACACAGCCTGTTGTCACAAATTTGAAAATAGTTGTAATATGGAATTCTTGATAAAATAGTTATAATCATTATAAATTGATAAATATTACAAACAGTGCTATATTTTTTGAATGTTGAAATTTAAACCTTTTACTATATATATATTTGAATTAAGAAATGAGTAGTGCATTATTAAGAGTATTTCAGACGGTTTCTGAAATTGTTTCTGAAATTGTTACGGTAGAGCTTGTTCCCAATATGGGAACTTTCTGCAACGAAGCAAATTACTTACAATCAAATTGGTGACACAAGCATATTGCAAGCCTAGGCTAATCAGGGACCTTAAAAAGTTTTTATGGCCGTACTACATTTTTATTTAATATGTTCATAAAGTCGATGATTAAGAAATATTTAGCAAACGAATAATATAGCTAACCCTATACTTGGTAGTTGTAAATGCTTATCAATGTATTGAGAATCGTATTGGTAATTTAGAATATCTCAATGACAATTAATACTAACTAAGTAAATTTGTTCTTATTGTAGTAGTAAATTGTTTTGCATAAGTTAATTATAATTACCGAGACAGTAGCTGTGAATCGGTCATTTCTATTGTTTGTATGATATGATCGCACCATTATCTAAAACAGTTTGAACAAAAATAAATTGCGTAATACAATTCTTGTAACAATTAATATTTAGGTTAACAATTTGGATGATCGTTTATAAACCATGATTGTTTTTATTTATAAAGTCCATAAAACCAAATTGTTTTATAACTTCAAATAAAATTTGCAAACATATATAGATTTAATTGACTATAAGAGGTTACAAACTCTCTTCCGAAAAACAAATTATAATTTAAAATTCTAATCATGTGTTAAATGTAAAATGTAAAGAATCTTCGGAACTAATATCAGTAACATCACAGACTGAACAATAAATATCTGATGAAAGATATATTGTTCCATTTCTTGTCCATACTTCTGGTCAACTGTGTGTTTGTCTTTCTGGAAAATCGTGTTTGGTCGTTTTATAACTTAATTGTGTTGTTATGAGTTCTTGGAAATTTAGGTAGTTCCCGACACCAGAGGCAAAAGAGGCAAAAAAAATTTCCCCGAATTTGGATTTTCTAAAAAGTTGCACACACATTTCTTAGAATGTGCTTTGTTAAATGAAATAATAAAATGCATATGTTTGGGTCTTCGTTTTTTCAGTAGAGTGTATTCAACCTACCCCACTTTTCAGAAGTAATTTCTCATTTCTAAATATCCCAGCAGGTTAATTTTATATTTGTTATTAATTGAATAATGATTAGATGTAATTAAAACAGTTTTTTAAATGATTTAGATCAATATTTCAATAAAAGACGTTCAATGAAGTGATATACATAGCATTTAAATAATAAATGCTTATAACAGAGTGTGCAAAAGGTGTCTTCATTTTCATCGAGAGTGTATGACAAAAATCCAAATTTCATAAAATCTGTGAATTACATTTCTTTCAAAAATGGCACAAATGAATCTTGAAACATATTCTTCGAAATGAAATGAAAAAAAAGAAAAGAAAAAGAAAAAAAACAACAACAACAACAACAAATGCCTGGGTTCTTGTTTTCGAAATATGGGAAGGATTATCTCCCCTACCCCTTTTTTTAAATTGCTATTAAAAAATTCAAACCAACTAAATGGCATGTTTAAATAACTATTTGAGTATTAAAGTTTGTAAAACTTTACAAAGATTAGTTTTGCATATACTAAAAAACAATTACTTTATTATAATGTTTGATAATTAATTTGTTTATGTGTTTTTACACCTTTAAGAACGAATTATGATTTCCGGATTATGTCTCAATCCTTTTCCTTTTTTAAATCCTATTTTCTGACACACAACAATCTTCCTGAAAGACCAGTATTTCAATTCACTGCAAGATTTGTTATGAATGAAATCGATCTATTTGATATTTTGGACAGTTTACAAACTTATTATGCATTCTCATACACATATCATCATCGATCGATTTTTGTCGCTATCTTAATTATGTTAAACCGAAGAACAGTGTGTGCATCCAGTACTGGTCTGTGGGATAAGAGGTAAACCATATGCCTATTTTTTCTTTATTTTTTACACAAAAGTGATATAAACTTATTGAAAATTATGTCCAAAATACATGCAGATTTTTTATGGAAGACCTTTAGACTGTAATTGATCCCATATGACAAGTCACACGGTAGCAATAAATAAATAAATAAATAAATAAAAAAACATAATTCATTATAGTTACCGCTCTCTGTACAGTATCATAATTGTATATGCCAATCTTTACAACAGGTATCTCTCCATCCTTTATCCGCAAAGGCATAAGTACCTCTAAGAAAATTGTCTTAAAGACTGATAACTGAAAAAAAGAATCTTCTGTAACTGTTTCATTTTATACATGTTGTAAAAAATGTTGGAAAGTCTATCATTAGATTGAAAATAATCAACAACAGTAACTTATTTGTTCGATGAAGTTGTAAAAACTTCTCCAAATTTTGAAATAAGATATTTTTGGTATCTTTACCTACAGACTTTTGCTTGTAGTATAATCAGCATGTTTTTGCTTGTGATAAAGAACGATATGCAATATTAAAAACTTTATCTTTACAAGTTTCAGATTTCCGAACTTATCGTCTTTTAAATATGTTTTGTGACATGTTTTGACAGGCCTTTTTTAAGAGTCCTTTTTTGCTGTATTCTTTTTAATTGTCAAAATAAAATTATAGAAGAAAACTTATCTCTTGAACGTAATTAAAAGTTTATTAAATTACAGAAAGAGAACCATTGAAAAGATATAAAGGTTAAAAAGATTTATCTTGTATGTTTCTTTTTTAATGACTATTTTTTTCTAAAATATATTTTCTAAAATACTTTTTCCTCAACTGGGGTTTTAAGTCATCTCTCAAAGATCCATAAATGTATTTTTCTATTAAATGTAGTAATTGTTAAAAAGAGTTAATTTCATAAACAAACAGCATAAAATCTTGTTTTGTTTGTTTTTTGTGTGTGTATTTATAGTTTTTGATGCCACTGACTAACGTCAAAATACCTACATGCACAAATTATTAATTAGTTTGTATTGGAAATGCGTTTGGTTTAAGTGTTATGTTAAATTCACATTTAATGCTAGTTATACCGTTTCCTGTTTATCTGTTAATCCAAAACCAGTTTTTTCGTTAGAAGCAAATGCCGTCGCTACCCAAGAAGTTATTGTGTCTGGTGCAATTAACGATAATGCTGCTTTGCCCGTTTCTCTACAAAAAATAAAATAAAACAAAACAATAAAATAATATAATAATAATAGGAAAATCGAAAAAACACTCCTAATTAAATTTCCAAGATAAACAATATAACTCTGTCTTTAAGCAAGTGTTTAAATGTAGATGCAAAAAAAAAAAAAAATTAAAAAAATCCTAGATAATTTGTGAAAAAAACTCGGGGATAAATATGACTAAATTTAACCGTTGAACTTTTTGGACCATTCATTTAGCTATATGTAGCTCAATTGAGAACTCAATTTTCAAATTGGTTCTGTTTTGTTTCAAATTCATGTAGTAACTGAATTTCTTTATTATTTAATTTTGCAACCATTATATATAAAATATATCATACCTGTTATACAAATGTAAACAAAGTGTATTTTTTCACATTAGAGACTTTTATCGCAGATTTTGGCAATTCCTGAACTCATTCCCAAGCCAAAATATTTGTTTAAAATAAAAAATTCGGTTAAGAAATGAAACAAATACCATGTGAAAACAATTGCACAAAAGCAAGAAATGAATGGTTTTTAAATAAATTATATATTTGTTTTCTTAAAAGCTGAAATTCTCAAAAATATTTCCGTCATACTTTCACTCACACGCACTGATTTGATGGTACAACTTGTTGGTTTGGACTATATATAGAGTACGATGTCTCAGTGTGTAAATTAAAAAAATATTCAGCCTTCTGGAATACCGCAATGTTAAGTTCGACTAGCCAATTGTGATAAAGATCGCCTTTTGAGGACTACATATGGACTTTCCTAGATAAACATCTTAAATCAAACTTAAAATGCTAGAAGATTTGGTTTATATTTCTAATACTATATCAAAAGTTTTAGGTACTCTCTATAAATTCCAATGTTTTCTTCATTGTAACTAGGTATATTAGTATTAAGAGACGCTTTCATACTATGTATTGGATAAAATTTAAAAATCCTTTATGGGACCCAAAACGAAGGTATATATACCTTCTTTGATGCAATTGAGGGAGAAAAGTTTTCGTAAATGTTTCTTGTAAAATTATTACTATGATGTCAGTTTTCTAGGTTTCTTTACTTCTTTTTTATTAAATCGTTATATGCTCCGTAACTTTTTCTGCTTATATTTTTCTCGGCTACGACGATCTCAATTAAATTTCTATTGATCAATCGTTTATGTAATGACTATTTCTATTTTTTTATTAGTGAGCTAAATTTAGCATGACATCTCCAATATATGTTGGTGTATTCCAAAACATTCATTTAAGGCTAAAGTAAGAATGGTTATACATGGCTTAATGCTTGTCGGTCACCTCCGAACAAAAGATTCTATTCAAAACAGAAACATTTCAAATGGAAGAATATACACGGTATTGGCTAAATTAAATTTACATCCATTAAGTATTTTAAAAAGACTAATAATCTTTAGAAACACTTTAACATGGAGATAAAGATTTCAGTCTCCCTTAAGCTGTGTTAAAATTTTTTTCAACAACCAAGAACTAATTAATAAGTCATACCCTACATCTATGCACTGCCAAACCCAAGTTTCTAGAAAACGTGTTCTGCTCTTGTGAGGTCTTGGAAAAGGGACAATTACTCGAGCTGTAAAACAGAATAAATTAAACCAATAAAAGCAATAACGATTAAACTATATGTATATATAACATAAATACCTTTTAAATTTCGATGTGCCAAATGTGCACATTTCGGAAAATAATTCCTCATCAGTGACACTAGGGGCCGAAAAGTTTGAAAGATAAAAAACAGTAAAAATAAAACACAAACACATCAGTCCTTGTCCCAATCACAATCTCAAAAACATAGTAAAAACCTAAAAGTTCCAAAATTATTTGAATCCAAATCCAGCTAAAGTATGCTTTGCATGAGGGAACAAACCTTAGTTTTAAATACATTTTTAAAAAATTTAAGACGGCCGAAAATTTTTCTAAATGGTATATTTTCTGACAGCACAAAATACTGCCTACTGAGTTATGGATACCATAGGGGAGATTACTCAATCAGCAGCGGTAACGGCTCAGGGCAGTAAATATATAATAAATACCTGTTAAAATTTCGATGAGCCATATATGGGCTCATTTCGGAAATTTTTTCCTTATCAATTGCACTAGAGCCGAAGAGTTTTATAGATAAAAATTATAAGGCAACAAAAGTGAAAAATAATTGATAAATCTAAAGTTCCAAAATTATTTGAATCCAAATCAAGCTTAGGAATGCTTTGCATAAGGGAACAACCTTAGTTTTAGATAATTTTGAAAAAATTTAAAACGGCCGAAAATTTTGCTAAATGGTATATTTTTTGACAGCACAAAATACTTCTTTCTGAGTTTACTCAATAAGCAGCGGTACCCACTCAGGGGTAGTAAATATGTAACAGGCATAACTGTTAAATTTCGATGTGCCATATGTGCACATGTCGGAAAATCATTCCAATGATTAGTATGTAGTCACTGTATCCAAACTTATACTGGATGTATTTGACTTACCTTGTTCCTTCTTAATTCATTATTAAGGGATAGAACGTCATCTATATATCTTTATGTGTTGAATGATTTTGCGACAGTCTTTTCCCAAGATTTGACTACGGTTCTATAAAAATTTCTGATTCATATGGATAAATAAACAAATCAGCAAGCAAAGGTGCACAGTTTGTGTCCATTGGTATATCGACTGCTTGGTTGAATATAATATTGCCAAACACAACAAATATGCTTGTCTATATTATGTTGAAGGTATCTTCAGTATATTTTTGTTTACAGTCTGTATGGTGTTTAACAAAAAAATAACCAGAATCCCTGTTGAAAACTTGATATTTATATCTTGGTTTAACGTTTGTCGTATTGCTTTATAGTAATCTGTCGTGGGTGTTATAATTGATCAATCTAAAGTTCCAAATATAGTTAAATCCAAATTCAGCTAAGGATTGCTTTTCATGAAAGAAGAAACCTTAGTTTCAAATATGTTTTTGAATGATAACATCTTATAATTGTCTTAAATTTTAAATTTAAACAAAAATAAAAATTTAGACATTAGACTTTTTTGTGTTAAGCACTGTGTCTAAGACGTTTGTAGAATAAATACATTTATGTTCAAGCGATAAGAGTTTCTTATGTCTATTTCTGCCTATGTACTAGTGTTGCATGATGTGTCTTAAATAAACCTTCCGTAGGGTTCTTGCTAGAAATAGTTATTTTACTTCTGCATGTGTATGGGATAAGAGGATGGATGAGATGGAAGTGAAAACATATCCTGTATTACTAGCTACAACATCAAATTTAAGAATGAAAGAAATTGGAACTGTGAAAAGTGAAATTCATCCAGTATAAATTTGGATACACTGACTTCATATTCATGAACAGTTTGTGATAACGGCTGTAAAACGTTTTTAAGCTTTCTGAAAAAAGGAACAAGCATATTTCTTGTGCTTAATTCCGACACCCAAAACCCTCTTTGAACCACTCTGATTCCATGTTCTTATTGCTTTGTTACATATAATTTACTTACATGTTCTAAAAAGAACAGATAATGTTCAACTTTACCAAGATATTTTACAAGCCGTTCTCACTTCAGTCTTATAAGAGGTGCGGAAAAGGGATTTCCCGTACATAAAGATAACAATGTGATCTATTTGGATAAATGCCAATACCAAGGGAAGTTACTTTGTTCAACAGGACATAACATCGAAAAGTAAAAATAATTGTAAAAAGAAACATATTTTACAACTGCCGCCCGATGAGTATTATATTTTCTTAATTGTCACATAGGTGTCTGGGGATAGGAATCTGCATATTTCTAGAATATTGTAAGTTATTTTCAAGTATTAGGATTCTGCAGCTTAAAACTCTTTATTTCAAACTTTAAAAAAATCCCACCTATAACTAAAAAACAACAAGGTATTTAGCTCAGTCATGGAAAATTTGGGTATCGCATACGATTCAAGGTCTAAATCTGGAATCAAATTAATTTATCTTTTAAAAAACGACATGAATCGTTCCCTGAAAGATTTTTCTTATCGTTAAAGACGACATTTTTAAATTCCTTACTGTATTTTCATGGCTGCGATTGATTTTTCTTCGGTGTAGGACTGATTTTTAATCTCCGTGAACGGATGTCAAAGAACGATAACTCTAATTTACTTACGGGTTCCCTGTCTTGGAGTATTAAAGGACTTTCGAAAAGCCATTAACGGTACCAAAAGGTAAGAGAATAACAGGTTCACTATTTTGGCGGAATTTTCGAAATGAAAAATAATTGACGTAGAAAGTCAAAAATCTTGTTATATTTCATTGTAAGTCAATAGTTCTTAAATTATCATAGTTTTAATCTTTTTATTTTACAAATTATTAAATGCTCATCTGCTTTGAAAAACTTTAAATTGATAAAATGAACTATAAATTTTTGAGTACCTATGAAAAGTACAGGCTGGAATATTGTTTCTGTTTATTTTATTTTTTAATTATTTTTTTTTTAATTTTCAAAAGTTATATATATATATATATATATATATATATATATATATATATATATATATATATATATATATATATATATATATGAAAAAGATATCCCCCATAAGAAAAAAAACGGGTTAAAATCAATGGGTTTTTTATTTTGTTTTTTTTTTTTGGGGGGGGGGGAATAATATTTTTAAATTAAGCAAATTCAAAAGTTATATTTATGAAAAACATACCCCATAAGAAAAATAACATATCAGTTCAGCCTCTTTTTTATCTTTTTTCCCCTTAAATCAGTCAGCACTTTTTTAAAATGAAGCAAATTAAAAGTTATACATATGTGAAAGATACCCTATAAGAAAAATAACAGATTAGTTTAGCCTCTTTTTTATCTTATTTCATTTTAAAATCTACTTACTTTCAATGAAAAGCAAAAGGTTTGTAGAAAATTTTTTCACTTCTCTCACCAGGCTGTCCTGTAAAATGTCTAATTCTGATAGAGTCAACATTTTTAGAAATAATAAAAAAGTCACTTGGAATTAAACTATGAAGAACTTCAAATTCATTTTCAGATGTATAACTTTCATGCCAATGCAGACCATAATATCTCTAAGTACATTTTCCCCAGTTGTCCTTACACCTTGCTCGTTTTATTTTTAACAACATCATTGAACAACTGTCTTATCAATTTCCCAATGGCAGTACTTGAGATATTAGAGTTATATTTTTTCTTAATTTCACTTAAATCAATAAAGACAGTATTTTTACCTATTTCTAAGTTTTGAAGTAGCCAAAAAAGTCTTTTGCTTATATTCTGCCATTTTCTTAAAATGTTCTGGTGTTTTGCAGCTTGGTTTCAGAACTGAGAAAATTTCAACAATGCTTTTGTATTTCATTGAAAGTCAGTAGATTTCATTTGCTCATATTTCAATACTTTTGTTGATTTTCATGATATATTACAATTTTAAAAAATAAAAAAAAAGAAAAAAAAAAAAAAATAAAAAGCTCAGAAGCTGAAATAATATGTTATTTTTCTAATGTGGTATCTTTTTCATACATATAATTTTTGAATTTGCTAAATCACTAATACTAAATGGTTCAAGAAAAAGAAAAAAAAATCAAAATTCAAAAAAGAAAAAAATAACTTGATCTGTTCTTCCTGATGGGGGATGTCTTTTTCATATATATATATATATGTATATATATATATATATATATATATATATATATATATATATATATATATATATATATATATATATATATATATATATATTGTATATATATAATTTTTGTAAAATAAAAAGATTAAGACTATGATAATTCAAGAACTATTGACGTTCAATGAAATATAAATGGATTTTTGACTTTCTAAGTCAATTTTTTTCATTTCGAAAATTCCGCCAAAATAGTGAACCGTGATTCTCTTACCTTTTGGTACCGTTAATGGCTTTCGAAAGTCCTTTAAAACCCCAAGACAGGGAACCCGTTAAGTAAATTAGAGTTAATTGTTCTTTGACTTCCGTTCACGGAGATTAAAAATCAGCCTACACCGAAGAAAAATCAATCGCAGCCATGAAAATACAGTTAGGAATTTAAAAAAGTCGCCATTAACGATAAGAAAACTCTTTCAGGGAACGATCCATGTCGTTTTTTAAAAGATAAATTAATTTGATTCCAGATTTAGACCTTGAATTGTAAGCGGTACCCAAATTTTCCATGACTGAGTTAAATACCTTGTTGTTTTTTAGTTATAGGTGGGGTTTTTAAAAGGTTGAAATAAAGAGTTTTAAGCTGGAGAATCCTAATAATTGGTTCTCACATTAATTAAAAAAAATATTCAGAAATATGCAGATTCCTATCCCCAGACACCTATGAATTGTCAGGAATGAGGGAATAATTGCAAAACAAAAAAGTTTTTAACTACTCTTTGTTATATGTATTGTTTACAAGATACATATCTTACGACTGATACCAAACGATTGTTGAAAAAAAAATAGGGAAATTTTTGGATTTTAAATCCTTCAAACCTAATGCTCGGGGCCGTCATTTAAAAGTCGAATCAAAGATACTGAAAATAAATTGTTATAACATCAACTTAAATGCAATAGAAATTATGATTGATCGGAGAAAATTAACACTTGTGAACATCTTCGGACTGATAAAGTTGCCCCGCCTTTTCAATGCGACTATTTTTAATACCATGTTTATTTTGAAAGTACTTATTACATTGTCTGTGGCAATCTTAATCTTTCCTTAAATCCTGAACTAGATTTATCTAATTATGCTCGTATAATCCTAACGCAAGAAAACTGTAGCTAAATTTCATTCAGGATAATAATTGTGCAAATGTGTTTCGAGAAGTGAGTTTAAATTCAAGACGACACACATGGTAAATGAAAACCCCTTTACAGCTAGCAAGATTCGACATTTTTATGTGCAAACTTTTAAACAGATAAGTTAATGACCTTAATAATATCAGGTTATCATTCAGACTATTCTTTAGTACAGGTACAAATAACATTGAATTTAAAGAAGGTTTCTTTAAAAATTTCTTAATTCTTGTCAACTGATATACAATACATTCAAACGATTAAAACCTGATGAAGGAAGTAAAACACTTTGCTTTTTCTGTTAACAACCTTAATATTATTGACAAAATTCCTGGAAATTATTTACAGTTTCTTAATAACGATCAATTAACCAATTATTTTTGGACACTTTATTGATGATAACTAGAGGCAAAACGCTTTTATATTCGGAATAAAAAAGAAAAACGATTGAAAAGCAAAGGAGCTAAACTAATAGATAAAATAAGAGGATTATAAAAAAGTTAATTAATGAAATTGTAACTTATTAAAGAATTAGAAAACATACAGCACTTCCTTATTCTAAATTGAAAAGCTCCATTGTAAGATCTAAACTTGAATAAATAACAGATGAAATCCAAAAATTTTTTTGCAACATCGAGTCAAAAAATCATTTTAAATATTATCTTGTGTTGAAAAGGATGATGAGAATGTAATTTCGAAATAAAAAATTATCAAATTAACTTGACACTCTCTCTCTCTCTCTCTCTCTCTCTCTCTCTCTCTCTCTCTCTCTCTCTCTCTGATATGGTCTTCTTGTATTTAATAAAGTAAAAATATATTAGATATGAATAAAGAAAAAACTTAAGAAAAAGTTTTAACGTCAAATTTGGTTATTACGTTTGTGCTTTATTTATCTCCAGATTGGGCAGCATTTCAAAATGCTTAAGTGGATACACTGAAGTATTCAGAAAAAAATCATATAGTTGTATTATGCAGCTAAATTTGTAATATTTCAGAATTGAAGTAATTCCGCAAGTATACACTGACCGCAAATCATCTAGTTGTAGTATAAATCAATTCTTATGCCACAAGGCATAAAATGATAATATAAATAAAATGAAGACTTCATTTTTGTTTTCAATATTCCGTTTCTATTCAGCAATATTATTGCTTTTAAATAAATAAATAAATAAATAAATAAATATTTGAATAAATAAATAAATAATTACATAAATAATTCATTAATTCATTAAAACTACAACAACTAATATTGCATCTACTACTCCTTATAATTTTTATTATAGAATTTATTATTATCTAAATTATTTTAAGATTGTTGTCTTATTATAATGAAAATAAGATGATAAAATTTGGCTTTATTATACTTTATTAAACTTACTCTTTATTTAGGCATATATCTTTTTAATTGTCGTCATGGGTCAATTGCTAAGTAAGTAAAACATCCTTGACAGATTTTATTATAAAGTATTGGTTTTAGACACCAATTCATTCATTATTTATGTACAAAATTTTAAAATCTATTGATTTAATCTTGTATAATATTGTGATAGTTATCTTTATGGCTAAAATAGTAAAAATAAAAAGATTTACACTTACTAGGTGTAGCTATTGGATCTGAAAAAAAATAAGTACCAATGATAATGAATTTACCGTAGATTAAACATTTCTAGTTAACATTTACGTTATTAGTTGTCAAGCCAAAGATAGTTGTTTATGCTGTAGATGACTGCCTTTTTAATTCAAATATATTACACAAATACCAGTTGAATTTAGATTTGCCAGATGTTCACATTTCGGAAATTCATTCCTCATCAGTGACGCTTAGACCAAACAGTTTGATAATAAAGAACATAAACCAAACAGATAGAAATTTATGAATCTAAAATTCCAAAATTATATCACTCCAAATCCAGCTAAGGAATGCTTTTGCATGAGGAAACAACCCTTAGTTTTAAACAAATTTAAGAATCTAAGGCAACTGAAATTTTTTTTTGAATGGTACATTTTTTTGACAGCACAAATTACTGCCTACTGAGTTATGGATACTGCCTAATTATTTTAGTTTCAATAAAGTATTCAACTTTGATTGTATTTTCGTAATTCCAATTGGACCACGCATGTTTAATATTAATGTCAACAGATCAATGTTTATTAAATTTGCGAGTGCCTAGCTTAAATGTTTCTGTACTTATATTTACATTTACATTACAAATTAGATGTCTATTTAGTGAAATTCTATATCAACAGTATAATGTCTTATTTGTCGAAGAAATTGACAGACCGACCTGAAGATTTATCAATTGTTCTTTTTCAAAATGGCTTGCTGGTACGTTTATTTATTTTATCTTTAAGGTCAGATGGAGCAAAATGTTTATTCAATTGGACAATACCAAAAGAAACAGGCAGTTTTCCGCCAGATTCCTAAGATGACAGGACATTGCTAATTTTTTTTTTCTGTTAAAGACACGCAACAGTAAAATGTCGTGAGAGCAATTTATATATGTAGCTTAATGTATACTATGTGCGTAGCCTTTTGTTGACTAATAAATATATTGAGAAAAGTGGAAAGGTCAGTTTGGTTGTACGATGATTTCAACAGCTAATTTAATAACGTGACATTGTGTTTGGGTAAATGACGTAAAACATCAGTTCATTGTGTAATGAATCATTTTCACATAAACAGTTTATTAAAGAAAACTTATCATTATTTGTAAATTTAACACTTTACAAGATCAAGTTACGTATTTGGAATGTTAATTGAAGTTATTCGACACGTTGCAGTGTAAAGTGACATATCTCTACTTACTCCCATTTTTGTCCTGTAAGTGGTTTAGCTTAAAAGAAAAATAACATATAAATCAAACATGTTTATTCTTATTAAATTCTGAAATGTAATTACGCTTTTTTGTACAAGAGTCTCAAGCTACAAAACCAGAGAACCAAAGAGAGAAGGAACGACAAAAGCCGGGAACCAGAATCTTAACAAAAGTGGAAGCCTTCTTCAACTTAAAAAGTCTTGATGTTTGGTTTTAAATATATGTATTAATTCAGATATTAACTTAAAGCAAACCTAATTGTTACTGGTTTAAGTGTTATAATTTATAGTCTATGGTTTAATACAATAGCTCGTTAGTTTGTTTACAAAATTCGGAGAAATTTTGTTTGAACCTTAGATAAATAAATACAATTGCTACGAATTTGAATAAAGCAATTAGGACGTAAAAGCCTTCTTGTAAATCTAATGGGAATCTTTTTTCATCATTTGAAATATATAAAACCGCTATCATAATTGTTATACTAAAATAAATATTATAATTTTGTTATATAGGATACACGGATATGAAAACAGAATGCATTGCACCTAAATTTCAAAGAAAAAAAAATCAATTCTGGGGTTAATCCTATCACTTTTCAGGTAAAAAAAAGAAAACCTGGAAAGGGAAATTTGAAATTAAATCTCTCGCCAAAAACAATGAAGCTTAAGGAGAAAAACAAAATAGACATTTAAGAAAGTAAACAAAAATGACAAACTACATTTTTTATCGTAAAAAGTCACACACACACACACACACACACACACACACACACACACATGTCTTGTTATTCATATTTTTTATAGAGATGGAAAAACGCAAACTTTAAACTAGTATTATATGTTTATTAAAACTAGCTTATCTTCCGTAAAAACGATCTAATTTTGTCAATTTTAAACAAATTGTTAATATTCATCAAATTCAATTTTATTGTTTAATTTTATAATTATCGTACAAGGGTGTTTATATCATTTAAACAAACATGTATTTAAAATTATATAAAGAAAAATAAGATAAAAAAAATGCTATTTTCGAAACATCTTGAAAGTCATCCATAATTTTTATGAATATAAAAAAATGTTAAGTGAGTAATTCAGAGAACAGTTTAATCTTATATACAAATATCAATTAAAAATTATTGTTTTGATTATCTAAATACTTTTTATAAATGTTTGTAGAGAGTAAAATTGTTTTATCAGGGACAACCAAATACAATAGCTTTAGATTAAAATAAAATATAAAATCGTACTTACCAGTAGGCTGACCCCCGGAACCTAATACAAAAATAAGATTAAATGGGCTGATAACATTATCAAGTTATCGGTCCTTGATCCGCCAGAGGGTTACTACTTTCGGGGAGTTCACGGCTATAAACAATTTTATTGCCACAATCATGTATCTATTAAAGGCCCGGTGAATTAGTCTAAATACATCGATTGTTTTATGTAAAATAGTTATACATTAACTGGACTGTTATTTTAAATTCCTTTTTACTTAAAATTTATTTTCTATACTTGTCATTTAAATTTAACAGTGTTATACATCGATTTTATGCGATCTTTCGATGCGTAAGTTGGTCTAATCTTGACACGTGCTAAGATTATGGGAAGAGTTGGCCAATAGAATTTATCCGTAAAAATACCGGAAAAAATCATCATTTGTTGCAATGTTTATTGTAAATAATGCATTTATACCAAGTAACCGGTCTTATACACGCTGGATATAAGTAATATGTTACTGACTTGACATTTAGTGCATAAAATGTTATAGAATTATACCTCGAAAATCTTTTTGTGTTTTTTCTTCAGGTTCAGGTAGTGAGAATAATTGTTTGCTTACTGATGCCAGAGATATACATTATGTAATATTAAATATGAAAACAGTTAAAAATTATACATGTAAAAATACACTTGTGTCTTATTTATTTTCACGATCCATTGTATTTATTAACCAATAAAGGAAGATAAATTATTAATTTAATAAAGATTAAAAGTAACGATTTGACTAAATTATCTTTAGTTTTATTATTATCATCATTATTATTATTATTATTATTATTATTATTATTATTATTATTATAAAGTTATGTAAACTATTGTCAGCACAAGCTGTATGTTTAAAACAATATGCAATGATTATCATAATCACAGTATTAGAAAACATTATGATTGGTATTTAAAACAAAGTTAAAATGTTTTAACTTAATTAAAACAAATCAAATTATAACCAAGCTAATTTATCATTATCAGCATATGTTTTTTCTGGAGAGAGAGAGACAGAGAGAGAGAGAGAGAGAGAGAGAGAGAGAGAGAGAGAGAGAGAGAGAGAGATTTAAAATGAAACCTTATTTTCTGTGGGAAAATATTTGAATATAGTGAATATAAGTGATTTAAAGAAAAGAAATTCGAAGTGATTATGATTGATGGAGAGAAAACGTAGTGATTATGAATGATAGAAAGAAAAGTGTCGAAGTGATTATGAGTGAAAGAGAGAAAACAAAGTGTTATGAGAAAGAGAGAAAAAGGGCAGGTTGTGATTATGAGTGGTAGAGAAAAAAGGATGGTAGTGGTTATGACTGAGGGAAAAAACGTAGTGATAATGCGTTGTAGAGAGAAAAGGGGGTGTAATTATAAAATTTGTAAAACGGGCTCGTAGTAATAGTGAAATGTTATCTCAAACTGAATAGCAATTATGGTTGTTTGTTGGTAACAATTTCCATCAATCAAATATACAAAAATGTTGGGAAAAAATCTATTATGTATAAAAAGTCGGGATAAGTGTGTTAATTAGACCGTGTCAAGGTGTGGATATACACAGATGTCTTCAAAGACCCGTGTATATTCACTTGTCAGGTATACATGCTAATTAAAGATTAATGGTTGTATCCTTGTCCCAAAGACGGTATTGTATACTTAAACAGTTTTAGCATGCAATGTAAGTTCATTTCCATAGATCAACACCTCCCCTATTATTTTATCATGTGTCAAAATTAAGTCAACAAAGACATTAACTCTGATTGCATAAAATCAGTGCTTTACACGGTTTGATTTAAATGACAAGTTTAAAAATACTTTTTATAACAAAAAAAACTGCCAAGTTCATATATATGGCCATTTTACATGAAACATTCGATGTATTTTAATGGAAACGTCAGACATTTATTAGATAAATTATAGAAGCAACTAAGTTGTTAACAACTTTGAACTCGCCGGAAGTAGTAGCGGATCAGGGGCCGTTACTCGATAGTTTTATTAGCCCATTATCAGTGCTTTAAAGTAACAAATTTTTTTAAACACAAAATAACTATCGATTTAAGGCAAACAGTGCGCGAGAGTATACTTCCACTTGAAACTAGGAAAATGAATAACTTCCTTTTAAATAGCCTAAATTCAAATTATGTTCGTTTGTAAAATGTTCAATAAATTTATCTTGATATATAAAATAACTGTTTTTATAAATAGTGTCACATTTAAAAAGTGTAGAAATTATTTGTCTTATCGATAAAACTTTTATATTTTCTTATAAATATTTATGCTCTGAAGTTTGTTTATGAAGTTTAGATGCGGTACATGCACATTATTTTGTGATTACAATATATACTCTTTCGAGTCATAGACGTTTAAAGCCATGTTAATCCGTACGGTACATACTGAAACTATTTGATATCTTATATTGGTTATAAATCGGAAATAAATCTACATTTTGACATTAAACGTCAATTAATAATCTATTTGGGGTTAATTTGGCTTTAATTTTCAGCATCAATTAATGTGGGTAAAATAAAGCAAAATCTTCCAAACCCATTTAAGAATTGGTAATATATCTTAAATATGAAAAGAAAAATAACGAGAGAAAAGTTACGCCATAACTGTTAAATCAATCTCTTTAAAATTTTATTCAAATTAAAAATATTTTGTTTAAGTTATTATTTGAAACTAAGAATATTTTGTTCACTCACTTTTTGCGATCAGGAATTTTATAAAATATGTAAAACCATCGTCCTTGACAGATGTTCTTATAAAATATTGGTTTCAGACACCAATGCATTTCTGAATTCATGTAGAAAAATTTAAAAACTATAATTTTATCATGTATAATACTGTAAAACCAATGTATTCTTTGTGGATTAAATAGTGAAAAAAGAATGTATACTTACCAGGATTTGGAGTAGCTATTGGGTCTAAAACATAACCAGAATCAATTAATTATCTTCGATTTACAACAGTTTTGGTATCTTCTAGTAACAGTTGATTTTACTAGTCAAAAGAATAGTAATGAAACGATACTTGCCAACCCAAAGATTGTTTTTGTTAAAGATGACTACCTTTTTTTTTTATTAAAACAGGAGAGTTTACTTAATTTTTAAAAGGAAAATATATAACTGCCTCAAAAATTATTTCAGTTCAATAACACAATGAACTTTTATTGTATTGGTGTGTATTTCAAAATGAATGACGCAAATTTAATAATAATGTTAACCAATCAGGGTTTATTGAATTTGTGAGTGTCTTGCTTTGTTGCTTCTAATTTATATTTACATTCAGTAAAAACAAAATATTGTTTTAAAAGCACTTTAAACAAACTTCCTTTTCGTGAGACCTGTTTGACATTTCATTTAAAAATCAAATGCAACAAATTTAGATGTCTATTCGTTTAAATTTAAAGTCAACAGTATAATGGCTACTTTTTAACGAAACTGATAGGTCTGAAGACTTATCACTCTTTTTTTCAAATTGCCTGACTGGTACGTTTATTTATTTTATTTATAGGGCCAGATGGCGTAATATTTGCATTAGAAACAATACTCAAAGGAATAGATAGTTTTCTTCCATATTCCTAAAATGAAATATGTATTTTAATGTTAACCATGTGCGTAGCCTTTTGTTGACAGATACAAATAAATATAGAGGAAATTAAAAAGTTCAGGTAGATTGTGCGATGAATTCAAACGCCTGCTTTAATTGCCGTGACGTTAGTTGGGGTAAATGACCGAACGTAAAGAAATCGATGCTTTACGTTAAGCTTCATTTCCACACCATATTAGTTTATTGAAGAATATAAAGTTAACACTATACAAGATAAAGTTAAGTAATTGGAATGTAAATGAAGTTAATTCGATACGTTGTTGTGTAATGTAACATATCTGTACTTACTCCCATATTTGTCTGTTAGTGGGTTAACTTAAAAAGAAAAATAAATGTAAATTGATACCTGTTTATTCTTATTTGATTCTTAAATGTAATGTATGCTATGCTATCATGTAAAACTAATTGGAGACCTTTTTCCACATTTGTAATAAATAATATCATATTCATAGCTGTATACTAAATAAAATATTACAGTATTGTTATGTACGATTTAGGACCCACCTGTAGGAAAACAGGTATTGCACCTAATTAGCAAAGAAAAAGAATACATTCTGAGGTTAAATTTCTATCACTTTTTCAGGTAAACAATGAAAAATATGTAAAAGAAAATTAATTTCTCTCCTTAAATCAAGAAATCTTAAGCAGAAAAACAAAATAGACATTTTAGATTGAAAACAGAAATGACAAAGTACAATTGTTATCGTAAAGAGTCTCTCTCTCTCTCTCTCTCTCTCTCTCTCTCTCTCTCTCTCTCTCACACACACACACACACACACACACACACTATTCATTGTAATACATATTTTGTTTTATAGAGATGATAAAACGCAAACTTAAAGTAGAATTATAGATATTTCTTAAAACTATCCTACCTTTCGTAAAAAGGAACACAGTTTGGCAAATTAAAAATGCTAATATTTACCAAATGCAATGAAATTTTTAATTTTATGATTGTATTACATGGGTTTTAATATCATTAAAGCACATAAGTATTTAAAATTAAGTAGGAATAACAAAATAAGATAAAAATTCGCAATTATTTATTTTTGATACATCTTGAATGTCTGATGAAATTTATTATATGTTGATAAAAAGTTACGAGAATAATTCGGAGAACTATTCAGTTCACTTTTACATAGACATATTAAATAAGATCATTCCTTTGATAATCTAAATATGTTTTTTAAATTGGATTTAAGAGGAAAAAGTATTTATATCTGGGGCAACTAAATGCAATTGCTTAGATTAAAGTAAGACATAAAAATCGTACTCACGAGTAAGCTGACCGACAAAACCTAATACAAAAATAAGATTAAATTATCAGTGCTTTAAAGTAACAAGCAATTTTTAAACAAAATAACAATCGAATTTTATGCAAACAGTGTGCGAGAGAATGCTTGCAAAACGAATAACTTTCTTGTTTAATAGCATTAAAATCCAATCAAAATATTTTATTTAATTTTCAAACGGTTCAAACGATAATAAATTCATCTTTATAAATAAAATAACTTTTTTATAAATAGTGTCAGATTCAATTTTAGTAATTTTTTGGTTCATCGGTGAAACATTTATATTCTCTCATAAATATCTATACTCTAAAAATAATCTTAATGATTTATAGTTTGTGCCTGAAGTTTCGATGTGGTACATGCATATCATTTTGTATTTACAATGTTTACTTTTTCGATAGAAAGACGTTTAAAGCCATGTTATTCCATACGGTATATGCTTAAACTAATTGATTTCTTATACTGGTTATAAATCGGAAATAAATCTACATTTTGACATTAAACGTCAGTTAATAATCTCTCCAAGTTTTATTCATTTTAAATTTACAGCGCGAATGGTTTTCATGTTTTATACTTTCCTAGCATGTAGTGATCTAGAAATTCTCTATAAATATAAAATTATTTAACGTTAGAAATATAAAGCAAAATCTTTTTAATTCATTTCAGAAATTTTGTATATTTTGAATTCGAAAACAAAACACGGAAAGAATACGTCATAATAGTTGCATTTTTTGTTAAAGCTAGTGTTAAGCAAACACTGTATAATATCATTTTTAAATGTAAAAAATATTTTGTTCAATTATCGTTTGAAATAAAGAATATCTTGTTCACTTACTTTTTGCAAACAAGAAAAACCAACATCCTTGACTGATTTTCTCATAAAATATTGGTTTCAGACATCAATTTATTTATAGATTTTTGTAAAAAATTTAAGAAGTATGAAGTTATTCATGTACAATTCTGTAAAAGAAATATGATCTTTGTAGTTACAATTGTCTAAAAAGATTCATACTTACCAGGCGCTGGAGTAGGGAGTAAGTCTGAAGGAAATAATGAATATCAATTAATGGCCATGAATTTTCCACAGATTGCACATTTCTAGTAAACTTTTACTTTATTATTCAATACAATAGCAATGAAATATCCGCTGCCAAAAGCTGAATATTTAAAATCTACAACAAAGCCCCTTGTTCTAGTGTATAATGTTGCCAATTTAAACATTTATAACATTGACCTCGATTAGAAAATTTACAAAACGGTAAAGTCTTTATCGAATTATTTTCTGAAACTAAGTATGCCTTTACTTAAAGGAAATTACTAGATTAACATATTTTACATGGTTTATAACAATAGAGTATGTAAAATGAGGTTAGTTTTTACTTTTCTTTGAACAGGCCCATTATAGTCAAATAAGTTTTTTGTAGATACCTTGCAAGGATGACAGAGTAACAAGAATGACAAAAACATGCAATCACAAAATAAAAAACAAATTAAATGTACAATACTTAAATGCTATGGTCATGCGATTAAGTTAGACAAAAGGTAGTTTTTTTGAGACAAAATTATCACATCATATGAAACAATCTAACCCGTTTATCTTGTTCAACATAGTTTATTTGAATGTCAAATAAATCTAATAATTAAATAATGTAGATTATAGAAGGTTAAATTACATTTTATAAAAAATCATGCTATAAATAAAACAAACATACCAGTCCCTGTCCATATCACAATCCCAAAAACATTTAGAATAAAATCTTTATTATCTCTATACTGAAGTGGAATATCTTGAATCAGTCATTATTATGCTATAATTTGACAGTGTTCTTCCTTACAAAGTTCTACCCATATTTCAACATTGAGTTTAATCGGCAGAAAAAAAATTAGGTTTACAATTTACAATGTTTTTAAAGACTAACGACGGATAAAATGCTGAGACAGATACCATTCAAAAAACAATAATCGTGATGCGCTTTCATAAAAAAAATAAATTCTAATTGCTTTGATATAATGAATGAAATGAAATAAAATAAATAAAACAACAAAAAGCTTTTTTGGCATGAAAAAACGGCTAAATAGTACTAAGAGAACACATTATTATTATAAAAAAAAAACCTGCAGTTGCAGTAAAAGATAAAAAAATGTTATAAACTACACCTTTGATTTTGACTTTGCTTAAAGGTCATTTTGTGAAAACATTAAATCTCAATAAGAGATGAGACTGTTCAAAATACTGTCATTGTAAGAATATTCTTACATAGTCTCTCCTCATAATTTCGACAAGTTAAACAAAAGTAAAAACACAAGAAAAACATTTGGTCATGGACATTACCTTGACCCTTTTTGAATAATCTTTCGAAAATTTTAAAACTAAAAATACCAATATTTCAGTAGGAATTTATTCAAACTGCTTTTTACAAAAGTTCAAAACAAAGCGCAAAATTGCGTTGACGTCGTTCATGAAGATTTCACTAAATGAATGAAACTGAAGCTAGCAAGCACATTTTACTTTGTAAAAGTTAACGATTTTTGATACGTTTGTTACATCAAGACTCAAAGGAAAGGATATCTTGACCTAGTTTTGGTAGTAATGACATCGCCAAAAAAAAAAAAATACATATTCGAGTTAGAGATGGTTATAAAAAATAAAACGTATTGTTTTTTGTTTTGAAAAATTATATTGCTGTAATTAAAAATAACTAAATAGACTTAACCTAAAAAGTGAAATATGAAAGTGAGCACATATTTCAATTAACATTACAAAAGCATTCAATTAACATTACATAAAGAAAAGCTTTTGCAAGAACAACAGAATGACCTTTTTTCTTACGCATTTCCATTAAAATGAGTTTAAATTAACGAAAGTAACATACATTCAAAAGTACATAATAAATTGAAATGATTATAAGTTAATCATCAATAAATATATAATATTGATACATAGCATAAGTGTAGCATCAATATCAATGATATGTTAGCTTTCTTTTTTTATATAAAATAATAATGAGAGAGAGATTGATGTCATCTGTTTCTATCATATGGTCCCTTTAATCTGAGTTTGTCAGTGCTTTAGAGGTACCACTTATCTTAATACCAGTGGGCAATAACTTTAATTTCAATAAAATTATTAATAAAGTAAATGACATACATTTTTGAAATTATTTAAAACTAAGGTCTGTTCCCTCATGAAAAGCATTCCTCAGCTGGAATTGGATTCATATAATTTTGGAACTAAAGAATTTTTTTCAACTATTTGGCTCTTTTTATCTATAAACTTTTCGGCCCTAGTATCACTGATGAGGAATGATTTTCCGAAATGTGCAGAAATGGCACATCAAAATTTTGCAAGTAATTGTTATATATTTATAGATGGACATTGGATTTCTGCTAAAATCGTTTTTGTCTAACAATAGTAAAAAATACGGTATTCTCAAAGGTACAAAATATTTTCACTTTTTGTTGTATTTTTACTTTAATGTTTAGTTGAATAATAAGGTTACTATCTATTTAAAGCCCCAAACTTAATTTCTACTTTGGCTTAGTCCCCTTTGTGGTCTTACTACACAGATATTATATATATTTCCATTATTATATCGCTGAAATACTTCTTATATTCTCCATGTTTTAGTTTTTGTGCTCTTTGACAATAATTTTAGTTCAAAGACGAAAAACATTTGCGTAGAAGTCATAGCTTTAAATACAAAACAGTAGTTCCGGAAAACATAATACAACGATCTCATTTAAAAAATTAAAAAAGAAAACTCTGATATTCAATCGAAATAAAAACGATAAAAACTGCCCATTCTAAATTTTAACAATTTAATTTTACTTACTGAAAAAGACATCACAGTTTTTACCGGTAAACATGTAAGTGCAAGAACATTGATAATCAGTCCCGGAATAGGTGCAAGTTCCACCATTTCTGCATGGTGTTGAAGAACACGGATCTAAAAAAATGAAAAACATATCTTTAGTATTTATTTATAAATCAAAGATGTTTGTTTGGTTCTATCAACAACGTAATAAATTGTTTGCGCATAAACAAGTTTTAGTAAAAAAATATTTTTACCAATGTATAAAAACAGATGAGACTTAAATAATGGGTAATTTAAAAAAGCAATTTTATACAATCATGACTAATTGGTTACCAAACACTAGTTTGATGATTTAAAGACGTTGATCGGTTACTATAGACTTTTCTATAAACCCATTACTGTATAGGTTTCACCAAAAGCATGTTATTTTCGTTAATATTTCACTTCCATTTGGATAAAATAAAAAACAAACCTGTTTTTTTTACACATTTTCTTGTCAATTTTTGTATATATGCTCATAGGTCCATGTTAATCATAACACAATTTATTATGATTCCTCTTATATATTGTACACATATCTTATCATAACGTAAGATGATCGGTAGCTCGTATACTTAAAAGGTGCACGTGGTGAAATTTATGCCGTGGGTATCATGTACTATAAATATGCCATATTTTAGCATACATCCAAGCGAACCTGTTTAAGGTTATCATTAAACTTTGGACATCTATTTTTTTACTTACTGCATTCGTAAGGAATATGTTTTACATTTGACGTATAAGAAGGCACATAATCCGTTATCGCAGTCAATCCTATATTCTATATTAATAGAAGATTGAATTATTTATTATATATTTTCAGTAAAAGACACTTAAAACCTTTTTTTTTAAAAAAGGTTCTGGCTGTATATGATGAGTTAAGTTATTTGATTGCGGAATAAAATCAAGATATAACAATACTTTAAATGTAGATGTTTTTTAATACATAGACATCCACAAATGTTTTAAGAAGCACTCAACATACTCCGAGAAAATGATTATATGAACCAAAGATATTTGATTGTATTGTGAAAATTACATATTTAAAAAAAGTATCGCCTTTAATTGTTTATTGCTATTCAATAAATCAAATCTTGTATTAAAAAGGGAGTGAAATAAAAAACTAATTTCATATTGCTAAAGATGGTAATTATTTATATACCTGACCTGAAAAAAATTCAAGTTCTCTGCTTCGATAGAGTTTCTTGATGCGAAAATTTTACTTTCAACCTGTAAATGTGAAATTATCTTTATAAATTTTAATGATAAAGTGATAAATAAAGTAGTATAAATTATTCTAGCTAATATCGTATAAGAATAAAAAGTAGGCTTTTGATGTTTGCAAAAAATAATAAATAAATAAATAAACTAGTGGATATTGGTAAGATATCAAAACGTCCATTTTTAACATCAAATTTAAAAATTCATGAATTTGTGGAAACAAAACATACTTTCAGACAAAAACAATTCGACCGCAATTATTAGTATATGATTGATTTTACTTAAAGATACAAAGCTATGTATTTATAGATTAAGTTGACAAAAAACTTTGTTATATGGGAGAAATTCTTTAGGCATATCATAAATACATAGGGACACCTGTAGAAATAAATGAAAATTATCATTAAATATATATCTCGATGTATTATACATAATAATTTGCACATAAATTGCCACTAACCCCTTGTTCAGATATATCAAAGCCGTTCTGTAGAATCAATACACTTTTATCCACAGCCAATAAACAGACACTTGAATTAGCGACAGACTGAACATTAAGTGTGACATTCTCGCCAGGTGCAACTAGTTGCTTTGCAAACTGCAGCTTTACCTGAGTAAAAAAGAACCTTGTAAAAAATGAAAATTATCAAATAAAACAATCTGCAACTGTAATAAGCAACACATTATCTAACATTACAACTAAAAAAGAAAAGAGGAAATATAAAATAAATGTAACGATTTAACTTTTTATATAATCAATAAACCTTATAATTATGTGCCAACAAACATAATATATAACAAATACCTGCTGAATTTTTATTAGTTTTTGTAAGGGTTTTAATTTTTTCATATTTAAATTTGTTGAACACAGGAAGAATGTGCGAAAATAAGTTAATATGTCTTCAGATAATGTAAACTTCCGGGAGAGTACACGGAAGTCTAATTGTTTATCCTTAAATTACAAATTACATAAAAGTTAAAAAGAATTAGCGTGAAAAACAATAGTAATTGAGAAGGTTTAAGAATTGAGTGTAATATAAGATATAAATATTATTGTTGAATTTTTGCAGAAATTTATTATTTTGATAATAATTTTTTACAAATTGATTTTTTGTAACAATTTAAAGAAGCCACGATTTTTAATGTTACTTTAATATAAGCAACTAATTAAAATTATGAAAAATTTGGCTATTGATTAGCTTCTTTTTTTTTGTTCGCTATTACACTCAATTTTCGCACACCTCTAATAAGGTGAAAAACTGTTTAATATTTGCTAATAATTATAATACTTGTATTTTTATTTAAATTTAATAACTATTGAACAACATGGGTAAATATATAACGCAAATACCTGATAAATTTTGATGTGCCGGATATGCACATTTCGGAAAATCATTCCTCATCAGTGACACTAGGGCCCGAAGTTATTGAAAGCATCTTAACTGTACTAATTGAACATTCCTTATTAAATTGAAATTAAATAGTTTGATAGCCCTTTTTGCTACGACAATTTTTCAAATAAAATAAAATGGGGGTTCATTACTTCTAAGCAAGGAATATTAGCAATGTTATGAAACACAACATAAACCAGTATGATGAAGTTATTGTATAAATGTTAATATCATTACTTTAATATCTCTTATTAATCCTTGGGTATAGTGATTTGTAAGTCGTCAAAAGTAGACGTATTTTTGTAACGTGATTTCATTGTTCAATTATTTACCTTATATTTATTTTGGATTAGTTTAGGAAAGATTTTCCGAAATGTGTACATATGGCACATAAAAACTCAGCAGGTATTTGTTACATATTTATCAACGTAAAATCTTTTGATAACTTGGACCTGAGAACTTGACCCTGTTTCGAGGGTAATTTTTAAGACATAAAAACTGGAGACCCCGAAAATACAAATAGTTTTAACATTTAGTAACAGAGCATATTTTAAGTAATTTATAATACGATCATACTAATAAGTTTGCAATAAGAAAGAACAACATAAGTATTTTTTCAAAAATTATTGTTCATTCATTCAAAACAATTTTCTTAATGTCAATTAATTTATAGGGCTTAATATAAAAGAAAGCTCATTTAATAACTTATCAAACTATTATCTATTAATAGTTTGTTACAATGTTGTAAATCTGGTAAAATACTTGATGAAAGCTCAAATGAAAGTTAATTTTTTTTTTTTTTTTTTTTTAATTTTAAAATTCAAGTGGCGCAGTGGTTAGCGCTTCCGCCTATCACCAATGCGACCGGGGTTCGATTCCCAGCGTCGTATGTGATAAGGTATGAGGTCACCTGCTTGAGCACGTGGGTTTTTCTCCGGGTTCTCCGGTTTTCCTCCCACAATAAGACCTCACGCGCGCTACAATTCGGGCCAACGAGCTAGATTGATATAAGTTGCACAACTTGTTTCTAAATCGTTGTAAAAGAAATAAAGTTAAATTTTTTAAAAGTTAATTTTTTAGTTGAGATAATATTATTTTTGTAAAATCACATAACATATATATTCCAGGATGAAGTTTCGCAATTTAGACAAAAATTTCAATAGATTGTATTATTCTCCCTTCAAGTTTAAGCTCAGCTTATTTTTCAATTTTGATATTAAAATTTTGATTTTTATCGTATTCATTGTTGCAACGTATACATTTTGCATCGAAGTCATGCTGTATTTACTAGACAATGAAATGATGCTTGGGCCCTCATATTAAAATAAAATTTATATTTTAAACTTACTGGGCTGAGATGAAAATGTTTGACGTCTAAAATAATTTCATCAAACAATATTTCGGAACCGTCAGTCACATAATAAATAACGATGCTTGCCAATGGAAAAAATTGTGTTTGAACTTGCAGAGCGTGAGATACGCATTTTCGTCCATTGCAGTTAAATCTGTGATTTTGCAATTGGAATTCCTCCACGAGAAAAAATCTAAAGATATATAATACAAATAAATCTGAAAATGCAGCTATTGATAACTTCGCAGTGACATTTTTTAAATAAAATGAAATAAAAAATAGAAAATAAAGCTCTTTATATTCTTTATAAACACGAAGCATCAAGCATAATTATACTTATGCAGTCTTTATGCTTGTAGAAAAATAACGTAAGAATTTTGTTACATTTAAGAAATTAAAAATAACTAATGTTTTTAACGATATGACATTAAGAACGTTTTTCTTGGTTTATCCCCATAATTTGAAAAAGGTAGTTTAAGATAAATGTTCAGAGTTTTTAATTTGCTTTTGGAATTGTAATTTTAAGATGGAACAGTATGTAAATGCTTCATATGTAAATATCATTTAGATAAGCTATTTGGTCTATAACATTCTGGAAAGATGACGTGAAAAAGCTACACAGTAAAATTATCCTTTTTTACAAATTTTAAGATTTTATGTGCATTTTATGTATAGTCTTAATAAGAACTGGTTTAACTTTGGAAGGAGCAAAATCATAAAACCTATTTACAAACCCAAAAGAATGATTGTATTGCGGTGGCGCAAATACGTTTCGAGTATCTAATGTCGGTTAGGATTTAGAAATATTTATTCGAAATTTAATTAAAACCATTGAATAACATATTCATTAGAAGTAAATTTCAAGCAAATATTATCCAATACATAACTTAATCTAGATATAGAAATTTGAAGCTCGACAATTCCTTTTTTTGCCATAGTAAAAGCAAACGAATGCCCTTGAAATAGCCTGTAGATTAAAAGCAAGATTTTTTTATAATAGATAATTTATGTTTTTACCTGGTAATATATTGGTTTATTCATGTCAAAATTCGACTCAACATCTATTTGTGTTGTATTGCCAACCTAAAGTTTAAAGTAAGATTTAGGGAATATATGTAAGTACATATACAAAACCAATTACTTTGAAGAAGGCTAGTTTAAATGGTTCAATAACCTGGAAGACCCTTTTTAAAGCATTTTAAGACTAGCAATTAAATCAACATAAAAATGCATGCAATATAACGAAATTACCAAAACCCGCAATCGAAAATGTCTCAATTGTTGAACAATGCATCTAATGAAGACCTGTGTGAAATACAGCTAAAAAAGTCATATGTCATTTTCGAGTAGATCTATTTTGATATATTTTTAATTTTTTTTAAAAAGTACACAATCGAAATTGAATATTATAATATTTAAAGTCACATTTAAAACCAGAGAAATTCGATGTTATTCGCTGTTCGTTATAGTCATTACCTCTAAATAAGGCTTATTTGGAATAATTTTGATCTGGTTCCCCGACTTTGATTGCCTACGTTCCAATAGAAAGGTGCTCTGCGAAGAAGCAAAGGAAATCTACAATAAATGAAGCGAATGCAAAAAAATTATGAAATTAAATAATAATTTCACAATAATACGGATGTTTTCATATATTTTGGTCTGTTTTGTCTGTTACAGTTGTTTAAAAATCATTTATGCCTATTCAACGTGTGATCAAAACTAAAATCATTCAGTAAATGTTTGTGCTGAAAAAAAGATTCGATTGTTTAGTACATACCTTTAATTCAGTGATAACAGTTTCGATGTCGGGATACAACATAATTTTTGCATATCCAGAGCGAACATAAATGTCGTGTTGATTAATTGTTTCTGTTAAGATAGATGTATAAGGTGCGTTACCATACTGACACATTCTGGTAACATTTTTTGTGTAGGTAACATCAAGCCAGAGTGTATTGTCTACAACTTTGTAACTTCCTGATCCATTTAATATTTTTACCTAAATGAAAAAAACACAGTCGATAAACATTATAATTAGATATAAGAGAGTAAAATTAAGATCCCCGGTCAAAAAACGCACCATGTAGTTATTAATCTTCTAAGACCTAACTTAATTTCTTGTAATTAGATTAGTCATTTGTGACACTTTACAGGCAAACTTAAGTTAAAGTAACTTACATTTTAAGCAATATAAACAATTGAATCGATTCAAGCAATAAAAAGGGAGTACTAATACAAAATTATTAAAGAAGATGACGTGTCTCCTACATCACTTAAAGGACACAAACGGAAATAAAATACAAACATACTAGTCCTTGTCCAAATCACAATCCCAAAAACAAAGTAAAAAATGTGGAAACTGGCAAATTTAGTAATACACGTGAACTTCCATCAAGGAAGTGAGGCCGGGTGCTCCGGAATGGTAATACGGAACTATTGTAAGTCAAATATATCCAGTACATGTTTGGATACAGTGATATTCTTGTGTCAACAATTTAATAGTAAACAGTTTTGCTTCGTTGTAGAAGCCATAGTGGGAATAAGAATGACAAATAAATGATTTGTTTTAGACGTTCTTTCAATTTAGAGTGATGGATAGTGGTGTAAAGGGTAGAAAAAATCTAAAGTTTTTATACTTTTTACCGAAGACAGAGTATTAAAAACAAGATGGTCAAGTAGTTCTTTAGAATTTTTGAGAATCTACATTTGGTTGATGCCAGACGTAGAACAGGCTTTTTCTGAATATGTCTGAAGGTCATTTTTGACGACTGTCAAAATTTGTTTTAGAATTACAGATAATGATTTGGTAGTACATTTAGAGGAACCTGCTATATATCTTTTCTCGTATGGATTTTTGTGAAGTTTTGGAAGTTTGGAAGTTCTCCTGTTTTAAATTGATACCAACAGACTCAAGTACTCTCCTATGATTGAAAATAACTTCATCTTTGGTAAAATTAGTTTTGGTATAAGTAGGATTCTCCGATATACTATCTTAACCAAGCTCCCTAAACAGTAATTCAACATAGAATGTCTTACAAACGAAAATTATGTTGTTAGAGCTTTATCAGCTGGGACAACAACATCCCTGTTATGTATGTCCGTAAGGATTGCAGAAATCTCAGGGTCCTTGAAAACTAAAAAAGGTTAAGTACCTATAGACCCTTTAAGTTTGGCAATCCTTGACTTTATAGTATTTCTAATTACCCTTATCCATTCGGATAAGGTATCAAGCTCTACGTCTTTTTATTTAGCCCAACCTCTAGCAAACTCTTCAACAGAATCCATTATAATTTTGAAATTCTCTCCCCAAGTAAAAAGTCGAGCCTTCCTGTATTTAGGACCTTTGACAAAAGATATCTTATATTAGTGTTCTCAATTATACTTAGATCACTTGTTACTACATGCCCAACTGGTTTATAAATATTTTGTGACGCTGAGCAAAAGCAGGTAGGTGGAGTAAAGTAATGAAAATTTAGGCACTGCAAAGTTTGTTTATAGTTGAAAATTTGGGATGCAATCGGTTTAATTTAATGTAGGAGTAGGAAACTAGAGGTGACAAGATATATTTTAAATAAGTAGGAACTTTAGATTGTACTAGTTTATTAAGTAGTATATAGAAATGGTAATAGTAATCTATGCCCTTGTTTGCTTAATGTAATTCAAGAAATTAGCGACGGGTGTCGTTCTGTTTATTGTGTTCCTGAGCAGATTTAAATAACCTTTTAAATGCAATATCCATGATGATAGCGTTAAGTTTAAACTCTGGTGTATAAAAATCTGTAGTAGTTTTGTATATGCAATTTTCTTGTAACTAAGACGGGAAAGTAGTAAAGAGTACAGTTAGGTTCGAATATGGTGTAAACCGAGAGGTTTCTGAAGGAATGGTAAAAGATTAGAAAAACTAACATCATGGATATTGAGTTTGTTTTAACTTCGATGTCCATGACTTTTTTGTTACGTGTAGTTTTGCTGAACAGGTAAAAAACATAAACATTCTCAAAACCTGGGCTAGAACGGTTTTCTACTCTTTCAATTTTATCGTTGCATCCATATGGTGAGGCATTGCCTAGTTCTCTCATCCAGTAATTCTCCCGTTGTTATCGGAATGGTGTACTCAAAATAGGACTATTTGTGTGGTGCTATATTTTTTGCAAAATTCTCACTTTCATAGACAGCACGGAATGGTCAGGTTGATTAAAAATGTTGTTAAATTAGAAACTTTGAAACAAGCGCAGGAGAGTGTTTTAATAAACATATGAATCATATCGTGTATTATCTTAAGTTTATTCATCCTGTTTGTTTTGCTAAGGTGTTCATTCTTGAATGATGAGCTCTCTACCAAAACGCTACTTGACGCATTCTAGAATCAAAGTTAAGATTAACAATAAAATAAAAAAGTTACCGATCTTGAATGTGTCAAAACAACCGTACAATTTGTCGCTTGCAAGATAAAATCATTTAAAAATAAACGTTTCACAAAATCAAGCGACAAATTGCGGCAAATAAAAGGAACAGCAAAATTTGCCAAATTAAATGATATTAAGCGAACATGAATTCATTTTTTCGGTAAACTAAAAAAATCCTCTTATACAGACCATACAAGTGGAAATTCTAACTACACCTGAATATTGAGGAAATATATATATAATTTTCTTTCAAGGAAAATCGCCAAGATTTTTGCATATATATATAAACAAGATTGCAATTCCTGACAGACAGAAACACTTACAGTCAGCATTGATGTGAAAATAAACTATAGGTGAATATTAGCTTAGTTTAAATTATTCTATCAAAACCTCTGTAAGTAGCTTCTTCTTCATCGATATTTTTTTTGTATCTAACGTTGCATAAAATTTTACTGTAATGTAATTTTTAAACAAGAAAAATTTATAATACTCACAAATGTTACATATGGTAACCCAGGTGCAAATTGTTGCAAGTTTGGCTCCAAAAACATACTAATTGAAGGTTTTCCAGATTGAGACGATTCAGAAATGAATTCAATTGTCTTTTCAGTTGTAACCGTTGTGCCTGTTGTACTTTCTCCTACCTGGGCAATGACGACGATACCTTTAAGTTGATCATTATATTTTGACTGTGGTATTGTTACACTGAAAGATCCATGAATCTATCAAAATACAATAAATAACAGATAACTGATTAATTTTATCATAAAAATCCTTGTCCACGGTAAAGAATTTTGCAGTTCTCAGTCCAAATATGCCTTTTTGTTTTTGTTTATTTAAATGACCGGATTATGACGTGTTTTTTTTTCTCAACTGTTGTCATAAGTCGCATTTATAGTTGCAATACTATTTTTACTGCTAAATCTAAACTTTATATAATTAAAATTGTTTCGACCATCAGCAATTACATTTTGATTAATTACAAATATGTAGGTGGTTGCAGTTTATTAAAAAGCCAATAACATTCATCTTAGTATTATAGAAGTGAAAACGCTCCAAAAAGTAGCACGCTTACACTGATTACTAAGCACTAAGCATTTTTTAAAATATGTTAATGTCAATTTTCATATATTTCAACCAAAGATTTCATAGAGACAAACTTTAAACTTCCTCTTAAAAATTAATACAGAAAAAAATTAATTTATACCATTGGCTATTATTCTGGTCTATCAATTTACAAAGTTAAAATAAATATCGCCATCGAAATTACATATAAAACATTTGCATAGTTCTTGACTAAAGTTGTTTTCATTTTAAACCAAAAAACGTGTGTTAAGTATTCACAAAAAGAGCTTAAGAATAGAAATAAATATAGATGCAATACACACATTGGTCAATGTTTGCATTAAAACTTTTCCATCAAGAGACTGGGCCTGAAACTTTAATGTCCCTTGAACATCTTTACCATACGAGTACCTGTTAAAAAAAGCAAAAAATCTTTTTCCTATTTCAATTTTAACAAAAGATGTTTACTAGGAAATATGAAATGATTCATCCAACAACTCAAACATATGTATTGAATGTTAAGAAACAAAGAATTCTTTATAATAATACTTGTTTTGTTTTTCTGTTACAAATTTGTTTTGTAACATGTTTTAGTTGTTATCAAATCAAATTAATTTTTTTTGGAACAAATTTATTTCACTATAAACTGCACTGACTTTCAATAAATCAAGACATGTTTTTCCCTTTCACGTGTTACATTTATATTAAAAAATAATAAATTAGACATATGGATCTTAAAGCTTTCGGATCATCATGAACAAAGAATTAGTTTACACTTTTAAAACTTAAGTACTTCCTTATTTGTTGATTTATTGGCAGTAGTTAAGAATTTTGGTAAAAGTAGACCATAAAGAGACATTTTGCTTTATGTATCTTTGTTTATTTTGGAAAAGGTTTCATAAATAATTTAATTTAAACTCAGGCTATTTAACTTTTAAGATGCTAAAAGGAAAATTACTTATTAGTTTATCTTTTGTTGGAACGGTAAGAAAGCTAGAAACGGTTTTCCCTGTTTAAATACATGATTTAATAAGTTATTTTTTATTTTACAAGATCGTTTTAGATTATATCACGCAAAACCCAAGTAGTTTAAGTAAAGAACTAATATGTTTCAGAAAACTGTCACAAGAATTCAGTATATAAACGCGTGAAAATTACATAATTCTTACCTTGCAGTGACATTTACGTTGATTGGTCCGCCACTACCTATTAAATATCTGGAAGCTGTATTTATTGTGACGTCATATTTAGGCAAAACTATAAAATAAAAAGTTACAAATAAATTTGATTAATAATATCCTGGTATTTAACAGAAAGTTATTACTGAGATCATCTTTCTATAAATGCTTCTAATGTTTTGCAAATACACTATTTTAACAAGAACAGGCAAAATATTTTTAAATTTCATATGTTGTTTGTTATGGTGTTTGATAATAATTGCATGTAAACTTATCGAAAATTAACTTTTATTTTAATATCCTTAATCAAAAGCTTAATCAAGAATTGACTGGTAAATTGTAATATTCGTACTAAGCATTCTAAAAATTTGTATAAAAGACAGACTATTTATGAATAAAATGAAACCCAATTTACCATATTTATGAACCTTGAAGGACTTTTCTTCAGTAAGTACACCCTGTAAAATACATTTGTAAAGAGATCACATATTAGAATCGAATAACAAATAAATCTGTCGAGTAGTTAATACTGGCAGTCGTTTTCTCTTTAAACAAGTGCCATCTGAAAATCTTTACTTTCTATGTAACATTTTTTATTCTTAAAAACTTAAAATGTTACTAGACAGACCCTACAGAAACTTCAACAACTTTCATCCTATACATGTTCACGACAGGAAAAGGCCTAATTAGGTGACAGCCAGGTCTTTAAATGCTACCGGTAGATTTTTAAAAAAGTCTATTACTCTAAAATTAAGCCATTAAATGAAACACAAACATACCAGTCCACGTTCAAATCACAATCTCAAACTATGAAAACTGTTATACGTCACATATTTTAAAACTTATCATATAATATATTAGACAGTTTTTACTAGTAAATTAGTAAAGAACATATGTAACTACAATATGTTACCTTTACATGTGTGTCGATCGTCCAATCTCCGTAAACGGGGTTAGGTCCTAGTTCGTATAACTTTGATATTATACCAAGTTTTCCACTTAAGCCCGTCCATCTTTGACTTAAACTTTTTTTATCATCCTGAAAATTATTTGTCATAGTTTTTTATTTGTAATATTTTAAAATAAAAACATTTGACTAAAACTTAATGGCTTAATAATATTCAAACAAACTGAAATGAGGATCAAACCCAAACATAGAAATTAGAGTTGTCTGAATTGCAGCTTTTGAAATATGTCATAAAACATTTGCAATACAACAAATTAACACAAAGCAAATAATCTTTTGAATCCAAAATATTTTCAATTTTATTTTAAACTATTCTAAATCATAGTGACTTTAATAAAATAATGCATGTGTTTTTTTCATTTATTTATTTACTTATTTATTTATTTACTTATTTATTTTGGTTGTATTGTATAACATTAATCATGAATATTAACTTACATATATAGCAATATCAAGTGGACCCTCATATGGTCTTAAATCCGGATGTAATGCCACGACCCTGAATTGAACTGTGAATATGCAACATAATTGAAATTACTATATTTTGATAAATTTTGAATATATTAGGTGACCAATAAATCAACATTGATAAAACAAAAAGTACACCATATTTCGAAATAATTGAACAGGTTATATCTCTGAAATAACGCGATCAAAATTAAAATATAATTATTTCATTTCAAAGTATTCATTGCTGAATTTGTCTTTGGTAAATATATCAATAATCAACGGGGTTCAATTATTACATATTTATATGTAGATTCATTTGGACATAGACCGGAATGTTTGTTTTTTATTAATTACCTTTTCGGGGGTACTTGTTAATAGAATTAATTTTAAAACTATTCAAAATTGAAGAAAAACACGTAACAATTTGCACTCGGCCAAAAGAAATTTGTAAAGTTACTCGTGAAGTCCAAATGATATAAATTTGATCCATTAATGCACTCGAATTGAAAAATAAACGCATGGAAAAAATGGTTTCAAATACAAAATTCGATTAAATAAATCTTCGTTTTCATAACTGTGTCAATAAATATCCAAATCAAAAAGTTTAAACGATAAGCGGAAAATATGTAATCGATTACCGCGTTGTTGGCAATAGCAACGCAACCAAAAACTATACACAAAAAATTAACGATAAGAACAGCAATAAAAATATAAAAATTGTTTGTAACAAAATTTTACTCAAGACACAAACTAAAAACGTCAATAAGACAAAATTAATCTTTGTTTATTAAACGCAAAAAATAGGAAAACACAGGGTTTAAATGGGTATTTTCCAATTACTATATGCCATAATTTACACAATTTACAAAAATATTTAAATGACAGAAAGATCCATAAATATATTTATCAGTACCTTGTACGACAAGACCGATAAAAAGTTTAATAAAGTAAGTACCTCTTTGTCCATTTGAATAAATAGCTTTATCTGTTTGAATCAATGTTATAACCCGCCTCTCTTTGTGATTAAAGGTTGTCTCTTTCGTAAATGATAATCCTCCAGTTGCTGTCAATGTCAGTTTGTATGTACCATATTGTAATGTCCAAGGTATCTGTAATGTCGGTTTACAAAATATTTCCATTCCAATTTTTAAATTAAAAAGAATCAATGAAAAGTGAAAGAAAAGATTTAGTGGAAGTATTTATATTTAAAGTTAAGATGCCAAATCGGCTTTAGGTGGAAAGACGATATTTTCATAAATAGTTAGAATCAAAGCAGTAGTGCTGCAGTAAAATACAGGTCATAAGATTTTTAATTTAATGTTATTGGTAAGTCATAACTTAAACCTAAGATCTTGCCTTTATTTAGAAAAATAATGCTTCAGAAAATTAAACATTGATTAAAATTTGATCACAAATAGCTGAAATAGTAGTAAATTCTAAGGTTAAAAACTTAGTTCTGATCTTGATCTCGTCTTTAAAAACATTTCAAGATCATTTAAAAGAAAACTCTAATACTGTAAAACTCCGTGTGATTATCACTTTGAATATTAAGATATTAAATTAATTATCATATTTAACCCAAGAAAATCAAGATTTTACATCAATTTTGTTTCTTGGTTCTCACAGAGAAGTGAGACTTTTGCATCGTTGGTCAATTTGACCTAGTTTAGATAGCAAAGCTACGAAAAATATGATTTGCAACGGTTCTTATAATGATATGCTTTGAAATTTTTCGAGTATTTTTGTACATACGCAGCGCTATGAAAGTAAAAAACACATTAATATTGGTCAAAAGCAAAATAAATCACAGCCATCAAACAGGGTATGATCCTTGCATGCTTAATGTGTTTAGAGGTTTTAATGCCTTGCTTTCTTTATTCTGTAACGTTGCATCAAAGAATCGTTTTATTTTGTCTTAAAACTTAAACGGATATGATTAAGAAAAAACACATAAAATGTCATAATTTCTCTCCAAATTCGTCAATCAATTGTTCCCATTAGTCCATTCCGTTTTTCCCTCAGACAGTCAGACCGTGTATATTTCAGGTGAATTTTAATGGGCATTTTTTAAAACTATCTCAGATTTCAGTACGTGCAAGTCCTATTTATTCAGCATGTACTTTAATCTTCTCATAACAAGCCATTCAAATTGTTCTGACTTCTTTCTCTGCTACTGTTCTACTGCATTCTGGTCCGATAGCCTTTCGCTGAAACCAATTCCCATTTCGTTTTTATAATAAAATTTTGTTCTAATGATTTTGATAATCTAAAGATAAATTTTAAAGTCATTAAATAAAAATTCCTTGAATTGTACATGATATAAGAGTAAAAAAAAACCCAGAATAACTTTCCCTTTTAAAGCTGACATAAACCTCAGTGCTGTATCGTTGAACTCCTCCGAAGTCAATCTAGGCAACCTATGTAACGCTTTACATGTTTTTGAATACATTAGATAGCGATTTACTACATTACCATATTATGTATCGGATAAAACAAAGGAAGTAGAAAATTCACACAAAAAAAATTTACCATCTCAAAATCCTAAATTTACACGCGCTTATACTGGTGAAAAAGGTTGTCTCATAGGTATAATTTGAAATCAGTCTTATAAAGATTGAAAATTTCATTTGCAATACATTCATCGTGTTTGACAGATGGTCGATCTTGACTATTAAGAAAGTTCTTTGAAGCTCCTTGCCGTCCAAACTCGTCCACAAAATTCGTAAACTTAATGGAAAATACCATGTATCACAACGTTTGTTCAAACGGAGTTTTTGTAAACTTTTAAGGACACAATAAACACTATACATGTAGTTATTTAATTTTTACCACTACTAATTGAACAACACTGCAATAGTTCTTTCTGCATATTGTGCAAAAACAAATTACAGTGTTTATGTCATTATGATTTTCAAGAACAAGTTATACAATAGTTTTATTTTAAGATTTAATTCCAAAATTTAGGACAACAAAATAAAATGACCTATTAAAATAAATTTTACTATAAACATGCAAGAACAAAAAAGTTGAAAAGTCTGTCCGAATATCAGAACTGATTTATATTGTAGAGATTTTAAACTTATTGCAAATGGTATAACAACTCTGGGAAGTTTTGGATGATTTAGAGGTTCATTTTAAGCAATCAAAATATAGTACAACCAGCTTACATGTGGGCGGTAAAACGAGATAAAATAAGGAAGAACACTTAATGAACTTAAGTTGTGTTATGATAACTAATAAACTCAATGTAAATAGATAAAATAGGTTGTAAAAAAGCTAAATCCATTCAACTTATAGCACTTAAATAAACCATTCTTATCTAGGCTGCACTTGCCTGTTTTATTGCCAGGTGGTTTTCACACGTGAGTCAAAACGGCACGTATTATAATATATGCAGTTTTCCGCCCGTCCATCTGTCCGTCTGACCGTTCGTCCGGCTTGTGGGCTTAACTAGTCCAACAGTTTCCCACCGATTGTGTTAAAATTTGGCATGCGTGACTGGGATCATTTTAGGATATTCAAATCCTAAAATAAAGCCCTTTGAGTGCCAAAAAGGACATAATGTAGAAAACACAATAACTTTTTATTTTTTGGTTTCATTCCTTTCAAATTTGGTATGATTCCATAAGAAGCTATACTGTTTAACATATAGAACGAGTTTTTATGTCGTGTTTCAATTTTGTTGCAGAATTTATGTTATGATTCTTTGTATCAAGTTTCTGGTATCTTGTGTTTAATTTCCATGTGGGTACAACTAGTATCACAGTTTACCACCGATTGTTGCCAAATTTGACAAGCGAAATTTGGGACCAAATGTTGATTGCAAATTGTAAAATAAAGATGCTGCGGGTGTTAAATTTTACAGGACTAACGGCCCTTTGAGTGCCAAAAAGGACATAATGTTGAAAATGCAAGAACTTCTTTATTTTTCATTTCATTTCTTTCAAATTTGGTATGGTTCCACAAGAAACAATAATGTTTGACATACAAAACTGGTTTTTATGCCGCGTTTGAACTTCAGTAGTAGTTTGCATATATTTTCTAATGTTTTGACATTGACGGGCGTTTATTGCCCTGCTCAGCGGTGCTCTTATTAAACATCAGTTTTAAAATCACCTTTTCATTGTGGCTGGTTGGATTGCACTCTTGCACGCATAACTATAATGTGTTTAGATGATATAAAAGGAATGGCCACTACTAAAATGGCCACAAAATGTTAATATGAGGTATCTTTATCATACAAACACGCACGCGCACTAACCTGTATCTTTAAGTCTTTGCTAGGACCTGAAATTCAGTAAAATATTCAAATACCTTCTAAATCTGAAGAAAGAAATAATATGTTTCACACTCTGTTAATTTTTTCTAAATGATGAAACACTGAACTTATAAATAAATAAATAGATATTAACTAAATTTCTTTCTTCGCCAGAAAATGCAATATAAAAGTGTTTTATCTCCGCATGGTTGGTATGACAGTCTTTATCATCAGCCTACATTGGGTTTTATACGTTTCTCAATTTGTCCACTTTTTACAGAAGATATCTGTCCATGATACTGGTATCAAAATAATCGGTAAAAGACTACGACAAAATAAAAAACCTTTCTCGCTTGCGGTCGACCGGGTCGAACTACCAGCGGTGAGACCCCTCGAGTTCGGAGGTTAACAACTAAATCACTCGGTCATCTTTGATGTTGAAATAACTATGCTTCTTGCAAACACGGGTGCTCTTTATTAATTTAAGATATATACTGTGTTTTTAATTACAAACAGTTTAATTCGGACAAAGAACTTTAAGTATTTGAATATATTATCAAGTTGAGTCCCATTACTTATTTTAATTTCTATACCTGCCCGAAATGAACCGTTAACATGACCAATCACTGACTTAGAAGAAGGAATGTTTAGTAAAGCATCAATATTAACATCAGTGCTGGAGTTGAATATAATCACGTTGACGTCCAAGGTTGATCCCGGAAGCAAATCTTTTGGAACTGTTATAAGGTATGATCTAAAGATATAAATATCCATATTCAATGGTAGAAAATGGAATAAATCAATTTGTAGCTAAAAACCATGTTCTTAGAATTGACCAAAGCCGGACTAAAACTTGAAACATTGAAATTTTATAATCCAATAGAAGAAAAAAGTTAGATGTTCCTAGCAGCAGCCAAAACAAAAGACAAACAGACTTAGACCATTGATTATTAAATTCCAATTTTTAATTGGCTCTTGATTCAAAGTCATGTGGGGAGATTAAGTATATAGTAACTTATAGTTAGATAAATGCGGTGGGTAAGCTGCTTATAACCAAATTAATTTTACCAAGAACTAAAAATTATTTTGTATCGTCGTAGAGGTGATAAAATTAAGTTTTGAGTATTTGTAATAAAATTAAACCAGTTTAACTGTCACACATATTTCAAACACAAACATACCAGTCCATGTTCAAATCATAACCCCCAATAAAAGTAAAAACTTTGAAAACTGGACAATTTAGTCATTCACATGAACTTCCATTAAGGAAGTGAGGCCAGGTGCTCCGGAAGGGTAGGCACCTTCTGTCTAGATAGCTACACCCGTCACATAAATGATAAATTGGATGAAATTCCCACAATGTTTATCAACAAAATACGGAACATGGTTTCTATAAGGAAGTCAAAAAACGTTACATATTTTGATAAGTATTGCCGTTATATTTGACTTCATTTAGATATTTATTTTATAAGGTTGATAATCTGTTGATAAGGTACATAAAATGAATGTTGTTTTACCCAATATAATTCATCTTGTAAAACTCCCGACTTAAATCATTAACATTAAGTCACACGATCACATCATTTTACAGTCAACCCAAAACATTACGAACACAAATATCCCGTATGTTTTGTTTTGTCAGTGTTTTTCTTGTTCTGTTTTGTCCTGGATGTTAAAAGAAGTAAAAAAAATACAAATAGCACCACTCCTTGTTTTATTGTTTGTGTGCCTTACGTTATTGGTTACGTTATAAAATATAAAATACAAATAGCTCCACTCCTTGTTTTATTGTTTGTGTGCCTTACGTTATTGGTTACGTTATAAAATATAAAATACATATTTTCAGATGCAAATTTCTTTATACAAGATTTACAAGCGAGACAATAAAGTTATAAACCTGTGCAATAGTGTTAATTTTTAATGAAACTTGAAGATATGTGTGTGAATGCTTGAACCTTATGTATAAAGCCTGCAACATGACGCATGTTTTTATTAAATAAAATATTTTCATTGACGTTCTATATAACACTTACCCGTGATTTGAATATCCAGAAGCCCCATACAGTAGCCATGGTATAATAAGTAATTTCAATATGTTGTCCTTAAAAGAGAGTGAAAAAGACGCTTTTAACTAAAAATTGTAGAAGACATTTTAATGCAAAAAATGCGCACTCATTATTGATCAAACTCTAATGTTATTTTTAAATAGTGGTTTCAAGTGTTATCTCCTTTTTTTCACATCCAGGATTAGAAATAACACAATCTAATTGTTTTGGAAAACGAACCTTGATTTACGAGGATTTAATTCAAATGAAACTTTTTGAAATAATTTAATGTATCAACCTTTTTTAATTTGTTAAGTCAGAAGGAGAAACGTAATTGACAATCACAAGATGTTGTTATTTTTCTGTCCCTCTAAATAGTTGACAAATAAAATTATTATACATGTTTATCCTTCTGTTTTCTCGAATTTGTTTATAACATGAAAAATGAGTAAAAGTGAGAAATGAGGGAAAAAAACAAAATGCCCAGCGAGATTCGCCGACTTTTGGCCAGCAAGCTGGAAAGAAAAAATTCCTCGTGCTAGGATTGGTCACAATGGATTCTTATCTAATATGTAAAAAAAAAGTTGTGATCCAAAACGCGCGCCTTAGACCACTAAGCAATCGATGTCCCATTTTCAATAGAATTGTTTTTAAAAATAAAATAACTTAATGTGCGTCTTAAATAATCATACTAACATAATAATATTGAAATATACGAAGAAATTACAAAATCAACTTATTGCGTTAATGATCGTCTTACCATTTCCAAGTTTAGAAAAAAGTTACAGTATAAATGCGTAGAAAAGGCTTTATATATTCTAGATATTCTTATCAGTGACCCAAACCTTTTGTTTAAAAGTTGTGGTAGTTTCTCTACAAGTTCAAAAAAATATCTCAGGTAAGATAGTAACACGCAAAACATATTTAGTTCTCAGTTCACAAGTCGCGATTATATCAATTTCCTAAGCTTTTGTTTGTCGATAATACTTATTGTCAAAAATGACGTCATGCAGAATACATCGACCAATCAAAACACAATAAAATCGGACATCACGCGCAGTTTTTATTATATTAAGATATAGATCTTGCATGAGTGTTTATGTAATATTGAATTTATTAAACGAGTTGAATAATTTTTTATGCAACGAGCGTTGGCGAGTTGCATAAAACATTATTCAACGAGTTTAATAAATTCAATATTACGTAAACACTCATGCAAGATTTTATTTATTATTTAATCCCATAAAAAACTGCTTTTTCACAGATTTAAAACTTGTCTTCCAATTATAAGATAACAGCTGATTGACCGAAACACAACAAGTTTACGTTACCGTGTACATGCGCCAAAAGTAATCCTGCTGAAATATTAAAAGTAAACAATAGTCTGTCCGCAGGATACAAAAACAAACAACATTTTCAATTTAAATACAATATATCTCCTTTTTGGAAAAAAAAGTACAAAAGTATCAGCTTAAGTTATGAATCAACAAACAGTGTGCCACTGTGAACTAGGTGAATTGTGTGACGTCATAGCGCGCGCACTCTGGAATGTCAACAACCTCGGGACAAGGATTTACAGACACATGTAACTCGGAATCGCTATCCATGATTATTTTGGCCCGTTTTTATTTTTAGGAACTGGTAATTTGTTTTGATAAAGATGTACTTAAATGTTTCCTTCGGTGACTGTTCCTGCAAAAGTGCTTTGGAATCCGACGTGTAAATACCCGTGCGTAGTGCGTAAGGATATAACCTAATTCACACGTTTTTATGACGTCACACTCATTCAATACGATTTTTATTGTATGACCGTATTACATGGATTATTGAGTAGATTATATAATAAATCCTAATATGACTCGTATCAATTTGAGTAGAGTAGAGTAATGGTGTGTTACATCCCAGTCAAGATTCTTTCACTTATTTCGAAGCGGTCAGTTCTGCGATGGTGGGAGAAACCGGAGTGCTAGAGAAAACCACCGACCTTCGGCAAGCGAACTGACAAACTTTGTCACACTAGGATCAGTCCCGAGTGGGATTATAAACCAGGAGGCGAGAGGCACTATGATCCGTAAGACCCCGCTTTAGACCACTCGGCCACCGAGGTCCCTTGTATTTATTGCAGATGTTCCGCTGCTACATTGTTACTTCTAGACATTATGGATTCAATCAACTTGACAGTAAACGATATTCGGGTTATATTTTAAAGATTTTCCGGAATTTTTATTTTTGTAAGAGACTGGATGAAAGACAAAGCCATCATTCAACGGAAAAGACGGTCGAGGGAGTATTGAGTTAAAGATTCCGTCAAAAACTAATAGTAAAAGAATGAACTATTATTAACAGAAACAAACTCACATTTTTAACCATGATATTATTTAGTGATTGAAAACAATTCCAACTGAAAAATGCCCTGTTGACGCATTGTAACAACCCGCAATAAAGTTATCTTTTATATCGTAAATAATATTAAAGTATTATTCATACATGTTTTAACAAATGGTTCCGATATGTCTCATTTGCTAACTGTAGATCACATTTAAGCATCTTATGCATGTTTTTAATCAATGGATAAGTGATAAGGTTTCTGGAAGCTTAACAGCTTCATTTCAGAATGCAAGGTCAATTCTTGGAACAGCCCCGGTAGCTAAATGGTAAAGCCACCGCCTCGAGCGGCATGCTGTCTCTGTAAGCTAGCACTTTCACAAAAAAGTCGCCCGAAGTGCGCAAGTATAAGGCACACACATGAATAACCTTGAAATAATCTTAAGATCATTTCAAGGATATGTCTCAATAAGCCGAGCCATTCGCCTATGGGAAAAAATGTCAAGAAACAAGGTGGAACCTTTGTAAGACCTTTAAACGCAACATCGACTTTAAGCCAAATGCAAATAAATCTTTGTCTAATGTGGCTATATATTTTCGTTTAAAATATTAAATGCGTTTTAAAAGAAAATGTTGTTAAAACTTATTTCTATTTAGTTTTTTAAGAACTTTAGAAAACTTAAAAACACGATTGTTGATGGTTGTATTTTTGTTTGACCTGCATCAACAATTTTTTCGGCTATTTTTGAGCAGACAAAGATTATCTGGAATTGATCTGAGAGAACTTTATATATGCATGAGATGTGCGGGTTATTTTGGCCTACCTATTACTGGTCTTCCCTAAGCGGAACTTTTGTAAAGGTCCTAGCTTTAAGAATCAACATGCTGTAGACAAGAAGATAATTTCACCAGTCATATTATCCCGACTCTGTGACTCTGTTTAACGCTAGATGAAGAAGTATTTTATGTGTATCTAAAACGTTTCTAATGTCTTATATACATGTATGATCCGGCTCGACTTTGAACCCCGACCTTGAGCTCCAAAGGCAGATTCTCTACCACAGAGCTACCGAAACAGTTGTTAAAACACAAATGGATAAACTCACCTCAGAATTATTTATAGGCGAATCAAATGTTTCCGAAAATTGTTGAGTTTGATTTAGAATACCTGATATACGTCTGTGGTTTAATGCAGCCGCTGCATTGCAGTGAAACTAGTTTTGTGTTTTATTTGCTTTAATTCAGTCCTGTCCAGCATCTAAAATTGGCAAAATAAGCGATGAAATATAGAAGTTTTGGTAGTCGACATATCTTTAATAGGTATGAATGGAATACGCTCTATGTGTTTGAATTAAAAGACACTGCTATTTTCATCAAAACTTTCGTATTTGTAGGGAAATATACGGAAAGTAACATTCTGAATTGTGTTTAATCACATTTTAACTGTTTCCAATTATTTCCTAATAATTTCTTTTGAACAAATTTCAAATTTTGAATTCAATAGCCTGATGTCTCAGCAAATTGGGAACCATCCTTTACTTTCTCAGTGAAAGCTGAAATACTGCTGAATAATGCGACTTTTAATATCATTATATCCAACCAACTAACAATTTTCCGGTCAGACACAAAGTAAAACTTATGTAAAGCTCACTTTACTTTTCTTTCAACATCCCGGCCTCCCCCCCGGTGAGGCTAATACTTTGCGACAAAATCTTAAGTTTGATGATTTCATTCGTCAATGGGCAATGTTTTTCAGCAAAGAAAACGGCGATTTAATACTTAATCAATAAAATCTAAACTATTGATTTTTATGACGTAAGAAATCTTCGGTTCCGGTATTAGTTAATCATTCATCCGTAATTCGTGCTTATCACTTCCGTAATAATAACCCTTATGGAACCCCGAACGTATCCTAATTTAGCAGCTTAAATCTGCCTTAAGATTGTGAATCAGAGCAGTGAGACGTAAACATTTTGTTAAAATTTAGGTTTGATGGGTACATATAAATGAAAAAGGAATACCTAACGAAGTATTGTATATAGGTAGTGTTATAAACATGGGAGGAAAACAATCTTTTCCGATCGTGAAACTGGATAGAGAGAAGATCGTTATAGTAACAGGTGGAAACACGGGTAAGCACAAAACTAATGCGACTTTATTTAACATGTTTCATCGGCTTGAATATCTAGCTTAATATTTCATAAATAATCGCAAGAAAATAGTATGTATATTGTATAGGAGTAAAATGTGTAACGGCGCACATTTACGTACTGCGTCTCTGGTGTTATTAAAATGTGTAGCAGATTGGGGCTTTGAGAGGGATGGATCAAGGCTTTGAAATTAAAGAACCTATTTACTTCTCAGCGCCGTTCTATTATTTAATCCAGTAGGTGAATAATGTTTTGAGGCTTATAATCAGTTTTCTATGTTTTGATAGTTTGTTGAGCTTGTGCTTATGTTAGAAATTTGAAACAGCACAAAATGTGTGTAGAAATGGTTAAGACAAACTAACGTTTTTTACTTTTATGTTTTCACGTGCAGACTGATTCCTTCGATTTTATATTGTATTTTGCCATTTACAGGTATTGGGTACGAGACAGCAAAATGGATAGCAATGATGGGAGCTACAGTTATAATAGCTTGTCGGTCTGAGGAACGTGCTAAAGCGGTAAAAACTGATAAATCTGGGCAAAATGTTAAATATAAAATTATTGTTACTTGTGTATTTTCTGAAAGTTTGAAACAATATTTATACGTTTAGAATGAATTGCGATTTAAAATTCGGTATCAGGCAGATTGAAATGATGTCACCTTGCATGAGTATACTCCCAAAAAAATCATTTCATGATAAGGTTCAGTAAATTAATGTTTGTATTAACAAATCTTAAAAAATTTATTTTATAACTGTTTGATTGGAGTTGGTTATCTAGATGTTCAACACGAAGCCATCAATACACAGTTTTATATTCAATATCTTGCCATTAGACTCCAATCCCAATTCTGCCACATTTATATGTGGTATGTATTTACGGCATATTTAAAACTACATTTAATAAGAGAGAGAGAGAGAGAGAGAGAGAGAGAGAGAGAGAGAGAGAGAGAGAGAGAGAGAGAGATATTAAATTTTGAAGATTTAACTTTTATTAATACTTCCGTCCAATAAAATACGGGTAAGACGGAAGTAAAACGTTACCTTTAGCGCTAAGTGATTTGATTGGATAAATTGTGTTTTACGTCCCAGCCATGATTCTTTCCTTTATTTTGAAGCAGTCACTTCTGTCTGAAGTAACCCAGCGACATTCGTCAACCGAACTGACAAACTAGGATCTAACGAAGCAAGGTTCAAATCTAGTCGGTGAGAGGCATAGTGATCGGTAAGCGCGCGCTTTTGACCACCGAGGCCCTTTGGGACTTTTTGAGATGTTAAAACAAATAGGATTAAAATTTACGTTTTGTCTTAACAGTTCTCGATTTTTGTGATTATTATCAGATTCATGTAATTGGTATTAAATATATATATACCGTCTTATATTTTTCAGGCAATAGAGAAAATGAATGAAGATTTCAAAAAGGAGAAAGAAAAAAGGAAAGATCTCATTGAAGACGAAACCCTAGCGGTTGAGTTTATGAAAGTAGATATGGCTTCTCTAAAGTCAGTTATGGCCTTCATAAACGAATTTAAAGAATCTGGTAGAAAATTACATTCTCTTGTTTGTAATGCTGGGATTGGATGGGTACCGCAATGTATGTATTCCTGTTACACAACTGTAGATGTGATTTAACCTCGCCACTTTCCGATTTGTAAATGAAATAAATTTACAACCTGGTTTATGCAAATAGATAGTCTATTAAATTAATATCATCCAATATTGAATGCTCGCTGAATGGCATCTTACTATATATATATATCGCGCGCGTGTGTGTGTTTTAAAACCGCTTCATTGTCAAGATTATGTGAACCATGTTGTTAAATACTACGAGAAGTATTTTGACCATTTTTGTGTTTCGATCAAATTTTGGGCAGATTTGTTTTTTTTTGTTTGTGTGGAATTCTTTTCCGAAGCACTTCTTGCATTTTGATTATTTTGTGGTTCGTAGTTTCTGGCTACGAAGTACCGAAATTTTTCAAACTTCACGCTTGTCTACCTTTTTAAGCTGTTACCTAATTCTAAATTCCCAACAATTCATTATATTATATTTATAAGTTTTTTTTACCTACGATAAAAAATAATAGCAATAATGATAATAATAATAATAATAAGTTCAACACCTTTATAACGCCGTAATCTGACTGTATACAAATAACAATCCTGGATCGCGCTGTTACCGTGGTAACTGTATTTTATTTTGATATTTTCAGCATATACAGAGGACGGAAATGAAAAGATATTTCAGGTACATATGTTAACTTTTTAGGTTTGTTTTTATCAGGTTCATGTCTAAAGAAGGAAATTTTAACTTAAAAACATGTTCTTGACAGCAGCCAACGTTCGTACTAGGAGCACAACATAGCTTAATGGCAGAAAGAGCCAAACAGGTCAAGATAAAAAGGTATAGATTTTATATTTGGACAACTGGTACTGAAAACTCCCGACCTTGGATTGTCACTGGAGTAAATATCGAAACCATCACCCTTAATCTACAACCTTTGGCTTTATTTTATTCAACAATGAACCATTGATAAATACACTCTATGTATGATAGAACATATATTATAAAGGTTTGAAGACGTTTGTGTCATGATATAAATACTTTTTCTTGTGTGTGCTGCTAATCATAGTTTGGATGTTAGTTTTAATTTCTTATATTGAAGTATAACGGGCTATCTTCAGTTTTTAACATGATGTACAGATAAACGTGTGTGTGTGTGTGTGTGTGTGTGTGTGTGTGTGTGTGTGTGTGTGTGCAGTAAAGCGTGCGTGGAAGCGTCTGTTACTTTAGTGTCTACTGCGGAACCACACGGATGCTGAGTACAACTTTCTCCTTTCTCATCTTTGTTTTAAAATCATTTATTAGAGAGCTCATACTAAGGGGTATTACTCAATACAAGTAAGGAAAAGGGTCTAAGAATTTTGGGGAAAAAACTATCTATGGTTCAAATAGTAAAATTGTCATTAGTACATTAGTACTTAAAGTTCTATTTCTCTATTGCAGACAAACTACCATTAGTACATAAGTGCTTAAAGTTCTATTTCTCTATTGCAGACAAATTACCATTAGTACATTAGTACTTGAAGTTCTATTTCTCTATTGCAGACAAACTAACATTAGTACATTAGTACTTGAAGTTCTATTTCTCTATTGCAGACAAACTACCATTAGTTCATTAGTGCTTGAAGTTCTAATTCTCTATTGTAGACAAACTACCTAAGCCACTTTTTGATAATAGCACACTTATTACCTATTATGATGAAGTCTGGAGAGGATTGTAGAATTGTTTCTGTGTCAAGTTCGGGTCATACCTATAGCTGTGATTTTGATCTGGAAAATATACAGGGGAAAAAGTATACTCCAGAAACTTTTGATCGTTTTTTGTATTATAGAAGATCTAAACTTTATCAGGTTAGTAACATTTTGTTGTTAAAACAATAAATAAATAGATAAATAAATAAATAAATACAATGTCTTCCATGACCCTAATAACCATTTGCCAAAAATATAATATTTACATTTGCTTTGCAACTTTACTATATAAACATGCTTGAGACATGTGGCAAATACGGTACAATAACTGACATTGATCACATGATCATTACACTGTGCGTATGAATATTTCACTCTCTGGACTATTTTTAAGAAGTTTCATAACAAAACAACAACACAGCCTGAGAAAAAAAAAATTAATTTTAAAATATACATTGAATTAAATACACAACGGAAAATTTCCAACCATCTAAAAAGTACCCTAATTTCTCCCATAATACTGAAAAAGTGTGTATGGTACCATCTGTTCTATAAATTTTATTTCCCAAGCTATGGAATTTCACCACCAGTTAAAACCACAGTTATAATTGAGTTTCACATTGACGAGTCTGGAGAATATGTATCTTAAAAACATGAAATACAACCAAAAAATTTTCAGAGGGGAGATATCTCATACAGACGAAAATAGCAGATGTTAAAAAAGAATATATATGCAACTGAGACGGTTAAATGTAAAAATGTTAAACCGCTGTTTTCAGTGCTTCGATAAAACTGACAAAAATCCAAAAGTTTGTTCAATCAATATAATAAAAAGCCATGGCTGGTCCTGAAGAGTCTGATATATGGTTCATGTTCAAACCTCTTTTAAAACGCACATTTGCCCGTTTTTATCCGACATATGCCATGCTGCAAAAGTTGAAACTAAATACACTCCTCGTTGTTTGCGGATGACGGCCATTCAGCATCTCAATGACCTGGGGTACGAAGCTCGGCACAAATTTGTTTATGTCGAACCATAAATGACAAGCTTCTCCCAATCTTACAACAGAACTGTCTCAACACAACAGAAAAAACGTCATAGTAACTCATTGTCAGAATTAACTCACCCTGCAAAAAAATTAAACACTGAATCAGCTGTTGTACCGCGCCTAAATGGGTCACAATCTGGGTCGCATCATGTGGTCAGTTCCACAAGTTCTACGAATAATAATAACAGAAACTATGACTTTCCAAAGCAGATTACATTTCCGCCATCCAATTAATTCACACCTGGTTTCTTCGTAGATTTCAATTCTCGCACTGCACTTTTAAATTTCCAAAAAATGACAGCGAGAGCGAGACATCATTTTCGTGTCAATCTTCGAGACTGTTCACTTGTTCGTCATCCGCCTTAGGAAATTCGTTTTTTTTTTAAATAATTTCGTAAAATTGCTATGAAAGTGACTAAATTATGTTTTATATAAAATGTGCAAAACAATGTGATGGTTACTAAAATATTTCATAATTTTTGCGTGTTCCGTGTTTTTTCATGTTGTACTATATTTTGTTTACATTGTTACGCTGTTCAAATAATTGACCCCGCTTCTCGTTGAAGGCGGGAAAATTCAAATTGATGTGACAAAAATTCAAAGAAAAAAAAAAAATTAATAATTAATATAATGTAAATATAACCATTGAACAGCATAGCTATGGTAGTTATTGGATTATAAATGCCATAGCTTTGCCAGGCAAACCAATCATAACGCGCTACCGCGCATTATTCAGTGTGCCTGGCAAAGCTTTGTCATTTATAATCCAATAACTGCCATAGCTATGCTGTTCAATGGTTAATTGACACGTACAAATAATCCTTAATATAAACGGGAAAGAAAGTTTGAAAACATGTGTCATTTAACTTGCTTCTGTTCGGTTTTTCTTCCACAGAAAATTCCGATTTTCGTCCATCATCCTAGATAAACACGAGTAAACAATATATCAAATTTTAAAGTCTTATGTATGACCAGGTCGGGGTTCGAACCCCCGACCCCCTGCTCTCGAGGCGGACGCTCTTCCACTGAGCCATCTAGGCGGTCGAACGTAATAGTTGTAACACTGTCAAATGTTTAGCATGTTTTAATGATATTTTTGTAATTAAATCAGTTTTTCCAAAATTAATTTTACTTACAGGTAATGCATATGTTTAGTTTAAATAGGCGGATTAAGAATTCTAATGTGACAGTTAACTCGCTTCATCCAGGATTTGTACAATCTGAGTTTACACGAGCATTTGAAGATCAAGGCCGGTACATGTTTCTATGGAAATTTGGTAAATCGTTTGGTAAGTTAATCGACATGTCATGTGTATCCTTAAGATAGCGTGCTTCAAAATTTAGGAAATACTAAACAATTATTATTGAACAAAAATGTGTTTTAAGTCTGTTTTGGACCCTATAAAACTACAACAATCATCCATTTGACATTTGTCCCAATGTTCATCCACTGGGTCCGCCGCGTATAAATTTAAGAATCACTGGTCCCGATAATTGTTTGTCTTTTCTCTTCTTGTCGCATTGTATGGATGATTAAACATTGACTTGTAATGTCTTTTTGTTGACAGTAATAAAATGTCTTTCTTCTGTTGAGAAAAAACAATATTGGCGGTGTTGAAAAGCCCTAAAAATTCGTTCGAAGAAATGCTTAGTCATCTAAACGAATTATTAACTTGCCCGAACGGTTTTGCTAAATAAATTCCTTTGAACAAACCGGACGAATTACTTTTTCATTATGTTTCATTTGACCCTTCCACGCCGCCACACACACACACACACAAAGAGAGAGAGAGAGAGAGAGAGAGAGAGAGAGAGAGAGAGAGAGAGAGAGAGAGAGAGAGAGAGAGAGTTGCAACTTACGTTTAAAAAAATCGACTCTATCTCAATATTTACAACAGGCATATCTAAGGATACTTTCCAAGGAGCGGAAACAACCATAAATTGTGTGGTGAATCCAGAGTTAGCTGGCGTTAGAGATGTTTATTTTGATGACTGTAAACCAAAGACGCCAAGTTCGGTAGCAAGGTAGGTATTCAAAACCTAAATACTCAAGTCACTTTATTCTTACTTTTCCCATTTCCAATCAGTTTCCTCACAATCAACATAATATCCGTTCTTGGTGTTTTTTTCAGTTGTTCATTTATATTAAGATGAAATTGATCGATTAATTTGCAGTGGAGGAAACTGAAGTGACCAATAAAAACAGCTTTTCAGCAAATGATATGAATATTGGAAAGCTGAAACCATTAATAAAAAACTTTTATCTTCGAAAAGCGATACAAATATGGCACATCAGAACATTTTCGGAGTGAGATTCGAACCTATGTGTTGAGAGACGGTGTTGCACTTACCTTACAACACTAAGCAGAACTTGTTTTAAAAGTGGATGCCTTCAAAATTTTGGTGCCGCGATGGCCTAATAGTAAATGCGTTTGTCTTTAAACTCGAAGCTAGAGGTTCAGCGCCAGTTGACAGCAAGTGAGAAAGGACTGTCCTTACCGTATGGACTTACTGGTTGGCTCGGTATCAGTATAATAGACTAAATGGTCTGTGATGTTTATCTGTGGCATTGCTGGTGAGTGTACTTGCACTATAAAGGTCGCCATAATTGAGCAGTAGCTATGCAATCAGAAACACTTGAACACCCATGCACCACATAAACTGTTGTTAAGATTAATCTCCGATATTGATAAAGAGTGTCCACTCACGAATAGCTGGAAAATTACTGATGTGTAACACAGCATTCAACCAAACCTAATATGATTTGTCTTTGTATATAATGTTTATGTTTTCATTTTTTCGTGTTGTGTTATGTTAGCTAGAAAATTATTTTAGTTACAATTTTTTTTTACAGAAATGAAAAATATCAGGAAGAGTTATGGGAATATTCAAAAGAAATATTAAAGGACTATCTACCGGAAGAAATAATAGATTGCATGGAAGGGAAAACGCTAAATGAATAATGATAATATTGAAAAATCGGTGAATATGACGACAGTAACCAGAAAAAGTACCGAAAAGTCATTATAAACGAGAATTATATAAATGTCCTATATAAAATTTGAATGTGCCATGCGCTTATTTTTAATTGCAATATTTCATAAACGTTCAAAAGTAGCACTTGCCAAATGTAATATTTATAACACTTCAGCAAGCCAGTTGTATATTTGACATAATACATAATAATCGGGCTTTAAAATACCTGCTGAAAAGGGTTGAGTTGAGTAATGGTGTATAACGTCCCAGTCACCTGCTGAAAGAGTAGCAGTGGCAGGTTTTTAATGGGCATGTATATTAACGCTGTTTATGAGTTATCTACCTTTGAAATTGATAGGTTGTAATCTGTTTATTTACTAGAAGATAATATTCAGGTATCCCCTAAAACTTTGATTTTTTTTAACTTAGTCTTTGTTACTCTTCTTTGGACAGTTGTAGGTCACAAACAATTCCTCTCAATCTCACTCTGTTTCGTAGAAAGTTCTTGTACTTTCGTTTAGCCACTGCATTATTATCAACATTATTATTGTTATTATAATTTTAATTTTATATTATTATTATCTTCTAAAAGAATTCGAACAAAACGAGAAGAAATAAAAATTAATCTGATATTTGAAGTATATTATTTGTGTGTTAATTTATAAAAAAATATTTATATGGATTCTTTCACACACACACACACACACACACACACACACACACACACGCACGTGCGCGCGTGATCCATAAGGCATCGATGTGCATGCTTTATACACACAGACGTGTAAACATTTTTGCTACAAGATAAACTTAACATTCCTACTCATACAATGCCCTAGGAAGGATTGCAGAGGAAGAAATTTGTATCCAAAAAGGGAAATTTTACCAACAACCGAGAACAAGACATAATAAAAGTGACCTGTAGAAACAAGAATGAACGTAACATTATATTCTTTTAAAACGCAAAAACTACTTGTTATAAAAGAGTTATCTCTCTTTGGCAAGAAATTCGTATGTGGTTTAACTTTTCAGTCAAGAATATTTCACTTATAACCAGACGTCACCAGCTATGAGTGACGTTGCAGAAATTTTGACCTTTGCAGTGTTCTCAGTGCAATGTGCAGGAAGGGTTCTTTTAGCGTGTCACACCTGCCGTGACACGAGTTTTTAAGGTCTTTCCCGATGGACCCCGTGACTATTATGTCTAAATCCCGAGTGCTTGTCGAAAAAAAAAACAATCGCTACATTTTTTAAAATCTTGGTCAGACCATGCTGGGGTTCGAACCACGAACTTCCACATAAGAAGCGGACACTCTACCAACTAAGCTACCATAGTAGTGTCTCTTCGGCAGGGAGCTAACAAGTCTGAAAAAGTGCTAAAAGCGTATTGAAATCAGAAGTTAAGAAATAAATGTAAGAAACTACTTGCACTTGAAAAACATGTACTCAAAAAAAAAAAAAAAAAAAAGCCAACGCCATTGTAATTAAGAGCAGTCAAACAAAAATGTCATCCCTCCCAAAGGGAGAGAGAGAGAGAGAGAGAGTCGCTGTGACCACTGATCCTAAAATATCTGACTTTGGACGGTACTGGCATTGTTATGTGTTGTTATATCATTGGGGTACTGCTTGATTGCACTGAACATTTAAAATCATAATTTTAACAAACGATGCAGTAAAAATCTAGATATATTATTGGTAACTTTATTATTATTATTATTATTATTATTATTATTATTATTATTATTATTATTATTATTATTATTATTGTTGTTGTTGTTGGTAAGAACTATTATGCTTTAAGACCGCTAGTTAAAGAAGACTATTTGAATAAGCCCGTCTGATAAAACAAAACTATCGCTGTGATATTAGTTCAATATTCCATACAGAATTCAGAAGATCATCATTATTCTTACATACCAATAGTTTGAAGATGGAGTTTATAATTTTGCAATATACACGAGGAAGAATAATGAAATAGCATTATATATTCGATGAAATTATAATCGGTTAATAAACCGGAAGTTTTATCAATAAAGTTGATATTGATCTGTCAATAAAAACAACCCCAAATTTGTCCGACTTTTACATAAGTTTGATGTTCTTCTATCTTTAAAACATTGCCATGACGTCATCCGTTGTCTTTTTTGTACATTAACTGGCTTTATCGGCATTAATTACCTGTAAGTGTCCAATAAGTTAAAGTATCTGTACATTAACTAACCGAATGGACAGCCAGAATGTACAGATATATCAACTCATTGGACAGTTACAGGTGAAGTGTTAAATATAAACAGAAACACACCATAGAAGTTTGAATTCATTTAATTCTATAAAAAAAATAAAAATTTAAAAAAAAGGCGAAGAAATGTATAAATTCCTTTTTTTCATTCGTAATTTCACTTTTTTATGTAAACACCTCTTAATTCCACACGAATATTAGTTTTCCTTCACAGTTTGAACTTAGAAACTCAATGTAAATGATATATTTCCGAAATCAACACAGATTTGTCTCCCTTAACCTATTTGGTTTTTCATTTCACACAGAGTTTATTTTTTTTACTAACGGACTGAAAACAAATATTAAAAGATCCACACTGTAAAATTTAGTAGCAAGCATTGACTGATTTTCTCCTTCCATATCTCTGTTTAATGGGGGTTAATTTTGACTTAGTCAAAATATGTCTACACTATCTGATGACATCTTAACCAATGAAAGCACATGGCATATTTCATAGCCTTGTATGAGCAAATCACAAAAAACATGTATTTTGTGTTACTGTGACTGACAGAATACACTTCACTAAACACACTAAAGAATTACCTAAAACTGTCCTTTAAGTTATGAAAAAACCCCGTAACCTACAACTCTCCATTATTTCCATAAATAAATCAGATTTATGTTCTGTCATTAAACAAACCTTTGGTTTTTCTGCCTAATAATTCAGATGATCTTGTTCTTTCTATAAATATACTTGATATTGTTCTATTTATAAATAAACTTGATATTGTTCTATCTATAAATTAACCCGATTTTGTTCCATTTATAAATAAACCTGATGTTGTTCTATCTATTAATATACCTGATTTTGTTCTATCTATAAATAAACCTGTTATTGTTCTATCTATAAATAAACCTGATGTTGTTCTATCTATTAATATACCCGATTTGTTCTATTATAATATGCCTGATGTTGTTATAACTATAAAATATACCTGACATTGTTATACCTATAAATATACCGGAGTACATGTTTTTGGTAACAAATTACTTTATTTCTTACTAAAACAATTATTTCAAGATAAACCTTCATTAAATACTTCTTTAATGCTTAAGCGGGTCTACATGTGATTTACTTTATTCAGCAATCATGCATATGCTAACATACACAGACATTTATAACGAAGCAATGAGGTATTGATTTTTGTTATATGTGTATCGTATATTTTGTTTATGTTAAGTTCTTTTCTGTAATCTTTAATTTTTTCTATTTTAATTAATTAATTTAATTAATTTATTTATTTATTTATTTAGATTATTTTGGAACAGTATGATCATTTTCAAAAAAGCTGACTTTTTCAATTTTTCATTTTATCATAGTATTATTGACTGAAAAAAATTAAGCTAATTCACAAATATAAAATTTAATTAAAATTTAAAGATATTGGTTTTATACGTATAAATTATTAAGTATATTTAGCTGTTTTTTTTAAATAGCAAAATAATTTGTTTTATCATTTTGTGATCTTAAAGAGATTAATCAATGGATATTGGGCCCACGAACACTTTAATCCACCACAAAATGTTAAATTTAAATGAAACGATGAATTACATGTTAAAAATATATATTATAAAATTTTTGTAACGGTTAATTGAGATATAAAATATACATATTGATTTTTATTATAAAATCTTTACTTTAAACATTCGCGGATATATATAATACATAAATAGTATCGATTAAACTACCTACAAATGACATAAAATATCGAATTTTGGCGGGTTATAGATAATTTAAGTGAGCTTTTTTCGAATTTAAAACACGAATGCCTTGTCTTAAAATTCATCCATTTGAAGTTGCTGAGGTTACTTTGATATACATTTACATATAAATGTGATGCTTAAGTTGTGACCTGTCTTTAATAATAATGACATTTTTTCTGTCGGATCTCCATTCTTAATATTTACTTATATCAAAAATATTTCTTTATTTACCCAAATTCAATTTATGTAAGACATGCTAAAACGCCTTCTTCTATTAAATCAAAGTACTGAAAGTACTGGAAAGTGGTTAGCCTGTTAGCTCGGAGTGTGAAGTATCTCACTTTTCAATAAAGAGTTAATTATTTATTCCAAGTAAATTGCTAAGATACAAACTATATTACACCTTTTTAATGTTTTTGTTTTAATTTATAAACGAACCAAACAAAAACTTCCTTTGAAAGTTATAATTTTAATATAATTTCAAATTAATAAAACAAAATATTTACTTTACAGCATTTAGCACAGAATGGGGATTAAGTCAGGGCTTTCGCCTATCTCCATTGCGTCCAGTTTTCCCACTTCGAAGCTAACTAAAATTTGCTTGGATACGAAATTCTAAACTGGAGTTGATTGAATTATACTTATCGAATCGAATATTGAAGCAGTTACTGAGTTATGTTAAGTTGAAAACCTTTGTTTGAAAGACCTGTCACGAACGGAAGAAGCGACCAGCTGTCCTGAAACCTGGGGGGGGGGGGCACTTATCTTCGCCAAGCGAGCTGAAAACGATTTTATTCCTAGTTTCGGTGATTTCCACTAAGGTAGCGAGAGATTTAAAGGGCTGTGCTTAAGTCTACTACACAACAGGGGCCCAATATCTATAATTTACATTATCTTTATTTATTTAAATTCTCCAAAATAACGTTTGTACAGCACATTGACTAGGGCTTTTTCAAAAATTAAAGTTAAAAATCACCGTACTCTCTCTCTCTCTCTTTCTCTCTCTCTCACCCAAACACACACACACACACACACACACACACACACACACACACACACACACACACACACCTGCCCACACACAAAAACTTTGAGGTGAAGAATAACTGAACGGATGTATTTGCAAAATCTCCTTGGTTACTGAGGATGTCGAGTTAATCATCAAGAACTACTAGGGGACCAACTTAACGGATGTATTTCACACAAAGAGTTACTTAACCGACATGTAATCTTGAAAAAACTAGGAGAAATCGTAGGATTGTTGTCCATCCTTTAATCAGCTTGACCTTCTAGTGTTTATGAGAAGGATTGTTTGAGGGAAATTAAGAAAATATATATTAATTAATTAAAATATTGTAAAAAGCAAAAATTTATAAATGATTGAAACACAACTTCACATCAACAGCACAAACGCATCTACATGCACCTACTCAAACTTTAAGCAAATTAAAAAAAAAAAAAACATAATAAAAACACCTACAAAGTATTTATATCTACAACAAACATACTAATCCATCCGATAAAATCAACAGTCAAGTAAGGACTAATTTCTAAAAATTATTTTTGTTTAGTAAAAAATAAATATAAGACATTGGACTTTAAAATTGACATTGTAAAACACAGATTTAAATCTGTTTTTCACAACAAAAATAGAGAAATGCGTGCAGAATCTATTTAAGAAGCAAGTTACGTGCTGAAAACTATAGCATTGACTGATTTTCTCCTTCTATATCTTTGTTTAATGGGGGGTAAATTTTGACTGAGTCAAAAATATGTACACTATCCGATGACATCTTAACAAATGAAAGCACATGGCATATTTCATAGCCTTGTATGAGTAAATCACAAAAAACATGTATTTTGTGTTATTGTGAATGACAGAACACACTTCATTAAACACACTAAAGAATTACCTAAAACTGTCCTTTCAGTTATGAAAAAACCCCGTAACCTATAACTCTCTTAATTCGAACAGTCACCCGAGTTCATGGTATCTGATTATAAGATTCCTTAACTCGAACGGTCGCCTGAGTTCATGGTATCTCATTATAAGATCCCTTACTTCATACGGTCACCTAAGTTAATGGTATCTGATTATAAGATCCCTTACTTCATACGGCCACCTGAGTTAATGGTATCTGATTATAAGATCCCTTACTTCATACGGTAACCTGAGTTCATGGTATCTGATTATAAGATCCCTTACTTCATACGGTCACCTGAGTTCATGGTATCTGATTATAAGACCCCTTACTTCATACGGTCACCTGCGTTCATGGTATATGATTATAAGATCCCTTACTTTATACGGCCACCTGAGTTCATGGTATCTGATTTTAAGATCCCTTACTTCATACGGTCACCTGAGTTCATGGTATATGATTATAAGATCCTTTAATTCGAACGGCCACCTGAGTTCATGCTATCTGATTATAAGATCCCTTACTTCATACAGTCACCTGAGTTCATGGTATCTGATGACAAGATCCCTTAATTCAAACGGCCACCTGAGTTCATGGTATCTGATTATATGATCTCTTACTTCATACGGTCACCTGAGTTATGGTATCTGATTATAAGTTCCCTTACTTCATACGGCCACCTGAGTTATGGTAGCTTACGGCCACCTGAGTTTATGGTATCTGATTATAAGATCCCTTACTTCATACGGACACCTGAGGTCATGGTATCTCATTATAAGATCCCTTAATTCGAACGGCCACCTGAGTTCATGGTATCTGATTATAAGATCCCTTACCTCATACGGTCACCTGAGTGCATGGTATCTGATTATAAGATCACTTAATTCGAAAGGTCACCTGAGTTCATGGTATCTGATTACAATATCCCTTAATTCGAACGGTCACCTGAGTTCATGGTATCTGATTATAAGATCCCTTACTTCATACGGCCACCTGAGTTCATGGTATCTGATTATAAGATCCCTTAATTCGAACGGCCACCTGAGTTCATGGTATCTGATTATAAGATCCCTTAATTCGAACGGCCACCTGAGTTCATGGTATCTGATTATAAGATCCCTTACTTCATACGGCCACCTGAGTTCATGGTATCTGATTATAAGATCCCTTACTTCATACGGACACCTGAGTTCATGGTATCTGATTATAAGATCCCTTACTTCATACGGTCACCTGAGTTCATGATATATGATTTTTAAGATCCTTAATTCGAACGATCACCTGAGTTCATGGTATCTGGTTATAAGACCCCTTAATTCGAACGGTTACCTGAGTTCATGGTATCTGTTTATAAGACCCCTTACATTTTACAGTCACTGAAAGCATGGTAACTGAATGGTCACATAATGTATATAATATACTTACACAATCTGATTATGAAACCATTTTTTACACAATTTAAATCTACTGTTTAAGCCACTGTGTTTATTACCGTGATTTAAACTTAATTATAAAAGAAAATCCCGTAGCAGTAACAGTTTCCATTCTACAGAAGTAGTTTATGGTAATGACTTGGTGACATTGGAGATAAAATTTCATTTTAAAGTTATGTTATTCAAAACATAAATGCATAATTTTTTTTCATTTGAGTTGATAAGATTAGAATTGCTTCGTTGAAGGCTCAATAACCGACTCAATGAATCTGTCTAATAACCATAAATGGAAAACATAGCTTTTATTTTCAGAAGCCGTTTGAGAATCTTTAACTCATAGCAAACTAGTATTTAAATGTTTCGGATTATGTAGACTTTGAGTCAAGGGGATTTGAGAGAGAGAGAGAGAGAGAGAGAGAGAGAGAGAGAGAGAGAGAGAGAGAGTTCGAAAAAAGATTTTTTGATTGCCTAAAATGGTACATATTGAATTTGGAATTTCTGGTTTAAGAATTCTTCTTGGATGGCAAATCTATTTCTAATTAAATTCAATTAAATTCTTAAAAACATAAAATGCTACAATGACTAAATTGTGTGAGTTGTCTTTGATTTGTACATGTAAGTATGTAATTGTCACTGAAAAATAATCTACTTAAATACTTAAACATTTAAACATTAACAACATGCTTCTTTTTATCTTAAATGCATCAACCACACATCATAATTTGCTCTATTTATTTTTATAAAAATACACATTAATGCATCCTAAAATGTCTTTTCTTGAATTGACACATATTGATACTTTTTATTATCGTATTGCTGCTTCTAGAACAATCATCGTTGTATGAAGACATGCAAGTCAATGTTATAGAAAAAATACCGTGTGAAAAATTTTACTAAAAGTTGAGAATTTTACTCATCCATCATACGCTTCATATCACGTGTTATCATAATTCGCTATTAATTATAAGGTCAAAAGGTCACACTTGACTTATCGAATATTTATGAAAACTCATGTCATCTTCAGACGCGGAATCAAGATCAGTTCTAGACAGGAATCTAGGTGGAATGTTCATTAGGCCATCTTCTGCTAAACCTAATGCAAGAGAAGCGCGGTCAAAAGAATCCTGTCTTTATCTGAAAATCCTTACACAATGTCTGTTCAAAATTATCGTTGAACATTCCTAAATCAAATGTAGGACTTTCTTCCCTGTAATGGCTGTCTGCAAACTTGTTCAGGGACAACTCGGTAGGTTTTAATGGCAGATTATTAGCAGAAATGTCCCGCATTAGAGATTCTCTCAACTTTATATCGCGCAGAATCACTGTGCAAAATATTGGTGTTGTGATTGGTTGACTCCAAGCTAATATTGTTAGAATTTTGTATAACATATTTGGCTGATAAAAATGAATATCAACAATTGTGAGAAGAAACAAAGGATACCAAAATAATACAAAAGATGTCACCATAGAAACAAGTATTACAATTCTTCTTAAATGAAACTGAAGATGGGACTGTTTTCCTAGAATATTTGAATACCTCTCAGAACTTTTCTTTGAAACAAGTTCCTCTGCCTCGGTGCATTGCGCAGATTGAAACTCCCCGCTTATTGACTTGTGAATATACTTCCATTTTATACTTTTAGTAAGATGAACAATTCTACGGTACATATGATAAAAGTTGTAAAAAGCTAAAACGATGGCAATCGTGACTAGAATGATCCACAAACTATGAAGGACAAGGCTGTTTGGTTCGCCGTACTTAAAAATACAATTTCCAATTTCTTTGATATAAGCAGTGCTAGATGGTATTATAGCTACACCAAGGTTTAATAAAAGACTTATAAGCCATATAATAAATATCCCAAAAATGACACAACACCTGTCTGACTTTTGTATATCTCCGTTCATCAGTTCAGTACTCTTCATTCACAACCAAAGCCACCAAATTATACGCCGATGTTGTCATTAGAAACACATATGAAGATCCTATTAGGTTACAATATGGAGTTTCAGTCGATTCTAGCAGACTGTATCCATATTGAAAACAATAGAGAGATTTCAGAAGATCAAGAAAACAATGGTGGCATAACACAGCTAACGATGCCTTCCGAAATCCCCGACACACAATCATAACCAATAAAGCACAGAGGTTTCCGGATGTGCTGATCAATCCAACTGTCAATAAAACAATTGCTTCCTGCGGCGGATATGAGTCGTGTGTTGAAGAGTTTGATGACATTGATAATTTAGCGGAATATATCCAAAGCCAATATTGATGTTGATGATTCGTTCTTTAAACAGTTTTTAATTTTATTTTTCTCTTTCAATATTTTATTACAATAGTAGAAGAGTTGGACGTAATTTCTACTATTCAAAAGCTGTAATAATCCTTGTTCTCCAAAAGCTGTAATAATCCTTGTTCTCCAAAAGCTGCAATAATCCGTGTTCTCCAAAAGCTGTAATAATCCTTGTCTTCCAAAAGCTGTAATAATCCTTGTCTTCCAAAAGCTGTAATAATCCTTGTCTTCCAAAAGCTGTAATAATCCTTGTTCTCCAAAAGCTGTAATAATACTTGTTCTCTAAAAGCTGTAATAATCCTTGTTCTCTAAAAGCTGTAATAATCCCTGTTCTCCAAAAGCTATAATAATCCTTTTTCTGTTATGATTCACTTTTTTCGCTTGCGGTACTGATTTTGTTACGCTTAGTTTCTAAATAGAAAACAAAGTTATATCAAAATTAAAATTTCAAACTTATTTAAAACGATTCCTCGTCTCTTGCCAGAAAACGTTTATTCAGAAAAAAATAGTTCATTGTGTTCGAACAACATTGTACTTACTGTTAAATACATTTATACGTTCATAAACAGAATCAATGAGATGAATGGATTTTTTTGTTATAGTATTTCATTGTGAATATATAAATACAGGTAATTTATATGGAAATGTATGTTATTTTTGTGTAAATTTTGAAATGCACAGTCGGGGATAATTTACTTTCTACACTCGGCTTTGTTTGATAAAATCGATCTTTATAAATAATAAAATAAACAATTGTTATATCATTCAAGGACAATAAATAATTTAAACATTTTATGAATCGATCTGAGAAAATAACATATTTATTTTAAAAGGGGGTTACACAAAGAAAATGAACATGTTCTGTTTGTAAAGAAAGGAAATAGATATGTTGTGTTAAATAAATAATCTCAGTATTTACAAAAGTTGCCAAGAAAACAAAACAGTTCGATATGCAGTGTGTATTGTACGATATCTCAAAAGCATTCGACTCAAACAATGAAATCAATATAACATCCCTTCAGAGTATTTTCTGCAGTTAGAAATATATAATTTCAATCCTAAAATGCGTGACGGTACGCTGATTTAGTTAGGTATCTAAGGTACTTACTGATGGCTCAGCCAAGGGTTTGTCAGGATTCTAACGACGACTAGATAAGAATTTTTTGATTTTTGGAAATAAGAAAAAAGTCGCATGAGACTAGATCTGGAGAGTATGATCTGTGAGGCAAGACGGTAGCCTTCTCCGACTTACAAAATTGCTTCACTATCTCAGATATATGTGGAACATTATCGCGAAATAAACGAACATGCCTACATCCTGACACAGTGCGTTAGAGAAAATATTTCTTGAATTTTTTTATATAACATCTCGGTAATTCCGACTAGTAATACTTTTACCCTTCGGCACCGGAATTTGTATGACTATTCCATCACATGAGAAGAACATGCAATTTAAAACCTTCTTTTGGCAACTACAGACTTTCTACCGTGTTTATTTAACAAATTTTGTTTCAAATTTTTCTTACTGGTTCGAAATAGTAAATCAATGTTTCCTCACCAGTAACAATGTTTGTAAATTGTCTTGGATTAAATTTGGGAAACATTTTGAGCAATTGCTTAGCGGTTTAAACCCGTACCCGTTTTTGGTCATTTGTCAATATATGCGGGATCCATCCAGCAGAAATCTTGTGTACATTCAAAAAACGCTTCAAAATTAAATGCATCTGCGAAAGCGATATACCAGCAGCTTTGGCTGTATATCTGTCATCACTTTCAATTATTTTCCCGAATTTAGAGACATTTGCCTTGACTGTTACATTCACGGGTCGGCCAGATTTTGCTGCATTTTTGATGGTCTTTGTGCCAGTCAGACATTTCTTTCTCTACCAACGAACTGTCTCATAAGAGACCTTATCAGACCTATTAACTTCCTCAATCAAGTAAATATTGGTATTACCAAATGACTGAGTTTTGTGCGAACATTGATATAAGCTCCAATTTCTTCAGTATTCTAAACACCTTTTTCCAACTATTTTTTACAACATTGGTCAACGACTGGCTCTATTGAAATGATTTTAATGTTTAAAAGAATGTGGAGCTGAAGACGCACGTTTACACAGTTGGAGAGGTTAAAGTATTCAAAGGGTATCATCATCAACGAAATCGTGCAAAGCGTTATCGCGATGTGTTACAATACACATTCCATACCAAACAACCTTCGTGTAAACGCATATATGTACTGGTAGGTCTTGTCATGTAACAAACACAAATTTGTAATTTCCGAGAATATGAATAATTGGCGTTATTGGAAATCACGTCAAAATCACGTCACGATGAGAAATAACGTCACCTCGTAGAATCATTTCAGAACCCATCCTCTTTTTGTTTTGTTTTACTTGAACCCAAGATCCCTGCAATCAAGATTTATGATAAATAAATTAAGATACGTTTAATAACTTTAAATATTGTTACAACCAACCAACTGACTCTAGACTAAACAATGATACGACAGAAAGTATATAAAGGCTGCAACTCTACAAATGATGCATTGAATGAATCGTCATAAAATAATCAGTGTAAAATTCAAACAACGAAACTATAAAAAAATTTTGTGATTAAGTTATGATTAAAATCGTATAATTTCTTTTGATTTTCAATAAATCTACTTTTTTATTATAATTTTCTATTTGAATTGTAGACTGAATTACTGGTAATACCTACATTTGTATTATCAATCGCTGTCAGTTAAAATTTGAATATAACAATGTCCTAGTCATGAATTTGAAATATTTCATATAAGTAACACACGGGCTACTCACTATGCTTAATATTTACCCATATTAAAGATGCTCCTTTTATACAAAACCAAGTCTGTTGTAAACCAAACAGTTAGTGATAGAGATAATGTATAAATGTCTGGGGGCGTACTTTTCTTGGTACAGGGTGATACAAGTTTTATGAGTAGTGATTAATCTCACAAGAAAAGTATGAATTGATAATAAATAACTTTAATGCACAGCACATTCAATGTCATAAAGCATGACAGCATTCATAAATAAACAAAAACGCCGTACAATAGAGCCAAAAGGTGACAAATAGTGACAAAAGGACCAAATTTATTTGTGTTTCAAACTCTGCTATTTAAATGACACATCTATGGTGTCCGGTAAGGGCCAATTTCATCCCTCATTCCTTCGCTCCTTCGTCATTGAGATGTGGTAACAGCCCAACAAATTCGTAATTGAAGAAACAAAGACATGAATGTAGCTTTGTTATTCCAACATAGCATGTGTTAAAAATAAGACAAAGTTTTGAAAATGCCATTAAACCTTGTTACCAATAAAATTCAGTCACGTTTGTTTGTATAATCTTGCATTTTGAATGGAACTTAGTAAGGACCCATTATCCGTAAACAAATATACCATGACTTATGTCTGTGTTAACTCACATTCTTTATGGAATCTAGATTGGGGCCATAACCCATAATGCCAATCAGATACCATGACTTATGTCTGTTATAACTTGCATTCGTTATGTGATGTAGATAGCGGGCATAACCCGTGATACTATGATAGCGGGCATAACCCGTGATACTATGACAGCGGGCATAACCCGTGATACTATTAAGATACTGTGACTTATGTATGTTATAACTTGCATTCGTTATGTGATGTAGATAGCGGGGTCAACCCGTGATACTATGATAGCGGGCATAACCCGTGATACTATGATAGCGGGCATAACCCGTGATACTATGATAGCGGGCATAACCCGTGATACTATTAAGATACTGTGACTTATGTATGTTATAACTTGCATTCGTTATGTGATGTAAATAGCGGGGTCAACCCGTGATACTATGATAGCGGGCATAACCCGTGATACTATGATAGCGGGCATAACCCGTGATACTATGACAGCGGGCATAACCCGTGATACTATTAAGATACTGTGACTTATGTATGTTATAACTTGCATTCGTTATGTGATGTAGATAGCGGGGTCAACCCGTGATACTATGATAGCGGGCATAACCCGTGATACTATGATAGCGGGCATAACCCGTGATACTATGACAGCGGGCATAACCCGTGATACTATAAAGATACTGTGACTTATGTATGTTATAACTTGCATTCGTTATGTGATGTAGATAGCGGGGTCAACCCGTGATACTATGATAGCGGGCATAACCCGTGATACTATGACAGCGGGCATAACCCGTGATACTATTAAGATATCGTGACTTATGTAAGTTATAACTTGCATTCGATATGTGATGTAGATAGCGGGGTTAACCCGTGATACTGTGATAGCGGGCATAACCCGTGATACTATGACAGCGGGCATAACCCGTGATACTATTAAGATATCGTGACTTATGTATGTTATATCTTGCATTCGTTATGTGATGTAGATAGCGGGCATAACCCGTGATACTATGACAGCGGGCATAACCCGTGATACTATGACAGCGGGCATAACCCGTGATACTATGACAGCGGGCATAACCCGTGATACTATAAAGATACGTGACTTATGTATGTTATAACTTGCATTCGTTATGTGATGTAGATAGCGGGCATAACCCGTGAAACTATGATAGCGGGCATAACCCGTGAAACTATGATAGCGGGCATAACCCGTGATACTCTGACAGCGGGCATAACCCGTGATACTATTAAGATACTGTGACTTATGTATGTTATAACTTGCACTCGTTATGTGATGTAGATAGCGGGCATAACCCGTGATACTATGATAGCGGGCATAACCCGTGATACTTTGACAGCGGGCATAACCCGTGATACTATGATAGCGGGCATAACCCGTGATACTATGACAGCGGGCATAACCCGTGATACTATTAAGATACTGTGACTTATGTATGTTATAACTTGCATTCGTTATGTGATGTTGATAGCGGGGTCAACCCGTGATACTATGATAGCGGGCATAACCCGTGATACTATGATAGCGGGCATAACCCGTGATACTATGACAGCGGGCATAACCCGTGATACTATTAAGATACTGTGACTTATGTATGTTATAACTTGCATTCGTTATGTGATGTAGATAGCGGGGTCAACCCGTGATACTATGATAGCGGGCATAACCCGTGATACTATGATAGCGGGCATAACCCGTAAAACTATGACAGCGGGCATAACCCGTGATACTATTAAGATACTGTGACTTATGTATGTTATAACTTGCATTCGTTATGTGATGTAGATAGCGGGGTCAACCCGTGATACTATGATAGCGGGCATAACCCGTGATACTATGATAGCGGGCATAACCCGTGATACTATGACAGCGGGCATAACCCGTGATACTATTTAGATACTGTGACTTATGTATGTTATAACATGCATTCGTTATGTGATGTAGATAGCGGGGTCAACCCGTGATACTATGATAGCGGGCATAACCCGTGATACTATGACAGCGGGCATAACCCGTGATACTATTAAGATATCGTGACTTATGTATGTTATAACTTGCATTCGATATGTGATGTAGATAGCGGGGTCAACCCGTGATACTGTGATAGCGGGCATAACCCGTGATACTATGACAGCGGGCATAACCCGTGATACTATTAAGATATCGTGACTTATGTATGTTATATCTTGCATTCGTTATGTGATGTAGATAGCGGGCATAACCCGTGATACTATGACAGCGGGCATAACCCGTGATACTATGACAGCGGGCATAACCCGTGATACTATGACAGCGGGCATAACCCGTGATACTATAAAGATACGTGACTTATGTATGTTATAACTTGCATTCGTTATGTGATGTAGATAGCGGGCATAACCCGTGAAACTATGATAGCGGGCATAACCCGTGATACTCTGACAGCGGGCATAACCCGTGATACTATTAAGATACTGTGACTTATGTATGTTATAACTTGCACTCGTTATGTGATGTAGATAGCGGGCATAACCCGTGATACTATGATAGCGGGCATAACCCGTGATACTCTGACAGCGGGCATAACCCGTGATACTATGATAGCGGGCATAACCCGTGATACTATGACAGCGGGCATAACCCGTGATACTATTAAGATACTGTGACTTATGTATGTAATAACATGCACTCGTTATGTGATGTAGATAGCGGGGTCAACCCGTGATACTATGATAGCGGGCATAACCCGTGATACTCTGACAGCGGGCATAACCCGTGATACTATGATAAGCGGGCAAAACCCGTGATACTATTAAGATAATGTGACTTATATATGCTATAACTTGCATTCGTTATGTGATGTAGATAGCGGGGTCAACCCGTGATACTATGATAGCGGGCATAACCCGTGATACTAAGTTAGCGGGCATAATCCGTGATACTATTAAGATACCGTGACTTATGTATGCTATAACTTACATTCGTTATGTGATGTTGATAGCGGGCATAACCCGTGATACTATGATAAGCGGGCAAAACCCGTGATACTCTGACAGCGGGCATAACCCGTGATACTATTAAGATACTGTGACTTATGTCCTTGTTAACTCACATTATTTATGTAATCTAGATAGGGACCATAACCCATGAGATACCACTTAAATAGAGTGACTTATGTATTCATTTATTATAAAATTTTGATTAGGTCCTGATCCCGTGATACTTTTTAGTGACTGTTGTAAGATTATAGGATGTATTTTGTGATATGAATAAAGACTTCAACCCGTAATACAAATCAATAATCCCTCATACAATAAAATCACTATATCCATCGTCCATGAATGGCTTTTTGTCTTGTACGTGTTATTTATCAACAGTTTATATAGTTTCTTTTAATTTTGACCTTAAATATTTTAAAAAGGAAAATAATTTCAGATAATTAGTTTTGGCATGTATACTGATTGGCTGATTATATGTGACACGAAGATGACGTAAAACACCCGGATATAGATGTGACACCTGTTAATTAATCGTTAAGTTTGTCACATAACGTGGTAGAATTCACTGTTTATTTTCAACACATACAGTCTAACCCACGTAATATCCATTAGGGTTTAATATCACAAAAGTTATCTGGCTTTAAAAGTACATATATAGCGTATAAAGTCACAAATATTAAGCGTAGATTACTGCAACTCGAATAAGCCTGCATACAAAGTCCTTGCAGGGAAGTTTCAACAAGTTGTAACTTGATTTCGAAATTAAATTCAGCCAGGGAAGTGATCTAAAGTTGTAACTTTAAAGGGTACCTGTACCAATTTTAGTTTTGACATATTTTATTCAAACATACCAGTAAACTGTCATAACAAATTGTAACTTTAATCCATACAAAGAAGAGACAAAAAGTTATTAATGCCTCTAAAACATTCTGTACAATCAGATCAGGTTAACTTGTCAACAATGTCCGTTCTGAAAACTGACCAAAAGTTACAACTTGGTCTCCACTAAACCTGTGTGTACACCTGGGGAGGTGACCAATTGATCAGGTTAACTTGTGTACAAAGTCCATCCTGAAAACTGACCAAAAGTTACAACTTGGTCTCCACTAAACCTGTGTGTACATCTAGGGAGGTGACCAATTGATCAGGTTAACTTGTGTACAAAGTCCATTCTGAAACCTGATCAAAAGTTACAACTTGGTCTCCACTAAACCTGTGTGTACATCTAGGGAAGTGACCAATTGATCAGGTTAACTTGTGTTCAAAGTCTATCCTGAAAACTGACCAAATGTTACACCTTGGATTCCATTAAACCTGTGTGTTCATCTAGGGAAATGACCAATTGCTTTGTTAAACCTGTGTACAAAGTCCATTCTAGAATGTGACCAAGAAATTACAAATGGGATTCCGCTAAACCTGTGTATTCCATAAAAGTAATCCAATGGTTATTACTGAAGCCCTGGTCAACCTGCGTAAAAAATACTACTAGGGTACAGAAAATGCAATCAATTGTTGCCATGACACTTATTAATGATAATATTTATAATATTCGATCGCACGTAATAATGACAATATAGTCAAAGATAAAAGGCAAGTACTTTGAAACAGTTAGTGTCACAAAAACACAACACAAACAATGATACTATAAAATGAAAGACAACGCAAATGAATAAAAAAAATAGTTGTACTTGTTATTAGAAAAAAAAACAGAACCGCAAAAAAGCATATCACAACCGAAATGGACATAATATTAATAATTGTCCATCTCCCATTATTGATATGACCGATCAAGTTTTGTAAATTATTGATTAACAAAAATTTACTCTCTAAAAATTAAAATTAAGAGTTTGAAATGCCCTCAAAACAAACTGTTGAACATCCTTTGTACAAAGTTTTATAAAATAGGAATTCGTGATGTTGGACCACAACTTTGGAAAAAAAAGTCAGATGTTCAGCCGAAACATCGATTTTATTTCATTTTCTTTGCTCTTAAGAAACTCTCTGACTTATATATAACATGTTTTAATTGTCTGAAGCGGCCGAAATCTCTATAAATTTATTCATTAAGTATTTCAAAATCAATAGAAGAGACATTCTGAGCAGATTGAAAATAATTCTTGAACATTTCATTTCCAGAATAAATCAAATTACCGTCTTGAAACCCCAGGGGAGTCGATGATATAAATGGGGCTTTTGTTATACAATGAATTGTATAGCTTAAAAGCATTTTGTTACACAACAATGTTTTTTACATATAAAGCATGTTCTATAAATCTATAAATCTGAAAATTCATATCATATGTGTGTGTGTGTGTGTGTGTGTGTGTGTGTGTGTGTGTGTGTGCATTCTCATATTATTCTCCACTCTTTCGGTTCGTTCAGTCAGATTGTGCTTTTCACTTTGCACCATATAACTAGATTCCTTTTTTGCTTAAACAATCCAGTATCGGCTGTCTTTTACAAGAAAAATCATTATTCCTATATAAATATCATTAAATGAGGGTTTGTAATGTTATTTTTAAGAGGATTTAGGAAGAACTATAAAATTGATGGAAAAAATTTAACCCGACATTAAATTTAGACACTAATGATACTTTTCAGAGCCGATCCAATTCAATCCAAGTTTGATTATAAACGGTAAGCAGGAATGGTGAAAATCTACTTTCTTAAAGATATGGACAAGAACTGGTATGTTTGTTTTATTTTAAATGAGGAAAAAGTGCAAATCTGAACTAACAAAATGCAAAAGGTTAAGAGTTATTTGATTTTTTTTTACATTCATAAAAGCATAGTTAACACATTAGGGTTTTTGTTTTAGTAGTTTAGTGGTTTTGTTTTATCTACATATGCATTTTTTGTATCATTTCCTATTTATCAGCGTCACAGTTTTCTTTATTTCAACATATATAGATAGACAGAATAGTAACATGCTTATCTCTAACATTTAGGCTAATTAATATTGACTTTTGTTAGAACTGTTGCGTATCTGAGTTTTGTGACAAATAAAGACAATTTAGTTTTAAAAAAAGAATTATAAAACAGTCCAGTCTATATATAACTATTTCATATTAAAAAAATCGATGTGCATGTATCTAAACTAATACACCAGACATTTAATAGAAACATGACTGTAGCAACCGTGAACTCCCCGGAAGTAGTAGCCCTCTAGCGGATCAGGGGCCGTAACTTGATAGTGTTATCGGTACGTTGTAAAGTTTATTTTACGTTTATAAGTATTAAATGAGAATTTACAATCAGCATACAATTAAATTAAAACTCGCCAGTTGTCATCTGCTGATTTTAAATGCAATATTTTAATAGAAATTCTAAATCAGCACATGACAATCCTGACGATGAAGTAGAAAATATACCAGATCACCTGTTTTCTGTTTTTTTAGAATATGAGAAATGAGATGCACTGACTGTTTATGAAATTCAAAATGTTTATGTTTAGATCGAAATCATTTTGAGTCTTTTGCTGTCTTGTTTTAAATCGTTAAATAATATTATTGGTCAATCTGATCGGCTTTTTGTCTACACAATGTTGTATAAATTATTACACAATTGTTTTAAGAAGGTGAAAACTCTACTTGTAATTTCTCTTGTTACAAGTCTAAATGTAGATCCAGTAGCTCCAAATGCTCTGAAGAAGTTGACAAAACCTGACAGCTACTGGTTAAGATCTAAAATTATTAAAAATGTATTTTTGTGCTTTTGGGATTTACTTATTGTCATAAGCATTGGTCGGCTGGTTGTCATGTTGTTTAACGTGGCATCAGCAATTTTTAAATAAATCGTGACAAAAGCACAATTCTATCAAATGTTTAAGGTTTTTATTATAGTCGGTCTTGACTTAGCGCGCAATCAAGTCGACTTTTTATTAAGGGACCTGCTCACCGAGTCATTATGCTGCAGAAAAGCAAACCTTTCCCCGAGTCACATTGTACTTGCTCAGGATGAAACAGTCCATACTCCGTCATTTTAATCCCGAGCTCAAGACGAGGAAGCAGTCTTTTAAATGTTTCAGTCTTATGTATGATCCGACCGGGTTCGAACCCACATCGGCTCATTTCTGAGAAAGTCTCTAGTGCTTAATCTCAAAACTAATGGCTCTCTTGTATCTATTTCTCACCTTTAATGTAATTTTATAAATTAAGGAATTCTACTCACTTGGTATATATATATATATATATATATATATATATATATATATATATATATATATATATATATAAGATTTTCTTGTATATTTTGGTGATTAATTAAAATAAATAAATAATTTAAAATGAAGTAGAGTAGTCAATATTCTTTTACCTATGTAAAGTTGGTCAGTTAAGAGATAACGGAGGAAACCACCAGATAAACTCACCGAAATCGAGCAAGCGAAACGACAAACCTTCCAGCACTTAGATCTATGAGATTCCAACATACACAGTTAGAAGCGCTTTGATCCGTTAAGCCGCGCTTAAGACCACTGACCTTACTTTGTTGTCACCTTGTCGCAAGTTTGTACTGGTTGGCTTGATACTAGTAAAAGGGTTGGAGTTATTTGTAATGTTAAGCTGCGACATTCTAGACAGTAAGATGCGCTTTGATCCGTTATGCCGCGCTTTAAACCTTTGGCCTGCTTTGTGGTCCCCTTGTTGCAGGATTGTACTAATTGGCTCGATACAAGTAAAATGGTTGGAGTTGCCTGTGATGTTAATCTTCGACATTGCGGCTCTGCGACATCGCGACTGATTGTACTAGATCTATAAAAATCAGGAAGAGCAAAAAAATAACACCTACAAAACCTCACACAGAACAATGACTTAGGTTTCGATTAACATTATCGTACCAATAGCTAAAAAATTGCTACTGGTGTGACGTTAAACAATTAGATCCCGAAAACAAAAGAAAAATAATTAAAATGAAGTGAAGTAAAACGTGAGACAAAGGGATATTTCATTCAAAACCAATAAAATATATCGATACCAATTTATATCGGAAATACCAATATAACGAAAAATAAGAAAATCTTTAAATTCTACACAATGAAATATGATTTTTCTTTTTTCTTTTTTTTTAATCTGTGTATAAAATATGAAAAAGTATTAAACATTAAAAGAAAAATAAATGTGAAAGATATAAGAAACAGGAGCTACTTACCGAAGCGGCGTCATGTTAGTGATTATCCTCTGTAATTATAAAGGAACGTGACTGTGAAATCACAAACTATCTTACTAATTGTGAGTTATCCATTCGGAAAATAGAATTTAATCCCCAGAGTGTACACAAAGGGATATCTCTTAACTCCAGGAAAATACCACAAAATATAGAAAACGAATATTTAGAATCTAACTTGTTTCATATTTTAAAAGTACAGAATTTTTGATCATTTTTCTCTTTTAAAAGCTTGGCATGGAATGTTACTATCGTAAGTTTTACAACGTAAATTGTTTGTAAGTATTGGAGAATATTGCTTCCTTTCATGGATAAAATTGGTCGATGAATTTAGCATGATTAAGATCATAAAACTGATGTAGAATTAAGCGTTAAGATTAAAAGCTTTTAGTCATAAATATGCCGGAGTCTTCTATATAAACATGATATATCAATATTGTACAACTATTTACATTTTCAATTGGAGAGTGGGGGATGTAACGCCCCACTTATATCAAATCTTAGAAAGTTAATGAATCAGGGATGGTTGATGAAAACCCCTGACCTTCGACAACGAATTTTTACCCGCTAGACCCGGCCTGATTTGCCCGATTAAGACCCAAACATAGGCGTGAAAGGCATTGTAATTTGTCAGCGTGCCGTGCTTTAGACCTCTTTGCCACCGAAACTCAACATTTAAATTGTAGGAAGAGGGCACAGGAAATAATACAATGTGTCATAAACGGATTTAAAAAAAACTCTCAACCTTGGAGACGGGCACTAGATTGTATAAAAAGATTAAATAAATTATATAATAATATAAAATGAATTAATTAAAAAACCCAGCAAAATTACAAATTCAATACAGTTACTTAAATGATTTGGAAACACTATCTGTATTAAACAACTTAATTTATGCTTAGTTTGGTGTATAAACTGTAATGTTTTTAAAAAACCGAATATTTGACATCTCTTTGGAAATCTGACTTTTTTGAAATACTAAAAAATGTGCATGTCACTTGCACACTTTACGTTGAGGTTAATAGATGTGCACTCTATTTGGAAGTCAAAGATAAATAACCTACATTAATGAGAGGGTGTTTTCATAGCGGGAAAAGGAAGTGTAAAGTGATCATGATTGACAGGTACTTTACTTGTACAGCTTAATGAACCAATGCAGGGTGCAGCAAAACCGCAATGGATAATGAATTCATAAATACAAACATGTTTATATTAAACAAACATGTAGGAGTCATTAGGAACGATCGAAGGTCTCTTTACTGAAGTTTTTTTATGAATGAATAAGATAAGTAAAAACATACAAGATATACTGTTTTTATTTTCCAGCCGTGACCTTTCAATTGCCTTTTTTTTCATTTAGGCCCAAATACGTGTCAGCCAAGATTTCTGACATTCACTTGTAAACGCGACACGTTTAGGTAGGGAGTTCTGGCAACATGAGTTCCCCTTTGTTTCTTTTTGTTTTTGTTTTTGTTTTTTGTTTTTTTCATAATTCCGTATAATATGTGTACCTAATTGTCGCTTTTAGGATTAGAGTTCCGGTCAGTAAGTGTACCTAATACCGCCATTTTTTTCTTTTGGCCTACGAGTTTAAAAAATTGCGATAAACCCATAATGTAATCTAACACAGAAATTTACATGTACATGTAATTGTTTTTCGATTTTTAATACTTTAAATATTTTATGAAATTATACAAACCAAAAGCAGCACATGATTGTGATGTTTTATGCTTTTAATTTTTTTTATAAAATTATACAAATAAAAAGCAGAACATGATTGTCTTGTGATACTTTTGATTTGTGTATTATTCCATAAAAATTCAAAATAACGATTTTAAAAAAAGAACTCTAGCTTATTATATTACTTTACTCCCTTACTAGACGGACGTAGTAGTGAAAAGCGGCTTAATATAAAATTTAAAATAAGTCAATGGCGTATCAACAAATCGACATGTAAGATTATTAAATAAAAATAAAATAGTATAATAAATTGAAATAAAACAAAATAAAATGATTTAAACAAATAAATAAATAGATAAACAAATATTTTTTAAAACACAAGATTTCGATTTCAGTTGTAAATATATATAATGAAACCACGGTCTTTTGGCAGACCGACAGTCTCTACGGTCGAGTGGTTTGCAGCGTGCGCGTTCAGATAATTGCTTCTCAAAGCTTGGTTAAAATACGAGCGTACTAATTGGATAGACCTAATTGCGTGGAAAATTGTAAACTTCTCCAGTTCTCTTCGCTACTGAGGGAGATCAGCTCCGATATACGTGGCAGAATCTTGACTGATGCTTTAACACCGTTACTTTTCTCCGATTTACTTGAGTCCTTTTGCAGGCCCCTTAAAAATTAACCAATCAGAAAGATATTTGAATTTTTGATTGGATTCACAGTAAAATTAGCATAAGTATGAGAATCAGTATCAGAAACTGATATCAAAAGATAAAAAAAGATAATGTTACTATAATCAATGGTAAATAAGGACCGATGAAACACCCATCTTGTAATTACAGATCCAGAGGAAAAAATACATGTATATGAAAACATGTCAGAGCCATAATAAAAATTTCGAATCTTCATGTTTCAAATTGTTGAATATTTTTCAAGACTTAATTCTAATCAGTTAATTATAATAGAAATTTTAAAAAAATCAAGTGCTTTAAAGGAAAGTCGTTACACAAACAATGCACATTAAGCCGAAAAACCAAAGTTAAGTTGAAAACACAGCTTGCATAGCTTCGGTCTTCATCCGTAGAATATAAAACATAGAATATTTCATTTATTGGAACTCTATAATACGATCTCACTGATGTGATCAGACATCATTGACGTTCACTGGTGGAATAAATCCCGTAATTGTAATACAAGGCTAGTAACTATCCCGGGAATCAGATACAAATACAATATATTCCATTTAGAATTTTTTAATACAGGTTTCTCTGACTAACTAGTAAAGCTTATAGACTTTATTATTCCTTTGCATAACAAAGTTTACGAACATGATATAGAAATAGATCAGTTGACGATTTCATCCGTCTATGGCAAACAAATTGCACAATAATTCGAGAAACCTACATTTACGCCGTAAAAACTGGTTTCTCGAATGAATGTGCAATTTGCTTGCCATATCCGTCTGTCTGTGAATCTGGTTAATATTAATGGGGAATTCTCTCTCTCTCTCTCTCTCTCTCTCTCTCTCTCTCTCTCTCTCTCTCTCTCTCTCTCTCTCTCTCTCACACACACACACACACACACACACACACACACACACATATATTTTTGTTGCTTTTCATTTTTAAGTCATAAAACTCATTGTTTATCTGTCATTTGCAAAATTTTGAATTTTTATAAAATGAGATATTAAGAATTTCGTTATGACATCTGCAAAATTTTTGATAATCTATTTTATTTTACTCTATAAACTCAGACGACAAATAATTTTATTAACTTGTGAAAATTATTATTTAAAAAAATCATCAATGTTGAACTTCCTCTTATATTTCGGGACCTTTCCGAACACATGACAGGATGTACAGAGCCCGATGCGATTGGGAACTTCCAGAAGTAGAAAACCATGTGTCATACTCGCGTCTAATGCCTTTGTATGTTCGATTTGGCAACTTTTTTTTTCCAGAAGCATTTGTGTCTCTTCCAAAAATCGGGCAGAATTTCAGTCACGAGGAAAACAGTCACGTGCTTAGAAAATGGATGACTCATTGGATACAGCTGTTTACTTCGCATAAAATACAAGCCTATTTAAAAGCAATAAAATATGCGCGTAGTCATTGGAGAAAGGTCCATAAATCTTCTTCAAAGCTATTTAAAACTTTATCAAAAGCAAAAACTCCATAACGGAAGTTGTTTTTTTTTCTTTTTCCTTTTGAAGAGTTTATGTGGGTCGTTCGATTGGAAAAGGTGGAATTCAATTTGACACGTTATTTTTCTACTTCTAGAAGTTCCCAATCGCACCGGGCTCAGATCAGAAGTTACTGTATAACTGCCGACATATTGTCTGGATCTTTTACTTTTAGATTTTTTCCCGATTTTTTTATGCGCATCTTTTATAAAGAAGTGCAAAAAAGCTGACACTTTAATATATAATTGTTATTGTTTTTATTACTTGACGAATGAGCAATGAATAATAGAATAAGTATTTGATATTGACAATGATTAGACGGAATAAAGGGGAGTAACTCTAAAATTGCTTCTGATTAAACACGTACTCTTTGATTGATATAAGCAACATTTAAACATAAAATGCATTCTAAATATACACTTCAACTCAAATTTCAAAATTTTTAAAATTAAAAAAAGTTACAGGGAGTAAATATGTAATATAATTGTCATATGCAGAATTTTAAAGATTTTGTTTTGTAAAAATTCAAAATTCTGTCTCTATATATCACAAACCATGTTCATTCAAAATGGTAAAAAAAAGTTATTGAAAACCAATTATATAACGAGTTTATTTCAAAATTCAATAACTATGACTATAATAGAAATACAAAATAACATTTTTCATATTGATATATAGCATTGTTCTGGGTTGTATTCTGCAGGCCCCAGTATCACAACCATTCACTCAACTGAGTGTACACTCAACTCTAATATTCCTATTTTTCTTTCATTAATATTTCTAAAAAATTAAGTTCTATGAGACAATATTTTGTTTTGTTCAACAAAGCTACTGTAAATAATTTTACGAAAACAATAGATATTAAATATTAACTGTGTAATGTCTTAAAAACTGACATTGAAATATTCTCTAATTTGAGTTGAGTGTACACTCAATTGAGTGAATGATTGTGAAACTGGGATCTGGTTTATGAAATGGTAATTTTGATTCTAATACATGTATATATAAGTGATACATGTACACTGTCTCAATCTAATATTCCGCAAGCTTACGAATATTCATACAAAATGCATTTTTTAATTTTAGAAAATTGGTCAAAGTGTGTGTGTGTGTGTGTGTGTGTGTGTGTGTGTGTGTGTGTGTGTGTGTGTGAGTGTGTGTTAATCATCCAGATCACTTAAATAAAAACCATGGTGTTGATTCGGTTGTTGAAAAACTAATTATTTCATTTATTTGGTTTGTAAACCGCCCATGTAAATCCTATCTGACGAATAGTTAAGGATCCCTGCTCTGACACTACATAGCCATAAAATGAATGTAAATGGTTGTATAAACCTTTATCAACTTTAGATTCACATTTATTATGTCCACGTCCAGTCTGACTGAAGGGGCCAAATGTACGCCCTTTGTTGGTTGTAAACTTAAGGTTATCGACCAAATATCCGCTGTCCACTTTCACTGCGATAATCCATTCCCGGTCTTCTAGTTCAATTTCAAACCGTTCTGTGACAGCCGAATCATATGGTAGACCAAACAAGAATATTTGACCGTCACCGTATATGATTTTCATTCCACCAATCACGTGAATGTTTTCCCATTGTCGAAGGTGTATCACGATTCGTCTAATACTATTACTTGGCTTGACAAAAGAATTATCGAAAAAATCGACAAAATCTTGAATAAAATACCCCTTTGAGTAAAGTCCAGAGCGTTTAAGCTTCCATTCTCCTTGATGAGGTTTGCTAGTCCAATACGGTGGAACTTCCGGCACATCTCTGCCACTTCCATACATAAAAGCTAAATCGAGAAGGTGTAATATAACCTCGTTTTCTTCAATGTTGGGTATATTTTTAATTGTTTCTTTAACCTTTTTTCTCCTTATCTTAGGTAAATGCATTTTCTGTAGAAAATCGCAGAGGTTAGAACTGAAATGATCATTTTTGATAACGAATTTTACCACTTGCTCAAGAAGTACCAATTCCCTCTCTTCCACAGACAATGGTAGGCCATTACAAAAGAAATCAATATTAACGTTAAACATATCCAGTAACTGTTCAGGGTTCAGGTTCAGACTTCTGATAAACTGAATATCATTTGGAAACACATCGAGGGTTTTTTCTTCCAAGATTTTAAAATCTTTATTTCTTGCAAATTTCAGGACATCAACACAATTATCATAGTCAACAAACCTAGCTGCAAAAGTTTCACATATTTCCTGTAATTTATGGATGCCAAGCTGGTTGGTTACAACTAACATCTCTTGTATGTTATCAATTGATAGTTCAATTTTTCCGCTATAAGCATAGTCCAATAAACTTTTTAAAAGACTAGAAGTAACATTTTCAATCTGAATACAAATGTTTTCCTTCTCTTTCATCTTCGAAAATATTCCTAAAATAAACTGAGAAACCGGCTAAAACTAGTCTATGCGCCTGGAATGTAGATGATCCTACTTTTAAAGTTACATCAGTAAAAATTTCATCTTCTCTAAACTGACATAATTGCCGTAGAAAATCGGTAGAATATGATCCGTGGTGAAAAAGTACATCGTCGGAACCATACTGGAAATCCGTCTCCATTTTACGAAGTAGACAGTACCGTAGTACCGAGTCAAATGATGATAACAACATCGAGTTTGGTGATTTTAATTTATCCATGCTTTAAGTTTAAAGTTCCGGTTTCATTTTCGATTTAATCATTCAAACGGGAAAATAACTAAATATTATCAATTAGTTTTACAATAAAATAAGGAAGGACTCTTAACGACTATAATTAATTTTATGTTAAATATACATAAGGATAAAAAGCACCAAATACATGTATATCCATAAATCTTGATATATCAAATCATACAGTAGAGATACATAATACAATCAATATCTCAAAGTCGAGATACATTACACTATCAATATCTCAAAGTCGAGATAAATAACACAACCAATATCTCAGTCTAGATACATAACGCCATCAATATCTCAAAGTCGAGATACATAACGCCACCAATATCTCAAAGTCGAGATACATTACACTATCAATATCTCAAAGTCGAAATATGTAACGCCAACAAAATCTCAAAGACAAGATACATAACACAATCAATATCTCAAAGTCGAGATACGTAACACAATCAATATCTCAAAGTCGAGATACGTAACACAATCAATATCTCAAAGTCGAGATACGTAACACTATCAATATCTCAAAGTCGAGATACGTAACACTATCAATATCTCAAAGTCGAGATACGTAACACTATCAATATCTCAAAGTCGAGATACGTAACACAATCAATATCTCAAAGTCGAGATACGTAACACTATCAAAATCTCAAAGTCGAGATACGTAACACTATCAATATCTCAAAGTCGAGATACGTAACACTATCAATATCTCAAAGTCGAGATACGTAACACTATCAATATCTCAAAGCCGAGATACGTAACACTATCAATATCTCAAAGTCGAGATACGTAACACTATCAATATATCAAAGTCGAGATACGTAACACTATCAATATCTTAAAGTCGAGATACGTAACACAATCAATATCTCAAAGTCGAGATACATAACGCCATCAATATCTCAATTTTGAAAAATATAACATCATCAATTTCACAAAGTGATGAAGAACACCATTAATGTATCAAGAGTTTAGATATATGACGCCACCATATCTAAAAAGAGAGAGATAGATAATATTATAACCATTTAAAATTAAAATAAATAACATTATCAATTTCCTATAATGGTAAATGTAGTTTGTAAAAATTATTTATACATTTGTAATGAAAAAGAGAATAACATAAAATTCATTAAGAAAATTTATTTTTTTATAATTGGTGTAACATATTAAATAAAGTTAATTATAAAAAAAAAAACATACAAATTATTTAGAGTATTGATAATTTAAATGTATCCATGCTTCAAGTTTTAAGTTTCGGTTTCATTTTCGTTTTATTCATTTATACGAAAAAAAAATCATTGTTATCAATAAGTTTGACAATGGAATAAGGAAGGACTCTTAACGACTATAATAAATTTCATGTTTAATGTAGAAAAAGATAAACTGAGAACCAAATATATCCCTAAGTCTGATATATACAGTACATGAAACACATATCAAAGTCTTGATATAATTTAACAAGAAAAGTATCTCAAAGTCAAGATTTTATTTAACAATAAAACAAACATACCAGTCCTTGTCCAAACCACAATTCAAAAAAAAAAAAAAAAAAAAAAAAAAAAACAAAGTAAAACTTTGAAAGCTGACAAAAATAGTTATAAACGTGAACTTCCATCAAGAAAGTGAGGCCGGGTGCTCCGAAAGGGTAAGCACCTCCTGTCTAGCTAGCTACACCAGTCACGTGCAAGTCAATTTTGAAAATGAAAAGAACGAAGAACTATGGTAAGTCAAATATCCAGTATAAGTTTGGATACTGTGACTACATACTTATCAACAACAATATAAGTATCTAAAAATCAAGTTATTATTGAACAACATAAGTATTTTAAAGTCAAGAATTTATTTTAAGTATCTCAATATAATTACATGAAAAGTATTTCAAATCGAGATATCATTCAAAAATGTTTAGAGATAAAAAAATCATAATGAGTATCTTGATCAAAAATAGTTACAGTATCAACATCTCAAAGAAAATAATTAAACACTATCAATATCTCACAGAAGAGATAAAAAACACAGTAACTAAAAATCGAGATATATAAAACCAATAATAGAGTAACAAAAGAGTAGATATATGACACCACCAATGTGGAGATAAATATCTTAATAAGTATCTCAATTCTTGAGATAAATAACACTAGGAGTATGTCAAGGTTAAAGAAACAACAACAGCAAACACAGAACGAGTATCGTTGTCTATCCGGTTGAAGGTAGTTTAAATAAAACCATTAAAAACGAATTTAATAACACAATCATATCTTTAAATCAAGATATATAACACAAATTATTTTAAAGCATAGATAAATAACATTACCATTATTCCAATTGTGAGATATATAACACAATTAATATCTTTATTTCAAGATATATAACATCATCAATATCCAAAGTCGAAATATATAACATCATCGATATCTCACAGTCAGGAAATATTACACCATGAATATCTTAGAGTAAATATACAAAACAAAAAGATCTCAAAGTTGAGATACATAACACCATCAATATCTTGAAGTCAGGTTATATAACACCAATAAAATTTCAAAGTCGAGATACATAACATCATCAAAGTTTTAAAGGCAAGACACATAACATCATCAATATCTCAAAGTTTAGATAAATAACACCATCAATATCTTAATGTTAAGATACATAACACCATCAATATCTCAAAGTTAAGATAAATAACACCATCAATATCTTAAAGTTAAGATACATAACACCATCAATATCTCAAAGTCGGCATACAAAACAGTGTCAATATCTTATATTGGAAATACATGACATCATCAACATCCTTAAGTGTAGATATAACAACACTGATTTCTCAATTTCAAGATATATAACACAATCAATATATTAAAGTCAATATACAAAACATTATAAATATCATCTCAATTTCGAGATACACCATTATATCTCAAATCGAGATAAATAAACCATTGATATCTCAAAGTTTAGATACATTACACCATCAATATCTCATAGTAAATATACAAAACAACCACCATGAATATCGTATATTCGAGATATATTACATCATCAACATTATTTAAATTTCGAGATACAAAACACCATCAAATTCATCTCAAATCCAGATACGTAACACCATCAGATTAATCTCAAAGTCGAGATAATAACACCAACAATGTATGAAAAGTTTGGATATATGACACCATCAATATCTAAGATAGAACACTAAAATCATTAAAAAGTTAAAATAAATAACATATATAATGTCCTGTTTTCCAGATCAAGGTAAATGTAGTTTGTAAAAATAAGTTATATTATGTTTAATGAAAAAGTAAATAATGTCATTAGGAAAATTTGTTTATTAAAATGTTAAATTTCATTAAGTAAAGTAAATTGATTTTAAGTAAAGAAAAGTTTTCAACACTTATTTAACATTTTGGCTACGTTTTAGTCAATATGTAGACTTTTATTGTCAAGTAAAAGTGTTCTATTAATGTCTGAAAACTATTAAGTTTTTTAAGTGTGACATCTAAGTATAGGTATAATACATATTATTAGTAACAATAAGTTTTTCAAAGTCAAAATGAAAAAAAGTAAAAAATAACCCAGTTATCTATCTTTTGGTTTTATATATCATCACTTTAAACAAGAAACCTCGATATTATTCTGAAAACTGTATAACAATGGTTTTTAATTCAATAGACCTCAAGGATGAATAATGAAGTTTGTCTTTTCATCCAGCTGACTATAAAAAATATATGGATATTTTATAGAAAAATCGACTGTCAATTTTTCTACCTTTTAAGGTTGCTTGAACTTATCATGATTTTACCAAAAATTTGAAAACCTATTTTTTCTTTTGCAAAAGTCCAAGGAGTACTTGATTTATATTATATTGATAATTCTAAAGTTAAAAATTAGTGCTCGTGAATAGGTAGAATTAATTGCAACATATTGAAAACAGATTTTGAAATTTATTCTCTCAACTAAATATTTAAACATCAGTGGTCTTTCCATACAGAGCCACATCTTAACTAAATATTTAAACATCAGTGGCCTTTCCATACAGAGCCACATATTATTTTGGATATATAATTTTTTTCTCAGGAGTTAAAGGTTTGTCTAAGTTCTGAAAATGTAGATAAAACGTGTAATAGCATGTCAGGTGGTACTTGATAGCTCTCTTTATTTTGAATACGTTCAGTAGCTAAACAAGTTGTTCTTTTTGTAGCAACCTTTTCAACCATAAAGTTGATGCTTTTTATAGAGCAGTAGAGGGACTTACATGCTTTTGTCTTGAAAGGGAAAATTTTATTTTGTTCTGAGTGGAATAAAAGATACTAGAATAATGGTTTATAACACCCAGATCACGATTTTCAAAATTAAATCAAAACTGTTAGTTGGAGGATGAACTGAAGGATTCCGTGAATGTTATTTCGATCTAAAAGCAACTAAAATATTGTGAAAATGTTATTGAACGCCAGTCAAGATGCATTTCGTTACTGAAAATTGTTTGTTACAGGATATTCAAAATTTAGGTATCAATCCTTATGTTTTTAACTTGTTGTCAAGATATTAAATGTTGTGATGATAGATTTTTCACGCCGCAGTCACGATTTGTTGGGATGGCCAGATTGGATGTCGATCAAAGTAAGCCTGTTTTATTCGGTTAATTATACTGTCACGATTCTTTTAATAGTAACAAATCAGCTCCGAATGCCAACCTTATTTATGACTTTCCCAAAAACTGAGCTTAAGGAAGAAGTTGTTTTCTAGTTCATATTCAAAGTGTCTTTTTTTGATAAAAAAAAATCTCTGACATCTCTGGAAAGCCATCTAATAAACTTTCTCTCACTGGAATGTGACTCCAAAGCCTTCAAAATGCAACAGTGGGAGATGATATGCCATAAAACTAAATACCAATCTTTCAGTTTAATAATTATTGTTTTCTAAATTTATTTTTACATAAAACAAACACATCATCCAACATAATTAATTTTGTTTTACTTTTCAACTGAGTGCTGTGGCCTACCTAGAATTTAACTATTTTTCTATATAATACCCATGTATTTTTATTACTAAAATATTGTTTCTGCATTTTTTTAAAAAAAGTATGAAATATCATTCAGCAACTTGTGATGGTACTTTTTTTTAAATACATGGTTGAAGGCAAATACCGATTTCAATTCTGACATATTCAGTATTTTAACTAGAGAAGGCTTTTTCTTCTTTACGTCCATGGTAAATAAATATAATGTGATGTGTTACGCTTTTTCAATAAAAGAAGGGCTTTTTCTACTGGTGCGACCTTGACAAAAGTAAAAATGTATATAAACTTTGAAAATTGACAAATAAAATGAAAAATGCGATCTTCAATCAGGGTAGCAAGGTCGGGTACTTCGAAAGGATAGGCATATAATGTCAATAACATCAAATTGTAGACCTCAATATACAAGTATTATGATATTTAAACTTTACTTCAAATGAAAATCCCCACTTTAAGAGATATGACGAAAACTAAGAACTATCTAAAAAAGGATTTTGAATTGCGACTTTGTGGTATGCGTCGGCTTCCGTAATACTTTGTAATCGTTTATAAATGCTATTTATCCCTCTCCATTTCCTTACCTGCATAAAACATGTCAAGTGACATATTTGTTTTATAATACACACTGAAGTGTGACAGTGGATATTTCTAAACTTTTAAACGACTCTCGCTTACTTTCTATTGTAGGAGTTATTTTTCAGACACCGCTGTCTTCTTAAATTAAGAAAAATGTAAAGTAATATTAGTTATTTTATTTTTACATGTTTATTTATAGAAACTCCATGTTTTTACTACGTTAACGTCTTCAAATAGCTAGTAATTGAAATACATACTGTAACGAAATATATTCTTACCGTCAACCTAACCTTTAATTTGGTAAATTTTGATAAATATATAACACAAATACCTATTAAATTTTGATGTGCCATATGTGCACATTTCGAAACTTAATTATAAGTATTGGCTTTATAACAGAATGGATATGAGGCTATTCTGACTGGCCACCTCCATTTGGTAAATAAAGCACAAGCATACCAGTCCATGTCAAAATCATAATCCCAAAATCTAAGTCAAAACGTTGAAAACTGGCCAATTTACTTAAACACGTTAACTTCCATCAAGGAAGTAAGACCAGGTGCTCCGGAAGGGTAAGCACCTTCTGTCCAGCTTGCTACACTCGTCACGTGCAAATAAATCTAAGAAATCCACATCTGACATATAAGTGTTTGTATATATGATTAGTGATATGATAATATAATAAGGTTTTCATAGTCAAAAAGAAAAAAGTTAAAAATCGCTCAGTTATCGGTCTTACTTTTTAATATCAACTAAGAAACTAAAGATGTTGTGCAGGAAACTGCTGAAGAATTGTTTTAACTCCACAGACCTTAAGATTGCATAATGAAGTATGTCTTTTCATCCTTTTTTAAAAATATCCTATATTTTAATAGAAAAATCAACTGTTCATGCCAATTTCTCTTTCTTTTCAGGCAGCTTGAACTCACCGTGATATACCAAAATTTTGAAAACCTATTTTTTCTTCTGCCAAAAGACGAGGAGTACTGAATTTCTATTATTTAGATGATTCTTTGGTGAAAAAAAACTGTTCCGGGATCTGTATAATTAACTGCTAAAAACAGTTTTTGAAATTAAGTGTTTGAAGTAAATATTTTAATATCAGTGGTCATTCCATAAAAATCTTATTTTGGATATATCATTTTTTAAAAATGTTTCGGGTTTTTCTTAGTTCTAAGACTGTAGGTAAAATCCTAAATGTATGTTAGCTGGTACTTGATAGTTCTGTAGTTTGAATTTGGTAACTAGTTAACTAGTTGATCTATTTGTAACTGCCTTTAAAAATAAAGCCTTTTATAGAGCACTAGAGGGACTCAAAAGATTTTGGCTTTAATGAGAAAAGTTTAATTTTGTTGTGAAGAGAATTATAAATACTTAGATAATGGCATATTACACCCCAATGTCAGGTGTAATGACCTCACAATGTTCTTTAGCGCAATGGGTATCGCTAGCATTAACATCCTCTACATCAGGCTGAGTTAAACAACCCAGATCAAAATCGTTGATCTTCACAATGTCACCTTATATTAAATTTCAGATTTCCCATTTTTAAGTTAAGGACATATAAGTTAAGGCATGGCTATAAAACTAGAACCAGGCAAACGCGTTATGAATCTAGAACATTTTCTGGTAAACAGAAAAACCACACTTTAGTTGGATTTTTACAAGCTGAGAACACATGCGTAAGGGAATCGTGCGTCAATTCTCGGCCTTCAGTTACTGGTAACTCTAAATATATTTTTTTGACCCCTTACTCTCTGAGGTACATGTTGTTTCAGTTAAAATAATTTCCTTTTTCAGATAATCTTTACCAGACTGTTTTGCTAAGAGTATATGAACCATTACCTTTTTTTTTGCTAGTCTGCAGTATTTGAGATCGATTTTACCGCATAACCCAATGCAGTGGAACAGGGCACGTGAAGTGACGTCACCATTACGGTGCTTCGTTAAGAGTATATGACCCATTACCTTGTTTTTGCTTTTCTGCAGTATTTGAGTTCGATTCTAGTGCATAACCCAATGCAGTGGAACAGGGCACGTGAAGTGACGTCACCATTACGGTGCTTTAACAAGAATATATGAACCATACCTTGGTTTTGCTTTACTGCAGTATTTGAGTACGATTCTACCGCATACCTCAATGCAGTATAACAGGGCACGTGAGGTGACGTCACCTTTACGGTGCTTGGATAAGAATAAATTAACCATTACCATGTTTTTGTTTAAATGCAGTATTTGAGTTCGATTCTACCGCACAACTCAATGCAGTCATCTGATCTAGAATTTTCTAGGTGTCTTTACAGTAGCCCAGTATTAAACAGGTGCCTAGATATTAAAGGAATACTCTTTTTGTATGAGAAAAAAGTCTAAACCTTTCCATGTTCAAAATAGTTTTTCTCAAACTAGTTCTACCAATTTAATTTTAGTACATTTTATGTGTATGAAGTGATCTTCACAATGCAACCTTAAATTTCAGATTTCCCATTTTTAAGTTAAGGACATATAAGTTAAGGCATGGCTATAAAACTAGAACCAGGCAAACGCGTTTTGAATCTAGAACATTTTCTGGTAAACAGAAAAACCACACTTTAGTTGGATTTTTACAAGCTGAGAACACATGCGTAAGGGAATCGTGCGTCAATTCTCGGCCTTCAGTTACTGGTAACTCTAAATATATTTTTTTGACCCCTAACTCTCTGAGGTACATGTTGTTTCAGTTAAAATAATTTCCTTTTTCAGATAATCTTTACCAGACTGTTTTGCTAAGAGTATATGAACCATTACCTTTTTTTTTTTTGCTAGTCTGCAGTATTTGAGATCGATTTTACCGCATAACCCAATGCAGTGGAACAGGGCACGTGAAGTGACGTCACCATTACGGTGCTTCGTTAAGAGTATATGAACCATTACCTTGTTTTTGCTTTTCTGCAGTATTTGAGTTCGATTCTAGTGCATAACCCAATGCAGTGGAAAAGGGCACGTGAAGTGACGTCACCATTACGGTGCTTTAACAAGAATATATGAACCATACCTTGGTTTTGCTTTACTGCAGTATTTGAGTACGATTCTACCGCATACCTCAATGCAGTATAACAGGGCACGTGAGGTGACGTCACCTTTACGGTGCTTGGATAAGAATAAATTAACCATTACCATGTTTTTGTTTAAATGCAGTATTTGAGTTCGATTCTACCGCACAACTCAATGCAGTCATCTGATCTAGAATTTTCTAGGTGTCTTTACAGTAGCCCAGTATTAAACAGGTGCCTAGATATTAAAGGAATACTCTTTTTGTATGAGAAAAAAGTCTAAACCTTTCCATGTTCAGAATAGTTTTTCTCAAACTAGTTCTACCAATTTAATTGTAGTACATTTTATGTGTATGAAGTGAAATTTAAAGCACATACACCTTTACCATTACGGCAGTAAATTTACACATAGAGAAACTACTCAGGTATTCAGATCTCGCCGTATGAATGGGTCTTTGACGATAATGTTATTAGAAATTTATGGTCACTATAACAAGTATTACTCTTAATATCTAGATTTTACAGTGTTTATGGTGTCGAATTGTGTCAAGCGTATCTTACTGCTTTCTTATTTCGTCCGGTTTGATTTGTATTTTGATTGCAGTGACTATCGAAAATTACTATACATTTTTTATCTAAACTGATTTCTTTAAATGTAAGTAAAAATAAATAAATAAATAAATCAATCAATAAATAAATAAATAAAATGGTGATGGTATCTAATTATAGTTGCACTGATGATGCAGCATGGTTGAGCAGTTCACCTGTTGGTCTAGGATATGCTAGATACAGCAGATACGATTGTCATGCATTAAATTTGCGGTAAAAATATTATTATAAAAATGAAAAACTTGTATGCTTTGATGGGGAATTTGCAAAATTTTCTTAAAAATAAGAAAAAAGACAACTTTAAGCTAACGCTGTTTATTCAAAAATAGACAACATGAATTTTTTAAACAAACGATACCATATATACGATAAATCTTTCAATCATTTGAAAAGGAACAGATGCCTACATTTTGTGACCCCTATGTAAATTTTTGGAACTTTGTTTTGCAATGACTCAAGGTAAAAAGTAGACAACTTTCACTACGCGCAGTGCCGCTGTATTCCAAAAAGTTGCACGTGCATAATAGAGAACAATCGTTATAGACGATAGCTAACGATGGTTAGCGGTTAACAAGAAATCGCTGATTCAAGATGATGTTATAAAACTGGGAGATCTGGAGACGTGTGATATCTTATAACAAAAAAATGAAAAGAATTTAAAAAAAAAGAAAATACCGATAGAAATGGCCATAATGGATGAAATAAATTTAAAAAAAATACTTAAAGAGGAGGGCTTATTCTGTCCTTGTCACAAGTTGAATTACAATGTTAGCATACATAAAATGAATTATTTAAATAATACATTTATTGTTTCTTACAAACCTTAAAAAACCAGTATAATTTGACATAAAAATCATGTTTAAATTTTGACAAAAAGAGCTGCTTCAAAACTGGAAATGATAATTTAAAAAGCATGGCGTCGCTTAACGTTATAACTAAAAACAAAATATAAAGAGGCGACAGAAGTTTTTAGCCAAACAAAATGATGTCACCGGAAGTTGTAAATGAAAACAGACAAAAGCTCCATGTTTATTGAGATCTGATAAAGTTTTAGCTGCTAAATGGCATTTGGATATTGTGACTTAAAAAAGAAAACCACACTCAAACTCCAAACAAAGGTGCCAAAATATTCCACCAGTGAACCACGTGCTTAGGTGTTGATGACGTGGTAGCCCGGAGAATTCCATTAAGGATTACGAAAAAACGGACTGACACAGTCGGAATTTACCCCCAAAAAAGCATTGACGAAAAACTTCGAAAAAAATAATCGGAGATATTTTTTGCTATAGCATTAACTAACAAAAATAAATTACTGAATTTTATTCCGCTCAACTTGTCACAGCATACTGCTAAAACTTAATCAGAGAAGAATTTACCTTTATTGGTACATCGTCTTCAATAAAGATTCAAAATCTCTAGATATTTTTGCCAAATTAATTCAAAATTAATGTCATTTTAAACATCATGCAACATATAACGTTCTTTAAGGTTGTATTGAAAAGGTCCATTTTTGTCAATAAGGAGCTTCCACCTGTTTTAAAATTTTTAGAAAGATTTTTTTGCACCTGTCGATTAAAATTTTCTTTACTTCTTTCTTAATAATTGTTTTAAAATAATTTCAATCTTATGTAGAAGATGAATGAATACGATCTTTCACATCGCTGATCTAGCTGTTCCCTTATGTAATGTTCTCTTCGCATTTAAATTCGGCTTCTTACTCCCAGAGAAAGGCGTATTTTGCGTGTTTACTAGTCCATCAAGAGCCTTTTCAGAAAGCCAAATCACACCGATAAAACTTATGTTTCTAGAATACACATTGCATATAAGACACGAGATAAAATGTCAATTTCTTTTTAAAAGGTTCATTATAGAAATTATGTATGATGTCAGATTTAAACCAAACTTCATAATTCTGTAAACGAACGTCTTTTCTATATTTCCATCCAGTTATATTTTCCTGTATCTGCGGGACTAAAACCCGCGCATGCCCATAAATAATTCTGGGTAGAAACACTCTGGAATGTCAAAGTTCGATGGTGAAACCTTTTCGGTCATACATTTTTTACTGATTTTTGTGTTGTTTCTGATATTGTTTGTTATTAAGCCTTTTCCGATGTTTTCAGTTGACCAGTTATTTTTTGTTCAAGACATGTTTTTTTCTGTTCCATGCTTCATACTATAGATTTGAGAAATCTCAATAGAGGTTTATTTCTGCGAAACCTATTCAGAAGTGTTGGCAAATTTTTCATTTATTTAACAAAGTTTTACTACATCAATGTGTACAACCGTTTTGTTATTCCTCTTTATCTGCAGCTTTTCAACTGATTTTTATGGTGTCATAAAAACTGACAATGACATCATAAAAGAAAAATGAAGCCATCTTAAAATCCACAGTTTGTAGTTATCTTGTCTCTGGGAAAAGATATAGTTTTACAAAGTGGGGTAATTTTTGGAACACCCTGCAAATTTGAATTTTAACGTTGAAAAGAGTTTGAAATTGTAAAAACAATGAACTTATACTTTAAACAGAAATTTGATTCCGTAAATAAACTTTAAATAATTGCACAAAACAGTACATAATTACGAGTACACATAGACAGAAATTCGATTAATATCTACAAGATCTAAAAACAACAAAATAAGTTGACAATACGCTTGTATATAAAGTTGAATATTTTCAAAGCATTTGACTGAAAAAGTATATGTGAAATTTTGTCAAATTATCTGTGCAATATAATAATGGCAAGTAAAATACAATGATGTTAGGCTTATCCAATAAATGGAGATATGTGCAATCAACCGAACTGTTAAGGATTTACAGGACTTTGAGCGGAAGGATAGAATTAATTCTGATACCGACTTCAACCGTATTTGTAATGAAACTCAGACAATGCAAACGCAACCGTTGAGAATGGCTTAAAAAACAATTCAAACTTGAACAATTTGTATCAAAATTGTAGGCACTGTTAAAGTTTAAGGCATCAGATAGTTTTGTGAAAACAACTTTACATGCAATTACCGTGCAGTTGTCCGAGCCAGTGATAAACATTTCGAACAGGTTTCTATCTATCTATCTATCTATAATATATATATATATATATATATATATATATATATATATATATATATATATATATATATATATATATATATATAGCTTAAGATCTTCACACAAGTTATAGAAATAATCGTACAAATTATTAATGTGGTAATATACAGTTGTACCAATTTCTTTGAGAAAGTTTCCAGTTAACACTTATAAAAAACCCACAACTGGATATTTGTTTACAATGAATAAAAAAATTAACATAATTTATGACAACATATTGACATGAAATAATGTTAAATTTCTGTATAAAATGACAACAAAATTTCTTTTTCAATAATTCATTTCATATAGGAATTCAAATTAAGCACACAACAGTTACATGTAACATCATGACTTCACTTCAAAATACATTGTCAAAAATTTCAAACAAATGTCAATATTTTAGTAAGTATTCAATAATAAAGTATTTCATTTTTTTAAAAAAAAGACCAGGAAGTATATATAGCGGGTAAAGCAGTAAGCAGTAGTACTTTTGTTTTATTGACCTTTTTTGAATCCCACTTCACAAAATTAATTTCTGTGATTTTTAAAAAAAAGAAAAAAAAGAAATGTTCAAATTAACTTTTAAATTCACTGGTATAAGAGATTAACAGTTGTAAATTATAAGTAGAGGGGGCAATATTGAAACTCTTCCCGCCATAATAAATCATTGCATTGGGTACTACGTACTTTAGTACTAAAGTTGAATTGTTGTACCTGTATTAATGAAAAGTTTCCAAGACTTTCCACTACTAACAATTTAATACAAATTTAAAACAAACAAGTTACATACGAGATCAAGAGAAAACATAAGAAATATTTTTAATTTAATTTTTCTTTCACATTTTAAGATTATAAGAATCCATTATGAGTATCCATGTAGGATAGGGAAATCTCACCCTAGGGGTTGAATATTTCTGTCAGAGACTAGGCTAGCCGAGTCTCTGACATGAAATATTCAACCCCGAGGGTGAGATTTCCCTATCCTACATGGATAAACTCATAATGGATTCTTTTTCTTCCATTTTAATGTCAACTTTTTGCTTCAAATATGATTTACATATCCATGGGCGCCATGTTTGAAAAATCTAACTCTGTTATTCAACATTCTACTATAAAAATAAATATGACCATCGGATAGACAATTCTTAATTTTGGTTTATACAGAAAGTATTAACTTGAAGAAAAAGTTATTTATTATAAAATCTGAGTATTAACATTTGAAACGCATTTGAAATTTCTAAATTTTGGAGGTCCGGCTGTCATTTTCCCGCGATATGACGTCATTTACTCAAAGGATGACATCATGTGATTGTCACGTAACTGTGACGTCAAGCCCATGTGAGATACATATTTCTCACATAGAGGAAAACCCTATCTCACATGAGCAGATATAAAAGAATAATCTTTCTCTCATACCTCTACTAGATTTTGAAAAAGCTTTTGATGCCGTGGAATGGGAATTTATTCAGATGGAATCGGTAATAATAATTTTAAGAAACTCTAAAAATCGAGTGTTCAAATGAAAGTATTGAACAACGGAAAATCCCCCAAATTATTTCAAATGTTTAGAGGAATGCGACAAGGATGCTCTTTATCTCCTTATCTATTTATTATGACTATTAATTTACTTGCAATTGCAATAGCAATTGCGTACATTTAAAGGAATTTAAATGAATGATGCTGAATATATATTTTTTAATTGTTGATGACACCATGAACTCAAATAAAAATTAATGATTATACAGACTATAAAAGATCAAAGATAAAAATTTTAGAATTTTAAATGTTAGATGCAAGCATTTAAAATGTCATAAATAACTGTTTTATGAGCTTAACAAACAGCAAAATTAAACAAAACCCTTCAGTGTTATTCTAAAAAATATTTTTATTTTTCATTTACCGCAATCCAAATATTATGTAATGATTTTAGATAAAATGAACATTCTTTTTTAAAGAGACTTGTTTCATTACTTGCAAAAAATCAGATTTTTCAATTACATTATGATATACCCTGTTATACACTAAGAAGCAATATAGGATAATGACAATTTGTCAATAAAAGGTGTGTGTTTTTTTTCAAACTTAGCTATGATCACCGTCTAATCTATATATAGGATCATTCCTTAGCTGGATATGGATTCACATATTTTTGGAACTTTAGATTAATTAATTTGCAACTGTTTGGCGTTTGTTTTTTTAATCTATCAAACACCTAGTGTCACTGATGAGGAATGATTTTCCGAAATGTGCACATCTGGCACATAAAAATTCAGCAGGTATTTGTTATATATTTACTACCCCTGAGCGGGTACCGCTGCTGGTGGAGTAAAACTCCCCGAGGGTATCCATAGCTCAGTAGGCAGTACTTTGTGCTGTCAGAAAATGTACCATTTAGCAAAATTTCAAATCAGTCGTATAATTTTTGAAATTTATTTAAAACTAAGGTCTGTTCCCTCATGCAAAACATTCTTTAGCTGGATTTGGATTCACATATTTTTGGAACTTTAGATTAATTAATTTTCAACTGTTTGGCGTTTTTTTTTTTTTTAATCTATCAAACTTTTAGGCCCCTAGTGTCACTGATGAGGAATAATTTTCCGAAATGTGCACATCTGGCACATAAAAATTCAGCAGGTATTTGTTATATATTTACACTTCAGTGGCAATTTTGATAGCATGAAGCTTTTTGTCTAAAAAACTAAGGCAACATTACCGTTTTAACATACAGTCATATATGCTTTACCCTATAATTGGAAAAAAAAGTTTCAAAAAGATAGTTACAACATCAAATCAATTAACATTACAAATAAAAGATTAAATTAGATAAAAAATAAAAACATAAATAAATTGTCATGCAAAGACTTTTACGAGGATTGTTCAATATGTTATGTGTATTGTACGATATCTCAAACGCATTTGACTCAAAAAGTGAAATAAACATAACAGCCCTTCAAAGTACACTCCGCAGTTTGAAATACATAATTTCAATCTCTGAATCTCAATTTCTAAAACGCGTGACGGTAAGCTGATTTAGGTAGACATCCAAGGCACCGACTGATTGCTGAGTCAAGGGCTTGTCGGGACTTTGAAACGACCAGATAAGACCTTTTAAAGTTTTAGAAATACATGTGTAGGAAAAAGTCGCAACTAGACTAGTTCTGGAGAGTTTGGTGGGTGTGGCAAGACAGTAATCTTCTTCGACTTCAAAAATTGCTTCACAAGCTCAGATGTATATGATGGAGCATTTTAAAGTAAACATGCCTAAATCCTGACAAAGGACGTCGTTTATAATAATATTTATTAAGCTTTTTTTAGTATAATATCTCGGTAATACCGACCTGACCTTTTTTGCTCCGGAATTTGTACGGTTATACCATCGCATGAAAAACAGGCTACAAAAAACATCCTTTGTGCTTATGCTTCTTTTTGCAACGGCAGACCTTCTACCGTGTTTACTTTACCATATTTTGTTTCCAATTTTTCTTATTGATTCGAAATATTGAACCCATGTTTCGTCACCAGGAGCAATGTTTGCAAATTTTCTTTGATTGAATTTGGGAAACATTTGAAGCAATTGCTTAGTGGTTTGTACTCTTACTTGCTTTTAATAATCAGTCAATATACGTGGGATCCGTCTGGCAGAAATCTTTCGTACTTAATCACGATTCGTATATCTGTCATCCCTTTAATTATTTCCCTGACTTTTGAGATATTTCTCCTGCCTGTTACAGCCACATGTCAGCCAGATTTTACTGCAACTATGACGGACTCTGCCAGTCAGAAATTTCTTTCTCCACCTACGAATCGTATCATAAGCTACCTTATCAGACCCATAATTTTTCCCAATTCAGTAAAAATCTGTATTACCGTATGACTGAGTTTTGTGCGAACTTTTATATCAGCTCTAATTTCTTCAATATTCTCAACCCCTTTTTTCCAACAATTTTTACAACAGTGGCCAACGACTTGCTCTTTTGAAATGTTTATAATTTTAAAACAATGTAGAGCTTAAGACACGTGCTTATACTGTTGGAAAGGTATTGAAAGTGTTATCGGGTTGTGTTACAATACGCATTACATATCGAACAGCCCTCGTATTGGGCATTCATTAATTAAAGAAAAGGAAAAAATCATTTATTTTAATTGTTCAAACCACTGACAATAAATTCTTTTGATAAAAATTTACAATTTAGAATTGTTCTAGCATAGTTTTGAAAATTGGTAGATCACTTGTCATCGACATTGTTTTCTTCAAGGACCATGTACCTTAATATTTAAAATTACAGTTAGCAAAAAGCAAAAAGATCTACATTTAAGAATTACTGATCTTGATGACTCTTTGGTCTACAATTGTATATTGAGTGACCTAAATGTCGCATTGGTCTATGATCGTGTATTGGTGACATTGATACCTCTATTGTCTACAACTGTATATTAAGTGACCTTAATCTTGCACTGATCTATTATCATGTATTGGTGACATTGATAACTCTATTGTCTACAATTGTATATAAAGTGACCTCAATGTCGCACTGATCTATTATCATGTATTGGTGACATTGATAACTCTTTTGTCTACAATTGTATATAAAGTGACCTCAATGTCACATTGGTCTTTGATCGTACGCGTGTATTGGTAACATTGATACATTTATTGTCTACAATTGTATTTAAGTGACTTTAATGTGTAATAGGTCTACGATTGTATATTGAGTGACCTTCATGTCTCATGGGTCTACGATTGTATATTGAGTGACCTTAAAGTCTCATGGGTCTACGATTGTATATTGAGTGACCTTAATGTCTCCTGAGTTTATGATTGTGTAGTGAGTGACCTTAATGTCTCATGGATCTATGATTGTGTATTGAGTGACCTCAATGTCTTGTGTATTGAGTGACCTTAATGTCTCAAGGGTCTATGATTATGTATTGAGTGACCTTAGTGTCTTCTGGATTATGATTGTGTAGTGAGTGACCTTAATGTCTTCTGGATTATGATTGTGTAGTGAGTGACCTTAATGTCTCATGGGTCTATGATTGTATAATGAGTGACCTTAATGTCTTGTGTATTGAGTGACCTTAATGTCTCATGGGTCTATGATTATGAATTGAGTGACCTTAGTGTCTTCTGGATTATGATTGTGTAGTGAGTGACCCTAATGTCTTCTGGATAATGATTGTGTAGTGAGTGACCTTTATGTCTCATGGGTCTATGATTGTATAATGAATGACCTAAATGTCTTGTGTATTGAGTGACCTTAATGTCTCATGGGTCTATGATTGTGTATTGAGTGACCTAAATGTTTCCTGAGTTTATGATTGTGTAGTGAATGACCTTAATGTCTTATGGATCTATGGTTGTGTATTGAGTGACCTTGATGTCTCATGGGTCTATGATTATGTATTGAGTGACCTTTGTGTCTTCTCTTCTGGATTATGATTGTGTAATGAGTGAACTTTATGTCTTGTGTATTGAGTGACCTTAATGTCTTATGGGTCTATGGTTGTGTATTGAGTGACCTTAATGTCTTATGGGTCTATGATTGTGTATTGAGTGACCTTAATGTCTTATGGGTCTTTGATTGTGTATTGAGTGACCTTAATGTCTTATGGATCTATGGTTGTGTATTGAGTGACCTTAATGTCTTATGGGTCTTTGATTGTGTATTGAGTGACCTTTATATCTGATGATTTTTTGCGTATTGGTTGACCTTATTGCTCATTGGTCTTTGTTTGCATGTACATAAATCTATACAGTACAGACCAAAACGCTAACGAAAAATAGTTGAAACTCGACTGTCAAGTGGCTGAGTTAATAACAACCATTTTTTCAGCAAATGACCCATTGTTAAGAAAAAATACGCCATTTTATTTATGCAATATGCATAAGAAAACTTAATGCAACTTTCATAATTCTAGTATATTTTGAGAATAATGGAAAAAAGGTTTTCGAATGGCAATTTTATTTATATTATTTTTATTTCTGAAGAAAAAAGTTAATCAATGGCGATATAAAATTAATATGTTAAGCTTATATTTCTGGAGAACAACATTTTTAATTGGGGACGAGTTGGTCTACATAAACCCTGGTTATATTGATAAATTAAAATAATTACCTGAGTAAGTAAACTTCAAGTATCATAATCCGTACGCTGAGATGATCAGCTAGGTCTTTTAAACATTAATTTTCTACAAATTACGACCTACGTATTCTTGTTTTATGGTGATGTAGTTTTGTTAATTTCTAAAACTTGATTTAGAAACCTTTATAATTTCTGGTTTTTAAAGTCTGTCACGACAAAAAGCTTCCTTTTAAATACTGGAGAATTTGTTTACCGACATTACTGATAAACAAACATGTCCTTTCCACTAAAATTAATTGTTTAATTAATCTTTCTAAATCCAAAAATAAATCGGAATTATACGAGCTTTCTAAAGGGTGGCAATGTTAACTTAAGCCATGACTAGACTGGCTGATAAATAGTGGAGAGTTGGAGGGGACAAAGAGGCTAACGAGAGTCAAAATGAGAGTGGACAAATATCTACCGTGCGATAGATAGCAGTTGTTGAAAAGCTGTCGATATATTTATAGCTTACGAGGGACCGAGATATATCTAGAGAGGGACCGAGATGAAATGTCGATTAGGAACTTATTCGTTAGCTTAGTGTTTAGTTTTGAAAAGGTCTGTATGGGGAACATGTCGTTACTAAAGTTCTAGCAGTACTGTGACAAAATAGATAATCCGTCATCGTCTGCTTCGTCACATATATCGACATCAATGGATGAACTATCTTCAGACGATATCAAAGAGGCATATTCCGAATGTGAAACTTCGGAATTTGGTATCCTCAGGGTTTCCAATCGTGATTCATTCTCGAACTGCTGTGAGATATTTTTGTACGATTCTGTTCCGATATTGTTCGACTGAAAGCAAGCGAACACGCTTTCAACGGATGAATTCAAGAGACTTTTCAAGATGGTGGGTTTGTCCCAGCCTATTATATCGCTGTTGTCTGTGTTTCCTTGCGACATTCTTCTTCGCAATCTTCTATTTTTTCTGCAATAGTGAAATTCTATCCGAGATGAAATATTTTCATCTGAGTAGCTTTTTCTCCATACAATTGCAGGTTTCCTCTTGAAATTTGAGTCGAGCAAGTTATGGGCAGCGAAATGTCCATTTTCTTGGTCTACGCTTTCAATTCTTTTTCTACAAGTGATCTTTAGAGTCTTGCCCATTCCTCTTTCAGCCAATTCTCTCGGTGTGTCTGCTTCGCTATTTGTAATTTTTCTTCTATTTCTTTGCCTTTTTGACGTTTTTTGGTTCAACATTTTCTTCAAGTTGGTAAAAAACACCCTTCGTTTTTTATCAAACATTCCTTCTGCAATTGGGTGTAACAGGAAAACAGACAGCTTGACATAAGTGCTGATTGTATCCATGACATCGTTGCCTTTGACGCAGTATGACATATTCTTTAATATGACGTAAGGTATCCACGTGACTACTAAAAAGGACTCCAGTACAAACACGGTAATCTTAAAACTTTTAAGATACTTTCTCGTGGATTCTATTCCTGGGCTTACATTCCTTGAGATATAATGATATATCATTAAGTAAATAATGAAAATCAGCATCACAGGAGTGACGTCAACAACAGTGGATGATATCAACTTTAGCAATGACAGCGAAATGTGGTAATGACCGCATTTTAGGAGATCCTCTTCTTTACTAACATTGCAGATTCCGTCTATTTCTAAAACCAAACAAAGTGACCTAAATAAGGGGATTAAGATACATCCAAAAAATACCTTTACCCCAAGCCTGCTGGACAGCATCAGGTTCGCATTCCCTTTGCATCGAGAGGTCTTTAGTCTGATGATAGCCAGTGCCAAAACGCCCCAAATAAACATTCCCATGGCATTTTCTTCCAAAAAATCTGTAAAAGAAATAAATGAGAACTAAATAACAGCCAAAACAATCAAGAAAACAATATGGTACGAGTTAATGATCAAACAAATTAAAAGATACTTTATTGAACCAATGATTATATTCTAGTTAATGATCATACAAATTAAAAGATACTTTATCGAACCAATGATTATATTCGAGTTAATGATCAAACAAATTAAAAGATACTTTATTGAACCAATGATTATATTCGAGTTAATGATCAAACAAATTAAAAGATACTTTATCGAACCAATGATTATATTCGAGTTAATGATCAAACAAATTAAAAGATACTTTATCGAACCAATGATTATATTCGAGTTAATGATCAAACAAATTAAAAGATACTTTATCGAACCAATGATTATATTCGAGTTAATGATCAAACAAATTAAAAGATACTTTATCGAACCAATGATTATATTCGAGTTAATGATAAAACAAATTAAAAAATACTTTATGGAACCAATGATTATATTCGAGTTAATGATCAAACAAATTAAAAGATACTTTATCGAACCAATGATTATATTCGAGTTAATGATCAAACAAATTAAAAGATACTTTATCGAACCAATGATTATATTCGAGTTAGAACGTACACGAGGTTAAACGTTCAGTTTTGTGGTAAAAGTTCTATTGAAGCCCCTCCATAAAATCTGACTTAATTAACAAACAGTTGTCATCTTATACGAAAATAATTATATCTAAAATATGTGTTATATATATAATTATTTATTTTTGCCCTTTTAGTTAAATACTAGTATCAGTTGGATGATTTACTAGTGAGAAGAACTATGTTTCAGAACGCTGGTTGAGAGACATTGTTTAAAGTAGCCAAACTAATAAACAGGACACGCCCTTCCCCACAGTTCTGTTTACAAATCAGTCTAACCAATGACCAGAGGAAATTGTAAACAGGACACGCCTCTCCCCACAGTTCTGTTTTTTTTAAATCAGTCTAAGCAATAACCAGGGGAAATTGTAAACAGGACACGCCCCTCCCCACAGTTCTGTTTTAAATCAGTCTAACTAATAACCCGAGGAAATAGTAATCAGGACACGCCCCTCTCCACAGTTCTGTTGTTTAAATCAGTCTAACCAATAACCAGAAGAAATAGTAAACAGGACACGTCCCTCCCAACAGTTCTGTTGTTTAAATCACCAGAGGAAATAGTAAACAGGACTGGCTCCTCCCCACAGTTCTGTTGTTTAAATCAGTCTAACCAATAACCAGAGGAACCAGTAAACAGGACACGCTCCTCTCCACGGTTCTGTTGTTAACCAGTCTAATTAAAGACCAGAGGAAATAGTGAACAGGACACGCCCATCCCCACAGTTCTGTTGTTTAAATCAGTCTAACAAATAACAAGAGGAAACAGTAATCAGGACACGCTCCTCTCCACGGTTCTGTTGTTAAAATCAGTCTAATTAAAGACCAGAGGAAATAGTGAACAGGACACGCCCCTCCCCACAGTTCTGTTGTTTACATCAGGCTAACCAATAACCAGAGGAACTAATAAACAGGGCACTCCCCTTCCTTTTGCAAAACTTTTCGATTGGCAAGTCATTGATTTTCTTCAGCGTTATTACCCGAAACCGAAAAAAATTCCTTTGTTTTTTAGAGAGAGAGAGAGAGAGAGAGAGAGAGAGAGAGAGAGAGAGAGAGAGAGAGAGAGAAAATTTAAGAAACAGCTTTTTATCCTGTGATAACAATAACCTTCAGAAAGTAATGTAGAACTCATTACAAGTGAATTTGGATAGTAAAAATCTTCATATTTGAATAAATATACTCTTGATATTAATCCTAATTAATATTATAGTAATTACGAATAATAATGTAATGATGGATGCATCATAACAAATGAACTTGAAGATACCCAAATGAATAAATGTCAAAAAAAAGTTTGAAAAACTACCTTAAATGTGCATGAAGTTATAAGACTAATCACTCAACCAAAAAAGGTTGATTAGTCTACTCTTTTTCTGTTGAAGTGACCTATTGTAGTATATACACCAAATCTTAAAAATTACTTAAGCTATAGGGCATAATCAATCAACCATGAAAAGTAGGTCAGTTTATTTTAAGTCAATGGAAATTGCCAATTATAGTACGGATACGCACCACGTTTCAAAACTCTAGTTTTAATAATTATCTAGTTATAAGGAAAAATCACTTAACCATGAAAAGTAGGTCCAATAATAATAGGGAATTTAAACTTTAAAGTAGCCCATTGTAGTAAGTATATGTACCAAGTTTATAACTATAATTTCAAAAATTATCTAGTTATAAGGCAAATTTACTCAACCATTAAAGGTAAAAGCTATATGATAAATGATTTTCAAGAAAAAAAAAGGAATTTCCCAGAAATGTGTGAAATACTCCTGAAATAATAAAAGGCATAACCGTGAGAAATAGGTCAAATAATAATGTGGCATTTGAAGCGGCTTATTGTTGAATAATTAAATAGCAATGTTTAAAGCTATATGATAAATGATCCTCAAGAAAAAATGCAAAATTACCCGACTGTGAGAAATATGTCAAATAATAATGTGGCATTTGAAACGGCTTTTTATGGTAAGGATATGTACTAAGTTTTCAAAACGTCATATTTAATACCTATACCTAAAGTATAATCACTCAACTGTAAAAAGTAGGTCAAGTAATAATGGGGCATTTTAAAAGTCCCATTGTAGAAAGTATATGTACCAACTTTCAAACTCTATCTTTAATAATCATCAGTTCTTAGGCAAAATCACTCGATCGTAAAAAAGTAGGTCAATATACTTTGGGGCATGTGAAGCGGTCTATTATAGTTTGTATATACACCAAGTTTTAGAACTCTATCTTAAATATTCATCAAGTTATAGATCATATTCTCTTAACCGTGAAAAGTAGGTCAAGTAATAATAGGCAGTTGAAGTGGCCCATTGTAGTAAGGATATACGAAAAGTTTCAAAACTCTATCTTTAATAATCATCAAGTTGTAAGGCAAAGTCACTCAACCGTGTAAAAAAGGTCAAATAATATTACACCATTGAAAGCGGTCAATTGTAGTAAGAATATGTACCTAATTTGTAGTGAATATTTTTTGTTTTCAAACTCTGTATTAAGAACTTGGGGCATTTAAAGTTCTCTTTCTCAGAAATGTGAGAAATACTCCTCAAATAATAAAAGGCACAATTACTTTACCCCCGAAAACTAGGTGAATTGGTTACATGTCATTTAGTAAAGCAGCACATTGTAATAAGGATATATATCCCAATGTTTCAACAATCTATCTTAAATATGCATGAAGTAATAAGGCTAATCATGTACTCTAGGTCAGTGGAAGTGGCCAATTGTAGTAAGGATATACGTCAAGTCTCAGAGCTCTATCTTAAATATGCATCATTTATGGAGCATAATCACTCAACCGTGAAAAGTAGGTCAATCTATAAGGTAAACGGAAGTGGCACATTTTAGTAAGGATATGTATAAGTTTAAAAACTTTAGCTTTATTCTTATCAAGTTATAAGGTAACATCAATCAACCGTGAAAAGTAGGTCAAGTAATAATTAGGCAGTTGAAGCGGCCTATTGAAGTTGGGATATACACTATGTTTCAAAACTTTATTTGCAATGATCAACTTAAAGACAAAATAACTGAACCATGAAAAGTAGGTCAAATAATAATGGCGCATTTGAATCGGTGGATTGTATTAAGGGTTTGTACAAAGTTTTAAAAAATTATCTTTAATGATCATCAAGTTATAAGGCAAAGTCACTCAACCGTAAAAAGTAGGTCAAATAATAAAAGAGCTTTTAAAGTGGCTGATTCAAGTTAGGATATTTACAAAGTTTTAAAACTCTAGCTTTAATAATCATTAAGTTATAAGGCAAAATCACTCAACCTTGAAAAGTAGGTCAAATAATAATGAGCTAGTTGTAGCGGCCTATTGTAGTTAGGATTTGTACCAAGTTTTAAACATCATATTGAATACATTGTTTCATCCATAATAACTATGGAAACAAAAGCAAAAAACAAATTTTATACAACGGTGTATTAATATCAATATCAAATGAGTCTGTTGAATAGTAATGGAGAAAGACGGCATTAAAGATTTTGTTGGTCGCCATTTAAAAAGATTCTAAGACTGGATAATGCATCTTGATGTGAGGATCAACCATCCTGTGGATTTTGGTTAAGTTTGGACCAATGGTCTCTGCGAATTTGGTCGGACGAGTTCAAGAAGAAGAGAAATAATAATAATAATAATAATAATAATAATAATAATAAGAATAATAAGAAGAAGAAGAAGAAGAAGAAGAAGAAGAAGAAAAAGAAGAAGAACAAGAAGAAGAAGAAGAAGAAGAAGAAACGGTGCAAAAACAAAAAGGCGACAGACTTCGTTTGGGCGCCTTAGTAACAACAGCATCATCAACAACAGCAACAACAACAACAACAACAACAACAACAACAATAATAATAATAATAATAATAATAATAATAATAATAATAATAATAATAATAATAATAATAATAATAATGATAATAATGATGATGATGATGATAATGATAATAAAAAATAAACGAGAAATTAATAGAGATACCAGTTACGTACGATTTCCAAAGATCCCTTATCTATATAATGTATAAAATATAGATCTGGTGATGTCTCGATATAAGTGACAGTTGTATACCATCTGTGAAATAGTTTTACAAAATTGTTTAAACCCCCACCACCTTTCAAAGGATTTAATGTATAAACTTTTTTGACAGTGTTGATAAAAGTTTGATATATTTAAAGACATTTAATGCATTGCAATTGTAATTATTTAGAGAAATATAAACTTCTGAATGCGGTAACGAGGTTAGTCTCTTTAGTAACTTGTAGTTCTTAATATTAAAGCATATTATTATTAATATTGATGTTTATTATGTATATATGTTGGCTAAAAGCTCGTGTTATTGCTTTATGCCAAAAAATATTATTATTATTAATATTATAATTATTATTATTATTTTGTTATAATTATTTTGACCGTAAATGCTTAATTTTTAACTTTCGGAGTAAAAAGTCCCTGCCGAATGGCTGATAGATTAAAATATATTATCTTCATAATATTTAAAGCCTAAGTATTTTAAAATTATCATTTTGTTTTAAATATTTTTATTGCGAATTCTTTTCTTTCTTTTTTTATACTAAATCTAATTTTAATGTTACACTATATATGTATATATATATATATATATATATATATATATATATATATATATATATATATATATATATATATATATATATATATATATATATATATATATTCTTTTGAGGGGGGATTGAAAAATATACCGGTCTCTGTCTCTTTACAATTACAAGTAACAGCCAATGAAAAATATTTTAACAAATCACTGAAAATCATGTTTAAGTAAAAAATTTAAATTCGAATTTAAAAAAATACATACCTCTAATTTTACAAATCAATCCAGTGGTGTGCTTAGCAATGGTAAGATAAATGGAAAATGGACCATACACGGATAGGGACAGAAGATCGACGATTGTTGTTACAGCAAGAAGTTTGTCCGATTGTCTCAAATTCTTTTTGTATTGAATTTGTAGCGAAAATAGAGCATTTAATCCAATACCCACTACAACAATAAATGTCTGTAATGTTGGGTGTAAAAGAAACATATTAGTTGTAAATTCTTAAAATTCTGTCAAATGCATCCTTAAGGATTAAAAGATATATGCCTTATGGAACTGCTTCTTACTTTGGTGGCATTTATAAACACATACTGCAACACTTTTGACATTCCGCGGTAACAACTCTGTGGGGCATAAAGCGCTTTTTGTTATAGAACAAGAGTTCAACGGTCGGATACTTTGTAACACGTTTGGATAAAGGCGCAGCACGAAAAGGAATGGCCATCGTTTTATGTACGAGGACTAATTACTATTTGTTTTAAGTCACATTCTGAAAAGTACTGACTTACGACGGACATATTGCATTATTTTCAACATAACCCCCGTCAGTATCAATACACTTGTCAGTTAAGTTTAAGGGTCTCAATGCCACTGTTAAAAAAGTCCTTTAGTTTAAACAATATTTTATTAATAAATAGAATACATTTAACACGATTACAAATAATAAATTCATAGGATTCTGGAACTACAGAAAATTTGTAATATTAAGCAGTCTCCTATATCTAAAAAAAATAAACATCTAATGAAGGTGTATAATCAATTACATAATAATAATAGTAATAATAACATAAATAATAAATTGTGGTGGAATAATAATAATAATAATAATAATAATAATAATAATAATAATAATAATAATATAAAAATATTAATAATAAATTGTGGTGGAATTACAATAATAATAATGGAATAATGATAAAGCCATAACCTCGCATGTTGAATATTCATGACGTAGACAGTAAATAATGTTAAGTAAAGCGTTTACTTTTTAAAATGAATTCTTGTACTGTGAGAAATATAATTTTATTGTCTTCGAAGGACAAAGTAGGGTCACCAAACAATAATTTATCAACTGTTAGAACAAAGGGAAGTGTAAATATTGTTGTTGTTCGAATATGACTGAAATTCTGACAATATAAAAGAAAATGATTGATGTCTTCTACTTGACCACATCTACAATAGGGTTCTGAATCTAAATGTTTACTATATACATGTAAATGATACTTGAGAGAACTACATTGCAATCGTAGTCTTGTATGGAGTATTTGAACCACTCTTGTCCCGCAATTATTGGAAATTTGGAAATTTGGTATGAGAGTTAATAAATGTCTGAAAAATTGGTATGGAGTTATCTCTTACATCACTAGATGAATTATTCATTCTGTAATAGTGAATGGCAAGAAGGAATTTTGATAAAAAGAAGTTTTACATGATATACTTCGAATGTTTTGAGAACCACGCGTATTATGAGGATAAATATCGTTTTGTGAAGGTGGTATAAGCATTCACAAATATGGAGGGGCTAGATTATGATACATTTTATAGAACTGGACTAATTTGTGATTATTTCGTCTTTTCTCTAATGTTTCCCATCCCATTTCAGAATAAAGCATTTGTATACTAGCAAAGCGCGTTGCACCAGAGACAATTCTGGCAGCTTCTAAATTTACTTTTTCTATTCTTAATTTTAAATTTTCTGGTATGTTCCCCCACACAACATCGCTATATTCAAGTAATGGTCGGATAAAACTGATATATATTTTTTTCTAAAAGAAGTCCTTTTTAGACCGTTTAGAAAGTACCCTACTGATGTATGACGATATCCTCTGACTAAAAGTGGGTCCTTTAAGTGGCCGTTTTCAGTTTTGGAAAAAAGTCAGATGAAGCGTGTTAATGCGAATAAGGCGGATTCTATATCAATTTACAGCCGCACTAGTTGATAGCAACCATGGCATTAGAGACGTGTAATAAGTGGCATTTAAATGAGTTTTCCGCGGCGTTTGAGTTAAGTACTTTCCGGTGACTGCCTGAGAAATGATGCATTGTGTGTGCCGTTACAACGTTTGTCCCTTCTGAGATAATCTACCATTTAGTACCAGAAAACCGAAGCTATTACATTCCCAGCTGATGGAACATTCTTTGGTTGGGGTACTTTCAATGTTTAGTGTTCCTGGGGTGAAATGGTGAACCAACGTTTCAACCGTAGTAACAAAACTCTGATATAAGTTAGCAGGATCTGCCTCTTGAAGGTTAAAATTAGCACGCAAAAAAGTGCGCCAGATGTACTTCTGACCACCTGTAGGCGACAGGCTAAAAAGTGCGCCAGATGTACTTCTGATCACCTGTAGGCGACAGACTAAAAAGTGCGCCAGATGTACTCCTGATCACCTGAAGGCGACAGACTAAAAAGTGCGCCAGATGTACTTCTGATCACCTGTAGGCGACAGACTAAAAAGTGCGCCAGATGTACTTCTGATCATCTGTAGGCGACAGACTAAAAAGTGCGCCAGATGTACTCCTGATTACCTGTAGGCGACAAACTAAAAAGTGCGCCAGATGTACTTCTGATCACCTGTAGGCGACAGACTAAACAGTGAGCCAGATGTTCTTCTGATCACCTGTAGGCGACAGGCTAAAAAGTGCGCCAGATGTACTCCTGATCACCTGTAGGCGACGACTAAAAAGTGCGCCAGATGTACTCCTGATCACCTGTAGGCGACGACTAAAAAGTGCGCCAGATGTACTTCTGATCACCTGTAGGCGACAGACTAAAAAGTGCGCCAGATGTACTTCTGATCACCTGTAGGCGACAGACTAAACAGTGCGCCATATGTACTTCTGATCACCTGTAGGCGACAGACTAAAAAGTGCGCCAGATGTACTTCTGATCACCTGTAGGCGACAGACTAAAAAGTGCGCCAGATGTACTCCTGATCACCTGTAGGCGACAGACTAAAAAGTGCGCCAGATGTACTTCTGATCACCTGTAGGCGACAGACTAAAAAGTGCGCCAGATGTACTTCTGAAAAAGTGCGCCAGATGTACTTCTGATCACCTGTAGGCGACAGACTAAAAAGTGCGCCAGATGTACTTCTTATCACCTGTAGGCGACAGACTAAAAAGTGCGCCAGATGTACTTCTGATCACCTGTAGATGATAGACTAGTTAGTGCGCCAGATGTACTTCTGATCACCTGTAGGCGACAGACTAAAAAGCTTTCTTATTGCAAGATTCTCTCACAGAAAGGAATATTCTCTTTCCTCTGAAATGCCAACCATACTGGCTTTTTATCTTTTTGTAACTCGCTTGTCAGTGATTACAATATCATGGACCCTTTTTAACGATTGATGGGGTTGCAACAATGACAAGATTTCAAGAACGGGAGTATTAAAGTTCTACCTGCCTTGTTTAAATATCTCCAGCCACATTAATACTATAGCAACCGAAGATACATCTTTCCCTTGTGTTGGTACCACATCAGAATGTGTATCTTTTTGTGATAAAACGTACAAAGTAGATATTGAATCAATGCTCTCGCCATGTTTAGAGTGCTACCTTGTCATCATAAACTAAACAATTGACAACAGTCTTCATATGCATGGCTTTTAATAGTCAGGGAATAAAGGGGCTAATGAAGGAAAACGATGCTTACATAAAGCCTCACATTATATCATGTGACAATTTCTTATAAGTTTTTACTGATTTGTGTATCACTTTTTACTTTTTTATGTATTACTCTGTACTAACTTGTGTATCACTTTTTACTTGTTCGTATATTACTCTGTATTAGTTTGTGTATCACTTTTAACGTGTTTGTGTATTTCTCTGTACTAACTTGTGTATCACTTTTTACTTGTTTCTGTATTCATCTGTACTAACTTGTGTATCACTTTTTACTTGTTCGTGTATTACTCTGTACTTGCTTGTGTATCACTCTTTACTTGTTTGTGTATTACTCTGTATTAGCTTGTGTATCACTTTTCAGTTGTTTGTGTGTTACTCTGTCATGGTTTGTGTATCACTTTTTACTTGTTTGTGTATAACTCTGTACTGGTTTGTGTATCACATTTTATTTGTTTGTGTAATACTCTGTACTGGTTTGTGTATCACTTTTTACTTGTTGATGTATTACTCTGTACTGGTTTGTGTATCACTTTTTACTTGTTGATGTATTACCCTGTACTGGTTTGTGTATCACTTTTTACTTGTTTGTGTATTACTCTGTACTGGCCTGTGTATCACTTTTTACTTGTTTATGTATTACTCTGTCATGGTTTGTGTATCACTTTTTACTTGTTTGTGTATAACTCTGTACCAGCTTGTGTATCACTTTTTACTTGTTTGTGAATTTCTCTGTACTAACTTGTGTATCACGTTTTACTCGTTTCTCTATTAATCTGTACTAATTTGTGGTTCTCTTTTAAATTGTTTCTGTATTACTCTGTACTGGGCGTGTGTATCACTTTTTACTTGTTTGTGTATTACTCTGAACAGGCCATGGCCTGTGTATCACTTTTTACTTGTTTGCGTATTACTCTGAACCGGCTTGTGTATCACTTTTTACTTGTTTGTGTATTACCCTGAACTGGACTGTGTATCACTTTTTACTTGTTTTTGTATTTCTCTGTACTGGACTGTGTACCACATTTTACTTGTTTATGTATTACTCTGTACTGGTTTGTGTATCACTTTTTACTTGTTGATGTATTACTCTGTACTGGTTTGTGTATCACTTTTTACTTGTTGATGTATTACCCTGTACTGGTTTGTGTATCACTTTTTACTTGTTTGTGTATTACTCTGTACTGGCCTGTGTATCACTTTTTACTTGTTTATGTATTACTCTGTCATGGTTTGTGTATCACTTTTTACTTGTTTGTGTATAACTCTGTACCAGCTTGTGTATCACTTTTTACTTGTTTGTGAATTTCTCTGTACTAACTTGTGTATCACGTTTTACTCGTTTCTCTATTAATCTGTACTAATTTGTGGTTCTCTTTTAAATTGTTTCTGTATTACTCTGTACTGGGCGTGTGTATCACTTTTTACTTGTTTGTGTATTACTCTGAACAGGCCATGGCCTGTGTATCACTTTTTACTTGTTTGCGTATTACTCTGAACCGGCTTGTGTATCACTTTTTACTTGTTTGTGTATTACCCTGAACTGGACTGTGTATCACATTTTACTTGTTTGTGTATTCCCCTGTACTGAACTGTGTATCACTTTTTACTTGTTTTTGTATTTCTCTGTACTGGACTGTGTACCACATTTTACTTGTTTATGTATTACTCTGTACTGGTTTGTGTATCACTTTTTGCTTGTTGATGTATTACCCTGTACTGGACTGTGTATCACTTTTAATTTGTTTTTGTATTACCCTGTACTGGACTGTGTATCACTTTTTACTTGTTTATGTATTACTCTGTACTAGATCGGTATCACTTTTTACTTGTTTGTGTATTACTCTGTACTGGTTTGTGTATCACTTTTTACTTGTTTTTGTATTATTCAGTACAGGCCTGTGTATCACTTTTTACTTGTTTTTGTTTTACTCTGTACTGGCCTGTGTGTCACATTTTACTTGTTTATGTATTACTTTGTACCAGCTTGTGTATCACTTTTTACGTGTTTTTGTATTACACTGTACTAACTTGTGTATCACTTTTTACTTGTTCGTATATTACTCTGTACTGGACTATGTATCACTTTTTACTTGTTTTTGTATTACTCTGTACCAACTTGTGTATCACTTTTTACTTGTTTGTGTTTTTCTGTACTAACTTGTGTATCACTTTTTCTTGTTAATGTATTAATCTGTACTAACTTGGGTATCACTTTTTACTTGTTCGTATATTACTCTGTATTAGTTTGTGTATCACTTTTTACTTTTTTATGTATTAACCTGTACCAGCGTGTGTATCACTTTTTACGTGTATGTGTATTTCTCTGTACTAACTTGTGTATCACTTTTTACTCGTTAATTTATTTCTCTGTATTGGTTTGTGTATCACTTTTACTTGTTTGTGTATTACTCTGTACTAACTTGTGTATCAATTTTAGTTGATTGTATATTACTCTATACTTGCTTGTGTATCACTTACTTGTTTGTGTATAACTCTGTATTAGCTTTGTGTATCACTTTTTACTTCTTTTTGTATTACTCTGTACCAGCCTGTGTATCACTTTTTACTTGTTTTTGTATAACTCTGTACTGGTTTGTGTATCACTTTTTACTTGTTTGTGTATTACTCTGTATTAGCTTTGTGTATCACTTTTTATTTCTTTTTGTATTACTCTGTACCAGCCTGTGTATCAATTTTTACTTGTTTTTGAATTACTCTGTACTGGGCGTGTGTATCACTTTTTACTTGTCTGTGTATTACTCTCTCCTGGGTTTGTGTATCACTTTTTACTTGTTTTTTATTACTCTGTACTGGTTTGTGTATCACTTTTTACTTGTTTTTGTATTACTCTGTACTGGTTTGTGTAACATTTTTTACTTGTTGATGTATTACTCTGTACTGGTTTGTGTATCACTTTTTACTTGTTTGTGTATTTCTCTGTACTGGTTTGTGTATCACTTTTTACTTGTTGATGTATTACTCTGTACTGGTTTGTGTATCACTTTTTACTTGTTTATGTATTACTCTGTTCTGGTTTGTCTATCACTTTTTACTTCTTTGTGTATTACTCTGTACTGGTTTGTGTATCACTTTTTACTTGTTTATGTATTACTGTGTACTTGTTTGTGTATCACTTTTTACTTGTTTGTGTATTACTCTGTACTGGTTTGTGTATCACTTTTTACTTGTTTATGTATTACTGTGTACTGGTTTGTGTATCACTTTTTACTTGTTTGTGTATTACTCTGTACTGGTTTGTGTATCACTTTTACTTGTTTATGTATAACTCTGTACTGGTTTGTGTATCACTTTTTACTTGTTGATGTATTACTCTGTACTGGTTTGTGTATCACTTTTTACTTGTTTATCTATTACTCTGTACTGGTTTGTGTATCACTTTTTACTTGTTTGTGTATTACTGTGTACTGGTTTGTGTATCACTTTTACTTGTTTGTGTATTACTCTGTACTGGTTTGTGTATCACTTTTTATTCGTTTATGTATTACTCTGTACTGGTTTGTGTATCACTTTTACTTGTTTATGTATAACTCTGTACTGGTTTGTGTATCACTTTTTACTTGTTGATGTATTACTCTGTACTGGTTTGTGTATCACTTTTTGCTTGTTGATGTATTACTCTATACTGGTTTGTGTATCATTTTTTACTTGTTTATGTATTACTCTGTACTGCTTTGTGTATCATTTTTTACTTGTTTGTGTATTACTCTGTACTGTTTTGTGTATCACTTTTTACTTGTTTATGTATTACTCTGTACTTGTTTGTTTATTACTTTTTACTTGTTTATGTATTACTCTGTACTACTTTGTGTATCATTTTTTACTTGTTTGTGTATTACTCTGTACTGGTTTGTGTATCACTTTTTACTTGTTTGTGTATTACTCTGTACTGGTTTGTGTATCACTTTTTACTTGTTTATGTATTACTCTGTACTTGTTTGTGTATCACTTTTTACTTGTTTATGTATTACTGTGTACTGGTTTGTGTATCACTTTTAACTTGTTTATGTATTACTCTGTACTGGTTTGTGTATTACTCTGTACAGGCCATGGCCTGTGTATCACTTTTTTCTTGTTTATGTATTACTCTGTACTGGTTTGTGTATCACTTTTTACTTGTTTATGTATTACTCTGTACTTGTTTGTTTATTACTTTTTACTTGTTTATGTATTACTGTGTACTGGTTTGTGTATCACTTTTTACTTGTTTGTGTATTACTCTGTACTGGTTTGTGTATTACTCTGTACAGGCCATGGCCTGTGTATCACTTTTTTCTTGTTTATGTATTACTCTGTACTGGTTTGTGTATCATTTTTTACTTGTTTGTGTATTACTCTGTACTGGTTTGTGTATCACTTTTTACTTGTTTATGTATTACTCTGTACTTGTTTGTTAATTACTTTTTACTTGTTTATGTATTACTCTGTACTGCTTTGTGTATCATTTTTTACTTGTTTGTGTATTACTCTGTACTGGTTTGTGTATCACTTTTTACTTGTTTGTGTATTACTCTGTACTGGTTTGTGTATCACTTTTTACTTGTTTATGTATCACTCTGTACTGGTTTTTGTATCACTTTTACTTGTTTATGTATTACTCTGTACTGGTTTGTGTATCACTTTTACTTGTTTATGTATTACTCTGTACTTGTTTGTGTATCACTTTTTACTTGTTTATGTATTACTGTGTACTGGTTTGTGTATCACTTTTTACTTGTTTATGTATTACTCTGTACTTGTTTGTGTATTACTCTGTACAGGCCATGGCCTGTGTATCACTTTTTTCTTGTTTATGTATTACTCTGTACTGGTTTGTGTATACTTTTTACTTGTTTATGTATTACTCTGTACTGCTTTGTGTATCATTTTTTACTTGTTTGTGTATTACTCTGTACTGGTTTGTGTATCACTTTTTACTTGTTTGTGTATTACTCTGTACTGGTTTGTGTATCACTTTTTACTTGTTTATGTATTACTCTGTACTGGTTTTTGTATCACTTTTACTTGTTTATGTATTACTGTGTACTTGTTTGTGTATCACTTTTACTTGTTTATGTATTACTTTGTACTGGTTTGTGTATCACTTTTTACTTGTTTATGTATTACTCTGTACTGGTTTGTGAATCACTTTTTACTTGTTTATGTAATACTCTGTACTGGTTTGTGTATTACTCTGTACAGGCCATGGCCTGTGTATCACTTTTTTCTTGTTTATGTATTACTCTGTACTTAGTTTGTGTATCACCTTTTAGTTTTTTCGAGTTTGTATATCATATTATAGTTGTTTTTTACGGGTTTATGTATTGTTTTTAAGTTTTTTACGGATTTGTTTATCATTATTACTGGTTTGTGCATAATTCTAATGGCTTTTGTATCCTTTTTCTTTTTTTAATTTTTTTTTACGGATTTTTTTATCATTTTTTATTTTTTTACGAGTTTGTATCATTTTTAGTTTTTTACGGGTTTGTATCATTTTTTATTATTTTACGGATGTTTGTATCATTTTTTTTTTAGTTTTTTACGGGTTTGTATCATTTTTTATTTTTTAACGGATGTTTGTATCATTTTTTAGTTTTTACGGGTTTGTATCATTTTGTAGTTTTTTACGGATTTTTGTGTCATTTTTTATTTTATTACGGGTTTGTATCATTTTGTAGTTTTTTGCGGATTTTTGTGTCATTTTTTAGTTTTTTTCACGGCTTTGTATCATTTTGTAGTTTTTTGCGGATTTTTGTGTCATTTTTTATTTTTTTACGGGTTTGTATCATTTTGTAGTTTTTTGCGGATTTTTGTGTCATTTTTTATTTTTTTACGGCTTTGTATCATTTTGTAGTTTTTTGCGGATTTTTGTGTCATTTTTTATTTTTTTACGGGTTTGTAATATTTTGTAGTTTTTTGCGGATTTTTGTGTCATTTTTTATTTTTTTACGGGTTTGTATCATTTTGTAGTTTTTTGCGGATTTTTGTGTCATTTTTTAGTTTTTTACGGGTTTGTATCATTTTTTAGTTTTTTGCGGATTTTTGTGTCATTTTTTAGTTTTTTACGGGTTTGTATCATTTTGTAGTTTTTTACGGGTTTGTATCATTTTGTAGTTTTTTACGGATTTTTGTGTCATTTTTTATTTTTTTACTGGTGTGTAGCATTTTTCTGGTTTGTGTTTCATTTTTCTTGTTTGTTTAATGCATCTTACTGATTTGTGAATCATTTTACTATTTTGTGCCTATCACTTTTTATTGATAAGTGTGTCACTTTTAATCGGTTATTTAATCTATCACTTATTTCATTGGTTTGCGATCACTTTTATTGAGATGTGTATAACTTTCTTTTTCTTTTTTCTTCTTCTTTTTTTTTTTTTTTAGTACATTAACATCTGAAAAAGTATTTTTGTTTTTTCACTTATATTAAGGCGATTATTTAAGGTATGGTAAAGAAAATCGAAGTGTCCGGGAAAAAACAACAACATTTGGCAAGCGGACTGACAAACTTTCTTACACTAGGATCAGTACGAAAGGGAATCGAATCTAGACGTAGAGAGACACTGTGATCCGTGAGTAACGGTCACCGTGGTCCTGTCCTTTAGAGATCTTATACTAGATAGCGCTTGAAAATTTATACTTGTATGTGTCTTGGATAAAAATACTTCTTATAATGTTAAGGCTAAAAGAGTCTTATTGAAATTAAAATTATCTAAATAAAAAAGCATATATATATATATATATATATATATATATATATATATATATATATATATATATATATATATATATATATATATATATATATATATATATATATAATAATAATAATAATAATAATAATAATAATAATAATAATAATAATAATAATAATAACAATAATAATAAACTTGCATTTCATCGCATTTAAGCATTTCTGGATCAAGAAAATGCACCGAAGGATATTTAACAATGAAATAATTACTTAAGAATACGGGATAGTAACTGTCATTGAACAGAATTTTACTTGTCATTTTATTTTACCAGTAAAAGACTACACAACTTTGCCAAGATTTTTTCATCTCTCATTTAACCTGAGGCCATTTCTGCGTTGCCAATGACCAATTTCCCCATGGGGCTTTAATTTTTAATAATCATCTTAAAGATCTAGCGCCGTAAATCAAAAGTTCATTTTTTTTTATTTATTCATTTCTTTATTTTTATTTATTTATTTACGATTTATTTATTAAATGAATTTCGACATATATGTTTCCATTAACCGATTCTGTTCGGGTTAATTTCAATGATTTCATAGTTCTTCATTCGGAAAAAGAAAAAAAATTAAGAAAAACGAATTCATTTTTATATTTAAATAAATTTAATTTTTTTTTTTTTTTTTTAAAAATGAAGAAAATCTTATATGAATTTTTACTTTGATTCATAAATTAAATAAACAAAAATAGAAAAAAATATTTATTTATTTATTTATTTATTTATTTTTTTATTCAGTATTACCTTTCTTCTGAAGAACGTTTACAAATTAGGTAAACACAACATTACTATAAAACAAGAACTTGCTAGTAAGTTAAATATCGAGGGACTTTAATGATTCAGTATACCCATCAATCATATCCCACAAGTAGGAAGTCTCTAGAGGAATGTACCCGTGTCCGTTCTTAGGAAAAACGATAAGCGGAAATCTTAAGTTCATTGAAGCGCATCCACTGCCATGTTGAAGTTAAAGTAGGATCGTTTTGTGCACTTTCGGATTGTGGATAGCCAAAATATTTTGTTTTATTTGGCAGAACTAATATATATTTGTTTGAATTTGATCTGAGGGATTTACGGTCTCCTATGTAACAAGTATGGTAAGTATAGCATTTTGTACAAACAACTAATTTATTTTTATTCTTTTTTTGCGATAGATAAGTAACTTGTCAAAAAACATACCCGTTATCATTCTTATAAACCAAACCTGGAGAAAAAAATTGACTGAATATATCCATTTATTGTGACAGACTGTTTCGACCAAAGGAATTTACTGAAGTTTGTGGAAAAAAGGGGTAAAATCCTTTACAGTTGTTTGCGACTACTAGAGAAAATAATTACTAGAATTTTTAAGATGGATAAAGGATTATTAAAAGAGGTTTTTTGAGGGGGATTCACACACACACACACACACACACACACACACACACACACACACACACTCTCTCTCTCTCTCTCTCTCTCTCTCTCTCTCTCTCTCTCTCTCTCTCTCTCTCTCTCTCTCTCTCTCAATTTGCCTTTACCATAATGCAACAGTCAGACCATTTTCTGGTTTTTCTCTAACAAGTTATTTATACAAGAATCGCCAGGGATTATCCCCGTACAAGAACCACCTGGATGTACATGGGGGCATCATGTTGCCCCTGTGGACAGGTATGGTTTTTCTAATATATTAGATGTATAGGTACATGTATATAAGCTTACGTGTATTAGTAACCAATTGGCCTTTCTTCGAACCTATGACTTGACACTTAGTATGATATACATGATGTAATAAAACGTTAATATTAGTTAAGAAATGTTGTATTACTACATTTTAAAGGTCAAATCTTTATTACCAAAAATTATCCAATTATTTTTTCATAAAAATTAAGTAAAATCAGAAAATTAAATCTGTAATATAAGTGACAATAACATTCATTATAATTTTGATTATTTATTAATCTATGTATTTATTATTATTATTATTATTTTTATTATCTTGAACCGAAAAAATCAATTCTCCATAATAATTTTTATGTAAAAAGTAATTAAAAAATATATAGTGATTCTTAATAAAACTAAGAAAAAAATAACATTTTCAACAAAAACAACGATGACAACTGCATCATAAACAGCATAATACACAGAAATAATTACATCACTATCAACAATATCAACCACAGCAAAATAATATACAATAAAAATAACATTATCAACAATAACATAAATATCAACAACATCAAGAGATGTACAAGAGCATTATCATCAATAACAGCACCGTCTACAATAACAACATCATCATGATCATTTTTATCGACATGAACATTTCTATCAACATGATGATGATGATGATGATAATGCTGCTGCTGCTGCTGATGATGATGATGATCATCATCATCATCATCATCATCATCGCCATCATCATCATCAGCAGCAGTATTTACATCAACAGCAATTAAATCATCATCAAAAAATAATTATTTTATCATAAAAAACAACTTTATCAACATAAACATCATCATTAAAAACAATAACTTTGGCAACAAAAACAATATCAACAAAATGGTTTTAATAATACAGATTTAATAGGATTAATGGTGCATAACGGCCAAGTCAAGATTTATTGAGGTCATTTTAAAATTGTCGAGGAAACCGGAGCGCCGGAAAAAAACAACTACCTTAGTTATGATAAAATTGATTATAACAGTACGATAAATCAGCTTAGTTTTTACTACAAGTTAACATCTAGAATCGTTTCTGTCCTCATCTGTAATATACTGAAATGGTTCATATGTTTTGCGTTTACAAGCAGAATCGATATGTTGTAAACTTGTAAGCTGTAAATGGTTTAAAGTGACTAGATGAACATCTCCAATAAAAGCAGAGATAATGATATAGTAATTACACAGTTGTGTGTGGTATTCTTCTGATCTGACAACTATTTTGTTAACTTCTGTATATTGTATGACAAACGTGACAACTAGGATAATAATAATAATAAAAAAAAAAAATAAAAAAATAAATTAATAATAATAATAATAATAATAATAATAATAAAAACAAAACAAAAAAATAGAAATAAATAAATAAATAAATAAATAAATAAATAAATAATAATAATAATAATAAAAACAAAAAAAGATAATAAATAAATTAATAAATAATAATAGTAATAATAATAATAATAATAATAATAATAATTTTAAAAACAAAACAAAACAAAACAAAAAAATAATTAATTAATTAATTAATAAATAATAATAATAATAATAAAAAAACAATCGCAACAATCTTTTTAAAAGTCGTCATTTCAACACATACCAACCCACCCCCACCCCTAAAAAAAAAATTAAAAAAAAATAAACATAAAAATTTAACAATTACAAAATTCAATTTAAGTATCATTAAACGTATCTGTAACCGGTACTATTTAATTAAGCAATCATCACAGTGAGGTAGAATTAATAAAATTTTTACACTCAAGCCGACGGCATTAGAGTGAAGTGATCATTTTTAAGCCCCAGTTGAGAATATTTCACTTATTCTAGCGTTATCAGTGAAATAGGTTTCAGTAACGGTTATTTCACCCCCTTCAAGATTTTTCCACTTTTTATCGGTGCGATAAGTTCAATTATGGCGGAGAAAATTGTAATAGTATTAATTTTTTAATATTTCATTCTTTGTCTTTTTATTAGTTCCATCATTTTTAAAAATACTTTTTTCATTTGCAGTGTTTGAGAGTTTTAATGTTAGAATGATTTTGAAAATAATGTTAGAATGATTTTGAAAATGATGTTAGAATGATTCTGCGAATTTTTTTGGAATTGAATCATTTTGAATTTAATATTATCTAGAATGATTCTGAATTAATATAACGTTTTCTCTGGACATTCCGGGTTTCTCCGCCCACCCATCCCTTCAACTCAACACTCGATATCAGCGAAATAATCTTGCTTCAAAAATTAAGATTGAGAGAGAGAGAGAGAGAGAGAGAGAGAGAGAGAGAGAGAGAGAGAGAGAGAGAGAGAGGAAAAATACGAAAAAATATTTTGGATAGGATGATGCGATGACACAAATTCGAAATTTCTTGGCGACAAATAGACCTGATATCGGACACATTAAGTGTCAGTAACTTTCATTGACCTATACATTGATGGCTCCAATCTGGCGAGTAAAAGTGCAATATCCTGCTGGCACTGCCCGGAGGAGAGAGAGAGAATGAATCTAAAACGAGGTTGTAATTCAGATGGACTCACCCAACTTAAATGAACTAGGGTGTTAAACCGCAAACTTCATAGTTCCTGAGTATGACTGCTAGCACGTTAGTCCTATTTTTAGGATCGATATTTCTTATTAATCATCAACGAAAGTTCGGTTATCATATCGATATAATAGTTCAGAGAACTAAATAAGAATTGTATTTTAATTACTTTTATTGACCGGGTGCTTCCAGAGATGATAGATTTTTTCTTCTTATGTCCAATAAAATACATCATGATTAAGGTCGTTTCGTATGCCTTTAAATTCCCTCTAAAAAACAAAAAATAACACAATGAATTTTAAAAACATTTTTTTTCTTCTCATAATTTCAAGATATTCCCAACTTTTTCTAGGAAATCTATAAGTGAATGCTTACGGAATGAATTGAATTAAAATTAAAAAGTTCTCCGGGTGGGGGAACTTCTTTAAGGAAAATACCCCAACTTTCATCCCCAAAACACGATGCTTAACTATAAACTGTATATGAATATATATAATAATCAATGCCACATAAAATCCAATCAAATGTTTTCATAACATGTTTATAATTCCTCGTTTGGTTAAAATACTATATTGATATTGTTAGATTTAAAAAACGTGAATATTTATGAACGATTTGCAATGGGATGGTTTAGGACCTCGGGTTTACATTTTAATCCATCTTCCGTTAGAAGTTAAACAGGGTTTATTGGTCGGTTGTGATGTTGTTAATCTTGCATCAACAATTTTACCAGCTATTCACGATGACAGCAAGGTTTTTAATCTACATAGATTATTCTCAGAACAAAGTCATTCCGTGTAATCAGGGCGACTTTTTGATAAGGTGTTAGCTCATCGAGTTAGTGTAGCGCAGACAGGTATACCACTCCCCTCCCCCATTATCCTGTACCGAGTGAAGCAGTCAATACTCTTTTTCCCAAATGCCGAACGCAAGTAATATCTCAATTTTTTTAAGTCTTGTTAAGTCCTATGTATCACCTAGTCTGGGTTTGAACCCACGACCTACTGCTCTCGAAGCGAACGGTCTAGTACCGAGATTTAGAGGCGTTTAAGTAAAGTATATATTGTCTTGTTTTTAAGATTAAAATGTTTGTTCGTTCTTGTTTCCTGTTGTATTGGCAGTTTCCAAAATCACATTATTTCAGCTACACACTTCTTCTCTGATATTTGTTAGATAACGTATTGAATCCTGGTTCTTACTCCGTCTGGTTTTCTTCAATTTATTATAAAGCGCGTTATCCAGGTTACTTGCGAAGTTTCTGCATTCAAATGTTAAATGTAGTGTCATGTGCAGAATTTTGAATTTTTACAAAGAGAAATATTCAAAATTCTGCACATGACAATTAAAGAGAAATATTCAAAATTCTGCACATGACAATTGTATTAAAATTGTGACTAAAAATGAGAGCTTTCACCTTTTTAAGTTTTCATTTAAACGATTTTTTTATGTTTTTCATAAACATTAAAAGCAAAAAGTTGAAAAGATTGAGAAAATTTTAGAAAATACTAATATCAAAACATGTGAAATCTCAAATTTATTAAACAGCTTGAATCCAACCCACATGTTTTTCTTTACTGAAAAGTGAAGATAAGTTTATGACTTTATCCAAGACTGTAATTAACACATTTGTGTTTATTCCTTTTTTCTGTTGGATTGAAATCAGAACATTCGTAGGTGCAGCTGAAAAACAGGAGCTTGACAATAACAAAATCTGTAAAAACAAAACCGTAAAGGCATGTCAACGAGTATGACAAAATATGAACAACAAATTATATCATTATAAAGAGTACAAAGTATGAATCAACAAAAATGGGATAGGTTATTATTATTATTATTAATAATAATGTGTTTTATAAATCACAATGTCACAAGATATTTCAATCAAAAACATGTAACCATATTGAAAAAAATATCTATATTGGTTTAAAATGCAAAGGTCCTGCGGCAAAACAGTTCGTTGACCAAATATGAGGCAGTTTAAAAATGAAACAATTTATTCCTAAGGTCTTTTATGTTGCATTTGTCTTATAAATGCGTTAACCAGGCGTGACATTTAAATTTTTACGCAACTATCTAAAACAGAGGCTAGTCATAAAACCAACATGAACAAACAATAATGTTATATAGGAATTTAGGCGAATGTTATTTATTATGAAAAATTGTGAACAATATACGACTCATTTAATTTTGACAACAGTAAAGAGAAAATTAGCATTTCTAGCCTAGACTTGGATTGTTGGTACCCATAGAATTGAACGAACACTCCTGGGTAACGCATTTTAAGGAGGAATCAAAACAATCGTAGGCTTTCTCGATGACGTGTTCTTAATGTCATATTCATTTTGATGACTGATCTACGGTGGTTGAATAAGGCCATAGATTATTTTTTCTCGGAAGCTTTGAAACCTTTACCTGTACACGTGGAAATCTTTAAATTAACTTTATATGCGCATGTGAAAGTGTTATGTGCGCACTTACAATTTATACTCTGTATGTTAAGAGAGTGTACACGTTGAACTTACACGTGCGCAAGTGAAAGTGATCGCGCCTGAAATTCTTCATGTTGAGGTAGTGAATTCTAATACGTGAAATAAATTAAATATGTTACTTCATTTATTTGTAAAATCTTAAAACCGATAAAAAAAAAAAAAAAACAAATTCTTCATTTTGTTGTGATTGTGATAATAAGGTGACATGCAGTAGTTTGTTTATAATTAAAATATGAGGAAGCACATTGGTATTTCAGTCAATGTCAAATTAAAGGCCCAATTAATTTTACAGGGGGTTGAAAATTGAAGTCATTTGTAAGAAGTAGGACTGGTGTTAATTTGAAAGTGTGAGGTTTCTAGATTTCAAAAATAACAAAATTTTCCACATGACTTTCTCCAATAATATTTCAAATGCTATTATAAATGACCTCTTACATCATGATAACGGATGTTAAAGTAACAGTTATAAATTGTAAACGAACAATGCATGCAGTTGTAAGTTGCTTTGATTTAGTTTTTAAAATAGAGTATTGCTGTAGCAATCCTATCGTGTTAGTTTAAATATTTTACTTGCACTGTATATCAACAGAGGAGGCAACAACAGAAGCCATCTTGGCCATTTCATTCTGATAAACTGATTCTTTAGTTTTTAAGACTTCAAATACATTAGAAAGCAACTTTTTGATCATGGAAATTATGTCTAATTGTATATTAGAATATTTTAATGGCAATTGTTAAGACATTAATAGTTAAAATTGAGTATCTAATATTATTTTAAAATATTAAAATTGTTTAGTAAATCTTTGTGTACAAAACAAAACATTATCTCATAAATTTTTTTTTTAAAGTTTTTGTAATATTAATAAAGAAAACATGACGGGAATATTTGAGCTGAATGCACATTTAACTGTGTTAGCATGCCCCACTAGTTTTTTCAAAATAGCTTTCTCGAAAATATAACTAGTCAAAGTTATTCACTATCATCTCTCTATGTTTCTACTAATAAAAATTTTGTGAAAAAATTTTCATGTTAAAAAACAGCTCTCAAAATTTTCGTAGCTTTCAAAACCGGAAATGGAAAATAGGAATAATTAAAGGAAAACCACTCTAAATTACCAACGTCTATGGCTAGCCTTAAAAAAGTCTCGTCTATAGTCTATTTTAACTCAACACACTATATACAGTAAATATTTGAATGGAATGGCAACTACAGGTAGACTATAAAACTGCCAATGTGTTCCTTCTTGGATGTTAACTGGCAGCCATTGTTAAAACAATACATAGCGGTTCTTATTGTATAGTTCTCTCTGCCACAGTTTGAGCAAATGAACTCATAGAAATAAGAATACCAAAAAAATTATTAAGTATTGTGAATAATAATTTCATACGTTGAACTTTGTTGATTGAGATTGATGTTTACAGTTTGATTTGAAAACTTTTGAAAAATTATTAGAAATATTACATAAACATTTAAATGAACAGTATTGCCATGTCTATTCTACTTTAATAAGCACTTTTACTGTCAAGATGCCAAATTTTCTGAATCTTGCTTAAAAACAGAATTCTGAGATGTGTACAATTTGTTATACAATTTGATCGAAATAATTGTCTCCCCTTATACGAACTCTCCTGAATTTCCCAATCTCCTGGGACTTGAATTGAGTGAATGATTGTGGAACTGGGACCTGATCATTAAACAATATTATAGTTCATGTAGACATAGGAAATAAGTACTGTTATCTAAATATAAATACATTTTATAATGAATAGTACTCATAATAATTCCGTGAGCATGCACGTTAAAGTAGCTCTGTGTCGCTACCATAAAACACTCACACATCTATGAACATATTAGTATATGAACTTATTTTAAATTAATCTTCAGAGATTAAAAAACTTGTTCTTGTCGTGAATAGTCTAGAAATTGCTGGAGCATCGTTTAACAACTCTTAAAACACACACACACACACACACACACACACACACACACACACACACACACACGGCTTAAAAATCAAAAATGAATTAATAATAATAATAAAGATAAACATTTTCCTAAGGCTTGTTTTTATATCAATAACCCTACTTCCATGAACTATATTAAGAAATGAATAGATGAATAACTTTGATTGGGTGTGACATATTTCAACGGATGATTTATATGACGCAGACAGAGAGCCTCCAAATAAAGTAAGGCAAAATTATCACTTCAAGGTTAAAAAGACATCTTAACTAAACACGAAAAGTGTGTTCATGGCAAATTTCGGTATCGAACACTACAGGTCTGGGATCTCCCCGAAACGGGGGATCGCCCGATCGGGGGATAATCAAAGGGAGGTAATTCTTGTGGTGTACACGCGAGTACACAGAAGAGTTCCAATGTGATCGTGAATAATACTACCCAATGTAAACATCCGGTAAATCATGCATATAAACTCGCGGTTGTCAATGAAACCTTGTAAATGCGACAAAATAAAATGGCAGACATATCGGCAGTGTTTTCGGACGATGGCATGGTAGATGCAATAATAGACGAATTATCAACACCACAAGAATTACCTCCCTTTGATTATCCCCCGATCGGGCGATCCCCCGTTTCGGAAACTGCAGGGGATCGAGTGCCAAAGAGTTCAACCACGACTTTACAGCTTTGTATTTTCCACCCGGTGCACCTGAACCATAGAAATTAGTAGCGGGTTTGCTATTCGTCACAGAGTAAATGTTCAAATTTTCTATAAATGAAAACGGCAGTACAACAGACTGGTTTCTCACATCATATACGCTTTCAATAGCTTTGCATTTGGCATATAACAATTTCTCATCAGAGTTATCTTTCAAATCCGATGCAAGTCCATCAATAAATGATGTCAAAACACTATTTCTCTCTATATAGTAAGTCCTTTGGTCAATATTAAGCAAATTTTCAAGATTTCTGTAGTGTTGAGATAATGATAAACAATCACTTTGAACTGCTTTTACCTGCACTTTACCTAATGCGAAAGCTAGACGTTCTAAATTTTTTTCTGAAATATTTGACAAATCTAATTCATCACTGAAGTCGATAAAATCAAGCTGTATTGTCTGAGTGCCGTTTTCATTCTTATTAGTTTCTCTGGTAATTTTCTGAGAATAATTGTGATCGTTTGTCGCTTTAAATTCAGAGTACACTATATCGGCAGATTCCGGATAAATATCAGTCAAAGTTTTTACACAATCTCTATAAACTTTATATTTACTTTTTCTTGTACAGTCAAGCTTTTCAAAATGTTCCTTATTTTTAGCACATATTTCTGCTGTCATCAGAAGAATTCCATGTTTTGTGTAAAGAATTGGAACATATTTTGTAAACCGTCATCCAAAGTAAATCAGGTTTAAAAGTTCTTCCTATGTTTTTTCTATATCTTAGATAATTTACTTTATGTGCACTAGGCAAACACTTGCTAAGAAAACAGTCATTTCAGTATTTCTATATCCGTAACTACGAATTAATTAAACGCAAACATTTAGTAACCGGAAGTCCATTTTTAAGAGCTTATATCTTTTTTTCCGTACGATAGATTTTTTTTCCTCACGACAGATCTTTAGATATATATGTTTACTGATACTTCTCCAAATTACAAGTCTCCCTACTTAACAATGAACCTACGCGGCCGTTTTTATAAAAGGTCATCATTTTTACTCGTTTTAAAGCCCGTTTCTATGCAAATAAATGAAAAACGCATGCGCAATGTTATAGTCACAAAAGCGCTTGGACGCTTTATCCCCCGATCGAGGAGATCCCAAAACTGCACTAAAGACATATATAATGTTTTGAAAAAAATCAGAAGAAAACTCGTTTTGGAACATTGATTACGCCTATAGACGAGCATTCATCATACACAGGGGCTTGTATTTATTGATAATTCCCTTTTTCTGACAAATACCCTCTTTCTGACCAAAACCCTGGAAGAAATAAGAATTTCTTCCAGGGTTTTGGTCAGAAAGAGGGTATTTGTCAGAAAAAGGGAATTATCAATAAATACAAGCCCCTGTGTTATCATACGGTTAGTGTAAATGATCAGTGGATTGGTTGAAGTGTTCAGAGTTTTGCAGGTTCTTACAAACCCAATAATTCTAATGATCACAGATAGAGAGAGAGAGAGAGAGAGAGAGAGAGAGAGAGAGAGAGAGAGAGAGAGAACGATCATATAGAAATACTACCATTCATAATATTAATGCCTTTTTTATCTTGATATTATTGTTTGGTAACCACAACTTGACTTGTGATGAAAACTAAAGTTCAAAATTACATTCACTTCAGTTGACAGATATTTTTTTATCAAAACATTTTTTTATTTATATATCCTTACATAGATCTTTTAGTAACACACAAGAAACTTTCTAATTTAATTATTTTATTTTGAAATTTTCTTTCTTTTTTAATTTATAGCCTACACATTTATTTATTTATTTATTTATTAACCAAGTTTTAATGAAGTTGTACTAGGATATTAATTTAGTGATGCACACAGGCGGCAACATAAGTTTTCATGATTTTTTTTTTACATAATCATTAGTAACAGTAAATTTTGTGTTCGGTTCCGAGTCACTGATTTTCGACAGGACTTAGAAAATTTCTTTAGTTTTTTTCTTTTTTATTTTTCTTTTTTTTATGTGTCATGTAGAATCATTGAAATGTAACTATTGTTGAGGAGACTGGTTTATATAAGAGTAATACTCTTGTTACGGGATCCCCTGTATTGTTGAGGAGACTGGTTTATCTGTTTATATAAGAGTAATACTCTTGTTACGGGATCCCCTGTATTGTTGAGGAGACTGGTTAATATAAGAGTAATACTCTTGTTACGGGATCCCCTGTCTTGTTGAGGAGACTGGTTAATATAAGAGTAATACTCTTGTTACGGGATCCCCTGTATTGTTGAGGAGACTGGTTTATAAAAGAGTAATAATCATGTTTCGGAATCCTCTATATTGTAAATATTCATGTTTGTTTGCCAAAATGTTTAACAATTATTGTTTAAACTTACTTACATATAAACGCGATTGAGCCAAATGCTTTCAGTGACCAGCATAAATTCTGAATGCAATTCTTAGTCATAAAGCGACATTTTGGATGCTTGATGATGATAACACCGAACTCATCATGGGTGTGATATTTATAATGACTTATATGGTTGTGATTATTTTAAGATTTAGTAAATCCTCATAAATCAGGAACCAATCAAGATATATTTTTTGAATAACTACAGAAATAGCCTGAAGTGATAGAACAAATTAACACTGAATCAATCACTGATTTAACTCATCGATATCGATCCACACACACACACCTGTGATAGGTGTAAATAATTTGCAGTGCTAATCGTCACGTAATGTAATGACAGATCTGTTCGGAGTAAAAGCGATATTCTTTGACCATATTTAACTACTAGTATTTTGTTTCAATATCGTGGAGTGTGTTACGGTAAGATTGTTATAAGGTTTTGTATCAGTTTAGAAAACGAATTTTTCATTAATTTTTCATATACTCCGACATATTTGGAACATTAGAGATTATTATAAAAAGAAGCCCCTAGGTATATGCTTGTGAATATTAAATATAAACTATAAAAATATCTAGTCATGAAAAGTATCTGTCCTAATATTATTCTATTTCAAATAATTCTTTTAACCAAAAGCCGATAACACGAATAAAAACTGACATATCAAAAATACAACAAATTTCTGTTTGTCCATAAGTTTACAAAAATATTTAGATTTCAAATTTTGCAAGGAAAAAATGATTATAAAAAAATTTTGACATAAGCTAAATACCGCGCTGAGTATTTTATTTTAGGATTCATAGAACTATGTCATGATTACAAAGCCCCCCTACCGGCTTAAGTTTTAGTTTCCATTTCTAATTTGACTACAACGGTAGCTTAGTTGGTAGAGCGCTCGTTTAGCTATTGTATTTTCATCCTCGGTGGCTCATTGGTCGTGGGTTTACTCCCGGTTTGGTCGTAAATAAGATGTTGTATATATAACTTTGCTCTAGGAAAAAGTTGCTGATATAATGTTAAACAACGTAACAAACAAAACAACAATCTTGTTTTTTCTTAGACCTGCACACGTTTCAAATCGTCTTTTTAACAACTAGTAAACGGTACTATATCCCATACATACATCAGGTATTTACTGTATAGACTTGTCCTGATGCCTCAAGGTACATATATAATAAGTGGTAACTGTAGCGATAATTAGGTTCATGGTGGGTGGCTCTGTACATCATTATATTGTTATGATGTTTCTAAACCAAAGATTTTGTTGGTCATTTGGTCATGTAATACCGCAGTCAGAACATTGGTTTGTTAAGACTCCTGATCATCATCATGAAAAAATATATTAATATATTCCTTATTTTTGTCAACACCAAAACAATTGATGCTTTTTATAGCTACCAATTTTTGAATACACTTTACGAAGCTTTAACGTTTTGAAATTAATCAAATAGCACATGGTGTTTTTTAAAAATTATTATTTATTTATTTATTTCCTTGATTTTCATTTAAATAATGTTAAATTATATTGTTATTATTTTTCCAGATGTGGAGGGGGATATGCACCATAGCAATTTTATCCGTTATATTTACCTTATCATGTGCACTTATTGAAGAAATCAACCCGCCAGATGATTTCCTTGCTTGTCTTGTAACATATCAAGCTAGAAGTAACGGTTCGGATTCGACCTGGCAATCATTGTCAAACTTCTGTTTACAACGGCATCGTAACCGTCGACTGCCATTGGCTGCTCACATACAACAATGGAACATCTCAAAAGACACGACAGAATGGGTTAATGAATTACTGAGAATGTCTGCTGTCGATTTACATGAAGCACATGCCCGTGAAAAACGACAAGCAGCCCAAATACCGCGACCGGCGCCTCAACCACCGACAATATACCAGCAAATGCAGAACGGACAAAATTCGGCTTTCCAACAAAATTCACCGCAACAGCAACAGCAACAACAACAGCAGGGCCAATGGTCACCTCAGCAGCAGCAACAACAACAACAACCGCAGCAGCAGCAACAACAACAACAACAACAGGGGCAATGGGCGTCTTCTCAGCAACAACAACAGGTACAAGGACAGCAACAGATGCAAACACAACAGCAGCAACAAACACAACAACAACAGCAGCAGCAACAACAACAGCAGCAGGCAGCACAACAGCGACAAAGTAGGCAGCAACCACAGGCAAGACAACTACGCATTAGAAAGGAATATCGCAGAATGACTGAGCAGGAAAGAAACAATTTCCATAGAGCTTTGAATATGTTGAAACAAGATACGGTAAGAACTATATAATCGTTGCTGTTGCAATATCAATAATGAAATTTTTCCGAAAAGACAGTTAAATTTTAGCCAAAGATCCGGTTATAATGGAGGTACATAGAAACTTTCTATGTACTTGTACAACTGTGACTTCTGGTTGTGAAATGGTAAAAACTCTTGCACAACACTGTGGGTTACTATATGCCGTTTGATATTTACATGTATAATCCCTTTAAAGTAACAACTTTTAAAATACATGTACATATTATCTGTACTAAGACATGCTTCACTTGTCATGTTAACTTGGTTATATTTGGCCATTGACAAGTACATTTGCTTTAATCATTATGCATATTCCTTAATGCCTTTTAAAAAAATATCAAAAACACTTTCATTAACGCGAAACAAACAAATTCAACCGTAACATGTGTTCGTGTTTAAATAGAATCATAACGAATTTTATTTCCATATCGTTACAGCAACATTTTGCATCTAATCATGTATGATATTTTATAAACATTTATTTCAGAGTGTAAGACCAAATAGGTATGATGCCTTGGCTTTGATACATTTGAGGATGACGGACCGCATTCACCATGGAAGTGCCTTTCTAGCATGGCATAGAATATTTATAACTATGTAAGTATTATTGACTTTGAATATACCATGTGATCACTTATAATAATAATAATAATAATAATAATAATAATAATAATTAAATAAATGAATAAATAAATAAATAAATTTTAAAAAACAAAAAAGTAGCTTGTCCTTCTTTTCCAATAATTCGTGTCCTAATTAACTATGATATTTTTCTCTTGCTTTGTCCTTGTGATTTCATTAAGCGTTATCTCAATATCTTTTTAACAACTGCGGCAGCTCAGTTGATAGAGTGCTCGGTCTGAAAGTGGAAGGTCGTGAGTTCGAACTCCGACCGGGTCTGAACCAAGACTTGAAAGTGGGTAGTGACTATTCGTTCGCCAAGCACTCGACATTACGAAGTGAAAGTCGGTTTTTTTTTGGATGGGAATTAAAAATAAATGAGGTCCTGTGCAACAGCAGGTTTGGCACGTTAAAGAGCCCTCCTGTATAATGCCATCTGCGCAACGCACAGGCAAAATTTCTGCACTTTCGCCTGTAGCTAGCGCCGTCTCGTTAAAGAGAAATATTCTTGACTGGGGCGTTAAACACCATTACTAAACTCAACGCAATATCTTTTTCATTTTGCGCACGAGTATTTTTGGTTGATAGAGTTATTTCCCTTTGACATTCATTGTAAAATTTGGAACGCGTAATTCCACAAAAGTTATATAAAGATTGCTTTTAAGTATGTTGAACACTTTACTATATGACAAATATGTGCATTTTCACCTTCTGGTTTATTTAATTGGAGGTCTTGTACTCGGAAAATGCAAATTCACAGGAGTCACAGGACGATACTTGCCAACCCTATAATCCTTTGGTGTTAGCAAACAAGTCCATTTCTTTTGAAACTAGTTCATATAGAAACCTTGGTATTGTATGTTAAAACTTAATTTTTTCACAATTGCAATTTAATTTTAAAAAATTCCTTTAAAGAAGATCGTTGGTCAATGACACTGTTATTGATCCATTAGTTTGTGATAAAGGTTTTTTTCATCAGGACCTTAGATTTGTTATTATCTTGTCAATCATATTTAGTGGTATTACCTCGTAAAAAGCTGAGGTCAATACCTAAATACTAAACCTTTTATTTCTATTCATTTTTATTCATATTTAGCATGGAAAACGCGTTAAGACAGAAAGTTCCTACTGTGACCCTTCCTTACTGGGATTCAACAATGGATGAAGCCATGCAAGACCCGACGCAATCTGCAGTTTGGACACCAATCTTTGCCGGAAACGGAAATGGGTTAGTGACAACTGGACCGTTCGCTTTTTGGCAAACACCGAATGGACCTTTGATAAGAAACACTGGAAACCCAGGCGGAAGATTAATTTCAATAAATAATGTGATTTCTGTGTTGTCAAGGTCAAGACTTCAAGATATACTTGAACCATCAGCTCCATTGCAGACTAATTTAGAAAATTACCATGGCGACGTACATACATGGATTGGCGGTCAAATGGAACCTATGGAAACTTCTGCGTTCGATCCAATGTTTTACTTGCATCATGGATTTGTAGATTATATTTGGGAATTATTTAGAAGTCAGCAGAGAATGATAGGTATTGACCCAACAACTGATTATCCACAAAATTACGGCGACCAATCACACTCGCCATTCACCTTAACAGGATTTGGTAATTTGCCAAACAGTTTTGGGCTAAGTGATTTATTTACATCTCAGATATATACCTATGAGGGTAACCCAACATGTAGCATGCAAAGTCCAACGTGTGGATCGCCTTATCTTGCATGTGATACTTCAAACCGTATGGGACCGCGGTGCATTTCTATTCCTTATAGAGCTGGAGGTCCAGGTTTTTCAAGAGGTCCTGCAGTACCGCCACGTGGTCCACCTGTTGTACAGCCAATGAGACCAGCCATGTTTGGGAGAAAGAAAAGATCAACAAAGAAGGAGAAGAAACTTGGAAAATTGCAAAGCCGAAAGAAGCGTCAATATGGTTTTGATCCATCTATTTTCCGAATTGCTCCAAATGTTTTCTTGTCAAAGCCAGAAACATGTACAGGAACCTGGTTATCATTCTCCAGCCAAAACACATACGAGTTGAATGGAATAAGTGATACAAGAAAATGGGTGTTTATCCCAGTTCGTGTTGTCAACAAACGGTCTCCTGAACATCATAAATTTAACGCTTTCCCAATTTACGATGGTATTGCTTCTAGGAAAAATGACGTCTATGATCCACAAGGATATTCTGAAATTGGACATTACTTCTCGTCTGACGTCATGCCTTCTTCAGCAACGTGTAAAGACAAAAGCCCTGATCGAACAGTTGGTAAAGTAAGCATCAAGTCTACTGGTCTGAATTACCATGGTAACTATGAAGAATATGTTGTAGTGGACCTTCGTCAAGCTTTCTCAGAAACGACAACTTATATTGCTGTTAAAGTTCCTGAGAACGGTTACCCGTCAGACGTTCTAATAATGGCATCCGATTCTTGTGGTCGTCGGTGTCGGGCATACTGTAAGAATACCACTAAGAACGACTTCGGATATCATCCTTGCTATGGAAGTCTCAGGATAAGTGATAAATATCCATTACAGTACGGCAAAAACTACGGGGATGCAGTTCGAATGTCATGGTCCGTTAGAGATATAGACGCCATTCCTCAGATCCTGAATGAAGCAATTCACATACAGTTTTACTGTGACCACCAGGATACATAACAGAGCATGCGTTAGAAGGCGTGATTCTGTAATGTGTTTACAGCTGGCCTGTAACTTTTTGCTTTTGTTTTAGTAATGCCTTTTTGTCTGCTAATCAGAACTCTTTATCTTCACTAAAAATGGAACTTTCAATAATTCATGGCTCTTTCCTGCAATCTACAGACAACTTCCATAAATTAAGCAACCATACTGATGTAATCATGTTAACGCTTATTGGCATTTTTGACAAACGTATCGTGGATCAAAACTTTTGGCACTAAATCGCAAATGGATATCTACAGATTTGTTTGCCTTAAAAATCAACGCGTTTGAAACTTGGTAAAATTGTTTCACACTATTATACAATTCAGGAGTAAGTTGTAGCAATTGGCTCTCTGCATCTGATGTCGAAAGAGAAGAGAGTGTTTAGGGCCTAGTAATACAAAGCGGATTAAAAGTTAATAATATTAGACAATTATTACTAAATCCATTCGTTAATTGTAACTTTTATTTACAACTCCAATGCCTTCAGTTATGTTTTTTGTAACTCGGATTAAAAATAAGACGTGATATGCGATCAGAGGATAAAATGCCATTCAATTTTCATCGCTCAACAGCTCTGTGATACTTTTTTATAAAGAATCTAATGTAATTATGACATAGACTTACGAATTTAACAGTTTATTAACACACACACACACACACACACACACACACACACACACACACGTATATTATTAATGTTGAAGAGCTTCAGCTACTTTGAAATCATATTCATTCGGTCAACCATTTAACTATACAAGCATGTATAAAGCATTAAACCAAGGGAAAGCAAGCACCGGTCTAGGTCTTCACATTTGTAAGTAATTGCACATACTTCAAAGCTAAGGAAGATTGAAACATTATATTGAAATTAGTGTTACTTTATCATGTATATATAGTTCACATTAGAAAAACAGAAAGGTGATTTAATATTTGAATTTCAAAAAAGGTGAAAAATAGATTTCTGTTGTTTCTTCTACATTTTATACTTTAAAGCATATAAGTTGTTTCTATTTTCACTTTCTTTTCTTTTGAGTCGATAGGTACAAACTACATTAATTATAAGTACCCGTTGCCATTACTTTGGAAAAGACGAAATTGATCACAGGTGGAGTCAAAATAAGTCGGATGGGTATTTTTAAATTGAAAATCTGCCAGAAAATTGTTTAAATTCGATAGTCTTTGGTTAAATACATTTTTATCTTTTTCTGTCTTAATGACCTTTTCTTGGTTTTTTTATCATACCTAACCTCAGGAATTCTTATGCATTACTCTTTATTTGCTCATTATATATTTATTGTTGGGAATAAAGTATTATAAAAATAGTTTTATATCTTGTTTTAATGAATTGAAATTTATACAATCTTGCTAACAAAGGAAGATAATGCTGTTCAGAGATTTAAAGGTTCCTTGCTTCATGGTCTCACCGCTACTAAAAACTATTTTCGCTTTTTAACATATTACTTATTGCTTTGTTCTATAAAACCTGTGTTAGCATTACTAATTGTTAGAAAAGTATTTGTCTAGGGCCAAGTGTAAAAGAGGATTTCAAAAGATAACAATTTCAACTGGTATATCACGTGTTTATATCGCGGACCTGTTGTTGGAAGCTTAGCTTTATCCACAGGGGAGCGTGACACGTTTTAGTATCTTCATTAAAAACATATGTACGAAGATATTGACAAATAGAAAGTGATATAAAGAAATCTGATTTTAAAGCTTGCATATTTAACAAAATTTCTGATAACGTCATAAACATTTACCTTCAACAAAAATTTGGTCTTTTTGAAGCTTAAAATGTTTTCTTCACGATGATCTCTTTTGTCTCTTCCTCCGATTTTGATGGGTTTTTTTCAAAGAAATATATATATATATATATATATATATATATATATATATATATATATATAAGCGTGTCACGCCCATGTGGTTTAATCAATGATTAATGCAAAAGCAAAAACAACGGTAAAAACCAGCTTACTGATGATAAAATCAACTGTTTGATTATATGTTGTAGTTTAAGTTACTTGAAATGACGAAAAAGCCATCGGAATCTCGACTCGGTGTTTTAATTGGACTCGTTTATTTCTTGTGTAAATAAAATCAGTTGTACGCAAATTTCGTCAATGACAAGGCTTTCATATACTCCTCAAATGATGAAAAACAATTATATATATATAATATATATATATATATATATATATATATATATATATATATATATATATATATATATATATATATATATATATATATGCATATACCGGGCGAATCGTTAATTTCTTCTCCATTTATCACTGTTACGTCTACATCATCAATACCAGGCATATAAAGTTATCGAGGGGCATTTCCTCATTAAATACATGTATATGAAAAGTATTACCTCAAGTGTTCACATTTTAACATAACTTTTTGTTTTGTAAATCAATTTCATCCCATCAGCAATGTCGTTACCGATGTCACTGTGTCCATTCATATATTTTTAACTCATTTTTCGAACTTTTTAAATTCATTACATGTAAATCCTGAGTTAAACGATCAAGAGGCCCAATCGTGCCTGTATCTCTCAACTGGCAGACAAGTTGCATCTCATTTTATAGCAACTGTGGCCATCTTGGATGTCTAAAGAAGTCGATTTATAAAATTCTAAAATTAAAATTTTTCCGTTTTTTCCGTTTGCTTGCAAAGTTGCCTTCATACTGACAATGAACATCATTTTAAAACAGTTCAATTGTTAATTACCAGTACACGAGACGAACCCGATATTTCCATTGATCATTTGCCTATTGTAACCAGGGTTGAAATGGGCAAATCTAATCATTTACTTATCTATTGTAACCAAGGTTGAAATGGACCAATCTGATCACTTAATTATCCATTTTAACCAGGGTTGACATTGGCCAATCTGATCATTTACTTATCTATTGTAACAAGGGTTGACATTGGCCAATCAGATCATTCACCTATTGTAACCAATGTTGATTTGGGCAAATCAGATCATTTACATATTGTTACAAGGGTTGGCATTGGCCAATCTGATTAATTACCTATTGTAACCAGGGTTGACATGGGTCAATATGATCATTCACCTATTGTTACCAAGGTTGACATGAGCCAATCTGATCATTTGTCTATTGTAACCAGGGTTGAACAGGGCCAATCTGATCATTCACCTATTGAAACCACGGTTGAAATTGACCAATCTGATTATTTACTTATCTATTGTAACAAGGGTTGACATAGGCCAACCAGATCATTCACCTATTGTAACCAAGGTTGATTTGGGCAAATCAGATCGTTTTCTTATCCATTATAACCAGGGTTGATTTGGTCCAATCTCATCTTTTACCTATTGTAACCACGGTTGAAATGGACCAATCTGATTATTTACCTATTGTAACCAGGTTTTATATGGGCCAATCTGATCATTTACTTATCTATTGTAACCAGGGTTGAAATGGGCCAATCAATACATTCACCTTTTGTAACCAGGACTGACATTGGCCAATCTGATCATTTACCTGTTGTAACCAGGGTTGAAATGGGACAATCTGATCATTTGCCTATTGTAACCAGGGTTGACATTGGTCAATCTAATTATTAACCTATTGTAACCAGGATTGACATTTGCTGATATGATCATTTACCTATTGTAACCAGGTTTTATATGGGCCAATCTGATCATTTACTTATCTATTGTAACCAGGGTTGAAATGGGCCAATCAATACATTCACCTATTGTAACCAGGACTGACATTGGCCAATCTGATCATTTACCTGTTGTAACCAGGGTTGAAATGGGACAATCTGATCATTTGCCTATTGTAACCAGGGTTGACATTGGTCAATCTAATTATTAACCTATTGTAACCAGGATTGACATTTGCTGATATGATCATTTACCTATTGTAACCAGGGTTTGTTGACAATGGCCAATCTGATCATTCAATTACCTTTTGTAACCAGGGTTGAAATGGGCCAATCTGATCATTTGCCTATTGTAACTAGGGTTGACATTGGTCAATCTGATCATTTACCTATTTTAACCAGGGTTGACATTGGCCAAAATGATCATTTACCTATTGTAACAAGGTTTGACATGTGTCAATCTGATCAATTACCTATTGTAACCAGGGTTGACATTGGCCACTTTTGTTATCTATATAATCTTTCTAATGCCACAGGAGAGAAAAATGTCATGGCATAAATTATAGTTTCTACCAAACAGCTATTCATTTATGCAGAAGTGTCACAGGTGGATAGTCTTTCTTTAATTGTGTAGTATTGTATGAAAATATTTTGACTTTTTTAAAACTCTCATTTTAGAACACACCTTTTTAAATCATTATATACAAAAACCTTAATTAATGAACAAAAATATTTACCAAATGATATTATTTTTTTTTCACTCAAACACCAAAGGAGATAAATGTCATGTAGTACAAGTTATTTATGAAAAGGGAAAATAAACATCGTTAATTGTACCATTCTGAATGACAACTTCGTTAATTGTAACATCCTGAACGACAACTTTGTTAATCGTAACATCCTGAATGAGAACAAGAGGTGTGGACTTTAATCGAAGGTGTTTAAATAACAGGATGTCTTAAAAAGTAACCCTTATTCTTTCTGATTTTCTCCATTTTTTTAATGAACTTGTTATACATTTTATTATCTTAAATTCAAATATGCTTCATTTGACAAAATGAGAATACAACGTTTTAAAAGGTTGAGAAAACAACATTTTGTGATATTCCATATATTAATTGAATAACAAGTTACATAATATTTTTATGATACTATCTCTTATCTCTTTAGTAAGTTTTAAAAAAATTCAAATTTAAGATCATGATAAAACCAGCATTAAAAAAAAAAACAGAATCATCATCATCACCATCATCGTCATCGTCGTCATTGTCATCATCATCAACATCATCATCATCACCAGCACTACCATCATGATCATCATGATCATCATCATCATCGTCGTCATAGTCATTGTCATCATCAACATCATCATCATTATCACCAGCACTACTATCATCATCATCGTCTTCATCATCATCATCATCATCGTCTTCATCATCATCATCATCATCATCATCAGAAGAAGAAGAAGAAGAAGAAGAAGAAGAAGAAGAAGAAGAAGAGGAAGAAGAAGGAACTGTAGCAGCAGCTTAGTAAAAACAATTTACCCTAAACTTTTTTTTGGAGACTTAATTAAAGAGATAAAATATATATATTTTTTTTAATACATTACTGTTCATAACAATTCTAAATAAGTAACAATGATATACATTTAAAGTAAAACAAGAAGAACTCTTTCATGTCCCTCTCTCCATCCCCATGGTAAGATAAAGTATACAACATGATTATAAAAACACAATATAAATCCTTATATGATAAAAAATAAGTAATACACCTTACATACTTGCTCAAACAGCACCAAAAATTTATGGAATTCTCTCGGAATACCAAACAACACACATGATTGCTGATGAATACTAGGTGTTCTAAAGACTGAAAAAACACATCACACAGCACTTTAAAATTTATATATATATATATATATATATATATATATATATATAGTATAAGAATTAAAAACAAATTTTTAATTAATGGGTCAAATTACATGTACAAGGTATTATTATCCCTTCAAATTTTATTGATTTTCAATATTTTCAGTAACATTCCATGTATGTTGAATAATATTAAGTGGTTGTATCCAAGGACAACATCATTTATTTTGAGTTCACCGGCACCAGATGAAAAAGTTGCTTATATAATATGCATGAAGAACTGTAGTGCAATGAATAATTTCCAAATCATTAATCAATTTCAGTATACTAATGCAGCTATGTCCTGGACCTTTGAACATATATGACCTCGAACAATATATGATTGTCATGTCAATACCTACAATATTCTAATATACATGCCTATACAAAAGTTAAGTTTTCAAGATAATTAATAATTTAGTATTCCTATGTTGATATGACCTTGACCTTTGAACATATAACCTTGAACCATATATCAAAATGATCGCCATGTAAATACCTACAATATTGTAATATACATGCCTATACAAAAAGTTAATAGTTTTCAAGATAATTAGCAATTTAACTCATCTTTTGCTGCTGTGACCTTGACCTTTAAACATGACCTTGACCCATGTATCAAAATGATCGTCATGTCAATACCTACAATATTCTAATATACATGGCTATACAAAAGTTAAGTTTTCAAAATAATTAATAATTTTAGTATTCCTATGTTGATATGACCTTGACCTTTGAACATATAACCTTGACCCATATATCAAAATGATTGCCATGTCAATACCTACAATTTTCTAATATATATGCCTATACAAAATGTTGATAGTTTTCAAGATAATTAGCAATTTAAATCATCTTCTGCAGCTGTGACCTTGACCTTTCAACATATTACCTTGAACCATATATCAAAATGATCGTTGTAGCAATACCTACAATATTCTAATATACATGGCTGTACAAAAGTTAATAGTTTTCAAGATAATTAGCAATTTGATTCTTTTTATGCAGCTGTGACCTTGAGCTTTCAACATATGACCTTGAACCATATATCAAAATGATCATCATGTCAATACCTACAATATTCTAATATACATGCCTATACAAAATGTTATTAGTTTTCAAGATAAGTAGCAATTTAAGTCTTCTTTTGCAGCTGTGACCTTGACCTTTCAACATTTGACCTTGTACCATATATCATAATGATCCTTGTTGCAATACCTACAATATTCTGATATACATGCCTATACAAAATGTTAATAGTTTTCAAGATAATTAGCAATTGAAGTCTTCTTTTGCTGCTGTGACCTTGACCTTTCAACATATGACCTTGATCCATATATCAAAATGATCGTCATGTCAATATCTACAACATTCTAATATACATGCCTATACAAAAAGTTAATAGTTTTCAAGATATAGTGACAAATATATAATTTTTAGCAATTTCCCCACTCGGTGCCTTTCAATTTCCCCATTTTGAGCCCCATGGCTACTATTTGTGCAAATCTGAAAATAGATGACCTAAGGATGTTATAAATGAGATAACTAAGGTATATCTCTTGTAGACTCAGAGGAGAAGATTTTCAAAGTTTTTCACTCTTTCCCCCCTTATGGGGCCCCAATGAGACATAACTTCTTCATTTGTGCAAATCTGAAAGGACTTCACCCAGGCATGATGGTTACTTAGTTTCATTAAATTTGGCTCAGTGGTTTTGGAGGAGAAGATTAAAATGTAAAAAGTTAACGCACGACGCATGATGGACGACGCACAACAGACGACGGACGGTGAACTTTTGCAATAGCTCATCTGAGCTTTCAGCTCAGGTGAGCTAAAAATTGTACAAAATAGTGTGTGTGTGTGTGTGTGTGTGTCACAGATGCTACATACATTAAAAATTGCTACAAAATAGTGTGTGTGTGTGTGTGTGTGTGTGTATGTGTGTGTGTCATAGATGTTACATACATTATAAGATTGTTACAAAATAGTGAGCATGTATGTGTGTGTGCATATGTGCATACGTGCATTAGTGTGACATAGATGTTACATACATTATAAGATTCCTACATAAAAGTTGAAAAATAGCAAAAATACAAAGATTATAAAGGTTATGATCTTGACCTAGGATCTTGTCTCTAGACATAAGCTGTTTCCGAAAAACATTTCAGAAATCAATTAACATACAAACTGACAAATCCATTTCATTATCTCTCTGTGTTACTAAGATTCTGTAGTTTAAAACCATGTAATTCTTTGTTGTCATTTTTCTTTTTCTTTCTTTACTCAAAAATGTTTAACCTGTTTTTTAAGAATTTTACAATTAAACAAATTATAGGCTTAAGCATCAGCATAAAAAAATACATAACCATCTTTCTCCAATTGTCAATTTCACAAATTTAACAATTTTACAATCAAGTTTGAACTGCACATGCCTTTGATGTTGATTTTTTGAAATCTGCTCGGTAGTTTTGGAGAAGTCAAAATCAAGTGAATACCACAAGCTGGCACTGGTGGATTCACATACATACAATGCTAGATCATACAGTACGGTCAGGTCATACATTACACTACACTCGGAGATAGTGATTTCTTGTCTAATGCTTGGTATCAACAGAAGAGATTATTGTCTAGTTAACTCAGTGCCAAGATAATGTGGGAGTGATCTGGGACATACTAACTTGGTAAGCCAGCATCATAACAAAATTTTTAGTCACAGAGTGTGCGAAACAAGACAGCAACAGAGAGTACAAGACACACCACAATACACACTCGCATTTCTCAAACATACACAAGTTTGTTCTTAAATTAATCTTTAAAGATAAAAAGACTAGTTCTCATTGCAAATAGCTGAAATATTGCCTGTGCAATATTAACAACATAACAACCAACCAAAATAATAGCTTTTTGTCCAGGTGAGCTAAATATATAGCAAAAGGAATGGCTGTATGTCTTTATATGGTTATATGTACAGTTAGATCGTAGTGTCTTAAAGCACAGGGTTGTAATATTTAGATGATAGGATACAACAAAGAAAAAAAATAATGTTAGAGTTATCTCTCTTGCATGGGTGCATATAAAATGTGGTCAATAAAACTAAATGAAGTCAGCCATGCATTTCAGAAAAAAATTCTTATTAAATATGTATATAATGTTTTAATCTAAATAAATTTTTGATTTTGGTTGGGAAAGTGTTCAGTAAGGACAGATTTTTCTGTCGAATAATATCCACATATCCTAATGGATGCTTAGAACCATTACCTTTGACAGAAATAGCTTTCACTTTGGGATATATAAGCCATAATGACCCAAAACATTTTAAAATATGTGACATTGCTAACAAACAACAATATGACAATATAAAGCAATATATTGACTAGTATAAATATCAACAAATTTTGAAAAACCAGGTTAGGACTAGGGCTTACGTAGAAAAAATTAACATGACAACAACTTCGGAAAAAAATTATAAAGAAAAACTGGTTCTCAAGTTATAGTGAAACCATTTAAAATGGGACACTTGTCTAAAATGCAAGTGAAACATTAATTCCAAATGGGGCACCTGTCAAAAAGCAACTAACAAAAAAATCAGAGAACCTTTCTATACAAAGAATGAATACTTCAAATTTGAGAAAAAATTGTAGCAAATAAGCATGAATATAACAAAAATTTACTGCAAAGCTTTTAACTACTCAATCTCCAACAAGTAATTTTTCATGGCCGTTGGTAAAGGCAACTTAGGTACAGATGTACTAAGCTTTCTGTCTAGAGCTCGGTAAATGGACACTCGGACAATCTGTTTTAGACTTCTAGGATTTTCAGACAAGTTACAAAGTAGTTTGTAGAAATCTTTTGTTGTGGCACTGTATGGACTAAAACGAGACATATATTTGGCCATGTTAAGACAATCGTACAATTTCTTGTGGCTCATTGTGTTGTAAAATAACATAAGTAATTCTTCTGCATTGCCATCTTGAAACAAAGAATCAAGGCCATTCAGTTCATAGATGTAATGACTCATTGCTTGTGTACCCTGTTTTTTCAGGAATATAGAACTCTGGGAATGACAAATAACTGGCTCCGATGGGTATGGTTCAAGGTCAGGATTAGCTCCCCATTTAAATAAAGTTTTGAGCCATCTATGTACAATCATGAAGTCTAATGTGGAATTAGCAAGGGATGTTAGACTAACAAATTCCACCAAACCATTACCAGTTCCACCTTTCAAATGTGGCATCCTCTTGGTGGACACATAATTTGGATTTAGACCATACCGTAGTAACACTTCCAGAACTTCATTTACAAGCTCAGAAAATACTTGAGTAGCTTCATCAATCATTTCTGTGTCTGATGAACTGTTTTCAAAATATCTCATTGCAATCTTTGCTATAAATGTTGAACAGGTTGCTTCTTCACTAGTTAAGAAGTTTGGATTAGCACCATACTTCAAAAGAATTTCCAAAGTATCAATAATATCAGTTTTTTGAGTGACAAGCTCATCCAGTCCCATATACAACAAACACTGTAGTAACAAAATAAAGGGGGTGTGGCCAATGTTACACTGAGCATTAGCATCAGAGTCATGTTGCAACAGCACCTCAATAGCTTTCTTCAAATGTTTAAAGTCATTTTTATAAATGTACTTGGAGCTGATAGACATGGCCACACATGAACACTTTTTATCATCAGGACAACAGGAATTTAAGGCAATATGCATAAGTTTATTGAGAGGTTGTAAACCATATCTGTTCCGTACATGCGGATCAGCATTAAATTGTAGAAGACTTGCCAGGGAGTTTACTACCTGATCTTGATAGTCTGGTTGAAGCTGTGACCTCAAGACTTGATCTTGACCTTGGTCAGGATGAAGTAATTCACCTCCAATATATGAAACGTGTGTGACTAATACGTGTAGTGGAGTTTCTCCATTATCATTTTCCCAATTGATTAACTGTTCAATGCCTGTTGTTAGAAGATATTTTGTCGTGTCATAAATAGAAAACAGTCCGTCAATATCATTTCTATACAATCTATGTAAAGCTGTTTCACCAGTTTTTGAGACAGTTTTGACGTCAGCACCATTATCAATCAGAATACGAGCACATTTGCTACCCCATACAACAGCAGCTAAAAGGGGCGTATCTTTTGTGCTCCAATCAACTGTGTTGATTTCTTCTGGATACTTTGATACAAAATATTGAATACAGTTTTCTGCTCCTCGTTGGCAAGAGTAATGTAAAAGATTAGAGGGAGACAGAAACAAGCCGTTACTTTCTGACATGTGCTTCAAAAGTACCTTTACACATTCCAAGTTGTCTTGTGTTATTGCACTGTATATAGGTAGCTGAGAGTTTAATTTACACCTGAATACTGGGTAATCAAATATTCCAAACCATCGCTGATATTTTGTTGCTATGTGAGAATCGGGGTAACACATGCCTTGAATATCACTACTACTTCCGGCACCATGCTCCAGTAAATTTTCAAGAATTCTATTGTGTCCCAGAAAAGCTGCAATGTGGACTGGAGGGCTACAAACCACCTCAATATTCTGGCAACACCTGGATAATAATGATATTACAATATCTCTCTTGTCATAAATAACAGCAAACTGTAACAAATTATATCCAGTGTTTTGGTCACGAATACAGAATATATCTTCATCTGTAGGGTAGTGAATTCAAAAGCTCCAATATAAGCTGGTCTGAATCATCTTTCTGGTGTTTGAACAAGTATAAAACACGTAACACTGTTAATTCTGTGTCAGCACATGGCGGTTTCAAATGATTACCAAATAATATTTTCACTGGCCAAAATGTTCGAAAATACTGATTAAGCTGATAAATACAGTTGTATGTAAACTCAAAAAATGTTGCCATGGCAATTCTAATTATGGACATTACATAATTTTTCCTTGTCTGAAAAAAAAATTATCACTTGATTAATATTGTGACTTGTGGATTAAATAAAATTTTGTGTATAAAATGACACTGTTGGTAAGTTAGTCAAATTTTAACAAGCATTTTACCGCAAATTACTTAAACAACTGTAAATTTGACTTTTATGAACACCAACTCTCTCTCTCTCTCTCTCTCTCTCTCTCTCTCTCTCTCTCACACACACACACACACACACACACACACACACACACACACACACACACACACACACACATCTCTCTCTCTCTTATACAAGCAATTTGAAGAAGGTGAAATGTTTTATCATTCAATCTCAACTGTGTAAATAATAGGCATTATGCAGCCCTTACAAATTAAATGAATTTGAAGTTCTATGTCTCAGTGGCTGATTGTCTAAAGTATTCATCAAACAATTACAGCCCCTCTCACTGCCTGTAGGTTCCAATCCCACTCTGATCCTAGTGTGGGAAAGTTTGTCTGGTCACTCGCTGAATGTCAGATGTTTTGACTCCATGTGTCTTTGAATTTCTCCACCCTCCATGAACTTACTGCCTTGATATACGGGAAAGTGTGTGTGTGTGTGTGTGTGTGTGTGTGTGTGTGTGTGTGTGGTGTGTGTGTGTAAAACACCAATTTATCTAATCCAATCTTTAACATTCTGTTAGTCTTTATAGACAGAACCAACTATAAAGTGGAGTTTGTAAGTAACTGACTTTTAATGTGCATGCACAATCATCAATTCTGTTGTGAAAAGTTGTTCATAATATTCATAATACATTGTAAAAGGAATTTCCTCCCATATGTAAGCTTAGATATGTCATGTTGTATGCATAAGAAGGTAACTGAGGGTGGACTGAGGAGGGAGAGAATTGACTATATTGAAGAGAAAAATAAATAACTTACCTGTTATCATATGTGTCTTGTTTTGGTGAATATTCAGCCAGTCTGAGAACGCAATTAGAGCTGTTTCCTTGTTTTGTCACAAATATGCTGTTAATGAGGAAAGTAATTTGTAATCATCATTTTATCTATTAACAGTCCAATATGGTGTCAATTGTTACATATCTACAAAAAAAAAAAAAAAAAAAAAAAAAACAAACCAAATAAATAGGAATAAATTACAATGCCTAATAAATATGTGTTAAATATCCTGGGATTTTCGCCTTAAATGATACAATGCAATTTTTTTTAAAGAAAAACTAAGTAAACAGAAATCTACTGATAAACTGTCAGTAATTTATCCTTTCCAGCAGGTGCTTTATCAGTACAAATCAATATATATATATTTACACATACATGCTGAACTAATTGTCTTTCATACATACCTGCATGTAACTAAAACCTATAGTAAAGTATGTTACTTGTCCTTGCAAGGACAAAGTGTTATCTAAAGTACATGTTACTTGTCCATACAAGGACAAAGTGTTATCTAAAGTACATGTTACTTGTCCTTGCAAGGACAAAGTGTTATCTAAAGTACATGTTACTTGTCCATACAAGGACAAAGTAGTTATCTGAACTGACAATGATGTGAAATAGATAATTACAATCTGCTGTGTATTATGATAATCATTATCACTGGATATAAAAGGCCTTACTTCTCATTGCTCATCTGACTATATATATATATCTGACTATATCAATAATCATTGATCACTGGATATAAAAGGCCTTACTTCTCATTGCTCATCTGACTATATATATATCTGACTATATCAATAATCATTGATCACTGGATATAAAAGGCCTTACTTCTCATTGCTCATCTGACTATATATATATATCTGACTATATCAATAATCATTGATCACTGGATATAAAAGGCCTTACTTCTCATTGCTCATCTGACTATATATATATCTGACTATATCAATAATCATTGATCACTGGATATAAAAGGCCTTACTTCTCATTGCTCATCTGACTATATATATACAAATATATATTATATAAATGTAGCAACTGTGCAAAATTAGGTTCAAAATTTTTACTAGCAAAATCTCAATTGCAGTAAAGAAAAGATGGTAAATACAGTAATAAAAAGTAAACATACACTCAATGAATTCTATGAACTTAAAATGAAGCATTATTTTACACTTGATATAATGATTATCATAAATTCAGCATATTATGTCACCAGGCAAAAATTCTTCCAAGTTTGAAAACTAACACCTTAACGAAAAGACTACCCTGGTACCCAAAAAGTGAAGAAAAATACTCCTGAACAGAATTAGATCAAGCAATAAATCTATTCTGAAGAAGAAATGTAATAATACATCAGTTACTGGGATAGATATAGTCTACTAATATCCTGGCTGCCATATACAAGTTGTACAATACTGTGAACACACTAATTATATTGATGTATTTATTTTAGTGATTTTCACACTAAGGCAGTAGCACTAAATTAAATACACTGCCAAAATACATGTTTGACTTATAGTCTGTTTCTTTGAAGTTGTTTTGCACTAATTTAAATACACTGCCAAAATACATGTTTGACTTATAGTCTGTTTCTTTGAAGTTGTTTTGCACTAATTTAAATCCAAAAAATTAGTCGAGAATGTAAATTGCGCTAAAATATGTACATGCTCAAAGTACCGTTAGTATGTTACAGTAGTTTGTTCTGTTTAGTCTGTTAATGTTTCTCGTAGAATATTTAGTATCTTCTTTAGGAACCTCAGGTACCTTACCTCTGTAGCAGGACTTAGCTAGTCATGCTGTTGTAGTGATGCAAATAGTAGAAATAATAAGAGTGATTTACTGCCAGACTTTCTGGTTCAGATCTTTAAGCATTGTGGTAGGGCATATTCTAAAACTCTTTTCACCTGGAAGGGCCCAGGTTCAATTCTCAGTCTAAGCACTCTGTGAGGAAGTGATTTTTTTCAGAAGTTTCCTCCCTTCTGTTACACTCTAATTATATGTGGCCTTCCCTTTTTAAAACTCTAAGAGAGGCATCTTTAACTGCTCTGAGACACTGAACCTTGGTCATTAGTCTCATTTTAAAGACTCTCCTACTAAATTTGTTCTACACAGCATAACTATGGGCAGAAGGTGAAGAGGCCAGGTTTGAAACCACAACTCTGGACTTAGAAAGCAAGTGACATAACACTAGACTATTAATGAAAAACATAAAAATAATTTTTTTTACTTTAAAATCTACCAGAATGAGATCTGACTTTAGTCTGTAGTAAAGATAATGCGATTCATAAACAGATGTTTTTCCACTTGCTCACAAAGAACCCAATATTTTGGCTGTTGTTGTTGTTGTAGTAATGTTGTTTAACATCACTTCAGCAATTTTTCAGCTTCTTATGTTTTATTTTCCATAATCTCTATGGATTATTAATGTATACATGAGATGTGTGTGCATGTATTATGATCTGCCTTGTACTAGTGAACACTCAGGATAACTTCTTGTTAAGGTGCTAAGTTTAAGAGTCATTAAGCTACAGACAAGCATACCACTTGCCCAGTCATAATATTCTGGCACTTGATAAACCAGACAATATTCCGTCTTCTTGATGCTAAGTGCAAGGTGACAAAGTAGTATCTCAAATTTTAAAGTCTTATGTAAGAAGACCTTGATGGGGTCCAAACATACAAGGCCTAACTTAAAAAAAATTTTGTTTGCTGTTTTCTGACTCATGAATGCTATTCACATGTGGCTAGATAGGTAGGAAAACATTTTTATTTTATTTTTTGAAAACTTAATCTATTACACTTTTGAAAAGTTTCATATGTCTCTTTTAAAACACATTTTACTAAAGTCTTCTTTGTTCCTCCTTGTGTTTTCTCCCATGGAGAAACACAGCGGAATTTCCTTACTACTGTATAAACCTGCTCACAGGTTTTCGCACTTGCCAGGGTTATTGCCCTTTAATACTCTTTCTTATGTTGTATGAAAAGCCTTTAAAAAATGAAATTGATGGTAATAAAATGTTTTGGGTAAGAGCTTTCCAATTGGGTTGAGCGGTCAACAGCAAACAAAGTTAATTCCATTTTAGGCCCAACCTCCCAGTCTCTAAGGGGGTGTTCTACCACTGTGCCACAGAAGTGATTCCCAATTTTAGTCGTAAATCGACATATTTTTGCTTGTTGCATTTAATTCATGTTTTACTATGACAATCAGCCTTTAAACACTTAAAAAGTATGATTCATTTATATGTACATATATGTATGACCAAGAATTAAATAACTGGTATATACAAAACAGGAAGATTTATTTTCCCAAACATTTATCCTCATATCATCCTAAATATTAACTTGATAATTATATAATATTCAGAAATTATGGCTATATATGTATATATAAGAAAATTATAGGTCAAAGAAAGTTTGTTTAAATCTCATTTTTAATTTGATTATTTAATGTGAGACATTTTACACTAAGTTCAGGGTTACAGTGCATAATTCTTTTGATCATAAAACCTCTGACTGTCTAAGTTTTGGGTTCTCGTGTAAAACAGGGGTTTGTTCTTAATTACAAAGACTAGTGGCTTGTTCTAATTTCTTTCACTATTTCACAACTGACAACCTTGATATTATTGAAAGAATTTTGACTAAAATGTAAAACAACATTACTGCATTACAATAAAAAAAAAGCTTCAAATAGTGGCCATGACTGATGGTTAATAAATATCTATGTCAGCTTTGTACAAGAATACACAATTTACTGAAACTAACTGCAGAAAACCAAACCATGAACATCCATGAGTAGTGAAGTGTGGTGTTGTTAACATACATTAGGTCAAATTTTAATTCCAGCTGACCGATACAACTGTTTAAATGATTGCTGCCCAGACTATGTGCTACATCATTCTGACATATAAGTTAGTAGTATTACATAATTAGCGTAAGTATACGAGAGCAAGTTTACTAATTACTAAGGATTACCGTAATCTATTAACAAGTCTGTGTATGCATGGAACGTCCAAATGTCTATTATAGGACTGGAAATTTCAATACATGTATATTGCTATATCATCGATAAAAAAATTTCATGTCAAAATCAAAATTAATGATAAAAAATCAACACATTTTAGTAGAAAATAGAATATGACTAATTCAAGGAAAACCAACGAAAAACTTCCTGACTTGTTGTTTTAACCAAATTTCTCTTGTCCTTTGCAATTTTTGAAAAAAAATTACAGTATGCTACCCAGGTTCAATCTTTACCAGTTGTCAAAATTTGAACCAGATATAATGACATATATAATAAATGACCAATGAAATTTCTAGTAGTCTCTCTTATCCATTCAGTTAATCATAATATTATGAATCACGCCATTTTGTCCATTGAAATTACATTACCCAAATTATATTAATGCAAGAGAAATACATGAACAGTTCTAAACAGAATTTTCCCAACAACTCTGCAACAAGTATTTAACCCAGTCCCATTTTAAAGCTGAAATAATATTTTTTCCATAATTTTTACCTTTTTTTTAAATTCCAAGATAGAAGACTGGTTATATATCAGTGATATCACAAACTTTCAAGAATAGATATATGTTCTACTTTATGACTTCAAAACCAAATCATTTCCAATCAAAAAGTTATTTATTTTGATCTAGCTTTTCGTGACTTTGGACAAATGTTATTCTTCTCTAAAATTTTAAAAAAATATATACATGTATATAGTTTGGCGGTTTGGTGAAAATATTTCCGTACTTTGTGGCACAGGTCATGATTTTAGATACAACATTTACTTGTTTTATTGTAAAATATCTAAACTCTAGTTAATGTTTTGTCACAAACAAGTGCCTGTGATTCTAGTATACGATGAAAATATTTATAACTTAAAAGCAACAACAGTCAGGTGCTTGCTATCGAAGGGTCACCACATCGCATGCTGATGCAGAGGCTTGCAAAGGTTGTCACTTGCACCTTCTAATGACATGCCGACAAAGTGGCCTTACCGCGACTTTCTGTAAAACATGTGCAAATTCAAGCGGCTGTAATAGGCATTTAAGTGGAGGAAAAAACTGTTATGTTAATTTTCTTACCCACGACTTCGTTATCCGTTACTCGTTATCTGTGATTCTGTAAACATCTCAACAGTTGAAATATCCTTGACCTTTTCTTGTAAAAAGGACGTGTTCGTGTAAATACTAGGGTGATGCGAAATGTAAACAAGGAAGCTTGTGATTATTCCACTCGACGCGTGATCAATGCATGCCAGTTATGTCACAGTGGAAATACATGTTATAGCTCTATGTAGCAATGTATTGATCGAGTCCAAATGAAAAATACTAAATTTTCCCATAACAATGATACTTCTTCTTGTAGCTGTATTTTCCCTTCTCCCAAAGGAACACCATGTTTTTAAACGCGCGCGTGTGTGTGTGTGTGTGTGTGTGTGTGTGTGTGTGTAAAAGTTTAAATAAATGTCTTACACATGGTAAAATACATAAAAAACAAAAAATCCCAAGATGGAGTTTCAGCTAACGTTTTCGTCCTTTTTTTTTTTTTTTTTTTTTGATAGCTTGAAAAGTCCCAAAAGGGACGAAAACGTTAGCTGAAACTCCATCTTATCATATAAATACATGTATATTTATCATTTATATACATGTATATATATGCCTGGTGATTGTGTCAAACATATAACCTTTACTTGATCAATTGCACTTATGTGCTTTAAAGTTTTTAGTGTTGATTAAATGAACACATCTAATAATAGCTCTGAGGTTAAATAATTAGACTATTTGATAAGTTTCGTTTTAATGTAAACTATCAGTTTTCTAACTGTCTTTTTTTTATTCTTATGTAACATTCATGATTGTTGATTTTGGATACTGGTTTAATTGAAACTCATCAGTACCTGAGAAATCTGATAACATTCTTTGACAAATTTGATGTCTTTTCTGGTACTATAAATAAAACCTCAGCTGTTTCGGGTGGTTAGTCCTATATTCTTTGTTAAAGTAAGGAATAATTAAATCTGAAACAAACAGATAACTAGTAAACCAACTATAAAATTCAAGATTCATGTTCTGTTTTTTCAAGAGCTGCTAAAATTATACTGTAGTACTGATTTTTTTTCTTCACCAAATCCAATAAATGCCAGATGTCAGGAGTTCTATTATAAATCAGTAGCCCTAATATATTATCTATATTCACTAGGTCCAGGGTTTTGTCCAAAATAAGTATGCTGGTAGTTCTATAATGAACAATCTCTATGTAATTTCTCCATACACTAGTTCCAATGTCTGTACAAAGTCAGAAGTTCTATAATCAATGGTTCTAAATCTCTGTTATACACACTAGATTCAATGTCTGTACAAAGTCAGAAGTTCTACAATCAATGGTTCTAAATCTCTGTTATACACACTAGTTCCAATGTCTGTACAAAGTCAGGAGTTCTATAATCAATGGTCCTAAATCTCTGTTATACACACTAGATTCAATGGTTTGAACTCTGGCTGGGCCATACAGAAGACTTAAAATAAGAAATATTGCTTCCTCCCTGATGTTTAGCATTAGATTATCAACTGGTTCACTAGGTGGCAGGATAATGTACTTTGGGAGTGGTATGTTTGTCTGTGATATACTGCCTTGGTGAGCTAGTACATGTATTTGCCATATATGCCTATAGAACATGCACATGCACACTTGCATCTATTTCATGTATACATGATCTTAGATTTATCCATGGAGATTAATAACCTTGCTCTTGTTGTGAATAGCTGAAAAATTGCTGATGTGTTGTGGAACGTCATCATATCAACAACAATAACAACAATCTTCCATTTTATAATCAATTTGATTTCAACACAAAAAAAGATTTTCTGTAAGGAGTAACTTAGTTCTAAATAAACCTTGATTCATTCTTGCCATTTTTTGTTCAGTCAAAAGTCAAAATTTGAATTTTATACAATGGAGGGGTTTGTTAATGGATTTAGAAAGAAATTTTATTAAAACTTACAAGAATTAAACTTCAGACATTCAACAGTGTAGCAATAAGCAAGTTGGTAAGTTATCCAGGAGACATTTTAACAAGGTTTTACTGTAAAATAAAAATATTTTGTAGAATAAATTGTGAATAGTTTTCATTATGAGTACCAATGATCAGCTGTGAATTGTTGTGTGTACTGTCAAATACTCATAGCTACATTATATTGATACAGGAATAAGAAGAAAGTAAATGTAACTTATAAGGGGGATTCCAGAATTTTATAAAAGGGGGTCAGGTTGAAAATTTTATCTTGAGATAATGGGAGCATCCTATGCCTAAGCCCCCAGTGAAAAGGGGTCTTATTGATGCTCAAGGCATGTCCAGGTCAGAGTCAGTTGAGTGTCGAGGGGCAAAGCCCTTGGCAAAAAATGAATTTTAAATATTTCAGAAGATCTAGACCTTTTGGCCAAAATTTTCTCTCTTTTTTGAATTTTTCAAACAGGGGTTGCAACCCCATGACTCCCACCCCTCTGAATCTGAAATGATTTTTTTCTTGCAAAATGCAAAAAGATATTAAATTTAGAAATGGAAAAAGATATGATAAGGGTCTTATTTAACCCAGAGAAAATAATCGCCAACGACACAATGGAAAATATTGAGTGCTATAAACTATATGTTTACTTAGGAACATATATAGCAAAATTTATTCCAAAAAAAGCTTACAAACACTGTTTTTCATATTTCTAAGCATTTCAAGAATACCAAGAGAAAACTGCTGACCTTTGGCAAGCAAAATAAAAAACTTTCTGGTTCCAAGATCAGAGTGGGATTTGAACCTAGACATTGAGAGGACTGTAATCCATCAGCATGCACTTAAGACCACTATAAACAAATTATTACTAAATACTTAAAACCACTTTATATTTACAAAGCCCCTAAGTATAGGATTGCCTCAGTGGCTTATTGGTAAAGCATCCACCTCAAAGTGGGAGGTCATGGGTTTGAACCCCTGGGAGGTCATACATAAGATCATACTTTTCAATTAAAGATATTGCTTCCTTGCCAAACCATTTTAACAATTTATCTTTAAAAACATAAGAAGAAAGATGAAGAGGTTTTAATTGTTTTATTAAAAATACTTCAAAACAATGTCAAAATCATAAAACATATAAAAACATGTACAGAACAAAAACACAAACAGATTAATCATTGTAACACTGTGTATATCTATCTGATGAGAAAGATCACTAATATATACAGTATAACATGGATGATATATGGTACGATTTCCAGTTTTATTAATAGTGTAGTTAGTAGCAGATATTGCAGATTTCACAAGCAATCCCCAACTAAGATGAAAATTATTTTATAAAATCTAGGTGGTTTCATTTATTATGGATTGGAGCGGAGTAATAGTGTTTTATGCCCTAGCCAAGATTCAAATTTAGATGGTTTCATTTTTTTTTTTTTTTTTTATAAATGATCATCTTTTTATTTAAGAATGAATTTGATGAAATTGAACTTTCAGGTTCCCTTTGTTAGACTTCATGAAAATAGCCCATACTTTACAATAAACGCATTAGATTAAAACTCAATTGTACAGATCCCATTAGGAGTTACCTCCCTTGACATGGTCTTATCCTTTCCCCTACTTTGATGTTTTTGTAAAATCTGCAACTTAGTTTTTTACTTTTTATTATTTCATTCATTTAATTTCATTTTATTTATCTAATTTTATTTATTATTTATTTTCTTTAAAGAAACATTCTACACACTAGTCACATGTACATGCACTAGTCGGCTAAGACACAGTAAAACTACACCGTATTTCTACATAAAACACATAATACTTCATTTTTCAGCAGTTGTATAGTATAAAAGTGATTTGATATAAGTAATACTAATAATAATAAATACAGTAAAACCTGTATACTTTAAGATCATCTACAGGATATAAGAAAAATTACCTTATAGAGAGGTTGTCTTTTATAGAGGAATACATTACGCAAAAACAGGCATGTCTGGGACTGACTGTAAACATTACCAATCAACATGTTGGGTTGAATAATGGTGTTTTAACAGGTCCAGTCAAGAATATTTCACTTATATTGAAATGCTGCCAGCTATAGTCAAAAGTGCAGAAATTTTGCCAGTGCGTTGCACTGATGACATTATACAGCAGGGTTTTTAATCATGCCACGTCTACTATGATGTGGTACCTCATTTATTTTAAGTTCCCATCCTAAAGAACCATGATTTTTATTTCTTAAAGCCAAGTGCTTGGTGAAAGAACAGTCAATACCCACTTTCAAGTCTTGGGTCAGACCCAGTTGGGGTTTGAACCCACAACCTCTCACGGAACGAGCACTTTACCAACTGAAAATCAACATGTTGATATATTTTGAAAGTACATTGTATTTAATGCAATACTAGTTTTATATAGTAGAAGATGGGGCAAAGATGTGATGTTTATATGGTTTATAACACCTGGATAATGTCAGAATCATTGTTGAAGTAGTTATTGATCAGGTTGTACTTTTTAAAACAGACAAACTTTCTTAGGAGATTGAGGTGGTTTAAGAGGCACTGTAATTTTTAAGCATGCACATACTCTAGTCCACTCACACAAAATGGTCTCCAACTGGAAACATATTTGGTAATTTTGAAGAAACCAGAAAACTGATTGATGATAACTTTGTTAGTAATTATATATGAAGGGTGAAAAGAACACACAACTTCAACAGAAAAAAAATAGATCTGCAAAAAAGAGCTAGCTTATTTGTTCTCTTGCATAAATAGTCAACTATAGTCCATAAAAACTTAAGCAATAGATACAGACACTAGAAATGCTGTCAATCTATGAGTATTACATAGTGCTTTTGTTCATCAAATAGACTGGTTTAACATGCTTTTAATAAGTTTACTTACAAATTCAAAGGATTTAGATATCCCTTGACTTAGGATCAACTACCTGGCTTACCCGGTGTTCATGAAATGGACCAGAGGGTCAATGCATAAATGAGTAAATGTGTACTAGCACCACAATCCAGTGAGCTTTTGTCAATGCACACACTGGTTGCTAGGTACCAGTTTTTTATTTTTGCATTCACTGGTGAAAAAGCTTGTACCTAAAATGAATTTTTTTTTAGAGGTTCTCCTTTATTAAGAGGGATATAGATTACAAATGGTCACAATTGTAAATCTCTATATCCTGTTAATGTTATTCGAAACATATTGCTGACATGGTTTTTCAAATTCAGTTTCAACCTGTCAAAACCTTAGGACAGCAACATTTTACCATACTTAATCAATACTGCTTAATATCATACTTCATTTTTTATAAATCATAGATCCAACCAAAACATTTAGAAATCCTCTAATAAATATAGCTTTTAAATAAACACTACATTGTCATTTATAAAATTTATTTTAAAAATCTGACAAGTTTTGTCAATAATATTTCTAATATTTAAGGTTATTAATTAACAGATCTAGCCAACACGATTTTGGCACACAAAAATGGCAAAAAGATACAATTATCTCCCTTGTTTAACAGTTGGACCTATGTGTTAAAATGTACAGAATTGCAATTTAATAAGAAGAATTTTTTTCTACCAAAGACTTAAGATTGTGTGCATCAATTTTTTCTAATGATTTTGCTTCTTAAAGGTAGGAAATAAGTTCTGTCTTACTGATGTCAGATGTGAATAGCAGTCATGATTGAGTTAAAAGTAGGATAATATTTTTATGTACCATTTAAAAAAATTATGATAAAAAATTCATAGTTTATGAATACTTTCTATAACAATTTAATTAAAAATATTTTACAATTAAATAATAATGATTTACCTTGAGCATTTCTATCTAAAGTTGTTTTGTAAAGTAATAACCACAAATTTGCATGATGTATTTAAGTTTCACAAATACATTTATTCATTAAAAGTAGGTAGCTGGATTTGGATTTAAATAAATTTAAAATGGATTTAAATAAATTACGTAGATTCATTATTTTCAACTGTTTGGCTTATATTTTTTATGTATCAAACTTTTCGGTCTAAGTGTCACTGATGAGGAATGAATTTCCAAAATGTGCACATCTTGCACATCAAAATTTAACTGGTATTTGTATTATATATTTAACACATCAACTTTACACAAGTTTCACACATTGCCAAATCCCATTTTTTTCACATATTCAATGAAATGATTTTTTTTTTTTTACAAATGCATTCAATCATTTTTTTTCCAGATACATGCAATTTATGTTTTTTAAACTTTCAAAAGCTCAAGCTTTCACTCTTTTTCAATCAATCAATTTTTTCACACATGCACTCAACTATTTTTTTCAATCAATCAATTTTTCACACATGCACTAAATTAATTTGTGTCATATTTTCAATTTCCTTTTTCAAACACTTTTTCTACTGGATTTTCCAATCAACTTTTATTATAAATGGTTTTGAAGGACAAATGACCTGGGTTTTTTTTGTAAGCATTATATTTTTAAATATATATAAAATACACAATCTTCCAGAACATCTGGTGGTGACAACATGGAAAGTAAATCCAGTCAAGGGGTCACAGAATGATTGTTCAGTGTAGCAGATTACACTGTAAGTACATATTTTCACAGTTTTAAAAATAAAACCTGGATAACACACTTCATTGAAGTCACAAATTGTCTGTTCTGATGCTGCTACGATTTTGTGTGTTTCCATAAAAATAAAACCCAAAACTTGTCATTTTCACACCATTTACCATGTAAAATTAACAATGGAATGACATAAATAAATATTACAACCTTTTAAAAAAGAAGATAACTAATGTAACATCAACAATAACAATGATGACATCATCATGACATCATCAAATATCAGCAATTATAACATTACTAGCTTCCTCTAGATTAAGTTCTTGCATAAGATGATAAGATGAACGCTTCTGATGAGATTTATAATTCTGTGATTCTGGTAAATCAAAATGGACACGAATTGTCCCCCCTTTATGATTTTCAGCACCACCAGGTGATTGTTTACTTTGTTGTATATCATTACCTAATAAATTCTGAACACTGTCTTTATTAATGATGTCTTCTTTATTTTTCACTTTTATTTTTTTATTTTCCTCGGTGTCCGAGTCTTCATTTTTATTGGTTATAAATGAGGTTGTGTGTACAGCAGCAGTAGCTGTGGTAGAGCGAGCTGTATTTGGACTGTTTTCTAAACTGCGTATATGAGGTGATATCCAATGAGTTTGTTGTTTTCGCTGTATTTCAGTTTTTGCGACATGTAATTTTTTCCTTTTGTGACATCTAAAACAGTATATTGTTATTATTACAATAAATATCAAACAAACTGCTGGTATTGAAGCATATATAATTATCCAGATAAATCTGCTTAAACCTAAAATTAAAAAAAAGCAAAACATTAAAGTTTCAGAATGATAGTTGTTCACATTATGATTTACCTAAAATGACTTGTTGTGTTAGCTAGAGTTATGCTCCTTTAAGCATTTATTTTAAAAGAAATTGAATGGAGTTTGCATTCTGTTAGATTTCTTCACTTGAATCCAAGTAGATAAGATTTTTGGAAGGAAAACCAAATTTATCACACATTAGAGTGGGATTTGAATCTAGATGGTGAGTATAAATGTAATCAAAAACACTCAGGCAAGAGGTCCCCGGACATTCCAAAAATTACTACAAAGATAAAAAAGCATGGCTCTCAACTGACCAAGACTAAGCAGCCACACCCAGACATTTTGTTCATGACCAATACAAAATTTTTCACCCACCGGCTCTCAACTGACCAAGACTAAGCAGCCACACCCAGACATTTTGTTCATGACCAATACAAAATTTTTCACCCACCGGTTCTCAACTGACCAAGACTAAGCAGCCACACCCAGACATTTTGTTCATGACCAATACAAAAATTTTTCACCCACCGGTTCTCAACTGACCAAGAGTAAGCAGCCACACCAAGACATTTTGTTCATGACCCATACAAAATTTTTCACCCACCGGTTCTCAACTGACCAAGACTAATTAGCAGCCACACCCAGACATTTTGTTCATGACCCATACAAAATTTTTCACCCACCGGTTCTCAACTGACCAAGACTAAGCAGCCACACCCAGACATTTTGTTCATGACCCATACAAAATTTTTCACCCACCGGTTCTCAACTGACCAAGACTAAGCAGCCACACCCAGACATTTTGTTCATGACCCATACAAAATTTTTCACCCACCGGTTCTCAACTGACCAAGACTAAGCAGCCACACCCAGACATTTTGTTCATGACCCATACAAAATTTTTCACCCACCGGTTCTCAACTGACCAAGAGTAAGCAGCCACACCAAGACATTTTGTTCATGACCCATACAAAATTTTTCACCCACCGGTTCTCGGAAATCTTGTTAATGACCTGGATTGACACATAAATTAACAAAATGGTGAATTATTTGAAAATTTTGAAAATTAGGCAATTACTACTATGTATTATTTATGCAGACTTGCAAAAAAATTTTACATGTGAAATAAATGGAACAACAAAAAGCATCTTTGTTTCACACTCAAAAAGTGTCAATATTACTTTTTTTCCTTTTTCTATCAGTATTGCCTCAATCCTGGCAGCAAGGAAAGATCTCAGGCCCGTGTTTCACAATCATTTTTTAGCTGAGATTTTCATTCACTTATATTTAATACTTTTTAGTAATGGAACAGTGAAAAAACATTTTTGACAAAACTAATAACAGATATTTTAAGCATAAAATGATCTTAAAATAATCTCTTTACTTCCTAAATAACTTAACAAATGACAAACAAAATTATCACGATTTGAGATCAGGAAAATCTTAGTTTAGAAATGATCGTAAAACTTGCCCCGTTTCCCAATCATTCCCTAACTAAGATTTTCCTTAACTGAAATCTGTCAAATCTGTCAATCTGAATTAAATGGTTAATTGTTTAGATATTCAGGAATTTAAGATGCCATTCTGAAGATCACATCAAGCTTGTAACATCTAAATTCAGATATATTATGAATGGTGGTGTTTTTTTTTTTTTTTTTTTTTTTTTTTTTTTTTTTTTTTTTTTTTTTTTTTTTTGTTATTTAAAAAGAGATTGTCAAAACTTGCTCAATTTAAGTTCAAAGGATCTTAGTCAAGGAATGATTCTGAAACTGGGGCCTGGATTCTGTAACAAGTGAGTTCTATAGATAAATCTGATATTAAAAAATATGTATGTCATCAGGTTTAACAACACATGGTGCATACAGACTTGAAATCCTTATCAAATTTAAACTTACATTCTTCTTCATCTGTATCATCAAATGGTCCACAGTTAGGCAGACCATTACATCTTAGCTGTTTATCTATACAGAAATGCAACAATGGAATTTTACAGTCTGGGTTTATATCAGGACATTCCTGGCTTCCTGTACACAAAAATCCATCACATGGCTCTACAAAATACATAAAAAATAGGAAAAATTGTCTAAATACACAATTCTACATAGTTTTATCTCAACATTCCTGACAACCAGTATACACAAATATCTCTTATCCTTAAAAAAAAAAAAAAAAAAAAAAAAAAAAAACCAGAATTGATAATTGATAAATGATAAATTTAAACTAATGATTGTAGCTTCAATCAAATAATAGTATTCAAATCTAAGTTGAGTTGAGAATGGTGTTTAGCGTATTGCACTGATGGCATTATACAGCAGGGTTCTTTATCGTGTCTCACCTACTGTGACACAGGATCTTGTTTATTTTAAGTTCCCATCCAAAAGAACACGACTTTCATTTCATAATGCCGAGTGCTTGGGGAATGAACAGTCACTTTTCCTTTTCAAATCCCACTTACAGACTGCAGTGGTCTCAAATCTAAGTGTTGTGTTAAAATGACAAATAAAATATTAGTTGCAGTTATTTCCCCTTTTTAATATATTTTACATATTAGACCCATTCAACACTGCGAACAAGCTTTCAAACTGGTAAACAAACTTTTCAGCAGTGACTGTTTCCCGAAAAGCTCATGCAAACACACAAAATCATTGTTTTTATTAGGGTTACTCATATTTTACCTGTAGTTGAAACCAATTTCACAGCTGTCCATACAAGTTTAAATCCATGATGTCTACCATAATCATTAAGTCCAGTCTCAAACCTAACAGATATATAACAAAGTGTATTTAACACAAAAGAGAATAAGGAATGTCAGGAACACTATGATCTGAACTGAATCAAATTTACTTGTTAATTGCCACATATAGTTTGCATAGGCAGATCCAGGGGGAGTCCAAGGGGTCCAGACTACCCCCTTTCAAAATTAGAAAAAAGAAAATATTGAAGAAAAAAAGGCTTTTAAAAATATAATTAGGGCTTGTTCACTCAAAGCTTTTTTATCAAGGAATTCAGGAAGTTGTGTCTTTTTGAATGTTATTCTCCAAAATTTTCTGATGATCTGCCCTTAGGATCTCCCTAGCACACACATGCCTTCAGTGCATGATTGCACTTTCAGGGTAATACTTGATTCTCTGGGCTCCCTTCTTTTCTATTTTCTGGATCTGCCTATGGTTAGTTCGTTCATTAGAAGGAAATGACCACTAAGTGGTAAAGACGCTAACTTCTTTCTGTCTCATGATTTTGGTTTTAGACCTTATATATTTATTGTTTTGTTTTCTGTATGTCAATATCACATGGATGTATCCATTTGTTTGGCATATTAATTGCAGTTCATAAACATCTGGCCCCAGTTTCACAATCATTTCTTCACCATAATTTAAATTTAGCAAATTTTGGCAATTATGGATTAACATTTTAAAAAAAAGTAATACCTACATAAACCAATGTTATAAGCTTTATGTGACCTTATGTGACCTTAAAGATGACACCTTAAAATGCTGAATATTTTAAAAATTAACATAGATATTAAGATTTTAAATCTGTCTGATTTGAGTTAAGAAAATTTTTATTTTAAGAATGAATGTGAAACTTGGGTCAGTACAAATTTGTACAACAAATTAACATTATGATTCTAGAGTCAAATAAAATTACATCATACAGTTAGGTATTTTAATACTTAACAAATACTAGAACAAACCCATCCTTCCACCTTTAACATTTTTTTATAATTATTTCGACACTGACAAAAATAAATCCTTCCATTAATGGCAGACAAATGGGGTTTTCTAGAATACAATGTGATGGATATTTTAAAATGTTCATACAGAAAATTCCATAAAATATTAACATTGCAAATTTTTTGGTATCACATTAGTTTACAGAAAAATTACAACATTAGACATTCTCATATTCAATAGAAAAAAATTGTTGAGTACAAGCAGTAAAATTTATTCTTCTGTACACTGGTAACCTAAGTTCAGAAGCACTTGTACATTGAGGCCAACCATACCAGTAAATTCGTTGATTATTTGGGATCCAAATAGAAATGTTGCAATGAACAATCTGACATACCTTATAACAACTCTGGAATTCGTAGATATAAACTCTGTAGTTTGGTCCAGTGTGTTTAGATTTCCACAATATTGTTCATCTCTAAGCATACCTGGTATGGCAAACCCATTGAAGAACTGTAAAAATGTATCTGTACATCTTACTGTAAATACAAAATGCCTGTCCCTATTAACAACAAGAAAAAAAAAAAACAAAATGTCTGTCTCTATGGAAAACAAGAAAGAAAAAATACAAAAATCTGTCTTCATGAAAAAGAAAGAGAAAAAACAAAATGTCTGTCTTCATGAATAACAAGAAAGAGAAAATACAAAACGTCTGTCTTCATGAACAACAAGAAAGAGAAAATAAAAAATGTCTGTCTTCATGAATAACAAGAAAGAGAAAATACAAAATGTCTGTCTTCATGAACAACAAGAAAGAGAAAATACAAAATGTCTGTCTTCATGAACAACAAGAAAGGGAAAATACAAAATGTCTGTCTTCATGAACAACAAGCAAGAGAAAATACAAAATGTCTGTCTAAATGAACAACAAGAAAGAGAAAATACAAAATGTCTGTCTTCATGAACTAACAAGAAAGAGAAAATACAAAATGTCTGTCTTCATGAAAAACAAGACGAGAAAATACAAAATGTCTGTCTTCATGAACAACAAGAAAAAGAAAATACAAAATGTCTGTCTTCATGAAAAACAAGAAGAGAAAATTACAAAAAAATTTTCCAGGTCTTTATACTGGATGCAAAGAAGCTGACATTTTTTTCTGTTTACTCATTTATTTATCCATGCATAAATGCATTTATTCTATCATTCATTTATTTATTCATTCATGCAATGGATTATTCAATCCATCAATGATCTATTCATTAAAGCATACATTCATTCCTTCATCCATTTATGTGATCATTCAATACAGATTACAGTGATCAAGTAGGCAGTGCTCTAAACACAAGTTGCCTAATCTGCATTTAACCCTGGTTGGCTGTAGTATCGTGGACAAATTGGACTACAATTTTTTTATGTTAGTGGTTATAATGGCTAGGCACCATGATTCCCTGAAACACTGCAGAACTGACTTCCTTTTATGAAAGAAAAAAGAATCTTGACTGGGGCATGAAATAAATGAATATTCTTTGTCACTTTACTGCCATTTATCAAGTAAAAATAAATTGTTTTTTACATAACAACCAGCAGAAAACCCTAAAACTATGATACAGGGGAAATAAAAGTCCAATGCAAAAAAAAATTATGTTTATCAATTCAATATGAGTGAAACATCTATAAATCCATTCATTCATTCATTCATTCATTCATTCATTCTCTCACTTGCTCATTCATTCATTCACTCATTCATTCATTCATTCATTCATTCATTTATTCATACATTCATTCATTCCTCACTCATTCACTCACTTGCTCACCCATTCATTCATTCATTCATTCATTCATTCATTCACTCTGTCATTCATTCCATCATTGTCCATTAAGTACCAAGTAAAAGCAGATTAACCTACTACTGCTGGATAGATCCAAGTCCAAAACATGTATAAGTATTTTTTCTGTCTCTTTAACTTTTATTATCCAGTAACAATGACTATTTTTTGGAAAACTGTTTGGATACTGTGGTGAGGTGATAACTCCACTGTGACCAGTCAAATATCCAGGGCCACAGCCAATAGTGGATGGACCAAATGGATGCCAATCTGTACCAAAAATATAAAAAATCAAATATACTAAATTTCATAGTTAAACACCTAAATGAGCCAAATGAATGTGCACGAAATGCAGCAAGCAGACCTCAAGTTGCCAAGTGGGTGGGGGATAGGGGCAAGCAAGTCAGTAGAGTCTTAGTAGACTAATTAAGGGACTGATATACAGGTTGCAGTGTCTCTCGGAACAGATCCTAGAGTGAGAGAGGAAAGTAAATTTTCTTGCCAAAAGTAGGTGTTTTTCTCTTTGAACTTCAGCTTTAGTCCAGATCTGTCTGACTCCTTATATGTGAAATCGGGCCCAGGACATTTAAGTGAAAACTAAAAAACCTAGATTATTACAGGGCTTCATCAATGTATTTCTCAGTATGTGAAAGATAATTACTAGGGTTTAACACTGTGTGTCTCACTATGTTAAAGAAAATTACTGGGCTTCATCAATGTGTTTTCAGTAGGTGAAAGATAATTAATTACTAGACTTTAACACTGTGTGTCTCAGTATGTTAGAGAAAATTACCAGGCTTCATCAATGTGTTTCTCTGTATACATGTTGCCCTAAAAGATAATTACTTGGCTTTATCAATGTGTTGCCCTGTACAATAAAGATAATTACCAAGATTCAACTACATGATGCCCAGTGTGATAAAGCAAAGTATATTAATATTTTGTCAACATTTCAGTTCTCTAGCCTGATACAATAAACTAATTGATATATACATTATGTATAAAGATACTGTCCTATTTTAAATAACACAATGCTACATATTTGATTTTGACCAGTAATACAATATCTTCAATTCACTTTTTATGTAAGTTAAAGAAAACAGCTTTGAATGCATTGATATTATTTTCTTATTCATTACATTTAAATGTTTTGAGTTTGTAATCAATTCTATAACACCAAATGTCAAGAAACTGTTACAAAATCAATACCATTCTAATGGAATTCCTTATCCAAGTAGCTGTATATATGGCTTATAGCCAAATTTTTTTCTGTCCATGTACAGAAACCAGTAAATATACATAAATATATTTTCCATTTCATAACACCACTGTTTGTAACAAATAAATAAGTGATTTTTAAAGCTAGTTTTAAAATAAATTTTGATTACATCAGAGTTGTTAGTGGGATATTTGGCCAGTGGTACATTTCTATTCCATTTTTGATTGGTTATTGGTGGGATGTTTAGTCAGTATTACATTTCTATTAAATTTTGATTTTTGTTGGTTGGATGTTTTGTCAATATTATATGTCTATTAGGTTTTTGATTGGTTGTTAGTAGGATGTTTGGTTGGTGTTGCATTTCCTTGAAGTTTTTGATTGGTTGTTGGTGGGATGGTTTGTCAAGGTGGCATTTCCTTGAAGTTTTTGATTGGTTGTTAGTGGGATGGTTTGTCAGTGTTGCATTTGCTTGAAGTTTTTGATTAGTTGTTGGTGGGATATTTTGTCAATGTTGCATTTCCTTGAAGTTTTTGATTGGTTGTTGTTGGGATTTTTTGTTAGTATTACATTCATATTTAGGTAGAGTGATAGCTGGTGTAGAATAGTTGCTGTCTTGTTTGGAGTTGTTGTGCTTTTAAACAGCAAGGTTTTTTAAAAAATTATTTATTTCAAAGATCAATCCAAATTATATATAGAAAAGGAAAAGTGCAACTGTTTTTGATTGTTATTTTTATTTCACATTTTTCTGAAGAAGTAATGTAAATCCTATCCCAAAAAGACAAAAAATGGTTTATTTCTAACTCTCACTAAAGTGGAATTGAATATCCCCAGCACACCTCATAGAACTTGATAGTAATTGTGCTGGACAATTATTTCTTTTTGCAATGGAATAACAATAGGTGACATATACCCAATATAAGAAAGTGGTTGGTAAATTTTGACATAAATGTTACCCATTTCATTCCACACAAACTTTAAGATGAGTTGAGTAATGGTGTTAAAAGTCCCAGTCAAGAATTTTTCACTTATATTGAGATGTCGCCAGCTATAGGCAAAAGTGCTAAAATTTTGCCTGTGCGTTGTGCTGATGCCATTATACAGCAAGGTTCTTTATCATGCCCTGCCTACAGTGACACAGGGCCTCGTTTATTTTAAGTTCTCATCCAAATGAACCATGACTTTCATTTCGTCATGTCAAGTGCTTGGCGAAAGAACAGTCACTACCCACTTCAAGTCTTGGGACAGACCTGGTTGGGGTTCGAACCCACAACCTCCCACTTACAGAACGAGCACTCTACCAAACATTAAGAGGTATTATGATCACATGGTACACTGACAAGTACGATTAGACTACCTTTTGTACAGACTGTCTGTGACATAATGTATGATTTATTTATACACATATGCATGTTTCAATACGATTTGTCATTCTAAATTTTAGAAAATTATCAGTACCATACGCAATAATTGGGAACATGCAATTTGAGTCATAGGACAAAACAACAGTAACAAAAAAGTGGATTTTAACAGAAAAATAAATTGTTTATCTTAGCTATTTCTTATCCATACAGTACAGTGTCAAAAATCTTTAATGTAACTGAATTTTCAAATTATTTAATTATGTTTTTTATTAAAAATAAATATCTTCAAAATAATATAACTTCAAATAATTTAATTAAATTCAACTGTCAGATGTACAAATACTTAATTTTTTTTATTCCATTGTCACTAGTTGGTGGGATTTTAATTTCAAAGTTTGTGTCTGCTTTCCTGTTTTTTTTTAAATAATTACAATTTGAACACTGGGAATTTAAAGGCAAATATTCTGAATTTTTTGGCAAGTGAACTGTTCCATAGATGTTAAACTTAAGATTTCTCAAAATCTGAAAATTATGAAACAAATCTACAAATATTTCTAGTTTTTGTAGAGGAAATTTATACAAAGTTTTCTGAAATAAATTAAGGACAATGTCAATTTTTTATGGATATTAAAGGGAAAATTCCATAATGTTAAAGATTCTTGGCACCACACTGTATACAGTTAATGGAACTTTCTTTTTCTTTATTGTCTATCCAACTCTTATACACTTAACGGCTGTTGTATTCTGGTTATGGTATTTACCAAAATACAAAATATCATTTCTAATCTATTGTCATACAGTCAAATTCAGACAAAGTAAAGCAATATTCAGACAAAAGAAGTAATATATATGATAAATACAACTCAGTCTATAGATGTTAAAACAACATAAAATATCCCATATTTATCCCAAGTTTTCACTTATTTTGTAACTTCTGCAGTATAAAAACTGCACATAAATTATATGTCTACAAGTCATGCAGTTTTTTACTGAAATATCAGGCTTTGTAAATTTTATGGTCATTTCCCGACATATACATATAAAAGAATTTATTGATATGGAAATTATATCTTCAAAAACACTTCCTTTTTTGCAAGTTTAAGTGATATACGCAATTTGTTTGATAAACATGTTAACTGCAGTAAAGATGCAGTTTTACAGAAATAGATAACATGTACTTACTATCTGAAAGAAACTCATAGTGTCCAATAAATCCATTTAAATTTTTGGTAGAGTCTGACACAAAGACAATCTCCATTTTCTGTTGAAGGGAGACAAATTCTGCTGGAGTATCTGATCCACAAAATTTCTGCATCAGCGATTTTGATCCAGATTCATTAACATCATTAATTTCTATATAATCGAACTGGCATCTGTCAAAGAAACAAAAATATGCATAATTAAGAGACATTTATTTTTCAGGTAATGGAATGGATGATTTTAGAATCTAAAATTTATTTAGATGTTTGGTTGGTTAGGACGATGTTTAAAATACACAGCTGTAAAGATTAGTGTATTTATTGAGTTATTTAGTTCTAATAGGAGTGTGTTGAAATGGTATGCTTAGTAACTCACCTATCAAGATTATTTCACATGCATTACAAGAAACTAATTCCAAGTAATGACAATTAAAATAATGTCTCATGCTTGTCTATGTTAGTGATTTTCTTCACTTATAATTCAAGGATGCAGAGGTAACTGGCAAAACAATAAAAAAATTCTTTGACCTTAAATGGTAAGTGTAGAATTTGAAACACATGATGTTTTAGTGGTAACTATTTTGTTTTAATGTTGTTTAACTTCACATCACCAATTTTTCCCCTCTCTGCAATTAGAGCAAAATTAATCATCTCTATTTTAATCTAAGGAAAACTTCATGTATGAGTGTGATGCGCCAGTGTTTATTATGGCATGTAGTGTAATAGAGCACACTTGAGTGACTTTTTGGTAAGATGCAAGTTCACCAAGTAAGTATGCCACAGACAACCATACTACTCCCCAGTCCATTATCCTAGCACTGGGTGAACCAGACAATTCTCTATTCTCTTGATGTCAAGCGCTACATCTCAGCAATATCTCAAGTTTAAAAGTCTTATGTATGACCAAGTCAGGATTTGAACCCATAAACTCCTGTGTTTACCTTTTTATATTTCATTTCTGGAAAGGAATGGCATTTACACTGACTATAAATACGATTAATCACATGACCTTGCATAGGAATAAATATGTTCTAACTATTACATTACATGTCAGTAATCAAACTTTGTTGACAATTAGCATAACTATCTTTAACATCAGTGTGCAAAGCAAAACATAGTCCTAAAAATAATGTAAGGCACAGCTGTTGCTGTTGAAGAATGAAAACTTTTTTTTATAAATCATAGTATTTATAAGGATAATATAACAATGGACCACTTTGCAATGGCATTTATAGTAAATATAAAACATCCCAATAATGTGTATTACAGTTGAATCTCGTTATCTCGAACTCCATGGGGAAATGCAAAAAGTTTGACTTATCCGGAGTTCGAGATAAACGATGTCAAAAAATTGCAAAGGGAAAATAACTCGTACACTCCTTTCGGAAGTCACTTCGGGTTTTATCATGTTAAATTTTATCACTGTTTTATCATACGTCATATAAATTCCAACATACATACATATATATATTTAAGAAATCAGAAATACATAGTTGCACATAAAAATACAATACTATGAAACAGTGATATGGTGGTCGATGTGAGAGGCTAATGTTGACAAAATTCTCAATTTTTACCGATGTCTCTATGTCTAATTTAAACGTGAGAAGCATGAATTTTTTTACATAAAATTTTCTCCATTTACTCAAAATCTGTCAATAGCTGGTTGCACTATTGTATTTTACCAACAAACAATGGAGTCCACTTTGGTCCCCATACCCATTTCGCTTTGTGTACTTTAACCACCAAAAGCTTCCGGTTGTTTTGAGTAATATTCACATCACACAACTACGATCAAGTTTGGCAGTAATTAAACCCCCGATAATCTTCTTGATGTTTAATTGTTTATGCAACAGATAATAATTAACGCATTAAGGAAATCGGGAGGTCAGTGCATTTTAAAAACAATAGCACCTACAATGAATGTGTTTTTTAAAATTAATAAAATTGACCAAAAATCTGTTTGAGTTGACAAATTCTATTTTCTTAAAAATTTTTGTTCGAGTTAACGAATGTTATATTTCTAGACTTTTATTCAAGGGGACAAAAAAATTGTTCGACATATCTGGAAATTCGAGATATCCGAGTTCGAGATAAGCAGAGATATTTTGGTTGAATAAAGAACAACTCTGTCCAGACTATTTCAACAAGTTCGACTTATCCAAAAGTTCGAGATATCCGTGTTCGAGATAACGAGATTCAACTGTATTTTAAATTGTCTGTAAACATCATTTTAAACAGTTCATCTGTTAGAAGTCGTCAAAACCCTATGACTTGGGAGACCTTAGTGGCTGAATGCTACAAAAGGTTGGCTTCATAATCTGAGCACCTCTCACTGACTATATTTAAATTCTTGTGAGAAAAGTTGTAATCTTGTTTGCTGAATGTTGGTGGTTTCCTCTGGGCAATCCGGTTTCCTCCACCATCCCAGAATTGACTGCCTTAATTGATATAAATAACGATAAATTTATTGTTGATTGGCAAAAAAAAAAAAAAAAAAAAAAAAAAAGAACTGTAGCATTCTAGACAAAAACTTATGATAGTTTAGTTGCCATGCCTACAGTGACACAGGGCCTCGTTTATTTTAAGTTCTCATCCAAAAGAACCGTAACTTTCATTTCGTCATGTCGAGTGCTTGGCGAAAGAACAGTCACTACCCACTTCAAGTCTTAGGACAGACCTGGTTGGGGTTCGAACCTCCCACTTACAGAACGAGCAATCTACCAAACATTAAGAGGTATTATGATCACATGGTACACTGACAAGTACGATTAGACTACCTTTTGTGCAGACTGTCTGTGACATAATGTATGATTTATTTATACACATATGCATGTTTCAATACAATTTGTCATTCTAAATTTTAGAAAATTATCAGTACCTTAATTGATATAAATAACGACAAATTTATTGTTGATTGGCAAAAAAAAAAAAAAAAAAAAAAAAAAAAAAAAAAAGAACTGTAGCATTCTAGACAAGAACTTATGATAGTTTAGTTGCCATGCCTACAGTGACACAGGGCCTCGTTTATTTTAAGTTCTCATCCAAAAGAACCGTAACTTTGTTCTTTGAAGCTGATTTTGTAATAGGACTCGATCAGGTTGTGCCTGGTGAGTCAGGTGTATTAACATGTTATGCCATATGGGCTTTAAATTACTTGATTGCATGACTTAATCTATTTTTATTTTTCAATTTTACATAACCTATTTGTTTATATTAATCCCTAATTCCTCTTCTGTTACCACGGTAATGCATGGTTGAATAACTACAGGAAATAATTATCTTGTATAGGTGAAATGAGACTCCTACAAAATCACATTAGCTGAGTAAAAATCAATTTGATATTGACAAAAGTAAGTTTATCTGCTGATAAATTGAACATTTAACCAAAGCAGGAATTGTAATACAAATTTTGAGATAGAGTTTAGGAGATGCACAAAACATAATATTTGAAAATTTAGAAATAAAACACTTGATAAAAATCAGATTGTTGGAAAATTGCATGAAAATGAGTTAAGTTCACATTTTTTTTATTTTCAGCACAAATTTTTATATGTAATCATAAAAGTTTATTGTATGTGATGGTATAAGTTTTAGATATAAATGGTATTGATTGATATATAAACAGTGTTTTGGGGTGATATCTCGAAAACGATATCTGTGAAATTTGAACAAATATTCTAAATAAAAATGTCTGATTGTAACCATAGAATGATTTACATTGTTGGTTCTCACACTCTCAAGTCTCCTGATAGCTTTTTCCTTTTGTTATTTATCCGATAAAATCCTAATGAGACAAACTAATCATAAGTTTGGAGATTCACAAGAAAATTGTAAACCATCAAGGGAGATAATTTGACAAGTCATTATGTCAACTCAATTTACATTTACAACATAGCTCTATTGGAAAATAAAATTAAATTTTATGTTCTTCCTTGTCAGGAAATCAAGACAGGAATATTAATACTTTGTAGTAGTAATTATCTTGAACTGTTGGTACAAAAATCTAATAAATTAACTTTAATTTTTTGATTCACATTCTTGATTAATCTATTAACTTGTATCAATGAAAGTAATTTTGGAGGGATTTAAAAACTTGAAAAGATCATGTGACAGAAATTGAATTAACTTTAAAATTTGTCATTAGAATTAAAGCATGTCATTTTTCAATGTAATTCCTGTATGGGTTACAGATTTGAGTCTAGTACAGTGAATGAAATAAGCTGTTTAACATTGTAATTCTGACAAACCACTTTCACTACAATTACTACAAGGCTTTGTTTAAACATAACCATTATGCATTATGACACAGAGTGACTTTAATTCTACAACACAACAAGGTGAAATTGGTTTAACCAACTGAAATAACATATTAGTATGCCTTTTTAAGTTTTACATAGTATAACAAAATCAGCAAAATAAAATAAATGTAGTGTAACATTCTTTTTTTTATGCTGAAAAACTGACAAAAACCCAAAGACATACTAGTATTTAAGGAATGAACCTTAACTGTACTCAGTTTCATGTTGTTTAACTTAATTGTTACAACTGTTGTAATTGGTTGTAACATCATTTTAAAGTAGTATCAGAAATGTTTTAGCTAATTATGATAAGAGCGAAGTTTAATTAATCTCTATGTATTAATCTAAGAACAAGATTGTGTATGTGGGAGATGTGAACATTGTATCATGGTCTACCATGTACTAGCCTGCAATCAGGGTGACTCTTTGATAAGGTGCTAGGTCACTGAATCAGTATGCTGCTGACAAGCATACCACTCCCTTCATCCATTATCTTGGCACTGGGTGAACTGCTCCTAATGCTGAGTGCTGAAAGCGGGAAACAATATCTAAAATTTTAAATCTTATGACCCAGCTGGATTTTTAACCCATGACCCTCTTTTCTCGGTTATCGGATAGAATTATTTATTCTACACTTATTCTTGTTGTAGAATTACATCTTTCCATATAAGGAAAGATTTTTTTGTGTCAGAATCTGAGTCTGATAGTAATACCTGTATTTAAATAAAACAATTTATATTAATAGTGAAACAATGCTGGAATGTTATATGTCTCACAGCTAAAAATCGGACGAATATTGCACCAATGGAAGGAGAAAATTGGTTTAATTATGAGACCTTGAAACAAAAAAGAACGTAATTAAATGGTAACTTGTTTACCCTGCAGTTGTCATTTAAACAGGAAATTCTTTTTAATTATTTTTTTGTTAAGAAAGTAGAATAATTTAGAGTGGATTTTAAAAATATAATTAAAACCTAATTATCATGACGATAAAGGTCAATAAAGATGAAGATTGGACATTATGGTAAAACTTTATATATTCCAAATTTTTACTGTCCTTGGTGTAAAATGGTCTAAAAGCACATGTTAATGAATCACAATGCCTCTCACCCCTAAATAAAGTCTCTTTACTCCTAAATAAAGTCTATCACCCCTAAATAAAGTCTCTTTACCCATAAATAAAATATCTCACCCCTAAATAAAGTCTCTTTACCCCTAAATAAGGTCTATCACCCCTAAATAAAATCTCTTTACCCCTAAATAAAGCCTCTTTACCCCTAAATAAAGTCTCTTTACCCCTAAATAATGCCTTTCAGCCTAAAAAAAAGCTAGGTGAGTCTCATCTTTCTGTAAAGCCTCCTCACTGGCCTCTGTAAAACCTCTTACCCCTAAAAAAGCCTCTCACCCCTAAATCAAGCCTCTCACCCCTAAAAAAAGCCTCTCACCCCTAAATGAATAGAACCCCTCACCCCTAAATAAATCCTTTTACCCCTAGGTAAAATTAAAATTTGAATCTGGTAGGTACTACTGTAAGAAAGCTTGTAAGATTTTTTCTATTCTATTCTATTTCTTTCTTTCTTTCTTTTCTCCCCATTCTTCTTTTATTTCCCCCCCCCCCCATTTTTTCTTTTGCTGAGGGGCTGTGATTTTCTCTAGGTACTCTGGTTTCCTCCATCATCTCAAACCTAACTGCCTCTATCTAAGAGATTACTCTTGACTGAATTGTAAAAAACCACTACTCAGCTCAATGCCACTATATATATACACGTATATTCAATTAAGCTAATTTAATTTTCTCTAGTGAAGCTTCCTTTGAGTTTCAAAGTCAGTTGTGATATTAATCGTGTTGACAGTCGATGCCAAAGCTATACACAAGGAATAATATTAATGTTTCATCTTAAGAGTGTATTGGATTTTGAGAAAAAAAATAATTAATTATTTTATACAATATCAGGTTATAATAGATAAGACAGAGGTTATCAGGAACTACAAAATGATTACAAAGTGCTTCAGTTATAACTTATGAAAAGGAATAAAATCTGCATAAATACAAGTTCTTAATAAATTCTTAATAAATACTTCATACAAATCATTCAAAAATTCAAAACTCCTTCGCACATGTTAAAAATATTTTGCAATCTTTCCCTTATTGCGTCAAATTTGCCAATCAAATAACCATGAGATTTGACTAGGGTATGACATGGATGAGCATATGAAATTATTTTTAAAGAGTTGCTTTTATTGGATTAATGTTGTTTTACACTTCAGTCAAGATTCATCTACTTATATGGAAATGGTCAGTTCAGACATGATGTAGGAAACTGGAGTGCCTAGTGAAAAACACTGACCTTCAGCAAGTGAACTGACTTTCTCACACACACTAAGATCTGCTTGAGTTGAATTTGAATCTAGGCAGTGAGAGGCACTGTGATCCCTATGTGTGCACTCGGCCAATGAGGCATCTTTTCAGGAAGATGATAATTAGCCGATAATGTCAATAATTACAATTCATGTAAATTTCTTTAATAATAATTGCATCAATACCATTTTGGCATATTTTTTATATTAAAATCAATGGGAGCGTGTATTATGCCATCGCATATAACATGGCATATTACACGCACGTGAATAAGGATGCGGAGCTTCCTATTGTCACGTGATGAAATATGGGTGGAGTCACAACCATATATGGGACCCATAATTCACAATCGTTACTGCATTTGAATTATAAGTATATTCGAGCGTTCAAGGAATGCCTGTTAATAACATAGAATGTAAACAAACTTTCTTAAGCATTGACCACGGCACTTTACACAACCAGGCGGTCCGTGATTCAACTGAAAAAGACAATCTCCCGACAACACTCAAACACACAAAAAGATATCAGTAATTTATTTGGAACCGGTTTGTAATTTGTTTACAAAATTTCAATTTAAGCAAAGACATTCATAGTAATAATAATAATAACATTGTTTCTTCCATGTTATATGCCAAAATATTTCCCAAGGTTAGATGGCATAATGCACTCCCCTTTTACAGCATAGGACTAAACATACATGGAATCATATTCAAACTTCACCTGCATTTTATCAATAAATACTTTTTTTAAGCAGTGTTGAGACTAAAGGATGAGAAAAAAAAATTCCCTTTTAGACAAAAATATCAAGGAAGAAAGGCAATAAAAGGAATAAGAGTGGCAACCATGAAAACTCAAACTTGAATTTCTGGGTAAGTCGGACTTTTTAAAAAGTCCAGAATAAGTAACTCTTTATGGTTCATTCACGTTTATCCAACATTTGAAAATTCAGTATTCACACTTATCCAACATTGGATTTACGCACCATTGGCTTTAAGATTATTTACCTGTGGTGTGATCAGTTAGTTTTCCCTACCAGAATAAAAGTTCCTTTACTATAAAAAGTAAACCATAAATAAAAAGTAAATATGTTGAATTTTTTAAATTAATTTTTTTATTTCCTACCTTAATAAAATTCAAAAATGTTACATTTAATAAAAAATATTAAAGTTTTAACCAAAAATTAAAAAAAAACTACTATAAGAAATAAATATGTCAATTTTTATAATTAAAAAAATTTATTTTTTATTTTTATTTATTTTTTCTTTTCATTTTCTTTTCTTTTTGACACTCAGAATTCGCTAAGAATTTACAACACTATGTCACTTTTTAATGATTAATGAGTAGAATGGAAGGATTGTGCGGTAGCACCTAATTAAAATTTGTTAAAGAGATTTATTTTCAAATCTGATAAATAAGTTCAGTTTTTTTTTGCAAGTGGTACTTTTTATTTATGTGATAGTGCTAATTGATATTATTATTTAAAATATGATGCAGTTACTGTAACATTATATTGCTTAATGTCATTTGAATTTTTAAAAATATTTGATATTGGTTTTAAAAACAATGTTACTGGTTTAAGATTAAATACTTAATATCAATCAATATCTTTATTCAGCATAAAACATTACAATGTTTATAGCTATCATTGATCACAATCGAATACAAATGTATAGCACACAGGATACATCTAAATATGAAGTTGTGTTATAAAGTAGAAAACATACATTTTAAACCAAAAGTTTTTCTCTATGTTTAAATGCAAAATACACAAATATTGATAATTTATTATTTAAATAGTGACCTGAACAAGTCATAAGATATTTGAATTTATGGATATTTGGCCAATGACAAAAAAAAATTTGGGTGAAAAACTACGTCTAAGGTATGAATAAGCAGGACAAACTAACAAAAAATGGTATTCGTTTTCGACAATTTTCATGTTACAAAATGTACCATATGTTATTCTTTTAGCAATAAATGATTCTGGTTTAACCAGAGATCAGTCATACCTAAATCTGATAACAAATTCTTAACATTGTATGCCCAGTTCATTTTTTTGTTACATTTTCCACCATCAGGTGCAATAAAAATCTTTGAAAATGAAACTTCTTTTCATTTTACCTGGTATATTTAATCTTTTAAAAGGTGAAGGTATGAATTTCCCTGTTCACAGTACCCAAGCCCACCTATTGTTTCCATTTTCCTTTGATGTCATTTATCCAACATAAAATTTACCTTTTCCTATACCACAATATCAAATGTTGGATAAATGTGAAGACACCACTATTTATAATACTAAAATAAGATATCTCAAACAACTTTTCGATTTTTTGAATTTTTTCATAATTTTAATGATTTTTGAATGAAAATTTAATAAAAATTGTTAGGTGACCTATAAAATTTTTAAGTCAACCAGAACAAAAATTTTTTGAATGTAACAATTTTTGATAAAATTTTATATAAAATACTGTTAGGAAGTTGCATTTATCATAATGTTTTGAACCAAACTGACTGCATGGCATCTGTAATCTATTAACTTTTGTTTAGACACATGAATTAAAAGTTGTTTTTAAATATTGACTGTCCATAAATCACTGAAGTGTAAATAGACTGGAGACAAAAAGAATGATTTGTATGACAGCAAAATCCAAATGTTAATTGATAGAATATAAGCAAGTAAAACAAAACCATCCATTGAATAGTTAAATGTATTACAGGTTTTGAGCACACATATATTATCAAAGTTTTATAACTGGTTGGCAAAATTTTTTGACAAAATGTATGAGTAACCTTACCCCCCCCCCCCCCCCCCTCCCTTCTTTCCGTTCACAATCTTCATTATGGCTAACTCCACTTTAGTCAATCAATGTTGATTTTCCAATGGAGTTTAAAAATACCAGGTCAACTCTATGTGTCTTGAAGCATGTGAAATGATAAAATAAAAGTGAAATCCCAAAATTAATATATATATATATATATATATATATATATATATTCATTTGCACTGATTGGTTGTCAATAGAATAATGGGGATATCATGGACAGAATTACCTCCCATCAAATAAAAAAATAAAACTCTTAAAATGGGGGTAGGGACAGAATGACCGTCTCTAAAATGAACCCTTAAAATGGGGGTAGGGACAGAATGACCGTCTTCAAATAAAACCCCTAAAATAGGGTTGGATATGTGCAGAATGAACAATTTTAAATGAGCCCAAATAAAATGGGGTACGGACAGAATGAGCTCCTGTGGATTATCATTTAAAATGGGTAATAGATGTCATAGAATGATTTTTTTCTTTAAAAAAAACCCTTAAAATTAGATGATTGACCTTACTTGATTATTCTTTAAGAAAGGGTTTTAATGACAGAATGGGCCTTTATGAATAACCCTTAAAATAAGATGATTGACCTTACTTGATTATTCTTTAAGAATGGGTTTTAATGACAGAATGGGCCTTTATGAATAACCCTTAAAATCAGATGATTAACAGGATGACCGCCAAAAACAATTCAGAAGTTTGGGTTAATGTCAATGACAGAATGTTCCCCATAAAATGGGGTGATTGACAGACTGTCCCCCATAAAATGATGTTATTAACAGAATATTCTACTTTAAATAACCCCTAAAATAAGTTGATTGACAGAATGTCCTCCAAAAACAACTGATTTAAATTGGGTTAATGACAGAATGCTCTGCTTTAAATATACATATATCCCTTAAAATAGGGTGATTTACAAATTGTCTTTCTTTAAAACAACCCTGAAAATGAGGTTATTGACACAATCACGAGAACTTAACATTGTTTTATTTTTGTCATCAGGATAATGGATCATGATTAATCCAATGGGAATATTTTATATATGATTTTGTTCCATAAATGTGTTTTCATTGGTCAACTGAGCATAATTTAGACAAAATACATCTTAACACAAAAGAACAAAATGATCAAGGCACCAATAGATAATCTGAGTAATCATAATGAGCAAAATTGAATGATTAAAGGGAGACAATTAAGGCAGTGATTTTTTAAAAACTACCTTCTACCTTTCAGATTGGGAAAATTTGGACCCTTTTTATGTCACATATTATGCTCAGAATTTTTAAATTTGTTGCAAAGATCTTATATTGTGACAATATCTAACATTTTTTGTCTGTCAGAACAGTTTTGGACAACTGGATTTAACTTAAACTATTTGATTGTGTTTCACTGTTGTCTTTTGGGGAATTTTAGTTGTCAAATTGGGAAATTTTAGTCTTATTTCTCAAGGGGAAACTACCTTTATTCGGTAGTAATTTTAGATAAACAAAACCACTGTAAGGTGTTAAAAAATGCTGCATCAAACCAAGCATTTTAGTTATTATACCTAATATATTTCCTTAGTTATTATATTCAAGTAGAAAAACTGTGTTAATAGCAGACATAAAATGTGTACAAATGATGCTATCAGCAATCTCTTACATACCTGTATAAATATTTGACCATTATTAAGTTTACAGTATTTACAATATCATAGGTAAACAAAAATGGCTGTGTGTAACATTTGTTTACATTGGAGACAAGGATAAAAAGTGCATTTATGAGATTGTACAAGAATGGTTCAATTCTTAAAAATGCACAAAATATAATCAATGAAATTAATCACTTTCACTTCAAACTTTTTTTGCAAATTCTAACTTTAGTTTTTGAGCTTTTAACTTCCATAATTGAAATGGTCCCACACTGATGTTTTGGTTAGACGGTTTACACACACGTTATTATTAGGGCTGTCACGGTTAGTGATTTTCGTAACCGGGTACCCGACATGCATTACCCGAACTGTAACCGGTTAACCGATATTTGGAATAGGTGATGCGAAATACAATAATACTATTCATAAATGGGTTGAACATACGTTTATAGATTATGAATAAACTTACCATAAAATTAAATCTATATGTTTACCATTCTGTTTCAGTTTTACTTCCGTATTCCATATATGTTTGTTCACGCACTTTCATTTCTAAATTTTAATGTTTAAAAATAAAACCCAATAGATCGTATTAATTTCACACTCGCCTGTACAACAGATATTTCTGACCAGGCCTTCACAAACTCTGATATTTAGCAAAAAAACGCCAATTCAAACTTAAAAAAGCCGATTGAAAAATATCTGAATTGGCTTTTTCCCCCACAATAGTAAGACAAAATCTGATTAAAAATTCTTTAATGCCGGCTTGTTAACAATTAAAATTACTCAGGACAATGTCACGATTCACTGAACTTCCCTATATATTCACAGATAATTAACTAATACCTTACAAGTTAATTGATTTCTAGTGGCTTCATCTGTTCACATCGTTTCTACTAGAGTATACAAACACATACACGTGCCTGATCGACCCAGCTTATATAGTTAATAACCTCCCCTGAATTCTATATACAAGAGCTGACTAGATTGATAGCGACAGTTTTTTTGGGTTACCAATGACAAGATCACGGCATTACACATGGTTTTTGTATCTGTTATATGTCGATCAGTGATGGGATTGTTATAAGATATTAATAAGCGGTATTTATAAACATTTATCTATATATGCGACAATGTCACACATCGACTTACAATTTATAATTAAAACGACAGATATCCTGATGTACCAAACAGAATTCAGTTTAACTGTTTATTGATGTTTTGTGCATGCAAACGACTGGACAGTTATGGAAAGATAAAAACCATATTTTCAAATAAGAATTTTAATTGTTTTATTGCTTTACATATCTGATGTGTGTTTATTAAAATCAAAAACAGAAAATGTTGATGTACCCTTTGCCTACCGCCAATTGACCTTACCCGCGTTTGTGGAGCCCTGTTTCTGACATATATTACATATTGTTTGCCTTTTGTCTTTCAACAGTTAGAAGAATTTCCAAATTGTCGCAGGCATGGTTTTCAGAATCCCGGAAAGACAGCATACGCGTTTGGTTTAGAAATAAGAATTTTCGGAACCAATACATTTGGATGTAGGTCAACAGGACCAGTCACTTACAAACTGAAAGTATACTTCGTTTTTATTTGTTTATTTTCATTGAAAAAGACCACTGAACTTACAGTCATGTCTCTGTTGATCCTAAATTTACCAGATACATCGAATGTGCACTGAAAGCAGTATATCATCGGTTACCCGGTTAATGATTTTGTAACTGGTTACAGCATCTAACCTACCTGTATATCGGGTACCCGGGTAATCGTCACAGCCCTAGTTATTAATCCGCACTATTTTTGGTGTGGGGTAACAACAGAGGAGGGGGATTTGTTTTAAAAACTATTCTTGTTTTCATATATACTGATGGTGTTTTCCAAATTTTTCATTAACATAATTTATTTATGAGAATATTAGATATATATTAGACTCCTCCTGATGTGCATGTGTTATAGAAGAGAATTTATCAATGATATTTTTTTTTTTTTTAGTATATAACGAAAATAAAACATTTGAACTGTTTTAAAATGATGCTTACTGCTAATATGAATGCAAGGCAAACCATTATATAATGCACTTACACATGTTATTCAATTTGCTTGCAAAGTTTTTACATTCATATTGACAATGAACATCATATTAAAACAGTTCAATTGTTGAATAAAATGAAATTTATGAGCCAAAGAAACATGTCTGGGAAAACATCTTAAAGTACACATGATAAAGGGTTATGTATCTATGATTATGTGGTGGCTGACTTTTATATTTTTATTTATCAGGGGTAAATGTTCAGTATTAAGAATGTAAATTTCAATGCAAGTTGCTTGTTGGATTAATTATCTAAAGCTAGAATTATCAGGATATTTGAGCCCATTAATCTTAAAGCTGGTTTATTGTAGCATGTTTTTACTAAATCACATAAGATTCAACATTAAGTTTTACATCATTTTCTTAGACAAGTAGGGGAAACTGGAGTACCCAGAGAAAACTACCAAACTTAAAGACCATCTCCAATTGTTTACAAGGTCAAGGTTACAGCTGCCATAATGGACCATCTCCAATTGTTAACAAGGTCAAGGTCACAGCTGCCAGAATGGACCATCTCCAATGGTTAACAAGAATTCCACAAATTTAATTGTCTCACCTGGTTAGTTTTTAATGAGTTGAAAATACATTACTTTAACATAAACTTTCACATTTTGACACATCGCCACAGCCCCCACCGCCACCTATAAAGATGGCACCGGAAAAGTAACACCTAAGTCTCACCTTATGGCATTTCCAGGTTCGAAAAAAATCATTATCTCATGAATTTCATAAATAAAACAATAGATAAATTTTAATAACTCACCCATTATCTGATGGACCTTCAAGGTCAAAAAGGTCAAAGTTAATTTTTATTCTGCCACCTTTATTAGCCTGGAAGAAATAGCTGCATTTTGTATTTTCTGGATATTTGTTTGGGAAACCTGGTGATTTAAAAATTCCTTTTACTTTAGAGGCAGAGTACTCCTCATGACAGTCTGTAGATCTGGATGAAGCTGTAAAGAAATAAATACTATATATGTAAGAAAAATGACATATATGCAATGATACAGAGGTGTGGATGTTTTGACTACCGATCTAATTTCAAGCAAAACAATTCAAATTTAGATATGCTATTATGTTAAACCAAAGATCAGTTTTCTTTTGGGTACATTAGTTTCCTTTGTGATCCCAGAACTGACCCTTGGAAAAGAAGAATCTTGACTAGAACTGTTGTAACATCTACTTCACTTCTCTACACTCCCCTTGAAAATATGGCTCTTTTTTATATTTTTTTTTTTTTTAATTTTTTTAAAGCCCAGGTCAGAATGTTTCTAGGTAGTGACTGTTCTTTTATTAATCACTCAGCATTTAGAAATGAAAGCGACAGGGTCCTTTGGATGAGACCTTAAAAACCGATGACCTGTTTCACAGCAGGTGTGGCACACTCAACAACCCAACAACCCTTGCTGCCAATTCTCCCACTTTACCTGTAGCTAGTGATATCTAGATATGAGTAAATATTTTTGACAGGGGTGTAAAACTCAAATTCAATCAATGAAGCAATTTGGATTGAACATTGGAATTCACAGTTTATTAAAATTATAACATTTACTGCAGAATGGAAATTTTGGTTGTGAAAATTAGATATAAAAATGTGCCACAAAAAATAATGGATCAAATCTTTATCATTTCCTGTTTTATTGGAGATGTTCATCCAGTCAGTATTGATGAAGTTTTCAATATGGCACATATTATGTTTGCCAAAAGTGACTTGATATACTGAGCACTTAAATAAAAAAAATGTGAAATACATCAACAAGAAGTTTAATACTACATGTATAAACATGATAAAATTCTAATACCAAATTGTATTGTCTTGGTTCCATTATCATGCAGTCAGTACAGTACTAGTGGGGGATCTAGAGGGGGGAGGGGCATAGGGGGTGTATGTCCACCCCTTTGCTGATAATACATCATATTTTTGCACATTTTTCTTACACACCTTTTATACTATGACTCAGGCATTCTGAATGTAAGATATTTTTCTTTTGAATGCAGCTAAAATTGCACCAGAATGCAAAATTTTGCACATTTTTTCTAAATTTTCTGTGGGAGCATGCCCAACCCCCCCCCCCCCTCCAACCCCCTAAGAGATAAGTGCCTTCAGCTCTCAGCTTTTATGCACTCCTCTTTTAAAAATCCAGGATCTGCCTCTGAGTACTAAGTGCCTGCCTCTGAGTACTATGTGCCCAGGGAAACTACAGACCTTTAGCAAGTCAAGTGACAAGTATGTAAATCACAATAAGACTTGTCTAAGTACATTAACCACGATGTTCTCTGAGGCAATATAAACTGTTTGTCAGCGATAATTAGACTACTCTGTGCCGCTGAGGCCCAAAAAGAGATAAAATGATGTACTCATAATATTTAATAATCTCAGAATGAAAACTGATGTCAAAACCGAAATAAAATTTAGGAGAAAGGATATCAAATATGCTGATAAACAATGGAACATAAAAATTTATTGTAATATCTGAAAATGGATCAAAGCAGATATTTGGGGATCATAAAACAAAGAGGAATTTATTGATTCATTTGGATGTCATAACCAACCCTACCAAATATAAACCCAAGTAATAAAATCTACATTTGTCAATGCAAAAGTAATCCTATATCTGAATGAAATATCGGAACACAGATCTCTAAACAATTATTCAAATCTCTTCTGAATGAAAGACGCTGATGGAAAATATTCAAATTATTTAAATCGTTTTGTTTCCTTTTATTGATTTATGATAGAGGTCATAGAGGTCAAAGAAAAATTCCCTCTAAAAGCTGTGATTTATTACCTGTTTTAAATGAATACTTTTAATGTTCACAGATAACAATAGTTTTCTTCTTTTTTTATTTATTTACTTATTTATTTATTTATTTATTTATTTTTTTTTTTTTGCTTTGCTTTTTTATTTAATTTTTCCTAATAACAAGAATTCCAAGGATTTAAATGTCTCGCCTGGTTAGTATTTGATCGAGTAGAAAATCAATTACTTTAACATAAACTTTCACATTTTGACATGCCGCCGCCTACTACAACACCAGAAAAGGTGACATCTAAGTCTGGCCTTATAGCAATGCCAGGCTCGACAAAAAATTCTGAATTTTTACAGAAATTTTTTCTTAGTATCTGAAATTGTCTCTAATGAATGAAATTATGAAATATGACAGTAATGTAGAATTCTGGACAAAATGTTTTATTTAATATTTCAGAATTAAGAACTCTTATATCTTGCTCAAAAAATATTTTTTATTTACATTTGGTAAATAAAAAATATTTTTTGAGCAAGATATAAGAGATATTTTTGGAAATAACCCTGAAAATAATGACAAAAATGAAAAAATGTAAAAAAAAAAAAAAAATAATAATAATAATAATAATTTTAAAAAAAGACAAAAAACAAGGTTTTAAAATCAAATATCTAGTTTTACTTTATTCAGAGATGTATAAATAATTGATAAGGATGCATGGTTCAAGTGTTGTGGGTTCAATCCAAAGCCTGATTGTGAGGTAAATCTTTCAGAAGCAATACATTGAAGACAGGGTCTAAATGTCTCTTTTTCTTTCTTGCCTGAGCCACTGTTTTTGATAAGAGTTGACCTTATGATGTCATCTGTAGACTAAAAAGACATCAATATTGTTCTCTAAGAAACTTTTTAATCCACATACTTTAAATCACTCTGTTCACTCAAAACGTTTATCTAAGTCAGTGACGTAGCCAGCAGGGCTCCACAAATGCTGGTTAGTAGGTCAATCGGCGGTCGGCAAAGGGTACACCTAAAAATTGGTGTTTGTGAAGGCCTGGTAGCCAGTCAATATTCATCCAAATCAGTGACCTGGGTAAAACTGATACTTTTCAATAATAAGTCCCTAAAAATCTTCAAAACATTTTTTTGAAGATGAAAGCAATTTGCAGCTTCAAAAACATGTATAAACCAATAAAACCAACAACACAAAACATAATGAACTTTAGACAAACACATCATTAACAGGGGGTGTGGCTTCATTAACATTACCACTGCAGTTATTAAAATTGGTAAAATTGTACCAGATCCCTCCATTTGACCAATCAGAAATAGAGAAATTTACACACACACACACAAACACACACACACACACATATATATATATAATGCAGACTGGGATATAACACAATATGACAAGTTATTTCACAAATGCCAAGAGTTCATTTCTATAATAGACTGAAAGCTGACAGTTGTTGATTAGTTATTGAATTTGCTGATGAAATTCTATAAATCTATCATGTTTTTAGTTAACACAATTTTCTCTTGTCTCATAGCTAGCCAGTCAGGCATAGGTCTGCACAATATTTTGTACTGTCATTTACAATTATAAGACTTGATGTCTGCCTGGATGGTTGTCTGTCTGACTGTCAATGTTTCTTTAAATAATTAAATATCTGAAAAATGTTTGATGAATCAAAACAATAAAAAAATAAATATAAACATCTTCAGTTTGATTGGAGATGTTCATCTAATCAGTCAGTAAATTATCTTAGTGCATTCCATGTCAAGACACTAAATTCCTCTATTCTAGCCTGACGTAAGTTGAGGTGACATAGTTGCATGGCATCTAATGTAGATTTGCTCTAGGACATCAAATTACTTGTTGGTGATAAATCAAAGATTTTAAATCAGATCTGTAAAGCCTATTTTTAGGAATTCATAAAAGAATATCTTGAAAATTACTCATTCATCAGATCTGAGAGCTACAAATACTGTATCACCAAATAGTCTATCTGTTTAGATGCTATATTTTATAATTGTTGTCCAGTACAAATTGACATCAGGTGTATAATATGATTACTATTTGATTTAATAGGGGTTTTACATCCCAGTCAAGAATATTTCATATATCGACATCACCAGCTATAGGTAGGTGAAGGAGCAAATTGTTGACCTTTGTAGTGCACTTAGGGCAATGCACACCTGGAGGATTCTTTAAGGAGCCATGCATGCTGTGACTATTAGGGCATAAATTTTTAAGGACTCCTCCAACAGACCCCATGACTTTCATTTCTAAATCCTGAGTTCTTGGCAAAAGAACAGTCACTACCAATTTTCAAGTCTTGGTCAGACCCTAGCCTGGGTTTAAACCCTGATCTCCCACATAACAAATGAGCTACCTAAAAGTGGTCACAAGGTGTATAACAGTACAGCTCTGTTGTACTTTGTCCAAGTGAACTAAATTGGGATTTTGCATTTATATTCACTTGGTTAAACTAAATGTAAAAAATTACTATATTGATTATGTGAAATATGAACCAAGGTCAAGTTGTCATGGTGACAAGTTTAAGTGGTTATTTATACCCTCATTTAAGAAAATGATTATACAAATGACTGATATCTGACATCAAGTAACATTTGAATCCTAATTGGAATATTTAATTATTGAATGAAGACGAAGAACGTAATGGCCAATGACAAATTTAAATAAAAACTGTCAATTAATAAATCACTTAATTAAAATCCAGAGTTCTTTCATTTCCAATATAAATACTTCAGGAAAAAAATTGCCAATTGACTAATTGGTATTTCATTCCTTTCTGGTATTAAAAAAAAATTAAGAAACCTTAAGACAACATCTTTAGAAGAGTTATCAAATCCAGGAAACATTTACGAGTACAAGCAATTTGCCAGCGGCTTAATAGTTGTAGAAATAACTGGTAAAACCGTTGCTCTTTCTGACCTGATATTGCCATGATAATGTTCTTAGAAATATTGTGTGTATTGATTTATAGATATTTAACTAACAGATCACTCTATATGGCATTTATTTAGACACAGAATAGGGAAATTTCTATTATTCAACAATAAAGCTCTCACTCTTGGTAAATACTGGTTAGCCATTTATCTCCAGAAATGTAAAGAATAATACACATCAATTATGTCCAGGTTCTCTCCTAGATGAGGATTTTTTTCTCATATCTAGATTAATATGTCTACTATCTATTTGTAAGAAGCTGGCAATGTCTAATGAAATTTGAAAATAATAGCATAAAAATAATAAAAACCATGACCAATTAAAAAATCTTTAAAGGTATTATTTAACTGAAAAGAAAATTTGTGACGAATGTTGAACAAAGAAGAAACAGCCAAAATATAAATATATATATATCGGACAGAAATTAATGTTTACTTTTCATGGGAATTACTTTAATTTCTGATATATTTTACAATGTGCAAGGAACTTTAAATTACTTTCAAATATATATATATATATATATATATATATATATATATATATATATATATACAGTAGAACTTGGATAACTCAAACTTCAATATCTCGAATACCACGGATAACTCGAAGTCTTTATTTTGTCCCGACCGGTTTTCTATATAAACTATTTTAGGAAAACTTCGATAACTCAAACTTCTATAATTCGAATACCCCCGATAACTCGAAGTAAAAATTCAGTCTGTAGCTTAAAAATTTATCAAAATTAACCTCAAAAACTCGAATTTTTACTAACAATGTATGATGAATGGACCGTTTAATAAAACGATCAGAGAAATTACATATTGGTAATTAGGCTACCGTTATAGTAGAGAAATGAACCGAGTAGTTCTTGATATCTACGGATTAATTAGTATCAATTAACGGATTAATATTCAGTACCGTCACGGACAATTAAACCTAACAGGTAAGCTTATCTTCTACTCTAATAAAAGAAGCCGAAGAATATGCGGTCGTCGATAACTTTTTATTTGAGTTCTCCAAGCTTAATAAAAACGACTAACCCCATGTACTCACGACTGCATTAAAATCTTAAATGACTTATTGCACTGCTTTATAATTTAATTAACTTTCTGTTAGTATTTTCTAACGAATGTAAAAAATAAGCATTTTTATACACATGTACATATATCTGATTTCCGATTTCGTTGTTCGTATATATCATGATTTTAAAATAAAATAACACGTTTTGCACGCTTTTACTGTCAATATCAATTCTTTAATATATTTCTTATTATATTTTCTTTAAAAAAGTATCTTTTACTTTTTTACATTCGAGAAGAGGTAACTGTTTAAAACATTAAGATTTCTGTAGTGGAAAACATATACTAGTATTAAGGTGACACCATTCTTGGACATCATCCTTCAACTTCGATAACTCGAACACCCCGATAACTCGAAGTCCCCAGTGAAGTCCCGGGCACTTCGAGTTATCAAAGTTCTACTGTATATATATATATATATATATATATATATATATATATATATATATATATATATATATATATATATATATATATTGCCATTTATAAGTAGTTTCACATGTTTAACTCCAGTCATCTCATTACAGACTGAAAAACCTTTACAAAAAACAGTTGAAAACATTATTCTACAAGAACAAATTTCAGATTTTTATTATTATTATTATTATTATTATTTTTATTTATTTATTTATTTTGCTAAAACTGTTTTTATCATGAAAAATATTTTTCCAACATTTTTAAAAATCATTCCAAAAAAATTGTTTTTTAAAGAGAAACAACTTAACTGCATGTATTGAAATTATAAAGAAGGAAAAAGTTCAATATTTCAATTCTATAAATGAAATTTGGCATAACAATATAATATGAATTTAACCTATGGCAAATGTAAATCTTCAAAGTTATTTATAGATGGTGGTGCATCATTTAAATCTAGAATTAAATGCATCAAAATTAAGTTCTGTTTCCCAGAAGGCTTAATCAAAACAAGCCATTATGAGAATGGAGTGGAGTGGAGTAATGGTGTTTTACGCCTCAGTCAAAATTTTTTCACTTATTCGAGGTAGTAAGTTCTGGAATGGTGGAGGAAACCAGAGTGCCCAGAGAAAACCATTGACCTTCAGCAAGAGAACTGACAAACTTTCTCACACTAGGGTCTTTCCCGAGTGGGATTCAAACACAGGCGGTGAGAGGTGCTGTGATCCGCAAGCACATACTTTAGACCACTTGGCTACAGAGGCCCCGCCATTATGAGAAAAGTTGTATATGATAATCATTGGAACAAGACAAGACTCTGATCAAAGTAAATCCCTTACATGCATAAGTCATATAATAATAATTTTTTAATTTTTAAATATCTTTAAAAAAATTAGCAAAAATCAAGTTTTATTCATTAGAAAAATAAAAGATCGCACACATACAGAAGGATAAAGTTATTAATTTTTACATTACATTTCAAAACATATAAAACAGCCTATTTTGTAAACATTAGTTACAATGTTCAGATACTATGATTTTGGCAATTTTTGAAGTCAATTATGCAGTTTTATATGAAAAGAAAAATTCCCATTGTTGACATTGTAACAAATACTTAGTTTATACTATATATGTTCCCTGTTAGTGAGATAATTCTGGGGTCTAAGTTTGAAGTGCTAGAACCAATGCCAATATTTCTAGTACTAATTACTAGTATACTCCAGAATTGGTATTTCTACAATCAGTGTTCTTGATATCATAGCAGCTTTTTTTCCCATTGTATAGCATAGTTATAACCCAATATTACAGTATACTCTGTTTAAATTCTTCATGCGCTCTTGTTTCTTCTTGAGTGATTTTAAAATCTGGTAACTTAGTTTGGTAGATCCAATATTCTGTTGCAGATACTGTACTTATAAGCTTAATAATCAAAATTTCAGTGCTTGAAAAGATTAATTTTAATTATATATAAATTTAAATCTTAATTTCAAATTTATAATCTCAAATAAAGTTGACAAAATATTGTAAATTAGAAAAAAAAAGATTTTTAATAGTTTCAGGAAATTTTCTCTCTTTTTTTTTTTTTTTTTTAAAGAAATGAACCCTATTTGAGAACCAGAATTTGTCAGGTTATAAAATCAGGTTCATTTAATTTGATTTACCTGACCAAATTAAAAGTCATTTCTTAAGTTCATGTCTTTTAGCTGCAATTCACAGATCAAGCTATAATCAGTTAGGAAACTGTCACATGTTATTAGAAAGACAAGTTCCTTACAACTGCCAACAAAAGACCAATGGGAATTAATATTATACTAACCATGGAAACTAGTGCAAATTTAATCAACCAATCAATAGACAATAAATCAATCATGTGATATATCATGTGACATCTGAACTGTATCATGGCAAAATGTCTAGACCAATTTTTGTCACTGGCAATTAACAAGGTTGTTCAGATGATACAGTTAAAGAAAGGTTTATCATGCAGACAATTGATTCAGCAGTATCGTTATCAACAAGGATACATCTGTTTCTGTCAAGGACTGTCCAGAAATTGATGATTAAATTACACTTATCAAGTTTAAGCAACTGCCTCAGGTTTAAATGATGTTGATTTCTTCAGTATTGTTATGTAACTGTGCAATATAATCTATCATATTGCAGATTTAACACACTTAGCCTTGTGAAAGGTATAAATTGTTATCCTTATCAGATTTAATGGCCAATGGGAAGTATCCAAGTCACATACAAATTGGAAGCTTTAATGTTATCAAGCTTTACATTTTCACCATTTTTTCCAGTAAAAAAGTTTCTTTCATGTCAGTTCATTTTTTAAGTTACTATACCTTATATTTTACAATTTTACAAATTATTTTCAAATTTAGTCACATGGAAAACAAATTTTTCTCACGTTTCTGTTTTCTGTTAGACATTAGGAATGAAGTGATGTAGAGTGGAGTAATGGAAACTTTCACCACCAACCTTTGGGAAGGAACAGACAAATTTCTCTACACTAGGATCTGAGTGAAATCGGAACCTGAAGACCACTCTGCCGTTGAGGTCACCTGATGTCTTTCATGGGGTTAAATATTTTTTCTCCTTTCTTGGAGTGAATAATTTCCTGTTTTATAGATGATATTAGGATTCTCTGATGTAACCCACTGGAATTCAGAATACCAACTGATGCTGTATGACGAGAAAGCACAATTATTTTTAATGTTACACTAATAAATAAAAACAAAACTTGAGTTCATTTTGCAGTTTCAAGTATTTTGAAAGAAACAAAAAGGGAAAACAATGGGAATTGCACAAAAGTAAGACAGAGAAGGAACATACCAACTGCCTTTTTTGACAAATAAAGAGATATTTGACTTTTCTATATCTCGCTGTAGGTGAGGATGAATTCTATTAGTGCAAGATGATTTGAATATATGTTGTATGCCAAAAAAGCCAAACATTGTCTTTGATATTAGCCAAAATTGCACAGTATTGTGACACATTAAACAGTTGTGTCATTGTGGTGTCATTTTTATAAGCTCAGAACTTGAACAAATGTTCCAAATATCCCTCATGTTAAAAATATTGGAAAAAAACAACAACAGCAGCATTGATACAGGTAAAAATACTGTTGATCTAGATCCATCATAATTTTATAAATGGAAATTCAATTTTAATTTGTCCGCTAGATATAATGGAGCCCCCTGTGCCTCAGTTCATGCTAAACTGCCTCTTGAATAAAAGTACATACATGTACCATCAGTGTCCAGTAAATTATATTACCTTGTAAATACGACTGGGCTGTTATAACTGAATTTTACATGAAAAAGACAATATCTTCATCAGTGGATAAGTTTAAAAAAGTTTTATAAATAATAAATTGCATTACTGCCAGATAAATTTCAAGACCCAATGGAAAGAAAATACAATGTTTCTGATTCTTGGATCCATACAAAAGTTACTTAGTATCAGGATTGAAACACAGAGTAAACCTTTTAATATTAATCAGATGACAACACCTGTCTCAGGAAGATATGCAAGATCTCTTGGTCAAAAAGAAAAGTAACAAAGACCTAATTAATATGTGTGCCCAGAAGGATATCAGAACAGAAATTAAAGAGAGAAGATGGTGCTGGATTGGACATGTAAATAGACAGGATATCAGCAGCACTACACGAGTGTCACTGAAGTGGACTCCTGATGGGAAGAGGAAACAGGGACAACCAAAGGAAACTTGGAGGTGGACAGCAGAGAAAGAGTTGAAGGAGTTAGGGATAGGGTGGAAGGAAGCAGAAAAGAGGGCTCAGGACAGACAGTTGTGGAGAGAGCTGGTGGTGGCCTTATGTACACATACATATGAAGATGATTAAGATAAGAGAGATGAACCATTCAAAGTTGCACCTGTGCTGCTTTATAAAAAGACTGAAACTAAACATCATGTCTGAAGGTAAATACCATAGTACGTAGGAATCATAATGTTGAAAAAAGTTAAAGCCCTGCCATGTTTCCAAGGCAACGTGTATAAAAGTTATCTTAATTGTTTATGGATACCAATTTAATAAATTTTTCAAAATTAAATCTAATTATTACATGTTTTCAACTTAATGTGTTTAATACTTTTACATTTTCATTATTAATATTCGCCAGAGTCATAGCTGTCAAGGGTTTTCAAAGTAAGTGTGTGACAATATAAAAAAAACTGAAATAATGGTAAAACATTATGCATTCTCCTGAAATTTAAGACATTATATTACATTTATAACAGAATGATACAAATTTCAAGGAAGAAACATAAAAACAACAATACAACAGCAACAGAATCTCTAAAACATGCAGCAAGAAACCAGAATATTACTGATTCGGTATAAAATTGCTGGATCTACGAGTTTAGTACTGGCAGTTTTATAACAGATATATGTTGTCAGTTTTTACTTTCATGTGGTTTGATAATGTGTGTGTTTGTGAAAGCTTCATGTGTGAGGATGATTTATATCAAAAAAGCATGTGACACAAGTGCTATGTGTGTGACCTGACAAGCATGCAGTGTACCAAATGATCAATTTTGTGTAAAATTATATGATAAATGTTCATGGCTTAAAGTCTTGATAATGACATTTTTTTTTTTTTTTTGTTAAAGGAAAAATCAACTTATGTTATTCCATATTTCCACCCAAAAAAATTGTTCTGCTTGCTATAAGTTACAATAGATTACCCCTCAAAAGAAGCACAATTAAACTAGCTATTAAAGGTCAATTAACTATTAAAAGGTCAATGTATGAAATTTTTTCCTATTTATATAAAATTATTAAAAAGATTTCTTTAAAAATTTCTGCAAAACCACTCCTTTATATTATATGCTACAAATAAAATTGAGGAATGGAAATACAGAACATTCACACTTTGAAACAAATAAAACAACACTTCAAAGCACTTACGGTAATGCCCTCGTTTTATATAGCTTCTGTTGAAAAAAAAAATGCTACACCTACTCAGGTTAACTATTGATTATGCGTTCAAACTTACTTGTCCCTCAGGTTATTTAAAATTTAAATCTGATGACAATGAATTGTATAAAAAGTTAGAAACAGGAATGGATAATTAGATAATTTAAGTTTTTTTTTCTCATACTTGATATTCACACTGGAACTTGTCGACATCAGACAAAGCCTGGTTGTATGACATAAATAAATATGAAAGAAACATATTCTCACTATTTTATTTGCTTGAATACTTCAATCTTGAAAGATATTTATTGTTTAATTAATTTAACCCCCTTCCCAACCGCCATCACCCACCCACCCCTCTCCCCCCTCCCCCCCCCCCAAAAAAAAAAGGAAAAAAGACCAAACAATAATAAGCTAGGGCATACTATGAAACATACTTCTACATGAATGCATATGACTGTCTAACTGTTTTAAATAATCAATTAATTTTAAAATGAATTAACTTTTTATCATTTTCTGTATATTGTTGGATAACGTGTGTGTGTGTGTGTGTGTGTGTGTGTGTGTGTGTGTGTGTGTGTGTGTGTGTGTGTGAACTGCAATTGCAATTTCTGAGGTTGAACAAGTACTCAATATTTCTACAATAATTAACAAGAACACAATTAGAAAACAAATGTCAGCAAGGTTTAACCAGTACAGGAAAATAAAACTTAAAAGAAGAAAATAATAAAAACAAATATGGTGGGGAAAATCAAGCAAAACTGCTCATAAATTAAAAAAATTGTGTCATTTCTAATTTCCACAACTAAATGCAAATTGCTCATTGATTTAATTAAAAAATCCCTAATTATGTTATACAGCATTTGTGTGCTATATCAAGATTGATATTTGTGTGTCATGACAATGGTTTAATATTCTGCTATTTCTTAAATTTTTTACTATAAAACATGCAGGTTAATAAAAAACACAGGGAATATGTTCTCTAACATTAATTTATCAGTTAGCATCCACATAAAACTACTGCTTAATATTACATTTAATACATAATAAACACTTAAACATGTCTCAAATATCACTTAATTGTGGCTCAAATACCACTTAAATGTGGCTCAAATATGGCTCAAATACCACTTAAATGTGGCTCAAATACCACTTAAACGTGGCTCAAATACCACTTACATGTGGCTCAAATATGGCTCAAATACAACTTAAATATGACTCAAACATCATTTAAATGAGACACAATAGTACATATATACCAGTAGCATCAGTACCACAGTTTACAGTTTGTGTGTTCAATTGAAAGCAGATCCAGAATATTATGAAAAGAAGGGTTGAGAATTTTATCATCAGATCTTGAGAGCTCTGAAGATTCAAGCCCCCAGTGGCAAAGGATCTGTCGGTCCACTACATAACCCTTTAAGGGGCCCTGGACAAAGCCCTCAATAAAAAATGAATTTTAAAAATATTTCTGGGGACCTTTTGGCTACATTTTTTGGCTCTCTCTTCTCTCTCTCTTCTTTTGAATTTTTCAAATTGGGGTTTGCAACACCCACAACCCCCAACCCCTTGAATCCACCAATGTCAGATAAGATACCTTACTAGGGTATATCATGGTGAACTCTGAAATTTTGTTCTCCATTTCGTCATAGTGTAGTGTATCACTTATCAAGGAGCCACAAGTTTATGATAGTGTAAAACCAGACCTACACAGGAAGTATTCTGACTGTTATCAGAGTAATAAGAATTGAACATGATCCAATTAGAGTTGAGTAATGCTGTTTTATTTCTGGATATAATCTTCCACTCTTCCACTCACAATGAACTTGCCCTTGACTTTTGGCAAGTGCTCCAACAACAAGGAATAATAATGAGGTATACAGAAATGGCTGCATGTATGCTACAAGAATTAACCAGCATAACCACTGTTACAAAAAGGTTGAATAATAGTCACATGTTATGGACAAAGTATACATGTGCCAGAAGATTTTAGCATAGAATTTTTTGGTGGGAGGCAACCAGAACAGCTATTTAGCTTAACTATGTTCTACTTAGAAATCTTTACAGCATAACCACTGTAACAAAAAGGTTGAATTATGGACAAATAAAGTATGCATGTACCAGAAGATTTCAGCATAGAATTGTTTGGTGGGGGCCAATCGGTACAGCTATTTAGCTAAACTTAGTCAAACTAGGTCAATGTACCTTATTATGGCATGCATTGTAACAATGGTGTATAACATAACGTCTGTATGATTGATTTTAACTGATTTTTTAAGTTAATTTTAAACTAGAAATAAAGCTTGTTCAGGTAATTACTGGTTTGATTTGAGCTCAGTGAAATAGTTGTACATATTACTGAAACATCATTAAAAGTCAATATCGATATACACATCCTTATGTGTTAATTTTATTATTTGTACATTATAAAGGTCTTAATGACAAAAAGCCAAATAAGGCTATAAGAATCGTAAGTTTTCAGAATAATAATAGTAGTAAAAAAATCAGAATTACCGTATTTCCGTTTAAAAAATTATGGGTTCCAATAATTACCAATACATTGCAGTAGGATTTTTTTTTTTTTTTGGAAGGTTTACTCATACAGATTTTTTTCATTTTGATTCTCTAGATAAAGTTTTTTTATATGATATCAATTAAAAATTATAGTATTAAACAGGCAGATTTCATCCCACCTCATTACTTATGACTTAAGGAACATAGAGAGCAGGTTGGCTCCATTCTTACTTCACTGCTGACAATTTATATAGAGCTTTTATATATATCTAGCAGAAACAGAAGCAGAAAAAGTTGTAAGGAGTGGATTAGAACAAAATCAGCTTGCTAGAAAAATGTAAATACAAGGAATGGGTTGAAATGAAGTCAACCTGCTTGATATACATATTCTATATATATCATAAGGATAGGGGTGAAATGGAGTAACCTGCTTGATATATACATATTATATATAGATATATATTATAAGGATAGAAGTGAAATGGAGTCAACCTGCTTGATACATCAATGTTCTGTATTATTAAAAGGAAAAGGGTGAAATATAGTGAACCTGCTTGGTATATACATGTTTTATATATAAGCACAGTGGTGAAATGGAGTCAATTTACCTTCTTGCATACACATTTTGCAGGATATGAAAAATGTATCAGTTTTGAATGATTTTTAATAAAAGATTAGTAGACAAAAATTTAAATCTTATTTTTTCTTTTTCTTTTTTTTTTTTAAATTTATATGGAGAAAATATTAAAATTGATATTTTTATACATTTTTAAATTCTAAAGATGCGAAACAGAACTAGCTGATGAAATAACTAGAATGTATACTGGTAAATTTTATGAATCATCTAATTTTCTCTGTGAAAACGTGAAACATTTTATGAAATTTTAAGTTTTCACAGTGAAATTTCACTGTGAAAACTTAAAATTTCATAAAATATAATTTAACTGTGAAAACTTAAAATTTCATAAAATATAATTTAACTGTGAAAACTTAAAATTTATAAAACATAATTTTCAGTGTAACAAACCTTAAATTTCATAAAACAAGAGGGACTTCGTACAAAGAATCATGTGATTTTAATTACGTATCAAAATTGCTATAAATCTTAATTAATGACAAGACTAGAAATTTTCCCAGGGAAACAGTAAAGTTTAAAAATCAATAGAATTTAAGTGTAAATAATGATCCATGTCATCCAAAGATTTCTAAAACCAATATTTCATTTTAGAAATAAATGTCAACGAAGCATTTATGATCTATATCAAAACATCAACATAAAACTATACCATGGCAACATTTTTTTTCTTTCTAATTATTTCATATTTTTCTTGAAAGGCTAAATCATTTTATTTTGATGTTTTCTAAAACAAATGGGTAAAATAGTTAAAACTTTTAAAACTTAAAAGGCGCCCTCTACTTGTTAGCCTGATATCAGTTAAATGGACTGAGTGGCCTATGACATTTATCTGCATAGTGGCAAGTGTACTACAAGACCATTGGTTTAAATGGTATAAAGCAAATCATAAACACTTTCACTGCAGTAACTTATGTTCAAAATAGTTTTCAAGATTAATAAGATAAATGGTTTTGTCATAAAAAGCTAAAGAATTTCTAATGCAAAATAAAATAAATTCAATCCATCATCAGGTCCAGATAGGTGACTGAATTGGTAAAGTGATGCAGCAAAGAAATATTAAAATATTTTCTAGAATCTGTAATGAAAATATTGTGGAAGGTCTATTACCAGATAATCAAAATGGAGCAAAGGATGACAACTAGAAAATGAAACAAATCCAATTTCCTTTAATATCAATTTACTCTTCAAATTAAATGATCTTTTCTGACTAACAAGAGCTCAAAAATAATAATAACAATAATAATGAATAAAATTAATAAATAAATAAAAAATAAAAAAAAAGGGCAAAAGCCATAACTGATATTCCATGGCATAAATAAATTTGCATAAATAAATTTGTCTGTACTGCAACATGAAGTAGATTGGGATTCCCTGATGATGATCTGCATCATAGTTTATAGTTTAATTCCCTTCTAAGTTTAACTCTCCATCTTGTCATAAAATACTTCAATTGATATTCAATATTATCAGTATACACTTTGTCATTATATTAACACAAGCTGTTGTTTGTTGTTGTCATGTGTTTTACATCAAAGGACGGGGAAGGTCATTTTTTATCACACATAACACTACATTTGTATCAGATTGGAACAGATTAGAATTATCACATTTCATGCTCAGTCAAAATCCTTTCACTTATATTGAGGCCGTCAGTTCAAGTTTGATGGAGTAAACCAGAGTGCATGGATAAAGTAACTGACCTTCAGCAAGGAAACTGACAGACTGTCTTACACTAGGATCTGCTCGCTCGAGGGGGATTCAAAGGCACTCACGGGGATCCATAAGTCACACTGCAGACCACTTGACAAAAAACTAAGGTTTAAATAAACTACTCTTTTAAAGTCAATAGTTCAATATTTTACAAAAAGGTATTTTGCTGAGTTTCAGGTAAACATTTTCACATCAAGTTTAGATTTTCTTCTAAATAATGAACAACTCTAGAGAACCACAATTCATTTGCATTTTAGTAACTTGTACATGTTTTCTTGCTTGGTGCTCAGCTTATGCAGGACTGAGTATGGATTCAGGTATGATAATGTGACTGAGGGAGTGGTTTGCTTTTTCTTGTGGCATACTGACTTAGTGAGCTATCACCTTAATAAAATCACCCAGAGTATGTGCAATTACAAAATTAACAAGGCAGACAATAATACACACTCACATATCTCAGACATATACAAAGCTTTCTAAATAAATAAACATTCTTAGAGATAAATAACCTTGCTCTCATCACAAACAGCTGAAAAAATAACTGATGTGATGGGATGGTAGAGATTAATAACCTTGCTCTCATCACAAATAGCTGAAAAAATAACTGATGTGATGGGATGGTAGAGATTAATAACCTTGCTCTCATCACAAACAGCTGAAAAAATAACTGATGTGATGGGATGGTAGAGATTAATGACCTTGCTCTCATCACAAATAGCTGAAGAAATAACTGATGTGATGGGTTGGTAGAGATTAATAACCTTGCTCTACTCACAAATAGCTGAAAAAATAACTGATGTGATGGGATGGTAGAGATTAATGACCTTGCTCTCATCACAAATAGCTGAAAAAATAACTGATGTGATGGGATGGTAAAGGTTAATAACCTTGCTCTCATCACAAATAGCTGAAAAAATAACTGATGTGATGGGATGGTAGAGATTAATGACCTTGCTCTCATCACAAATAGCTGAAAAAATAACTGATGTGATGGGATGGTAGAGATTAATGACCTTGCTCTCATCACAAATAGCTGAAAAAATAACTGATGTGATGGGATGGTAGAGATTAATAACCTTGCTCTCATCACAAACAGCTGAAGAAATAACTGATGTGATGGGATGGTAGAGACTAATGACCTTGCTCTCATCACAAACAGCTGAAAAAATAACTGATGTGATGGGATGGTAGAGATTAATGACCTTGCTCTCATCACAAATAGCTGAAAAATAACTGATGTGATGGGATGGTAGAGATTAATGACCTTGCTCTCATCACAAACAGCTGAAAAAATAAACTGATGTGATGGGATGGTAGAGATTAATGACCTTGCTCTCATCACAAATAGCTGAAAAAATAACTGATGTGATGGGATGGTAGAGATTAATGACCTTGCTCTCATAACAAACAGCTGAAAAAATAAACTGATGTGATGGGATGGTAGAGATTAATGACCTTGCTCTCATCACAAACAGCTGAAAAAATAAACTGATGTGATGGGATGGTAGAGATTAATGACCTTGCTCTCATCACAACAGCTGAAAAAATAACTGATGTGATGGGATGGTAGAGATTAATGACCTTGCTCTCATCACAAATAGCTGAAAAAATAACTGATGTGATGGGATGGTAGAGACTAATGACCTTGCTCTCATCACAAACAGCTGAAAAAATAACTGATGTGATGGGATGGTAGAGATTAATGACCTTGCTCTCATCACAAATAGCTGAAAAATAACTGATGTGATGGGATGGTAGAGATTAATGACCTTGCTCTCATCACAAATAGCTGAAAAAATAACTGATGTGATGGGATGGTAGAGATTAATGACCTTGCTCTCATCACAAATAGCTGAAAAAATAACTGATGTGATGGGATGGTAGAGATTAATGACCTTGCTCTCATAACAAACAGCTGAAAAAATAAACTGATGTGATGGGATGGTAGAGATTAATGACCTTGCTCTCATCACAAACAGCTGAAAAAATAAACTGATGTGATGGGATGGTAGAGATTAATGACCTTGCTCTCATCACAAACAGCTGAAAAAATAACTGATGTGATGGGATGGTAGAGATTAATGACCTTGCTCTCATCACAAATAGCTGAAAAAATAACTGATGTGATGGGATGGTAGCAATTAATAACCTTACTCTCATCACAAATAGCTGAAAAAATAAACTGATGTGATGGGATGGTAGAGATTAATGACCTTGCTCTCATCACAAACAGCTGAAAAAATAACTGATGTGATGGGATGGTAGAGATTAATGACCTTGCTCTCATCACAAATAGCTGAAAAAATAACTGATGTGATGGGATGGTAGAGACTAATGACCTTGCTCTCATCACAAAGAGCTGAAAAAAATAACTGATGTGATGGGATGGTAGAGATTAATAACCTTGCTCTCATCACAAATAGCTGAAAAAATAACTGATGTGATGGGATGGTAGAGATTAATAACCTTGCTCTCATCACAAAGAGCTGAAAAATAACTGATGTGATGGGATGGTAGAGATTAATGACCTTGCTCTCATCACAAACAGCTGAAAAAATAAACTGATGTGATGGGATGGTAGAGATTAATGACCTTGCTCTCATCACAAATAGCTGAAAAAATAACTGATGTGATGGGATGGTAGAGATTAATGACCTTGCTCTCATAACAAACAGCTGAAAAAATAAACTGATGTGATGGGATGGTAGAGATTAATGACCTTGCTCTCATCACAAACAGCTGAAAAAATAAACTGATGTGATGGGATGGTAGAGATTAATGACCTTGCTCTCATCACAAACAGCTGAAAAAATAACTGATGTGATGGGATGGTAGAGATTAATGACCTTGCTCTCATCACAAATAGCTGAAAAAATAACTGATGTGATGGGATGGTAGCAATTAATAACCTTACTCTCATCACAAATAGCTGAAAAAATAAACTGATGTGATGGGATGGTAGAGATTAATGACCTTGCTCTCATCACAAACAGCTGAATAAATAACTGATGTGATGGGATGGTAGAGATTAATGACCTTGCTCTCATCACAAATAGCTGAAAAAATAACTGATGTGATGGGATGGTAGAGACTAATGACCTTGCTCTCATCACAAAGAGCTGAAAAAAATAACTGATGTGATGGGATGGTAGAGATTAATAACCTTGCTCTCATCACAAATAGCTGAAAAAATAACTGATGTGATGGGATGGTAGAGATTAATAACCTTGCTCTCATCACAAAGAGCTGAAAAAATAACTGATGTGATGGGATGGTAGAGACTAATGACCTTGCTCTCATCACAAACAGCTGAAAAAATAACTGATGTGATGGGATGGTAGAGATTAATGACCTTGCTCTCATCACAAATAGCTGAAAAAATAACTGATGTGATGGGATGGTAGAGATTAATGACCTTGCTCTCATCACAAACAGCTGAAAAAATAACTGATGTGATGGAATGGTAGAGACTAATGACCTTGCTCTCATCACAAATAGCTGAAGAAATAACTGATGTGATGGGATGGTAGAGATTAATAACCTTGCTCTCATCACAAAGAGCTGAAAAAAATAATTTATTGCAAGATTTTATTTATCTAACAATTTTTTATCCATTACTTTCATCTTAACCCCAAGGATACTGGAATCAGCATAAAAGTTGATTTAATGATTGTATATTGATCAAAACAAGAAGTAAATTAGTTACAGAATGGATGGAACTATTAGCAACTTGAAAGATTTTTACATTCCAAAAAATAAAAAAACTATAATTATTTTTACAACATTCATGTTTATCTATGAGAAACAATATTAAATACAATCATCAAACTGTATTAACTATAAAAAATATTTTCATTTCAAGTCCAAGACATCCATCTTAATTTGCTTATGATGACACATCTATACAATACAGCGATACAATCTATGCTATAGTGAACTTTAGAGAATGGTCCCAGTGAAACTACACCACTACTTACAAATAAATCACCAGAATTCCCTTAAGATACAAAGTAATACTGTCACTGTAAAATAATAACATTCAACAGTATCAATGGGATTTTAAGGATTTCATATTATTCATAATCATCAGTTTATTGTCCAAAAAATGTCCTCGAAACAGGCTTGATCCAATCTGATCACAAATTACTACGGTATATGAAATGCAAGCATCGTCATTAAACATAACCAATACTCATGTAAAATCAATTTTAGTTCAAAATATTAATATCACTTTGCTCTTCATTTTTGTAAACTATTTTGAGATTTTAACTAGTGGTGAACTAATCTGCAACTTTTTTTAAACAAATAAATTGTAGATTTCTATATTTTTCAGTAAAACTGAAAGAGAATAAGACATCATAAAGTGATTTAAATCACTTGATCATGTTTAAAAAATTGTAATACTTCAAACTCCAGATAAGATGAGTTAAGATAAATTTGTTATTTTACTGATTTTAATCGTGTCTCGTAAGTCTCTTAAGGCTGGGTGTAATTTTAAATTCTATGATATGTTTTTTATGATACATGTATCTGTAAATTGTTTAAAATTACATGTGACATGAAAATAAACTATTTATTTTTCTTGCTTGCTTGCTTGCTTACTTACTTACTTTAAATATGATTGTTGTTAACATTGTGGTGGACTTACATTACTCCAAGTGAAAAAAAAGACTGTGGTCAAGGGGTATTTTATTCCTCATCCCTTTACATGACTTTAATTTGAAGAATGTACATTGGGAAATTTCATTTTTTTAGCATTAATTCCATTAATTCAAAAGAAAAAAAGACATAAAAAAAAACTTTCAAGAATTGTTCATTTTCAAATATTTCATTTGCATTTACATAGACTGTCTTTTGCTGACCAACAGAAAAAAAAAAAAAACAAGAGGCCCATTGGCCTTAACGCTCAACTGAGGATATGTCCTATATTGTTTGCAAAGTGCAATAGACAATATATTAAGTACAGAAACTTTAAAAGTTTTCTCAAGTTAAGAACTCCCACAAAAATTAATCAGAAATATATCCAGTAATATTTCATTTATAAGTAGCTTATATAATATGCATGAAGTAACTGTAATGCAATGAATAATTTCCAAATCACTAATCGATTTCAGTATACTTATGCAGCTATGTCCTTGACCTTTTAACATATATGACCTCGGACCATATATGATTGTTATGTCAATACCTACAATATTCTAATGTAATGCCTATGCATGAAATTAATAGCTTTCAAGATAATTAATAATTTTAGTATTCCTTTGTTGATATGACCTTGACCTTTGAACATATAACTTTGAACCATATATCAAAATAATTGTTGTTGCAATACCTACAATATTCTAATATACATGCCTTTACAAAAAGTTAATAGTTTTCAAGATAATTAGCAATTTAAGTCTTTTTTGCAGCTGTGACCTTGACCTTTCAACATATGACCTTGTATCATATTTTAAAATGATCATTGTCGCAATACCTACAATATTCTAACATACATGCCTATAACTAAGGTATATCTCTTGTAGATTCAGAGGAGAAGATTTTTAAATTTTTTCACTATTTCCCCCTTTATGGGGCCCCAAGAAGACATAACTCCTTCATTTGTGCCAATCTGAAAGGGCTTTACCCAGGCATGATGGTTACCAAGTTTCATTAAATTTGGCCCAGTGGTTTTGGAGGAGAAGATTAAAATGTAAAAAGTTTACACACGACGGACAACAGACGATGCACGATGCACAACGGACGAAGATGGATAGCAATAGGTCATCTGGGCTTTCAGCTCAGGTGAGCTAAAAAAAATGAAAAAAAAAAAAAAAATCTATGCAAATTTCTTGAAATGACAACAAAAAATGCAATATTAACTGACCCCAAAATTTTCAGATACCCAAAAATTTTGGATTTGCAGTAAATTACAAACCCAGGAGCTTCTATGACTATTAAGTTTCATAAACAATCCATTCATTCATAATTTTTAACCACTGCACCGATAATTTAAGTAGTTATTTCATTAAAATTAACACCCTAAATTTATGATTTATTAATATTGATTTAACAATTTAATTTGTTACTTGTGTTGTAATGTGTTTCTAAATATAGAAATAATAAAAGCTCAAATTGGATTTTTATGACTCATGTTTAATGGACAATAAATTGATTTGGAATTTTAAACCTCATTTTAACTCTTTACAATGCTGCCTTATTTACATATTTTTATTTATTTATTATTTTATTATTATTATTTTTATTTTTATTTATTTTCCTTTGTACTAAAGTTTTTAACTTGGAATTATAAACCTCATATTAACATTTTGAATGGAGTAAAGTGGAGTAATGGAGTTTTATGCCCCAGTCAAGATTCTTTCACTTATTTCGAGGCGGTCATTTCTGGGATGGTGGAGGAAACCAGAGTGCCCAGAGATAACTGGCGACCTCTGGCAAGTGAACTTACAAACTTTCTCACACTAAGATCTGTCCCTGAGTGGGATTCGAACCCAGGCGGTGAGAGGCGCTGTGATCCGTAAGCGTGCACTTTAGACCACTCTGCCACCAAGGCCCCCAATAACACTTTGAAATACTGCTTCATGTTTTTGTTTGTATTGAAGTGTTTCTATCGCCTCTCATCACCTGGGTTTGAATCCCACTCGGGATAGAGCCTAGTGTGAGATAGTTTGTCAGTTCCATTGCCAAAGGTAAGTAGTTTTTCTGAGCACTCTGGTTTCCTCCACCATTCCAGAACTGACTTCCTTCAATAAGTGAAAGAATCTTGGCTGGGGCATAAAACACCATTATTCCACTCCACTCTTCTTTTCATGTCATATCTACTTCAATAAAAATATTTGTTTTTAAGGATTGGATTCAAATAAGAAACCTGGCTTTAGCCCTTAAATTCAGGAGTCAACTGCACTGTATTAGCTGAAATATTGTATATTTAATCTTTAAAAAGATCATATAATGCATGCATCATAAATTTGATATCAAAGTTCAAAGTCAAGAATGAATGTCCAATTTGCACAATTTCATCAGGTAAGACTTCTTTTTGTAACCCCCCCCCCCCCCAACCCACCCCTATCATCAAATCCTAAGTAAAACTTTTGAAAAACTATTTTTTACAAACGTGTTCAAATTGGCTTGCTTTCATCATTTTTATGCCAATTAGTTAAAATTAAAATTTTAGTGAAGGGTACAAAAGAGTCTTTCCTTTTATAATTCTAGAAATATTTTCTTAATAATATCTTTCTTCCATTATATTGTGCTATTATTTGTACATTTTACAATTTTAAGCTACATATATTTGAAATATTGATGATGTGGCTTTAAACAATAATTCACTCATTAAACCACTCACTTCTTTTATTGCTAAATTATACATCTGAGAATCGCGTCTTTGTATATATAAGATAATTTTCTCAGATATAATCTTATTTTTCTCCTTTCTTGTGAAAGTTTGTCTCTTTGGAAGCTTTTGAAGTATAAAAAGAATTTTCCTCGGAGAAATGCATAAAATATTATCATAAACAGCCACATGTTGTCACCTAGTACATTTACAAATATAAAGATGTCTTTTTACTTAGTTTCTTACTACAAAAAATACACAATATTCTCAGAAATAATTGAGAATTTTTTCTTAAACTCAAAATTATTGCAATTATCTAATAATTGAAAGAGGTCAATTAAAACATTGCCAATAATCAAAGGGGATCTATCCTACATTATCATCATCACTGACTGCATTGAGTTACTTCCCTTTGTAACAATGCTTCAACACTTACTTGTATACTAGCTAGCTTTGTTCAATCTGGTTTTTATATCTATAATAAAATCATAGTTTAATATATCATACAACTGTGAGATATGCACCATTAGGATACATGGAATGTATAATTTCTGGACTGAAAACACACGTATTTTACAAAATTTCAAAGATAATAAGTGGCCTTTAAATATCAGAATTAAGCCTGTATTTCTCAAACTATAACGCTAAGGAGTACATGTATTAATAAATTTATAGTTTTTTTTAAATAAAAAAAAAAACAAACAAACAAACAAACAAAAAAAAAAAAAAAAAAAAAAAAAAAAAAAAAAAAAAAAAAAAAAAACTCACTGTTTTTGAAAAATGATTTGTAAAAGATCACAGTATTTATAATTTTTTATAATAAATGATTCTCCTTAATTTTTTAAAACACAATATATACGATTTGTGTGACAAGCTGATATTATCATTTCCCCTGTGAAAAAAAAAAATCTGTACCATTATTTTCTTTTTGAGATTCATGACATCTGTGATTGTTTGGAAAAAATAATGGTACATTGGTTCAATATGAAAGAAAAGTCAGTGTGTATGCAATGTAAAGCTATTTTTCTTCCACCAATTCTTTCCTAAATCTGTTATTAAAGAAAATACTAATGTACATTTTCAGCAAGGCATTGACAACATCAATCAGCCAGAACAAAAAGTTCAGTAGAGAAATGGTGTTTTACCCTCCTAAGTCATAGAGTCATGTGGTCAGTTCAGGGATAATTGAAAAAGCTGAAAAGAAAGACAACAGACCTTTATTAGTATCTGTCTGATTGGGATTCCTATCTAGGCAGTGAAAGTCACTGACATCTGTAAGTACATGTGATTGAGATTCTAACCTAGGCAGTGAAAGTCACTGACATCTGTAAGTACATGTGATTGAGATTCTAACCTAGGCAGTGAAAGTCACTGACATCTGTAAGTACATGTGATTGGTATTCTAACCTAGGCAGTTAAGGTCACTGACATTTGTAAGTACATGTGATTGGGTATCAAACCTAGACAGTGAAAGTCACTGATATCTGTAAGTACATGTGATTGGGTATCAAACCTAGGCAGTAAAAGTCAATGACATCTGTAAGTACATGTGACTGGGATTCCAATATTAAAGCAGTGAAAGTCACTGACATCTGTAAGTACATGTGACTGAGATTCTAACTTAGGCAGTGAAAGTCACTGACATCTGTAAGTACATGTGATTGAGATTCTAACTTAAGCAGTGAAAGTCACTGACATCTGTATGTACACATGATTGGGATTCAGATCTAAGCAGTGAAAGTCACTGACATCTGTAAGTACATGTGATTGAGATTCTAACCTAGGCAATGAAAGTCACTGACATCTGTAAGTACATGTGATTGAGATTCTAACCTAGGCAGTGAAAGTCACTGACATCTGTAAGTACATGTCACTGGGATTCAGATCTAGGCAGTGAAAGTTACTGACATTTGTAAGTACATGTGATTGAGATTCTAACCTAGGCAGTTAAAGTCACTGACTTCTGTAAGTACATGTCACTCGGATTCAGATCTAGGCAGTGAAAGTTACTGACATTTGAAAGTACATGTGATTGAGATTCTAACCTAGGCAGTTAAAGTCACTGACATCTGTAAGTACATGTGACTGGGATTCAGATCTAGGCAGTGAAAGTCACTGACATCTGTAAGTACACATGATTGGAATTCAGATCTAGGCAGTGAAAGTCACTGACATATGTAAGTAAATGTGACTGGGATTCAGATCTAAGCAGTGAAAGTCGATGACATTTGTAAGTACATGTGATTGAGATTCTAACCTAGGCAGTTAAAGTCACTGACATCTGTTAGTACATGTGATTGAGGTTCTAACCTAGGCAGTGAAAGTCACTGACATCTGTAAGTACATGTGACTGGGATTCAGATCTAGGCAGTGAAAGTTACTGACATTTGTAAGTACATGTGATTGAGATTCTAACTTAAGCAGTGAAAGTCACTGACATCTGTATGTACACATGATTGGGATTCAGATCTAGGCAGTGAAAGTCACTGACATCTGTAAGTACATGTGATTGAGATTCTAACTTAAGCAGTGAAAGTCACTGACATCTGTATGTACACATGATTGGGATTCAGATCTAGGCAGTGAAAGTCACTGACATCTGTAAGTACATGTGATTGAGATTCTAACCTAGGCAATGAAAGTCACTGACATCTGTAAGTACATGTGATTGAGATTCTAACCTAGGCAGTGAAAGTCACTGACATCTGTAAGTACATGTCACTGGGATTCAGATCTAGGCAGTGAAAGTTACTGACATTTGTAAGTACATGTGATTGAGATTCTTACCTAGGCAGTTAAAGTCACTGACTTCTGTAAGTACATGTCACTCGGATTCAGATCTAGGCAGTGAAAGTTACTGACATTTGAAAGTACATGTGATTGAGATTCTAACCTAGGCAGTTAAAGTCACTGACATCGGTAAGTACATGTGACTGGGATTCAGATCTAGGCAGTGAAAGTCACTGACATCTGTAAGTACACATGATTGGAATTCAGATCTAGGCAGTGAAAGTCACTGACATATGTAAGTAAATGTGACTGGGATTCAGATCTAAGCAGTGAAAGTCAATGACATTTGTAAGTACATGTGATTGAGATTCTAACCTAGGCAGTTAAAGTCACTGACATCTGTAAGTACATGTGATTGAGGTTCTAACCTAGGCAGTGAAAGTCACTGACATCTGTAAGTACATGTGACTGGGATTCAGATCTAGGCAGTGAAAGTTACTGACATTGGTAAATACATGTGATTGAGATTCTAACCTAGGCAGTTAAAGTCACTGACATCTGTAAGTACATGTGACTGGGATTCAGATCTAGGCAGTGAAAGTTACTGACATTTGTAAGTACATGTGATTGAGATTCTAACCTAGGCAGTGAAAGTCACTGACATCTGTAAGTACATGTGATTGAGATTCTAACCTAGGCAGTGAAAGTCACTGACATCTGTACGTACATGTCACTCGGATTCAGATCTAGGCAGTGAAAGTCACTGACATCTGTAAGTACATGTGACTGGGATTCTGACCTAGGCAGGGAAAGTCACAGACATCTGTACCTACTTGTCACTCGGATTCAGATCTAGGCAGTGAAAGTCACTGACATCTGTTAGTACATGTCACTCGGATTCAGATCTTAAGGCAGTGAAAGTCACTGACATTTGAAGGTACATGTGACTGGTATTCTGACCTAGGAAGTGAAAGTCACTGACTTTTGTAAATACATGTGATTGGGATTCTTACTAGGCAGTGAAAGTCACTGACTTTTGTAAATACATGTGATTGGGATTCTTACTAGGCAGTGAAAGTCACTGACATCTAAGAAAATGTGACTGGGATTCAGATCTAGGCAGTGAAAGTTACTGACATTTGTAAGTACATGTGATTGAGATTCTAACCTAGGCAGTTAAAGTCACTGACTTCTGTAAGTACATGTCACTCGGATTCAGATCTAGGCAGTGAAAGTTACTGACATTTGAAAGTACATGTGATTGAGATTCTAACCTAGGCAGTTAAAGTCACTGACATCTGTAAGTACATGTGACTGGGATTCAGATCTAGGCAGTGAAAGTCACTGACATCTGTAAGTACACATGATTGGAATTCAGATCTAGGCAGTGAAAGTCACTGACATATGTAAGTAAATGTGACTGGGATTCAGATCTAAGCAGTGAAAGTCGATGACATTTGTAAGTACATGTGATTGAGATTCTAACCTAGGCAGTTAAAGTCACTGACATCTGTTAGTACATGTGATTGAGGTTCTAACCTAGGCAGTGAAAGTCACTGACATCTGTAAGTACATGTGACTGGGATTCAGATCTAGGCAGTGAAAGTTACTGACATTTGTAAGTACATGTGATTGAGATTCTAACTTAAGCAGTGAAAGTCACTGACATCTGTATGTACACATGATTGGGATTCAGATCTAGGCAGTGAAAGTCACTGACATCTGTAAGTACATGTGATTGAGATTCTAACTTAAGCAGTGAAAGTCACTGACATCTGTATGTACACATGATTGGGATTCAGATCTAGGCAGTGAAAGTCACTGACATCTGTAAGTACATGTGATTGAGATTCTAACCTAGGCAATGAAAGTCACTGACATCTGTAAGTACATGTGATTGAGATTCTAACCTAGGCAGTGAAAGTCACTGACATCTGTAAGTACATGTCACTGGGATTCAGATCTAGGCAGTGAAAGTTACTGACATTTGTAAGTACATGTGATTGAGATTCTTACCTAGGCAGTTAAAGTCACTGACTTCTGTAAGTACATGTCACTCGGATTCAGATCTAGGCAGTGAAAGTTACTGACATTTGAAAGTACATGTGATTGAGATTCTAACCTAGGCAGTTAAAGTCACTGACATCTGTAAGTACATGTGACTGGGATTCAGATCTAGGCAGTGAAAGTCACTGACATCTGTAAGTACACATGATTGGAATTCAGATCTAGGCAGTGAAAGTCACTGACATTTGTAAGTACATGTGATTGGTATTCCAACATAGACAATGAAAATCACTGACATCTTAAGGATATGTGATCGGGATACTAACCAAGGCAGTTAAAGTCACTGTCACATCTGAAAGTACATGTGATTGGTATTCTAACCAAGGCAGTTAAAGTCACTGACATCTGTAAGTACATATGATTGAAATTCTAACCTAGGCAGTGAAAGTCGATGACATCTGTAATCACATGTGATTGAGATTCTAACCTAGGCAGATAAAGTCACTGACATCTGTAAGTACATGTGATTGGTATTATTACCTAGGCAGTTAAAGTCACTGACATCTGTAAGTACATGTAATTGGTATTCTAACCTCAGCAGTGAAAGTCACTGACATCTGTAAGTACATGTGATTGGTATTCCAACCTAGGCAGTGAAAGTCACTGACATCTGTAAGTACATGTGACTGGAATTCTAACCTAGGCAGTGAAAGTCACTGACATCTGTAAGTACATGTGACTGGTATTCCAACCTAGGCAGTGAAAGTCACTGACATCTGTAAGTACATGTGATTGGTATTCCAACCTAGGCAGTGAAAGTCACTGACATCTGTAAGTACATATGATTGAAATTCTAACCTAGGCAGTGAAAGTCACTGACATCTGTAAGTACATGTGATTGGAATTCTAACCTAGGCAGTTAAAGTCACTGACATCTGTAAGTACATATGATTGAAATTCTAACCTAGGCAGTGAAAGTCACTGACATCTGTAAGTACATGTGATTTGAATTCTAACCTAGGCAGTTAAAATCACTGACATCTGTAAGTACATGTGATTGGAATTCTAACCTAGGCAGTTAAAGTCAATGACATCTGTATGTGCATGTGATTGAGATTCTAACCTAGGCAGTTAAAGTCACTGACATCACAATGATAATAAGTTCAAGAGCTTAAATTTTGTAGAAAAAAAATCTGTAAAAGTACAAAGTTAAGGATTATGGCTCTTCAATTTATAAGTGCTTAGATTGAGCTTTATAGTAACAGACCACTTAAATACCTTACTGCAGATAAAGATGATGGCTTTAGAAGTAATGGACGGGTCTTCTCTATTTACTAGCAGAAAAATTCTAAAAGTAATGGCACAATTTTTTGTTAAAATGATAATTGTAGATGAAAAGTAACATTATTTCTTGAGCTCTCAGGAAATACATGTGTTAATTTCATGTTATTTTGTTGGTTTTTTTTGGATTTTTCAACAATTTAAATATAATTAACTAAACTTAACTTAACTTAATTTTTGCAAACTATTTCAGTGTTGCACAAGAAAGTTGATACAGAAAAACAATACAACATAAATAGCCATCCACAGTTCACAAATTAACAGTGATTTTGGATTTTCGAATACAGAATACCTAGTTATTATGACCCCACAATAAATTTTCTCCCTTGCTTTTCACCATAGTAATTTGAAATTCTATAGTCTGTTTCTTTTTTTGTTTTCCTTTATACATTGGTCTTGATTTATTGTCAAACCCTTTTCTTACAACAAAACATGATGATAATAAATCAATTTGTTATTGTAAATTTAATCTGTTCAAAGTTACCCAAGCGTCCTAAATCAAACTATGGACATATCTTATTTCAACTGGTGTCAGACACGTATTCCAATGGGCTTCTGCATTTGTTTATGATATAAATTTATGTTGTCCCGCAGACAACCACACCTCAGATTAATGATACTAATGACCTTTCTAAAACACATAACTTCACATTGGAACTAAATGATGAGCAATGTAAATGGTTTTGTGAAGTCACAAAGGGCCATTTCACTTTATATTCATCCAAAAACCTTCAACTTTTGTAAATATCAATCACCAACAAGTCTTTTTTACTAAACTTACTTAAAATGTGTGGTATTATGGGTAATACCAGTAAAAAACAATTTTACTCTAGTGGTTTACACCATGGTTCTACCAAGAGATATGTTTTATGGTAGTTTGAATTCTTATTCAAATCTTATAGATTGCAATAGGTAATGTGGCAGGAACGTGTTGAGTTCAATAGCAACTGAGAAAAAAAATATGAATCCAGTCCATGGTAGCTAAAAAATTCAAAAGCCATTCAATGGTAACTTAAAAACTCAAGCCACCACATGGTAACTAAATTTTTTTTAAGCCATTCAATGATGATTTAAAAATCTAAAGTCATAAAAAGGCAACTAAAAAAACTGAAGCTATTCATTGCAACTAAAAGATATGAAACCATTCCTAGTCAACTAAAAGATAATATTGAAGCCATTCCATAGCAACTAAGAAATGAAGCTGTTAGTTATATAGCGACTAAAAGATATGAAGCCATTCCTTGTCAACTAAAAGATAATATTGAAGCCATTCCATAGCAACTAAGAAATGAAGCTGTTAGTTATATAGCGACTAAAAGATATGAAGCCATTCCTTGTCAACTAAAAGATAATATTGAAGCCATTCCATAGCAACTAAGAAATGAAGCTGTTAGTTATATAGCGACTAAAAGATATGAAGTCATTCCTTGTCAACTAAAAGATAATATTGAAGTCATTCCATTGCAACTAAGAAATGAAGCTGTTAGTTATTTAGCGACTAAAAGGTATGAAGCCATTCCTTGTCAACTAAAAGATAATATTGAAGCCATCCGATAGCAACTAAGAAATAAAGCTGTTTTATAGCAACTAAAAAAATTTGAAGCCAGTCCATGACAACTAAAAAATTAAAAATCATCCAATGACAACTAAAACTTTGAAGACATTCCATGGTATTTAAAAATAGGAATCCATTTTATACCAATTAAAAATATGAAATCATACCAATGCAACTAAAAATGAAGACATTCCTTGTCAACTGAAAAATATAACTCATTTAATGGCAACTGAAAATATGGAGACATCCCATGGAAACTAGAAACTATACAAACATAAAGGTTTTTGATTATGTATCAACTGAATACATTCAATTCCCTCAATGACACCAATGTTGTCAGAGATATTCAAACCATTTTTTTTCACTAAATTTCGATTCCCTAGATGCTCTTAAGCAAGTAATAAGAACGTGATAAAAATTTACTTAACACGTTTGTTACATTTATTATCTGTAACTTGTAGAGATAGGAGAGACTTTACTTGTAATATTTCTGAAGTAGATCAGTTATAGTCTTCAGCTATCATCAACTTAATGGACAATGACAGATTATATGATCATAAAGCACATAAAAACAGTAATATCACACACGGTCTTAAACAACAACAGAAAAATGGATGGAAAAGTGATTCCTTCCTCTTGTTAACATTTATAGCTAGTATGTACTAATGATGCCGAGAGCTCAAAATCAAACAAAACAACAAGACATTGTCATTCAGATCCCCGGCTCTACTCACTTTATATTTTCTACCAATATTTTCAGTGATTACAACTTCTATTCAATATCATGTTAAACTTATAGAGTCTTTTTGTTATCTTAACAATGACTGGAAAACTAAAATGTTTTAAAATGACATTTCATACTTTAATCAAAATATCAACAATATCTATGAGTAGTAAACATTTTTATTCAGTAACATATAGATAGAACTTCATTGTTTTTCTTATGGGTTTTTTTATTCAATTTTTGTTGTTGATATTGTTGTTGTATTTATAGAAAACAAAAGTGATTATAAGCTATTTAGGTATAAATGCATATGTTAAAATATATAACATCATTCTGAAAAACAGGAAATAATCAAAAGAGAAAATTTGTTCATCATCATCATCATCATCAAGTTGTTGTTTGAAAAATTCCACATGTAATATGCTATTACAATGTAATAATTACTATTATATACATGTATCACTAATTTTGCTCACTTACGTATATTCATTACAAGTATGTTCCACTGTATGAAAATCATCAAGAGCAAGTTTTCATCATCATCATCAGCATCAGCAACATCAACATCATCATCATTAAGAAAATTCAACATCATCCCTAGCATAAATTCAACATCATCAGCAGCATACATCATCAACATTACCATCAGCAGTAGTAGCATTATAATCATCAACCCTTTTTTTTTTTTTAAATATTTGTATAATAAATCATAAAAGTATATTTTTTCAGAAAAATAAAATCCTACACCAAAATACCCAATTAATATAAAGAACTCCATCAAAGATAACAGTAAATTGATAATAGCCACAAAAAAGAATTTTCTCAAAATCAGTGTTTTCTTTTTTAAATTGACATATTTACCCCAAAAAAACTGAACCACTTAAAAAACCATGTATATATATATTAAACTTCTTTTAATAATTACATGATATCTAGAGTTTCTACAGAAAATCCTATAAATTAAGTAAGCAAGTTCATTTTTTCAAAATGTACATTTTTCATATAAAATTTACATTTTTACTAAGAAATACTAAAATTGCAGGTATTAAAATGTTGCAGAGAAATATGTTAACACTTTTGAAGTGATAGCACTATTTCTTTTTGGTATGAATTTATTATTATTAACTTGCTATTCTTAAATAATAATATAAAACTTGTGGCAAACTTTAACGCAAAAGGTTAACATTGTGTTCTAGATGGGTTTCTGGGCAATAAATTATGTAAAAACATATACACATGTTTAAAAATAAATTAGGATAATAATTTCTTTTAATCAGAATGAAAAATTCTGAAAAAATTTCAACTGTTTAAAAAAACTTTAACAGAAAAACTTAACATTGTACTTGTGACGGACGAAAGGACGAACAGACGAATGGACAGAACCCATTTCTATATCACCCATCAACTTCCTTGGAGCGGGGGATAAAAACATTCATAACTAATGATGCTGAGAGCTCAAAAATGAACAAAAAGAAATTTAATGCAAAAATTAGACACAATTCACAATTTCTAAAATGATTCGCCATTATTCTAGATCTAGTTCTTTAAGCACTAAATTGTATTGTTGTACTTCTTAAAGTTTCTAAGGCAGCAAAAATGAATGCTTACAAAGTTCATCATGATTCATTTTATACTTGTTGCCGTCAGTTTAGATTTGTGACCTGTTTCTGATTAGGAATCATGAAAAGGACCAAATCTTACAAACCTAAAACTTAAATTTTTTGATTATTTATTTATTTATTTAGTCAAATATCATGGTTATAAAGTCAGTTTATTTGCTTTCCAAGAATAAATAGCATTTGTTTCATCATATATGACATCACAATGACATCATCAAAGCTGATTGGAAACAAATAGCATTAGTTTCATCATTGATGACATCATAGTGACATCATCAATACTGATTGGAAACAAAATGGCAACAAATATTTATTTTTTATAGTTTTTTCACATAATCCCATATTCTACTTTCAAAAGTTGTTCCATAGTAATATTTTATGTAAAATAATGGAACTCTCCAGTGTACCACGTGATCAATACCTCTTAATGTTTGTGCAGAATGAAATGGATAACAATTACGTCAAATATTCCTGAAAAAAATCGTTATTACGGGAAAAACGTCACTTTATGCAATTCCATTGCCAATAGAAATAATTGTCCCGCACAATCGCTATGAGGTATCACGTGGTACACTGGCGAATTCCATTCATTTTATATTCTTGTTCTTTTCAGTCTCTGAAGCCATTTATGAAAACAACATTTTATGTGTTTTAATTGTAAAATGGAAGATATTTGCCTCCAGCATTTTTACCCATTTGCATCTGTCAAATATATCAAAATAATTTGTAGTGATAGACCTTCTCCACAGCTAAATATTGTAATTATGAAGGCCACTAAACTTTAGGCTTCAACTTGTGGTAAATGAGCCAGACTGCAAAATGTTTCAGACAATGAAATCCCATAAAAATAGTGTAATTTTCTAGATTTCTTGAAAAACAGAACACAGTTTTATGTTTATAGGGTAAGCCTAGAAACTTTTCTAAAAAAAGGCACATATAATGATTTATTATAAACATGCATTTGGGTAGAGATCAATTGTCATAAGTTAAAATCTTTTGGGTGCCTTTGGTACCTTACCATACCTACTCAGTTCAGGAGATAGTCAAGGTAACTAAAGTAACTAGAGTGACTAGAGAAAAATCCACAATAAGCAGGTGAACTGACAATCTTTCCCAAGCAGTTGGATCTGCCCAGAACAGGATGAACATGACCTCTGAGGTCTCTACGTAAATGTATTATGGAATCACCTATAGTAAATTAAAATCATCAAGGTTTCAGAAATGACATATTCAACTAATTAAAAAATAATAATAATGAAATAACAGTATCAGGTCTCATCACAAAAAAGAGATGTTTGATGTTAAGCTGGTAAAAAATCAATACATGACATTATCACTTTTGCGCCGTTTTTGGTGAGTGTTTAAATCACATCAATGTCTGATGACATTTCTTACAATTGCATTATAAGAAGAAAAATTACATGCTCAATGGAGATGATTATCACTTAGGCTAAATCAAATTTCATCCCAAACATTAAGAGAGCTGGAATTACTTTTCTTAGACTAAAGCTACCAGACTCATAATGATATATATATATATATATATATATATATATATATATATATATATATATATATATATATATATATATATATATATATATATATAGTGTAATGACTAGAATACTGATTACTATACACTCTGTATTTATATATATATATATATATATATATATATATATATATATATATATATATATATATATATATATATATATATATACTTAACTAAATAACTGTTTGGTATAGACAATATTTCCCATGACCATTTATATATCTTTTTCAATCTTCTTTTATAAGCATACTTAATGAAATACTGACCTTCTTAACTGATACATGTGATCTCTAATTATAGCTGTTACTACCCACTGACTAAAATAGGGAGTTCTGCTTTCAGTAGTGTAAATTACTTTCCCTCCTTTCATGAAAGGTTCTACAGAATACACTAATAATTGTGAGATTAAGCTGAGGAACTTCTTGGCTACAATTGTGAGACTGAGGTCTACACAAAAGTGTGTATTGTGTCTCCCCCTTTTATTCAGGCTTGATTGAAATCCAAAGATACCAAAGTATCAATTATTGCCTCCATGCTGAACTAATTTTCCTTCAGATGCAAGAGGTTAATCCATTCACTTGACAACATAAGGAACTGACATTCAACTCCTAGTTATAAGGATAGATACAATGCCATAGTGTGTATAGAGACTCCATAAATATATAACAACTAATTATGGAAAGAAATATATTTAAATATTGAACACAAAATAGAGTGAGATCACCACGATGTATCTCTCAGTCCGATTATGGATAAGTTTGGCTTAATGGTGTTTTATGCCCCAGTCAAGGTTTTTTTTTTAACTTATATTCAGGCATTCAGGAAAATAGAGTGCCCAGAAAAAAAACAACCACCATTGGCAAGCAAATAGACAACTTTTTCACACTGAGATCTGCCTGAATGAGATTCAAACCTAAGGCAGTGAGACGTGCATTACCAATTATGGGTTTCTGCACACTAAAGATGTCTACAAAAGCATAACTGGATTACTCAGTTGTTCAAGTGAGAGAAAATGCTTGCTGTTAAGATGACTTTTTTCAGTTACACATCACAATGCCAAGATTATTCTTTTAATGTAAATACTCAAGTTAAAATATATTCAGTTATCATAGGAAAATACTGAGATGTAATGATCACTTCTAAAGAATGATGTATTAGTGTGGTAAAAACAATTTCTGAGTGCTGATAGATTATTTCTTCAGCAAGCAAACTGACAAACTTTCTTATGCTGGGATATACTTGTGTTTATTCACACGTAGGAGTTGCAGGGGCACTGTGTGATCCCTGTTCTGTTCTAGCCCATTGGTGGATGATCCCTCAAGGATATTTGTCAGTGCCTGCACATTTATTTTATCAGCTTGTTGAGATAAAACAATAGTGAAACAAATGATAAATATAATGAGATGTCATTACTAGATTCCTGAAAAAGTATACCATTTGTGTCCAAAAAAGAAGAAGAGGAACAAAATGCATAACCACATCAAACTCTCATTACTCCTTCAAATTTTTAAAAATATCTGACATGCCTTTTCAAAGAAATTCCCTGAACAAAAGTTTAAAAGAAGAAGCAAAAAAAGGTTAAAAACGTAATGCACACACACACACACACACACACACACACACACACACACACACACACACACACACACACACACACACACACACACATTTAATTTACATTAAAACACATATTGATCAACATTACTCAGTAAATTATAACTGGGATTTGAAAAAAAAAAAAAACATAACCTTTGAATCATGATTCTGCAGCAACTACATGTTTCAATACATGTTGCAAAATTGCAAGTCGTAGTAGCTAAATGTACTGTCTACTTTACCTCAATGCAACAAAGTAAGCTTAAAAATACTTATAGTGCAACAAAAATGTGATATATTTCCTGTTATGTAACACAGTATTGTTGAACCAGCTTGTTATTTATCAACTGTGTTATATCACGCAGGTGCCAGAATTATTTTGTTAAAAAATATCTCATATATATATATTATAAAATTACATAAACCTGATAAAAATAAGTCATATTTGTATTTTTAAACCTGTACATTTGATTATCGGATATGTACCATATGTTCAAACATTATCTACCGACTTTCTAGTACAAATAAATATGTTGTTTAGATTAAATGTCAGATTTCAAATAAAAGCTATAGTATTTTTTATTTAGGGTAGGAACAAAACATCTTGTTAATATCCTGTAAATATTTACATAGGTTTGTAAATTGTCTAAAAATAGCAGATTTGATTTTGTACAAAACTTCCATTTATCTATTCTGGAATTACAGAGAATACGAGTGTACCTGGGGAAAAAATACTGCAGAATCATTAATATTTGTTTGTAATTTGTTGAAATTTTGTAGTTTAGCTTTTTTAAAAATTCTGTCTGCAGAAATTGTTGTGGAATTGAGTTTTGTGAAAATAAATCCCATTGAAGACAATGGTATTAAAAAATTTTCAATGATATTTAATTTTGTGGGTTTCAGTAATCCACGAAAATAAGAAATTTAATCTCCAACAAATATTCGTGATTGTACAGTATATTTGACATGCAATCTGACACATTGTCTATCTTTTATTCTTGTATTACGTTGGTATTTAAACATAAATTTCAAATACAATATCTTACAAATTTCTTACACAAAGCAACACAAACAAACTTTGGGTACGTATGTAATGCATGGAATATCCGGGGAACCAGAAACAGCAGAATAAAAAAAAATCAAGCAACACTCGATCAAAAATAAGAGAAATAAAACAGTGACAATATTTAAAGCCTGCAACTAACATAAACATATTTCTACATAAAGCAACACAAATAAACTTCAAGTCTGTAAATAACACAAGGAATATCAGAAAAATCAGAAAATCCAAAAATAAGACAAGTAAAACCGTTACAATATTTGAAGCCTGGAGCTAACACAAACATATATCTACATATTACAGAGGCAACACAAACAAACATCAAGTCTGTACATAACACAAGGAATATCAGCAGAATCAGAAAAGCAAAAAACATGAGTTAACAAAAATAAAGAGGAATAAACCGTGACAATATTTGAAGCCTGGAACTAACACAAACATATTGTGTCTGCATTTCTGTATTTCAACAACCATTTCTAAAAATCATTGAAACAATAAATTGTAATAGATTTTCCAGAATGTAAAATGAAAGAATGATAATTTTGTCTTCACAGTAAATTAATCTATTGTAGGTTATGTATACCTGACTGAAATAGCTGAAGAAATGACTGCATAACACTGTAGCTTACACAATACACTGTATCAGACATAGAGAACAAATATTTTTGAAGATACACATTTTTAAAGATGCATCATTAGAAATGTCTTTTTTACTTTATTATTTCTGCCATGTTTCTGTATTATTAAGTGGGCATGTATAGTGAAAATAATATTTTAAAAGTACAAACAATCTATATGTTTATAATAGTTATAACTGTTTTGACATTTTAATTCATTTTTTCCCAAGTTATGAATAAATGGATAAAAGAATAAATAAATGAAAGAAAAAGTGAATGAATGAATGAATGAATGGTGCATAAGTGAGTGATGAATGAATGAATGAATGATTGAATGAATGAATGAATGAATGAATGAATGAATGAATGAATGAATGAATGAATGAATGAGTTGCTGCATGATTGAGTAAGTGAGTGAATGAATATTTTCATTTTCCATAAAAATATTTCCAAGTTACTACTGTCTAAATCACAAAGTTTACATAAAGTTGATAATGTTACAGTGATAATGTTGGAGGTAAAGTGCATTCAGTACAACATAATCAACATAATCATATAGTCAAAGACTATAAACATGATAATGATAACACTTATGTACTGGTTGGAGAATATAATATTGTTATAATTTGGAGAATATTTACCTATTTATCCCATCTAACTTGTATATGTTATCTAAAGATTAAACTTATCACAAATCTAAACATGATTAAACGGTAATCTCTGGTACACCTCTATTACATCTTTAATACATCATTTTTATTTTGGTTAAAAATCAAATTTAATCTGTTTAATAGCTACTAATAAAACATCACAAAATAAATATCTGAAGTGTAGAATTAAATGCTATATAAATACCTCCATATATTTTTTTTTTTTATTTTGTAACAAGTATTTAAAAGATCATGATGTTTTATGCCTCAGCTAAATTTTTTCTCTTACAAATTTAACCAGATCGTCAGTTCAGGGATGGTGGAGAAAACCAAAGCACCCATAGAAAACTGCTGATCTTTGAAAATTAAACTGACACACTTTCTCACACTGTGAAATCTCTGAATGGATTTGAATCTAGACAGCAAAAGCACTGTGGTCAGTATACTGCAATTTTTGACACTGATTTTTAAAGACTGTAAAACTTCAACTTAATGAATTTCCAGCATTGGTAACTTTTTTTCCTTTTTTCCCAAGATACAGTTTCAAAATATCCATTGTGAGTTAGTTCCATCTGGAACCAATTTAACTGTGGAAACTTTACTTTAGAATAACCTAGCTAAATACAATGACAGAAAAAGTTTACTTTCATAAAGGCCTTCCCACTTCTATACATCATACCTCTGTTAGTTATGATATAACTCGAGTGCCATTAACAGTAACTAATTAAAATAATTACCTCTTGTTGAATCAGGCCCCAGTTTCACAATCATTTACTAAGCTGAGTGTACACTCAACTCAAATATTCCCATTTTTCTCTCATCAATATTTTAAAAATTTTAAGTTTTATGAGACACTATTATGTTTTGTTCAACAAAACTACAATAAACAATTTAGATATATCATTAGATACTTCATTTTATAAAGCAAGTCATATTGAAAAATTACATACTAATTTTTGTAAAAGGTTGTTATGTGCACGTCATAATACACCCAACTATATGGTTCATTATGAGCTTGGTAGATATCCCCTTATTATACATAGAAAATTAAGAATTATGAAATACTGGATCCATTTACTTTGTACAGAAAATTTGATATTAAAATCATTGTATGATGAAATGTGCATAAATGCTGAAAACAACACAAACGTATCTAATTGGGTAACACAAGTTAAAAATGAACTGTTTAGAATAGGAATGGGATATAATATATGGTTACAGCAAAATGTTTTAGATCCAAAGTATTTTTTAATAATGTATAAAGCAAAGTTAAGAGAAATTTTTGAACAAGATTGTGCAAACTTCTTCGATAATTCTTCAAACTTATATCAGTTTTTAAATTCACGTTTTTGTCTCCATTTGATTAGGGCACTTAAAATCAAAAATAACATGTCTGTTCTATAGTTATTATTTCAGTGTAATTGCTTTATGTACGTATTATATTACTTTATTTAAATTATCTTGATTTTTATTAATAAGAATAATTTGTACATGTGCTTAGGCATACCCTTGGTGATTCGTGGAAATAGCGGGTGCATTGCAGGTAGAGGGAGCACAATGACCTGTGCGTCTGCTGTATCCACTGGTCAACAACCTATGTTTATTTGCATGTCCACTCTCCTTATTTAATATAATACTTTTTTGTAAATAGTAACTAATATATAATAGAATGATTATTTTGTTGTAAATATGTCAATTTCATATACCATTTCCATGAACATTGCCAAATATTGTATTATATTGTATATGCAATTATAAGTTGTAAAACTTTAGTGAAAATAAAACATACATACAACTGTGTAATGTCTTAAAAATTGACACTGAAATATTCCCGAATTTGAGTTGAGTATACACTCAATTGAGTGAATGATTGTGAAAATGGGGTCTGCTCTTTATATAAATAAGTATTAAAAAAGTATTTATATTTTCTATGGTTTTTATATGTTTAAAATTACTTGTGGGATTGTACCTTCATAGTCATTTAAAGCAAATTATTAAGTACATTTGTACTGGATTGGGCATTCAAAATTAATAAAATTACCAGAAAAAAAATAACACAATGTGGAAAATGTATGTAAATTTCCCATATGTGTTAAAAAAAAGAACAGACATTAACTAGAACACTTTCATTTAAAATGTATAGCTTCCATATGGTGATTTTTTTTTACATAGTGCCAGGTCGAACATATTTTCCAAGCATAAGATACTGTTTTCATATGGTTTATGTGTGTTTTTTCTTATGGAAGAGTTTCCTATTAAAGTTACCTTTAAAATATTATCTACCTGTCTACTTTTGTTCTTGCCTCCAATTAGTGTAAATGTTTTTTTACAGTTTAATTCTGAGGTAAATGACAATTACAATTTTAAATCAACAAATGTTTGTACTTCATCAAATAAAGTTTAAAATAGACACTGAAAATGAATGATAATTTTTTTAAAAATCAATGTGGGAAGTTTAATATCAAATTAAACTCCAATGGCTTCATTAATATTAACTAAATGAGAAGATCAATATGGCAGCGAATTGGATCCATGGAGTAAAATGTTAAGATTCTTTCTTATATGAAAGCAATCAGTATTTGAATGGTTGAGTAAAATGGAGTGCCCAAAGAAATCTGACATTAGAATCTGTCAGGACTGAGATTCGACACTACGTAATGAGATGAACCATGATTCATTAGTGCACATGCACTTAAAACCATCCAACACCAAGAATAGAGAAACTAGAACATTTTTTATCCATTATTTATTAGTGTATTTAAATAGCATTGACAAGTAAGAGTGAAATGTCATCCTGTTAAGTGGGAAATTTTAATTGCTTCCATTTAAAAAAATATCAGCACGCTATCTTTGATTAGGAAACACTTAGTACATATTTAAAATCTGGCATAGAAAAACGAGAAAAATTATAAAATGGACTGTTTATAATCCTAGTATATCATATAACTCTCTCTGAATAATTACTGGATAAAGATTTCCATTTTGATGGCTTTGTTATCTCATACTTTGCAATGCTTCATTACAACATTCATAAACAGTAAAAAATCAAACATTTTTATGATCCCAAAAACTATTTCCTAAATCAGATGTCATGCTGGTAGCACTTAATATAATAACAGATTATGTGTATAAGGTAACACTCATCACTGTAAATTAACAAAACTGAAATCAAGATGCTCTTAAAAGCATCTCTAAAATATTAAAAAATACTTCTATTTATAAAATGTGAAAATTTTGGTTGTTGCCATAATAATAGATAAATAAGTTGTTAGATCTACTTGGTCATGGATATTTATTAATGATTCATTGATAAATAATTTGTGTTATGTCGGGCTAATCATTATTTCATTTATATTGAGATGTCATCAGTTATCAACAGAACTGCAAAATTTAATATATATACATAAGACCTAATTAATAAACTGAGGAATTTCCTTTACTAAATGTATGTGTTATCACTAATTATTGTGTAATTCAGCAAACAGTCATGATTGTTAAAACAATTAGTGGCCTAGATTATATGAATATAAATGCAATGAAAAATGTTGTCTAATACATAACTAAACTATAGCTTTTAGAAGAGAGGCTCAACGCCTGTACATCTTAAATCTATTTAACAAAACTTTAATCTTTGAAGGTTTTTTTTTATCAGTGTCTATCAGCAACTAGAAAAACAATTAAAAAATAAAATCTGTTTCCGTTCACCAATGATAATGTCAGACAATCAATATTTTCCTGAAATCCAACAACTGATGTGTTACATTACAAAGAACACCTTGCTTGCTCTGAGATCTGGAAATAACAGTTGTCAAAAACAAAGACATACAGAGTTTAGAATTTCAAAGCAAACTTGAAGTGTTCTGGGAATACAAATGCCAGAACCAAATTCCACATGGTGTTTGGAAATACAAAACAGAAGTTTTGCTTTGGGAGTACAGATGCCAAAACCAAACTCAACATGGTACTTTGAAGTAATTACCAATAACCAGCATTTGCATCATGTTTATAACAATGGTGTCAGAAAATGGCACATTGGGATTTTACAAAGGTTTTGTGAATATTTGTAACCATAGTAACAACCTATGTACAAAAGTCCTCAAATTAATTCATACTGACTTCAAGTTTAAGAAGTTATGATCAAAATGGTGGTGAACTCTGAATGATACAGTATTATCAAGACATGACCTAACGTAGATAAGCTAGGTTTTATAACCCAAAACATCCCAACTTCAGATAATGCTTATTACATAATTTTTCTGAAAATTTCTGTCACAGATTTAAAATGTTTTTAGATTTTAGATTTTAAATCCCAGTCAATTACAAAAAGCTTTGTTTACCTACACCAAAGCGGCAAGTTCTGGGATTGTGGGGAAAATCAGAGTAGCAGAAAAAAATCACTGACCTTCAGCAAGACAAAATGACAAATGTTCTCATACTAGGATCTACCCATTGGGGATTTGAAATTCAATAATGAAAGTGGAGTGGAGTGGAGTGGAATAATGATGTTTAATGCCTCAGTCAGGATTCTTTCACTTATATCGGAAAGATCAGATCTCACTCACTCAAGGGTGATGGAGGAAACCAAAGTACATACAGAAAATCACCAAACTACAGGAAGTGAACTGACAAATTTTCCCACAATAGGATCTGTCAGAGGAGTATTCAAAACTAGACAGCCTATTTATTTCTTAAGTATTAATGAGTTTTTTTCAAAGTGTGAAATCAGGATCACATGAAAAAAGATGATGAGAATAGGTGCACTGTCTGAATAATTTTTGTGACAATCTATAATCGAGTTCATTAGGTGTCCTGCAGTCTGCAATCAAAATATTAGTTTTTTACTGGTTCTTATGAAAAAATCTGCCTTTAAAATCTTGCTATTCTCCAAAAAATAATAATAATAATAATAATAATCGATAATTTAGAAATATTTAATATCATCATTTGAAAAAAAAATTATTCTACTTACTTGTAGAATTAAACCGTTTATGTGTCAAATCTCCATCACGAATAAGCATCACTTCTAAAAAACACTGAGCCACTATGATGACAAGTACGAAAAACCATCTCATGTTTGTATCAATTCACCCTCCATTCAGCTTATTCATCCACTTTTTCATTCTCTCTATCCAGAAATAAGTGGTCACTACCAGCACTAAAACAATAGACAAATATTGGTACACATCTCTTCCTCCTAAGAAATTACTTTTACAGAAAGTCAAATATTAGTTGTTTTCTGAAACAACACTAGGAAATGAACATCGGATCAATAAAGAACGGATTATATACAACAGTCAGCTACAAACCACTGTGTACTAACGACATGGGCCGTCGCCGTAGTATTATACAAACCCAGAGTTTAACTATAAGGAGTTCTACAAGTAGAATCACACCAATATTCCATTTACCAGAATCTTTATCTTCAATTATTTCTTTAAGTATATATAATAGAAATTTTATCTCTTTTACTATTAAATTAATGAAGACTTAGATTTACACAAATTACAGTAAATGATCAATTAATTCTATTTTTAATTTTGAACAATGTCAATTGTAGACTTATGTAATAAATAAAACTTCTATAAAATCATTCATTTTATTTTAAAGCATTAAATTTGATCAGATCAATTTTCTTATCACATAATTGTAGTCGTTCAACGGACCTGTACAATATAATCAAATTAATATCATATATCTATTTTGATTTTATTATACAGTGCACCTATAACAACACTGATTTTTATCCAAACAAATAAATTTTAAATCTACTGAATATTGAATTTTGTTTTAATCAACATTAATATTTTAGTGTCTGTAATAAAAACAAACATTGTACTGACTCTGATTACACATATTTTAATGAATCAACCCAATGAACTTTTTATTAAAAGTACATTTTTATTTTAGTGTTTGCATTAAACAATGTATAAAGTATTTTCTTTCTTTTTTTTTATTGACAAAATTAAACATCAATATGACTTTTCAGTCTTGAACTGTATTTTCATTGGCCCATTTTTCCTTGTACAACACATGAAACATATTTATATGGAAAGCTTCCAAATACTGTCTAAATTGTAAGAAAACAGAATATGTAAATGGACATGATGAAGCGCACAATAAGGAAACTGTATTTATATAGAATAAAATAGAACATGTATTATTATGACTCTATACAGAATAAATTAGAACATATATGATTATGATTCTATATAGAATAAAATAGAACACATATGATTATGATTCTATATAGAATAAAATAGAACACATATGATTATAATTCTTTATAAAATAAATAGAACACATATGATTATGATTCTATATAAAATAAAATAGAACACGTATGATTATGATTCTATATAGAATAAAATAGAACACATATGATTATGATTCTATATAGATCACATGATTATGACTCTATATAGAATAAATTAGAACATATATGATTATGGCTCTATGTAGAATAATTAGAACATAAATGATTATAGAATAAAATAAAACAAATTTGGTTATGACTCCATATAGAATTAAATAGAACACATATAATTTATATTATGTCTTTATATAGAATAAAATAGAACATGTATTATTATGACTCTATATAGAATAAATTGGAACATATATGATTATGATTCTATATAGAATAAAATAGAACTCATATGATTATGATTCTATATAGAATAAAATAGAACACATATGATTATGATTCTATATAGAATAAAATAGAACACATATAATTTATATAATGTCTTTATATAGAATAAAATAGAACATGTATTATTATGGCTCTATATAGAATAAATTAGAACATATATGATTATGATTCTATGTAGAATAAATTAGAACACATATGATTATAATTCTATATAGAATAAAATAGAACACATATGATTATGATTCTATATAGAATAAAATAGAACACATATGATTATGATTCTTTATAAAATAAATAGAACACATATGATTATGATTCTATATAAAATAAAATAGAACACATATGATTATGATTCTATATAGAATAAAATAGAACACATATGATTATGATTCTATATAGAACACATGATTATGACTCTATATAGAATAAATTAGAACATATATGATTATGGCTCTATGTAGAATAATTACAACACATGATTATGACTCTATATAGAATAAATTAGAACATATATGATTATGGCTCTATGTAGAATAATTAGAACATAAATGATTATAGAATAAAATAAAACACATTTGGTTATGACTCCATATAGAATTAAATAGAACACATATGATTATGATTCTATATAGAATAAAATAGAACACATATAATTATGATTCTATATAGAATAAATTAGAACACATATGATTATGATTCTATATAGAATAAAATAGAACACATATGATTATGATTCTATATAGAATAAATTAGAACACATATGATTATGATTCTATATAGAATAAAATAGAACATATATGATTATGACTTTTTATAGAATAAAATAGAACACATATGATTATGGCTCTATATAGTATTAAATAGAACACATATGATTATGGCTCTATATAGTATTAAATAGAACACATATGATTATGGCTCTATATAGTATTAAATAGAACACATATGATTATTGTCACAAAAATTTTTGTGACACAATTTCATGAGATTGAAAACAACAAATTTTATCTAAGTTTTGATTCCTATAAACTAACTACAACATGTTCTTATTACATAAAGGTGCGGTTAAACATTTAGAAAATGAAATGGAATCACAACACTTAGTTTTAATGGACATTAATATTACTCATTTCAATCGATTTTACATTAAAACATAAAATAAATAGACTTTTATCTTGTTAATGTTTTGGCTATTTAGTAATTAACACCTTTTGATACCTGCTCTTCCTGTGTTAATATTTTACATAATGTTTTTGTTAATATTCATTTTTACAAGGCTTTTGATCTCATAACACCTGAATAGTCTGAAATAAATTTGTCAAATTTATTTTTGCCAGCTTGAGCTTCTTTTGAATTAAGTTTTTAAAAGAATCACAACTAGTCTTGTGATATTATCATTCTATATAAAATAAAATAGAACACGTTTCTTTACTTTATATAGAAATGTTACAAGAAAGGAAAAAATTGCAACCATTTTGAATCAAAACTTCTACCCTGGGACCAACCCACTGGTTTGCCACGGTAGGTCCCAGGGTTGATCCTTGGTCTGGCATTTTTCTCCTTCCTGTTACAGGTAAATTGTGAGTAAATTTATTACAATGTAAATCAATATTTCTGCTATTTTTATTATTTAAAGAGCTAAAAAAAAAAAAAACAAATTACATGAAATTATTCTATTTTTACAATCATGACAGTAATAATTACATTGTAATATCAAGTAATATAGAGTACACTTGTACCAGTAGTGAACACATGACATTTGTTAACCAAAAGGATGATTGAATTATGTAAGTTGTGTTATACAGTTTAATTAACAGCTTTAAGTTGTCTTCTGCAAATTTTGAATCACCTACCTATACTAAGTAAAAGATTTTTGCTCACCTAGAGTGTTCGTAATCCCTTTGTTACATGAGACCCAAATAATGAGAGAAACTTCCCATCAACATACTAGAAATAACTCAGCTATGTGGGCACCTACTGAGTCAGCTAGGTACAATTAACCAATGATGTCTTCTGTAATTTCCAGAAAATTTCTAGAAAATTCTCCATACTGTACAGGATATGATTTTTTGATATTCTTTAAATTACCTTTAAATTGTTAAAAAACAATTTTTTTCCATTTTACAACCCCCCCCCCCCCCCCAACCCCCCCCCCCCCCCCCCAAAAAAAAAAAAAAAAAAAAAAAAAATTAATTAATAAAAAAAAATTACACTTAATAACACTTATGGAATTTTTGTAAACAAACTAAAAATCTAGTGGCTATAATTTATAGTCATAATGGAAAGGTGATCTTCAAAAATCGATTTTTTCATATCCATAATATTTTTTTTCACTAATATTGACGGGAAAGTGCATTTATTAACCATAAAGAAAATTAACAATTTTTATTTGTTACAAGGGAAAATATTATTCACACAATATACCTGAAAGTATTTACTTCGGGATTGATAATTGGGGAGAACTCAGTATTGTCAAATTTCACAAATTGATTTTTGGATATCCATAAATTGATTTTTGGATATCGATATATTGATTTTTGGATATCCATTAATGGATTTTTGGATATCCATAAATTGGTTTTTACATATGCAAAAATACCGACTATTTTTGCGTATGCAAAAATTGATTTATGGATATCCAAAAATCGATTTATGCATATGATAAAATACTGAATAAATATAGAAATGGCACCTCAAAGATATACAAAGCAAGTAACCTTGTTATAAACAGGTTGTCTTTATATCGAATCGTTTTGCTCAAAATGTGAAGCAATGGGAGGTTTAGACACTGATCTAAACTGAAACATGGATATTTTATAAATCTGGTCATTAAAACACTTTTTACTGTAACAACATTATTATCTACTATCAAAAAAGTTATCTGGTAGCATTTGTTTCAGGATACAGTATCTCAAATTTTTAGGTCTTAAGTATGACCCAGCCGGGTCCCAACCCTTCTACCTCCAACCTTTAAAAGAGTCTTATAATCTTTATCCTCAAATAAACAATAACTTAACTGGTTTTGAATGACTTTGAAGTTACACATTATTTTATCAGAAAATGGCAAATTTATGCGATTTCATGCCTGGCAATAACAACAATTTTTAAAGCCAGACATAATTAATTAGATTTACTATTGTGTTACATGACTAAACAAATCTTATAACAATTTTCTCAATATAGGCCAAAATTTGTAAATCAAGATAAAAAAAATTGTTGTAAGTGATAAGCAATGTTTTTATATTATCATCCATCATCATTCAAGCATCATCATCATCATCATCATCATCATCATCATTCAAGCATCATCATCATCCTTCAAGTATTATTGCTTATGTTTCACAGAGCCAAGCCCATAACTGTCTAGGTTGAATCCCATTGTGTAGATCACAGCACAAGAAAGTTTGTCTTCATTTGCCAACTTTTGTTGGTTTTCATTATAGACATTCGTGGTTTTTTTTTTTTTTTTTTTTGCTATCCTAGAACTAATGGCTTCCATATCGGTGGAAGAATGATTTTGGTTTTAAATACTATTTAAGACAAATCTTATTATTATTATTACTCTTCAAGTATCTAAAACTGAATTTGTGGTAGTTCTTTTCACCTTCTATTGTGCAAAAGCAACAAAACAAGCTAATTTAACCAAATAATTAAATCTCCTGAATGGTTTAGAAAAAGTGAGAACGTCTTAACCAGTGTATTGAAATACATTCTGAAATGCATCAATAATAAATTACTTCTTCTTAAAGATTAAAGCCGGCTTTAGTGCTGAAAAGCTGATGGAATGCCTTGGGGAATCAGGAACACTTTATAACATTAAAAAAAGAATGGCAGAGAGTCTAGACTTTCTCACAGAATACAAAATGAATAATGAGATGCAGTGGTTACCATGGAAAAAGAATTTAATGAGCTATTGATGTGTGTTTCTGAATAAATATTAGGATTAAAAATCTTTTGAGAATAAAGAAATTCAATGCCTTGACGTAATGGTCAATAAAACTCTTGTAAGTGACACAATTAAGATGGAAATTGTGGTTGAAGAAATAAAATTGCAAAAATCTGGTAGTGTATGCTAAAAATATACTAAATTCTTGTTAAATTATTTACACTAACAAGAGTTTTGGTCAAAAGTTTGGATGATTAAAAATAAAAGCTTTGGTTAAACTGCAAGTATTTATATTACAAAAGCTTCATTTAAAAGTCTATTGGTTACAACTACAACTAACAAAACAAAAACAAAAACAAAAAAAAAAGTTCTGGTCTCAAATTATCAAAAGGTTTGGTCTAAGTTAAGGTGTTTACAGCTATCAGAGCTTTTGTTAAAGTTATGCTTTGGTGAAAGTCAAGTTGTTAACACGGAAAAGCTTTGGACAAAGTTTAGACGCTTACAATATCATTAAAACCTTAGTCAAAGTCCAGGTGCTTACAGTATCAATAGCTCTTGTAAAAAAAAGCAGGTGTTTACAGCAAACAAAACATTTGGTCAAAGTTCAGGTCATTGTTTTATCATGAGCTTTGGTTTAAGTTTCGTTCATTATGTTACCAAAAGGTTTTGGTTAAAATTCAGATGTTTACAGTTTACAAGTCAAAATTCATTTAAGTGTATTTAAATTTTCAAGAGGTTAAGTAATATTTCTGATATTTACACTAACAGAAGCTTTGTTCAAAGTTTAGTTGTTTATTTTATTAATAAATTCACTCAAAGTTAAGGTGTTTATTGCTTTGGTCAAAGTTGAGGTCATTACAATATAAAAAGCTTTACTCATTAAAATAATGGTGTTTCACTAACAAAAAATTGGTTAAAATTTATGTGTTCTGCTAAAAGTCCAGGTGTTTACACTATCAAAAACTTTGATAAAAGTCTAGTTGTTTACACTATCAAAAACTTTGATAAAAGTCTATTTCTTTACACCATCAAAAACTTTGATAAAAGTCTATTTGTTTACACTCTCAAAAACTTTGATAAAAGTCTATTTGTTTACACTTTCAAAAACTTTGATAAAAGTCTATTTGTTTACACTCTCAAAAACTTTAATAAAAGTCTATTTGTTTACACTCTCAAAAACTTTGGTGAATGTCTAGCATTTTACATTATCAAAAGCTTTGGTCAAAGATAATTGTTTGTACCTATCAAAAGCCTTAGATTTGTTTCCAACTGTCAAGACAGTTCCGATTTTTACAGCGATCAAAAATGTTTTAATTACTACAATGGTATAAATTGTCATCATCAAAAAATTTTCCAGTAATTGCTTTCCTTATTTTTATCTTAACTGGAATTACTAAATCGTTTTGTTTTTTGGTTACAAACAAAAATGAAGAAACAATGATTACCTAACAAATTTGATATCTGTTTTATGAACATTAAAAAGAACAGATATAAGAGGATAACTTTTGAAATATTTTTAAAAATGTTACCATGGGTATATATATTTATATGTCTTTTTTAAATCAAGTTGTTAAAACATGGAACATGATAGGCTGCAGATAAAAACCTTCAGAAATAATTTTTCTTCAATACACATGGAACATTGATGAATTTTTATTTAGATCATTTTACTAACTCTGTGTAGTTTGATAACCTGTTTTAATCAGATTGAACAAAAAAAAATAAAATTTTTTTGAAAACAATTTTTTTTAATTTCAGCAATAATAATAGGATACTCTATAAAGAGTATCAAAAGAAGTTTATTTTAGAATCTGGTAGATTAATATACGTACTGTATAAATTCCTCATTCCAGGAAGAATAAATTACCAAATTTACATAAACAATGTCCATCTTGCAAATAAAAGCACTTGCCTTATTATTTATAATTTGGCCATTTGGTCACTTGTTTTTTCCATTTTCTGTTTTCTGTATACAGAATATGGCTACAACTGGCATAAGTTACAAGCTGATTCAGATTCTGATTTCCTTAGTTTGAGATAAAAAAAAATCTGACCACAAGGTTAGAATATTCCCATCTAGACCTCAGTCGAGTAATTGATTATTTTTCTCGCATATAATTTAGGAAAAAACCACCCGAATCCCCAATATTATGATGCAAGACTTTGCTAGCGGATGAATACAAGACATACAACAAATAGCGTTTCACTCACAGCAGAATGCCAACCTGTGTGACAAAACAAAACAACGATTTTTCCCTTTATATACATCTCTAAGTAAAAATAATATCATTCATCATAAAAAATCTTTTTGTCATTTTCATATAATTTTTTCCACTAAATAATGATCCTTGCTAATTGAAAATAGTACTTCCCTTTCAATTAAGATAGGCTACATGTGCGCATGCAAGGTGTGGTATTGAAAAAAAATTGAGTAAATTTTAACCAGACAAATGAACCTATAATTTATATGCCAATCATCAACTTCATTGAGCAAGAGGTTAAAAACATGAACATCTTATGATACTGTATTAAATGCATTTTACTTTTCTATAGAGGCATATTGTCAAACTGATCCAACTTTTTAGAAAAGTTGGGGGCTAGATGGCAAAGCAGTCTAAAGTATGGGATTATGACAACTATCACAGCCCCTCAAAATGACTATGTCCGAATCATACACAAACAGATGCTAATATGGGAAAGTTGATCAGTTAGCTTGCTGAAGGTATGTGGTTTTCTCTGGGCTGTGACTTTTAACCATTTTACACCTAGAACTGATTGTCTTCATTTAAGATTGAACAAATTTTGAATGTGACTTTATACCGTAAATTGGGATATTTTTGGTGCCAGGATATTTTGACAGTTTTTTCTGGTTGTTGAGTTTTGGTGTTTAATTTTGGCACTTCACTAAAGAAGATGTTTAAATTTGGAACTTCACTGAAGAAGTTGTTTATATTTGGCACTTCACTGAAGAAGTTGTTTAAATTTGGAACTTCACTAAAAAAGATGTTTAAATTTGGCACTTCACTAAAGAAGTTGTTTAAGTTTGGCACTTCACTAAAGAAGATGTTTAAATTTGGAACTTCACTGAAGAAGTTGTTTAAATTTGGAACTTCACTAAAAAAGATGTTTAATTTTGGCACTTCACTGAAGAAGTTGTTTAAATTTGGCACTTCACTAAAGAAGATGTTTAATTTTGGCACTTCACTGAAGAAGTTGTTTAAATTTGGCACTTCACTGAAGAAGATGTTTAAATTTGGAACTCCACTGAAGAAGATGTTTAAATTTGGAACTCCACTGAAGAAGATGTTTAAATTTAGCACTTCACTGAAGAAGATGTTTAAATTTGGAACTCCACTGAAGAAGATGTTTAAATTTGGAACTTCACTGAAGAAGATGTTTAAATTTGGAACTTCACTGAAGAAGTTTAAATTTGGAACTTCACTGAAGAAGATGTTTAAATTTGGAACTTCACTGAAGAAGATGTTTAAATTTGGAACTTCACTGAAGAAGTTTAAATTTGGAACTTCACTGAAGAAGATGTTTAAATTTGGCACTTCACTGAAGAAGATGTTTAAATTTGGCACTTCACTGAATAAAATGTTAAACAGAGCATATTACGGTAAATTGGTTTTTAGTTACATGTTACTGCTTATTGACATTTCTTTTTTTTTTTTAAATATATTTTTTGGTGCATTTCATTCAAGCATTTTTAAGTTAGGTACAAAATAAACCAAAATTAAACTACAACCAAAATTTCCCGATTTATGGTACATTATTGCTTCAGGCCATTCTTCAATGTGCTCTTTATAACAATTATGTTTACTGTAAAGAGTTTACACTACAAAAACCATTACCATTAAAATAGTACTTATGTTCATTAAATCTATTTATTCCAGAAATTGAATTATACGGACTTCAATGATTGTCCATGAAAAACAAGCATTAAGAGGTATATAGTGCCGTAGTTTATGTAAATCTAATTGTAATTTATTACTTTGTCATTAAGATGTGAAACAGTTTCCGTGGTAATTCCTATCCACTTATAGAAACTATTACTTATAATTATATTTAAGCATGCGTGTTTTAGGTAGTTTTGGGACAAAGAATACAGTATGAACATTTAAATGAAAAAAAATCTCCTCAACTAGATAGATATTCATTTACATGTCATGACAAAGTATGTTACCAATATCGGTCAGGACTTAGAAACTGCAGCGATCAATTTTCTAAAATTGGCTTACTTACTGAAAGTCAGGATATAAATAGATTAAATGGGCATTTAGCCTTACTGAACATATTAGTTTGAAAAAAAAATATTAATCATCATAAAACTGGGTTCTAAAATTTAAAACAAATGAAATGATGCTATTTTAGTTAATAGATTTAAAAATTCATATTTGAGAGAGATTGAAATTACCAAAACCATCATTTTCAAAATTACAGCTAATAAATATCTGCAAAGTAATAATAATAATAATAAACTTTTATACTATGTTTTATACTTTGTTTCAGACATAAAGGGTACATTTATATTCGGCTAGATCCAATAAAAGCAATAAAAATATTGAAATTGCTTCTACATCATCAATATTATTAAATATTTATAGACTATTTACTGTGTATGTTGATTCAATGTTTAATGCAGATTTTGTGCAGCTATAGACATTGACATTTAAAGTATTGCAATTTCCATTGCAAAACTTTTATGCTTAAATGCAGATACCTAAGTTATTCAGGTCATATCAAAAACACTTCTTGTAGCCTCATTTTAAAATGTGAAGTACAATATCTTGATCTATAGGGAGAATGTTTAAAAAGAAGTTAAAAACAGACATAAAAGGATACACTTAGTACATATGGGGGCCTTGGTGGCAGAGTGGTCTAGAGTGTAGGCTTAAGGATCACAGCATCTTTCACCACCTGGGTTCCATCCCACTTTGGACAGATCCTTGTGTGAGAAAGTTTGTTGGTTCAGTTGCTGAAGGTCGATAGTTTTCTTCTCCGGGCACTATGGTTTCATCCACCATCCAAAAACTGACCGCCTCGAAATAAGTCAAAGAATCTTGACTGGGACATAAAACATCATTACTCAACTGTACTTCACTTAGTACAGACACACAAAATGAGGTCACGTGTAATGGTGTTTTACCCCCCAGTCAAGATTCTTTCACAAATACTTGGAGGCAGTCAGTTCAAACTAGTGGAAGATAACTATTACATGTATGAGTAAGTACTAGTAATTTAAGTTGTTAATTAAATATGCACATTTATCTGCGATTATCATAAATTAGCGTGATTTGTCTAGCATGAAAATTGCTAAAATAAGATTATCGCTAAATAAAATATATTTATAGTATACTGTTGAGACTTCTAAACTGTTTACAGTTGAGTCGTTCTAATCTGTACAAACAATCTATACTGAAAAATTTTTTTGAATTAGACAATTATTGAGTCTACAAATTTAAACACAACACATGAGAATTACTACCAAAGACGATGAGGAGTCTGCTTGGTTGGCTGAAATCATAATGTTTTACAGTAAAGTCTGTCAGTGGCCTATAGATTCCTACAAGATTAAGGCACACAGTTCAGAAATGGTGGAGAAAAGCAGAGTGCCTTGAAAAAAATCAGCAGCCTTCAGCAAGCAATGTAATGAACATTCTCACACAAGAAAATGTCTAGTGTTGGATTAGAACCTAGGCCATGAGAGGTATTGTGACAATAACCAACTGAATACACTTGAACACTGAGTCACTAAACAAAAAACAACAAATAAATATTGCTAAAAAAAACAAAACTTCAAAAATAGAAGTATCCCAATGAAAAGTAAATTCATGCTTATTATGAACTATTTTTCTTTAGATTTATCAACCTGTTACTGACCTCTTTACCAAAGTGGAAAAAAATCCTGTGAAATTAAATAACTACAAAACCTAAAAATTACTTGTATAATGTGATGTCTCATGAGGAAACCTAAATCACAGACTAGACACATCATCTTTGATTAGGTTCAAAATATTGCGAAAATAGTTTTTTTCGAATGGGATAGCAGAGATGGTATGAAGTGAAGTTAATTGGACAGGACTCTACAAAATCAGATTACAATGAAACCTTAATGACACTTTTGGATGGACAGAGATTGAGGCTTAACCAGATTTGTATTCAAGTAACTAATACTGTGTAACAATTGAATATCAAGGAGAGAAGTAAGCAGTGAAATATGACTTGTATGTCCGCTAAACCTTAAGAAAGTAAATATCCTTTAAGAGTAATATAATATACATCTTAAATCCGTTTTTATGTTAGAGTTTCTTCACATTTAGTCAAACCTGCTATAGTATCCATCTCGATAGAAAGACCACCTGGTCATCAAGACCAATGGTTTTGGGTCCATTTTACAGTTCTTATCTTTAAAAAAAACCACACAGGAAGGTGGTGGTGGAGTGGTGTAAGGCACTGACGGATCAAAGTGTCTCTTATCTCATTATAAGGTTCTGACAGAGCTCAGTGTGAGAATGTTTGTTAAGTTCCCTGATGCTGAATGCTGGTAGTTTTTTTAGGGCACTCAGGGTCACTCCACAATCTCAGAACTCACTCTCTTAAAGTAAATACATGGTCCTAGCAAATACAACTAAATACACATAGCAAAGTTAAGGCACTGCCATTGGCTTTTAGTTGCTAGTCTACTTATTTTGCAACCCTAAAATTCCAAAGAAATAGGACACAGTGGACATGAAAAAAGAAACAAACTGAGACCATTGATTATATATATATATATATAACTCCTCACTCTGGACAGAAACTGACCAGACTTTATACAAAACTATAGAATTACATCACAGATATAACATTAATAACAGTTGCTGGTAATCCAATAAGGTATATATGATTAGTTTTAAGTCCGAGTACCACACTTCCCCCCCCCCCCCCCATAAAAAAAAAAAAAAAAAAAAAAACTTCATTTACTGACCATTTTTATCATCATTTTCAACATATCTTACAATTAGCCATTCTAGACCAACTAGTTATTTTTAATAGTCAGAAACTATGGTTTTTTCCTTAAATCATTCCTGGCCTATTTACCTAATCATTTCCTTTGTTAAGGGAGATAACTTTTATATCAGTAGTATATTGTGTATTGAATATACACAAATTTAACATGATTCAAATAAAAATAATTGGAAATTAAAAAAAAAGGAAAATATTGATGTTTCTACATATCAAGTAAAATTACCAATAAAAAGATAAATCTTATATGATAATTATATCTCGGTTTCGTTTGAAGGGTGAGATCGTTACACTTATAAGCTAAAATAACCTACAATTATATATATTTTATTAAAACTTCAGAACTGTGCAATATTTTAAATATAATTATAGAAAAATCATGATTTGTTTTGCTTTCAAAAACATTTTGAACAATCTTTAGATGATTTTATGTCATGCAATAAATTCAGGAAAAACACAGAAATCATGTAATAAACATTTACAATATAAAAAATTTGTGATATAGATTGGAGTTATCATACAAACGAGATGTTCTTAGAATACTAAAACAATCCAAATTTTTTGTAATGCACAAAATTAAGTTGCACAAAAAATGGCATCATTTTTTGACAAAGTATGATGTCAGTAACCATGGAGATGAAGAGTGATACTAGTATCACATTAGTGTATTGTGATTTGTTATACATCAGTTTTGGTAAATAAAAAAGGAGTATAACATTACACAAATTTCCAATCTTAAGTAAAAAATAAATTATTAAATTGTCAATATTGATTATACCATACTGGTATTTACCAAAAATAACAAATAAAAATCAAATACCAAAAGTCATATGTACCGTATTAGCTAATAAAAAAATTGGCCTGTAATTACAGGATTATTATTATGACTAATCACATATTGATATAATTACATATTTTCTGTCTTATCATGCGATTTCTAATTTTCCCTGCTGATCAGCATTTTTTTGTATAGCAATGTCTTCTATATGTGTATTTATAGCTATTTTTCTGTGTATAATTTAAGATAAATAGTTAATCATTATTGCTATACACGCTATCATAGAGGATGAATAATTTGTTATGACCAGTGTTATTCGGAACAAATTGTTAATTTCTCCCCCTTGATGGTATGTCACAATTTATTTAGTAAGTCTGAGTTAAGTTAGTGCAAGGAATGTACAGGATAGAATCTGACTGACATTGATTTTAAAATATGAACATTATTAGCCTAGTTTGAATGACCTTACAGATTCATCATCATCATCATCATCATCATCATCATCATCATCATTTTCATTAATATCATAAGTAGCACTACCAAAGCCATAAACCATCATCATCATCATCATCATCATGGTTTCATTAATATCAGTAGCATCAGCAGTAGCACTACCAATTCTGTCATCATCATCATCATTGTTTTCATTAATATCATCAGTAGCATCAGCAGTAGCACTACCAATGCTGTCATCATCATCATCATTGTTTTCATTAAAATTATCAGGAGCATCAGCAGCAGCACTACCAATGCTATCATCATCATCATCATTATCATCATCATCATCATCATCATCATCATCATCATCCATACTGTAAAGTTATTAATAATTATCATCATCATCATCATCACCATTATATCATCACCATTATTTTCATCACCATTACAACAGAATCAAAAGAATTACCAGTAACACATTATAATGACAACAGCAGTGACTTTTTATCAACACAAAACTGTTTTAGTAGCTGTGTTTGTTCAGCATTATCTTTATAATGTAGTTTTTCAGTGCAGACCTGTCTATCTAAATTAGAACTTGAAAGTATGTAAAAAGACCAAGTGTTTATTTTATATACACATATAGCATTAGGTGCAGATTGTCAGGTGCAGGTTGTCACAAGTGCTTCTAAAACACTTAACCCCACTCTCTTGTGGAACACTTTAAGCATTTGTTAATAATGATTGGTTTTGTTTCACTATATTTCAATATCAGTAATTCACAACAACTAGCAGCATAAATGTAATCTATTCATCAAGTCACAAATTTAACCTCGATTACTTTTTCTTTGATAATGACTGAACCAAAAAGTGAGGTAAGTTGAACAGACAAGAGTAAAATTGTTTTATGCCTCAGTTAAGATTTTTTTAGTTATAACGAGGCAGTCAGTCATAGGATGGTGGAGGAAAACCATTAGGTGCATGCAGAAAACCACTGATCATTGGCAAGTGAACTGACAAATTTTGTCACACAAGGATCTGCTAGGATTCAAACCTATACCGCAGATGTGAGTCAGATGTGATCCTTAAACACACGCTTAGGACCTCCCATGTTCGATCCCCGATAATGAAGAAGAGTGGAGCAGACAAGAGTAATGTTATTTTATGGCCCTGGCATGATTCTTTCATTAATATCAAGGCAGTCAGTCTTGCAATGGTGTTGAAAACTTGAGACACTGTCTCTCTGCAAGGAAACTGTCACACTTTCTCACATTAAGACCAGGCCCCAGTTTCACAATCATTCACTCAATTGAGTATACACTCAACTCAAATATTACAATTTTTCTATCATCCATATTTTTGAAAATTTAAGTTTTATGAGACAATGTTTGATTTTATTCAACAAACCTACACCAAACAATTTCAATATAACATTAGATATTTAATTTTAACAGTGTATAATGTCTTAAAAATTGACATTGAAATATTCCCGAATTTGAGTTGAGTGTACACTCAACTGAGTGAATGATTGTGAAACTGGGGCCTGGTAAAATTGAACTCAAACTGAGAATGTGAGAGGTGGTGTGGTCCATTAGCACACACTTCAGATGATTTGATAACTTGTTGCTGACAGATATAGAGAAAAAGTGGTTTAATGATAGGACAAATCTAAGTATAGATGATACAAATAAAACATTTGTAAAATCTGGATTCAGTGCCACCATTTATATCAAATGTCAAACGATTTTTGCATTATAAAGGAGAGTGGAGTGGAGTAATGGAGTTTTACACCGCAGTCAAGATTCTTTCACTTATTTATAGGCAGTCAGTTCTGGGATGATGGAGGAAACCAGAGTGCCCAAAGAAAACCATCGACCTCACTATTAATGCCAATATTTTTGACAGTTTAATATAGTTCAAGCAAGAATACCACCAAGCAGTAAATAATATGCCTGCTATTGGGATATTGTATTTCTATTTACTTCTTTTTAAATCTGTCTGTCATGACTTTTTAATATGCATACTTTTTGGTTAATACAAACACATACCATATTCCATTAATTTCATCCAAAATTTTCAGAAATACATGTAGTTCATACTAAAAGGTATAAAAACTGAAGCATGACTCCAATGACATTCAAGCAGCATCACAATTTCATAATATGCTAATTTCATTAAGTTACATTCAAAATTTCAGGTCATAACAAACACATATACCAAAATTTGATTAAATTCCATTGAAATCTGTAGGACTTAGCCTAGGACTATTAAGTTAGGGTCACAAGGTTTCTATATTGTGTAAAACAAATCTAAGTATAAAAGGGACATAACTCCATCAAATATTAAAGCAGCATGTTTGTAGGATAAGTTGAGGTCACAAGCTTAATGTTAAGGGACAGACAGACAGACATGCTCAACTTTTAATCCAAAAGCAGGCAAATTAAAAAATATACAAGAATAGACTCCTGAATTTCACAACTATTCCTTGGTGATCAGGAAAGGGGCAAAATGATCAAGAAGCAATATAATGAGACTGTCGTATTTTGCAGAAGCCATAAACATTTTTAAGAGGAAGAACCTTCTTCTAATGAAATGCTAGATGATAACATTGATAAACAAGGATAATTCAACATAGAGCAAATAAACTCCAATACTGTGAGTCATCATAAATCTGAGATTATTTAAAGACTAGGGTTAATTATAACAAACACAATTATTAAAAATGTTTGGTTTATATTGATACATCTTAACAAAAGAAAGCTGATATTGATTCAAAAATTGTCAAAAATATTTTATAACATTTTCTAAAAAAAGTTTTTTATAATGCTTGTTTCTATGACAATTTGATTGGATTGGATAATGGAGTTTTACACTACAGTCAAGAATTTTTTACTAATTTCAAGGCAGTCAGTTCAGGGATGGTTTTGAGGAGAAAACCATAGAAACCAAAGAAAACCATAGAAACCAAAGAAAACCATAGAAACCAAAGAAAACTATCAACCTTCAGCAAGCACACTGACAATCTTTATCACACTAGGATGTGCCAGACTGGGATTTAACCTTGGCAGTGAGATTCACTGCGATCCTTAAACTTTAGATCACTGTGCCACCAAAGTCCCTTGTTTCCATGTTTTAATCACAGTTATATATAAGAATAATAACAAACAACTTCTTTTATCACAATTAAACAACTTAGAGTAAGATTTACACTATTGTAAAATCATTGATTTTTGTGGACACCTTGACCCACAAATTTAAATGTCAGCGAAATGGTGTCCCAGTATGTCTACAACCACATATCATAAATTTACAACCCAACAAAAAAAATAAATAGGTTATCTCAATCTAACCAAAAAAAAAAAAAAAAAAAAACTGGACGCCAAGAGAATAAATGATTTCAAAGTATGCAAACTTACGTTTACTATCAGTTTGGACAAAATCATATAACATCATATATAACTTAATCAATTAATATTCCTCTACATACTATAGACATAAATTAAAAAAAAAATTAAAATATGGCATGTAACACTTTATATATAAAAGCTAGTTGTTAGCATTTGTAGTACCTGTTATATAGTAATTATTTTAATCAATATAAACTTTATATGACTCATAAGAAAAATCAAATTAAAACTGTGTCATATTTTTATAAATATAAATTAAATTTCTTTCATTGTTAAATGTGTGGGTAGGACAGAATACAAATGAAGTCCTCCAGAAAAAGAAGAAGATACATTATGGTGCAACTGAAGTTATATCCCTCCCAGGATAAGGAGTAGATATGTTAATGTGCAATTGAAGTCCCCAAAAAATGGAATAGGTATTTAATGTGCAACTGAAGCCCCCCAAAAATGGAATAGGTATTTAATGAGCAACTGAAGCCAACGAAAAAAGGAATAGGTATTTAATGTGCAACTGAAGCCCCCGAAAAATGGAATAGGTATTTAATGTGCATCTGAATCCCCCGAAAAATGGAATAGGTATTTAATGTGCAACTGAAGCCCCCGAAAAATGGAATAGGTATTTAATGTGCATCTGAAGCCCCCGAAAAATGGATAGGTATTTAATGTGCAACTGAAGCCCCCCAAAAATTGAATAGGTATTTAATGTGCAACTGAAGCCCCCGAAAAATGGAATAGGTATTTAATGTGCATCTGAAGCCCCCGAAAAATGGAATAGGTATTTAATGTGCAACTGAAGCCCCCCAAAAATGGAATAGGTATTTAATGTGCATCTGAAGCCCCCGAAAAATGGAATAGGTATTTAATGTGCATCTGAAGCCCCCGAAAAATGGAATAGGTATTTAATGTGCAACTGAAGCCAACGAAAAGTGGAATAGGTATTTAAGGCACCACTGAAGCCCAATGAAAAAGGGAGTATGTATGTTTACCTAACATTGAAGACCCAAAACACAGGGGTTCCTAGAAAAAAAGAGTAGATATGTTTAGTTTCCATTTAAGCCCCCAGATATTTGAGTAGGTATGTTAAGGTTCCAAAAAAGCTCTACGATTAAGGAATAGAATGTTAAGATGTCTCCAAAGATCACTTGGCAATTGGAGCCCATAAATACTTGAATGAAAATGACATATATATCTCAAATCAATCAATTTCATGTTATCAAAACATTCTGAGATTTTTTTTTCATCGCTATACCTTAATCTGAGTTCAAAACAAAATGACCTAAATAGATGGTCACTTCATATCAAGCCACATATATGAGTAAAACAGAAATGTTTTATTTCATTTTCTTCATTTAGATAAGCAATCCTGATTATACAAAACAAACAAGATTGCAGTGCCTGAGAACACGTTGCGAGGTTGAGAATGAACATATTACTATCCCAAAATGCACATAAACTTTTATTGTCATTTCCAATCACTCTATAACTCGACATCTGCAGAAATGTTTATGACCAAATTCAGCAGATAACAACATTAATTCCACAATTAAAACTAGAACTAAAACAGAGAGAGAGAGAGAGAGAGAGAGAGAGAGAGAGAGAGAGAGAGGCAGACAGACAGACAGAGAGAGAGAGAGAGAGAGAGAGAGAGGGGGCAGAAAGAGAGAGAGAGAGAGAGAGAGAGAGAGAGAGAGAGAGAGAGAGAGAGAGAGGCAGACACACACAGAGAGAGAGGCAGACAGACAGACAGAGAGAGAGAGAGAGAGGCAGGCACACAGAGAGAGAAAGACAGACAGACAGAGAGAGAGAGAGAAAGAGAAAAACTTACCTTGCAGCTCAAAACAAATACTGGTGATAATCAGAAATTGTTTTAGAGACATCAGATATAGTACAATCTGTTTGCTTTATAAGATCAATCCGACTCTCTGAAGCAGTTTGATTGTGATCATCTCTGTGACAGCTGTTTGTCAAACTGTAATAAATAAATACAAAGTGAAAAATATCAATATTTTATTAGAGTCTCTGTTATATTGTCTATCATTTATAGTCTTTATGTCAGTACCTCAACATTATCAAAAGTTTAAAGGTTGTATAAGATGCAGTAATGGAGTGGAGTCGAGAAATGGTGTTTTACGTCCCAGTTGCTGGGGATGATCCGTTTTTTTGTTTTTTTTTTTTTTTAAATATATATGTACTAGATTTAATAGAGAAGTGTATATATTTTTAAAGAAAGATTTAAAAAACATGTGTCATGCCCCTGTGGTCTCCCAGTCAAAATTTTTTCACTGATATCAAGGTGCCAGGTGGTTAATTCTTGGATGGTGGGGGGGAACTAGAGCACCCGGAGAAAACCACTAACCTTCAATAAGAAAAATGACAAATTATCAGCAAACTAGATTCTGTATTGTGACCAGTAAATTGTTTTTATTCTGATCGAATTACAGATTATCATTATTTTTCAATTAAAAATACATTTTTGAACGGAAAACATATTTCTATGAATACCAGATACTAGCTTGGCTAATTATTTGCAAAATACATTAACCTTGAAATGTTGTGAAGACAAATGTATATCTTCAATTTATAGAACATCATTAAAAAATTATGAAAATCTTTTAATTTTTATTATTACCAAACTTTTTATAGATTTTAATTCTGAAGATATTTTTAAACAAGAGGCCCATGGGCCTTAACGCTGACCTGAGGATATGGCCAACCTGAGGATATATCCAAAATCATTTGCAAAAATACATAAAATATTCTTATATACATGCCTACAAAAAAAAGTTAATAGTTTTCAAGATATTCAATAATTTGAGTCTTTTTATGCATCTATGACCTTGACCTTTAAACGTAAGACCTTAATCTTATATCAGAATAATCACCATATCAATTCCTACAATATTCAAACATACATGCCATACAAAAAGTTAATAGTTTCCAAGATAATAAACAATTTCAGTCTTTTTATGCACCCATGACCTTGACCTTTGAATGTTTGACCTTGAGCCATATATCAAAATGTTCGTCATGTCAATACCTACAATATTCTAAAATACATGCCTATACAAAAAGTTTATAGTTTTTAAGCTAACGCACAATTTTAGGGGTTTTTTTTAGCAAAAAACATTTCAGGGGCATCAACTCCTACATGCATTATCATACAGTTATGAAACTTTGTACCTTTTTACATTTTGTCCTTTAGCAATGTTTTAATATTATAATAATTTGGAAGAAAATAACCCAAATCTGCACAAATTACAAACTAGGTCATGACCTTGAACTTTGACCTTGACCCCATTTTGAAGGTTATTTCAAGAAAAAGTCAAAACTGAAAACCCCATGTCAATATCTATTCATATAGTCAAGTTATAATAATTTGAAGCCATTTTACAAAATTTTCAAAATTTAACGCAAAAACGTGTAACGTATTTTTCAGCCGAATTTCCTGATTTGTACAAACTATATACTTAAGACTCTAGAGTAGCTGAAAATCAAATCAGTTTTTGTCTACCACTTTTGGTTTCAGAGAAGAAGATTTTTTAAGTTTTTTTCAAATGTAGGTCACAGTGACCTACTTTCTATAGCTATGGCAACCAAAAGTACAAATCTGAAAAGTGCCCTCCCAATAACCCTTCCTGTGAAGTTTGATTAATATTGGCCTGGTAGTTTCTGAGGAGTTGTTAGGGTTAGGGTTAGGGTTACAGACGTACACACGCACTCATGCACACACACACACACACGCTGTGCCATGCCATAAGCTCACATGGCCTATAGGCCATGTGAGCTAAAAATCATTTATATATTTTGAAAAAAAAAAATGTCCAAAATAACACAGGAAGCATTGTAAAAATTTTTATCGAATAATAAAAATGATCCTGTCATTAATAAAGACTGATTACCAACTACTTTTTTTTGAAAGCTAATAATTTAAATCTGCAAGATACAGATAAGGCATGATTACCAGACAAGGGATGAAAGGAATCGTAATATTTCGACAGCGATGTATAATTACACAAATGAATATGTACAGATGGTTTCCTATTGATAATCAATATCTGTGGTTATGATTATCATTATAAATGTTCCTTTTTATTCACTCCCAGCCAAAACATGTTTCCCAGCTGACAGATATGATTGTATTAAATCCAAAATTAAATATTCTATATACATATACTTTGTAATTTTGAAACTAGACAGAATTGTTGTTAACACAGAAACTAGTTACAATAGAAAATAAAAGTGGTCTATATATTACTAATTATTTTAATTTGAAATATCTCACCAATAATTTAGCTAGTCAGTTGTGAAATAGATAACTACCGTACTTGATATTTATACTTACAAGTCATTTTCACTTATATCGATATGTCATCAGCTTTTTCTGAAACTACAAATCTCAAATCTATATGTTATAATTTTTAGTGAGTGTTTATTGTTGTAAAAACTTTTCCAAGATCTTAAAATGAATTCAAGTTTATATTTCTAAATCATAAAGGTTTATAATGCTGAATGTTAAATGAATCGTCACTTTTATTTCAAGTTCATTTGTTGAAGGTCAGTGATTTTCTAAAGTTTTATTCAGTCTTCCTTCACTATCCCAGAACTTCATTCTTTTAACTAATAACTTTAGGGAGACCTTCTGTTTTATTTTTTTACAAGTAGTGATCATAAATCATCCAGCCTCGCTGGCTGAGTGGTCAGAGATCGAGCATGTTTACAAATTACATTGCCTCTCACCAACTAGGTTTCAAAACCGACTCAGACAGATTCTATCTAGAATGAGAGAATTGTCAGCTAACTTGCTAAAGAACAGTGGTTTTGTCCAGGTACTCTAGTTTCCTCTACCATCCCAGATCTGACCATAATGATATAGGTAAAAGATACCGCACTGAGGCAATAAACACCATTACTTATCTCTATTCCTGAGAAAAAACATTCAAAAAGTCATAATTATACCTTATTGTATACCAAATGACAAACAAATAATTACATTTATATAGCCTAGATATACTTGTAAAGTCAAGCCTCTTTGTTACATTATAAACTTGCCAAGATTCTTCTGATTCATCACCTTTTGTATTTTGGATTCAAAACCGACACATTGATTTGGAATGTATTCAGTAGTGAACATATTTTTCAATTACCACATCCGTGTGCATAGCTGTAAATTCAAAGATGACAAATTAGTTAGCTATTGAGATGAATATCAGAATACAAAATATTTATGATTACCAATCTGTTTGTGAAGCACATTGTATATAGCTAAATCTGCCTTATATATAACTTTGTAAATTACTGTTGATTTCTCTTATTGTTCAATTTCTATATATGACGATACAATACTGTCAATCAAAAAATGTATATAAAATAAAAATATGATTATCAGAAATAGCTTCCTCATTTTTCTTAAAATCAGCATGGTTTTTAACCTATTAATGAAGTTAGCTTTTTATAACGATGAAAAATGATGATGTTATGGGGCTATATTTCACAGCTAATATATCAACTTTGACAAGACAAGCTGTAATGAGACACCATATACTCTACATTATTGTTTTACCAGGATATTATTTTTGAGTAATAAATGTTGAGGAATTAAAGACAACAACAACAACAACAGCAACAACAACAATAATTATTATTTTTAAATGCAACAATATCATTATATACATGTCTTTAAAGTGCAAAAAACAAAACAAATTGCTTAATTTTTAAATATTTGATAATTTAAATCACACACACACACATACACACACACACACACACACACACACACACAGAGAGAGAGTGTGTTCATACAAATAACAACAAAGAATACTGAAATATTAGCTCAGCAGAACATAAAAATAAAATACTGAAAATCATGAATATAAGGACAAAAATTGTAAAATTGTTATTATCTTTGGTTGTATTGGAAGTGTTTATTTAGTCAGCATTAATATAAATTGTAACTGAGTGACAGCTTCCTCTCCTCCTATCAAACACCACTATGTTTCCTTCTAATTCTGACATGCTTAGGTAAAAAATGATAGCATAATATAAATAATGGTGTAATTGTTTACATTGGTTTCTTACTAAGATGCAAAATTGAATTATATCCATTGTTTAATCTATAGTATACTGTTAGTCTCTCTCTCTCTCTCTCAAGCAAAATTTGTCATAAAAAGTTCAAAATAAAGGACAAATGTCTATATACCTGTAAAAATTGCAAAATTAATGGCAAATGTCTGTCTGCCAGTAAAATAAATATTAAAATATCAAATATCAATGATGAAGTAATAAGGTGTCTTTGATTTGTCTAATGTCTGTTTTACTCCTTCTGCTTTCTCTCTCTCTCTCTCTCTCTCTCTCTCTCTCTCTCTCTCTCGATCATCTCTCTCTCTCTCTCTCTCTCTCTCTCTCTCTCTCTCACTCTCTCTCTCTATCTCTCTCTCTCGCCCTCTCTCTCTCTCTCTCTCTCTCTCTCTCTCTCTCTCTCTCTCTCTCTCTCTCCAAGTCTCCATTATTTGTTGAGTTCTGAAAAAGTTTTAAAAGACAAACACACGCTGACTTTGATGCACAAATGGTTTTGATTCTCTCTAGCAAAGAACTTCAATTAACAGAAATGCTTAAGCCTTATAAACAGTTGTCAAACTGCATAAGTTGTGCATCTGGGGATTCTATTTGTTTTGTTTTCTTTATTAAAGTGGATTTAAAGACTCTTCATAATTTGCACATTTTTCTTTTTTATAAACTCTCTTCTAAAATCACTATTTCATCAATTTTTTAAATTAATTTTTTTTAGAATTAATTGAATTTTTTTTTAAATTTTGTACCTTATAAACTTCTGTTTTGTATAACAATAAATCAATTTTCCGATATATATACAATTTATTTTAAATAATCCTTCTTTTTTTCTTTTTTTTTTCTGTTTAAAACCATTGTAAAATGTTTAATTTGATATTTTTTAAAAATAAATTCTATTTTTCATTATCAATTTTATTTTCAAACTGGTTTTGGAAATAGATTCATATGGAAATAAAAAAAAATTATAGAAATTGGACGAAGAAAATTAAGAAAAGATGCTGACACAATAATTTTTTCTACTGATTTATAAATTTGTAACTTACTGCAAATATCTAAATAATGCTAAAGTGGCTTACATAATTATTCTTTCACTCATTCAATATATAACATTTATTGTTTCAAGTTTTTGAAAACTTATATTAGAAACAAATAAATAAATAAATAAATAAATAATAAATAAATAAATAAATAAAATTAATGAAAAAAATAAAAACCCACCCATATTGATTTGATATAGCTTATCAGTGCTCTAGGTTTCCTATTTCCAGTCTCCAGTAACAAATGAATTTTGGTCATGGGAAAGTGATTAATATTGGCTTTCTTCTCCAAGGAAAAGTGAAATTTATTACAAAAAATGTGTATTATTCCATTATCAAATACAGTTTCATTTTTATATTTTCCACTGGTAAATGTTACCATGCATCACAGTCAGTTTAAATATTAACCTCTGCTTGGTTTTTCAAGTTTCATTTATTCACAATCTTTATTTTTCTGACCAAGGTATGGGGAAGGTGAAATTGTTCAGTGGGGAAGTTGATTTTCTGTTGTGACTTTCCCGTAGAAAGTTAGTGTCAAGGAAAAATCGTAGAGCACTGCTTAGTTATGGATTAACTTTTTAACCTTTTCATTTTATTTCTGTCTCTATTTCTTCACTTATTCATATTTTTTTTAAATTTTAGCACCAAGCTTAATTTTATTTTAGACTAAATTCAACAGAGGCGGTCAGTTCTGGAATGGTGGAGGAAATAGGGGTGCAAGGAGAAAACCATCAACCTCCAGCAAGCAAAATGACAAACTTTCTTATACTAGGATCATCCCCAAGTGGTAGGTGACATCCGTAAATGCGCGCTTTAGAGCACTCAGAGGCCCGGGGTGATATAAAGAAGGTTAATAACATATTGTTAACCATATGAATTGTACACGCCTTGTTACGCATTTTTGTAAGAACGTCAAACATGAAGCACAAAAAATGATCTTACTCGTTTATGAGATTATCACAATTTGTACACATTCCCGAATATTAATGTTTTACTATTTTTACTAATTTGGAACTTTCTTATCAAGTAATACATTGGAAAAATGTTAACCTACCTTCTTTTCCCGCATAATGGTCGAGAGCCACCAAAACAACCTGTCATCCGCCATCTTACCCGTGTAACCTACATGTTTATGCTTAGGTCATACCAACGTTTTTCCGTGATTTCTACTGTTGCGTTGTGTACAGTGTTGACACATAAGATGTTAACCATCTTGACGCCCGTCGAGTCAGGAAATGGAATGAAAATTCGCTTTGGCTATTGTTTGTCAAGTGTTCGGCTACGAAGCCAAACAAATGGAATGAGGCCACGAAAGAGAATCCCGCTTTTATTTAATGTTAATGTGTCGTATCGTTTATTAATTTTTCGGCACATATTTTTTTTAATAAAAAACTGATGTTTGTGACATATAATTTTGTTGGATCATATTTATCACACATTTATTTAAATGATTTAAATAACGGAAATACCAGTCAATGATAAGCCCAAATGCCTGACGCCGGGAATCGAACCGTTTTACCTAAAATGTACAACGTCAACTTGAAGGGCCTTGAAAGCCTAGTAGTCTAGAGTGCTCGCTTACGGATCACAACGCATATCGCCTAGATTTGGACAAATTCTAGTTTGATAAAGATTATTTGTTTGTCGAAGTTTGGTGGTTTTCTCCACAAGGGCTTGGTGTCAGAATTTTTGTTTTAAAGATTACTTATTTGTGTTTTTATTACATGCGAGGTTGAAACAAGTTCATTCACATCGATAACATTGCCTGAAATCCATTTTTAACAAACTGAAAAAATTTTTTAAAAAAAATAACGTTTAAAAATCACAAATAAATTATCTTTAAAAAAAAAAAAAAAAAAAAAAAAAAACCAGACACCAAGCCCCTGTGGTTTTCTCTTGGCACCGTCCCGGTTTTCTCGACCATCCGAGAATTGACAGCCTCAGTACAAGTGAAATAACCTTGGCTGATCGCGGCGGACAACAATCAATTCAATCCAATCTTAACCTGAAAACATAGATTTCGACCGAAATATATAGTCCACAAATGACAACTCATTTTTATTTGTTATTTATTTATTTATTTATTTATTTTTTTTTTTTTTTTTTTTTTTTTTTTTTTATTCATATTCTAATTATTATTTTATATCTAATATTCTCAAAAATACTTTATTCTTGTAAAATCTCGTAAATGCGTTTTTAGCCATGTCAGCCGTGTTTGTTTACCTATGATATTGTAGTTTTGTGTATTGCATTTTATATGTATTCATACGCGTGGTCACGTGGTTTTTTGTAATTTATAGTCTATGAACGTAATGGCTCTCAAGCTTTGAGAAATGGGAATTTCTCATGGTAAATGAATAAAGGTCCTTGAATTTATAATCAGGGAATTTGTGTCTGCCCTAATTTGTATTGCCTTGTTATGTGTGTTTCTATTGTTTGTATCATTTCGTTTACTTTGTTGTGTAAACTGCTTGCTTTTGTCAAAAACATGATCTTCTGTCTCAACACAGTCATTTTTAAACATAAAACACCTGAAACTATATATTAGGTGTGACGGACGAACTGACGGACAGAGTCGAGCCATTACTAGACCTGCTTTCGCCTCTATTTCTCTAGAAAAAGTAGAAAGGTTTTAACTTTTTGAATAAAATATTACACACAAGTCGTTCAATTATCTTTTAGATGGGATAGACGAAAACATAAACTTGGCAAAAAGCCAAAAGCAACCAAAGATATGAAACAAAAGTTTTATTTCAAAGTTACTACCTGTACATACATAAAAGACAAAAATAACTGTGTCTTGTTTGACTATTTCTGTCATTAAATTGTTACTATTGCAAAGTGTTGGCAGTTACCTATTCTCGTAAAAACTTTGTTTATACTGCAATAAATCAAAACAGTGTATAACATCATTTAATCAAAAATGAGTTATTATTCCGACTTAAAGATATACGCTTCGTTCTCTGTTATGGGCAAAATGCATGTAAGTTTCCATCAGACATGGAAATAAATTGTTTTATGTCAACGAAGTAATGATAAAAGATACATATCGTCAGTCAGAAGTTTGTCGCGTGTTCATTACCACCATAGGTCGAAATAGATCCTTCTCCTCTGATAACCAATCATCGTTTATCTCAATATTTTTAAATAAAAACTTAAAAGTAATCATTAACATTCACATTTCGATTGCTTTGGTAACATAATCATTTACGATCTTTTGGAACGGAAGTTTTGGTGAGGATCCCATTTTTTCTGAAATTGAAAATGTTTTTTTGGAAAAAGTCTAATCAGTGTTATATGTTGAAATTGTGTGTATTGTGCAATAAATGGAACTTATTTACATATAAAACATCAATAAATCAATTTAATTACATTAAATTAAAATATTTTATGCAATGTAGAAGAAAAAGATATACAGAAAGATTTGAATAATTTCACAATGCTAAAAATAGGTACATTCAATGTAAATATTTTATATTTAGGGACGACGATGATACGGTAGTTACCCAATAGTAAACTCCAACCTTAATGATTCAGTTTGCATGCAACAGATCGGTGGTTTTCGCTGGACACTCCGGTTTCCTCAACCATCCTAGAAATAACCGTCTTGATGTAAGGGAAAAATTGCTGACTGGTGATTAGAACACTATCACTGATCTCAAACTTTAAAGGTCACACTAATGCCCACTTAGTTAGTCAGGGGTAGTTTTCTGTGAAATTTTAGACAAATAGTTGACAGCTGTGTGGTTTCCCGAAAGACGGGATATATAAAAGAGAGAAAAAAGTTCTGAAAAGAGCTTAGCAGGACATGCCACAATTATTCATCTAAACTTAATCATATCCTATTTGATTGGAAGTGTGTATCTAACCAGTCATAATGAGATGTTAAATATATCACAGTGTTTTAACATGGTTGACTAGATGTTCCCTAGCAATGCGAGCTAAGCATAAAAAAGCAAAACTTACAAATCTTAAGTGTTTTCTAAATACCGCCGTATAAAATCAGCTGGCAAGATAGATAACATTTAGGGAGAGGAATGGGAATGTTTTAACAACTTTATATGACCAAAGTAAGTGTAACTGACTCCAAATAACTATTATATGATTTTTGCGAGCTAGCACTCTACAACTCGCCAAAAAGCAAATGAAAATACTTATGATTATGTAATCATAAATTACAAACGAGACTATATCAGAGTTAAGAGATATCAACATGATTGTATATAAAATTAAAATGCATGTACAAAATTAATGTAAAATATAGAAACACTTATTATACTAATGTTTGTAGAACATTCGAATATAGGTGGAGTAGAGTAATGTTGTTTTAGGTGAAATCAGTAAAATCTGTCACTTACAATGAGATGGTTATTTCTGGAATGGCTGGTGAAAAATACCCGTTATGTTTAGAGATAACCACATATAAACGGTATTTTTATGTTCTGGCCAAGTGGTATTCTAACCTAGATGAGGAGCACAGTCCACTTTTGACCATTCAGCAACCAAGTTTATTAAACTCTCTCTCTCTCTCTCTCTCTCTCTCTCTCTCTCTCTCTCTCTCTCTCTCTCTCTTAATTCTAAAACCATTTCAAACCATCAAATATTATAATGGAATACGGTATTTAAATCATCTAGCATTTCCAAAACAAAACTTGTACATGGTCAGCGCCATCAAGAACACAACACAATATAAGTAGATGGTATGAAGATTAAAAATATTCATATTACCATCTTATTTTCTCTTTGTAAAAAATAAATTTTTAAAAATGCATATTTTAATAAGAACCTATTTGGAGATTATAATAGTAGCATAATTCAATGTGTATCTGTAAATACTTACTCAAAAAGCTAAAACAACCGAGGATACGATTTAATACATGCAAATGAAAAAAAACTTAGCCGAAGAAGGACAAACACATAATGAGATTTCTGATCGTAACGCTTTGGACGGGCACTGGAGTAAAATCCATTGATGAGATTTTAGTACTATTGGGAGGTTTTCAACCATGCAACTTTATATTTCAGCCGATGGCACATAGACACACACATAAAAAGTCAGGAATTTTGTTATCAGTATTAATTAATTTTATGATTCATTTGTTTTGTCTTGTTATTTGGTTGCCATGGAAGCCACAAAGTACAAACATAGATTTTTCTTTATTGAAAATAAATATTTCCCTATTTTGTACCGTGAAAAACTGAAGTAACATTGTACATGTATTTAGTTTGCTCTCATATAAGATAGAATGTAAGAATGACAAAAGACACTTGGGAAATACTCCAATGTGTCTGAATCTGTCATTGATAAAATTGATCATATGGTTGTCCGCAGAACAAAACTCTCCTGACAACGGTGTCTTTTATCGCATCAGGAAAAAATCCCTCTTGACAACGGCGTCTGTTAGATCATCAGATCAAATCTTCTTTGACAACGGTGTCTGTTATCTCATCAAAATAAAAACAGTGTCTGGTGTCTTATCAGACGAGTCTCTCTTGGCAAATATGCCCTACGAGACATATAAAATACAAATTGCATTTTATATTTCAAGAACTGTTGATAGTTGCATTTAACAAAACATTTTATGTTATAGATGCTTATAGGTTAGTAAAATAAATGAAAAATTATAATGATACAATTTTAATAGTGGAATGATGTAATAATCTTAAAGTTTAACACCGGACTTATCGAAATTTTCATTAATATTGTAACCGATTTGACCAGAAACATTATGTTTTTCGTGACCCACAAATCAGATAGAACCCTGTAGATTAGGTGAATGGGGAATTAACCCATGTGACGTAAAGGCACAGACAGAGAACGAATCAAGTTGTCAAGGAGGGCTAAAATCTGAAATTATAGAATACAATGGGATTTTGTTTACTAGGGTCCCATTCAAGAATATTTCACTTATATCGAGACGTCACTAGCTATAGACGAAGTTGGCAGAATTCTTTACCTTTGCAGTGCGCTTAAGGCAATGTGCAAGGAGGGGTATTTGGCGTGCCACGCCTGCCCTGACACGGTGCATAGATTTTTAAGGTTCGTTTCGAATGACTCCGTGACTTTCTTTTTTAAATGACAAGTGCTTGGCGAAAAAAAAAGCTACCAATTTTTAAGTCTTGGGCAGACCCGACCTCCCACATACGAAGCTAGAACTCTACCAACTGAGCCACCGTAGTGGTTTCACAGAAGGAAATTGTCCACTGGTCACAGCATTACCGCTTTAGAACCTAACATTGTATATCCGCGACCAGTAGAAACAGTAGAAGAGGACAAAAAAGGCCGACACATATTGGGACCAGTTGTTTGTTTTGTGGCTTGTTGACAGTTTATGCAACTGCTCTACATATATCAATATATAAACATTATCTTGTCATTAACTTTAGTGTCAGTCCTATGTCGGGAAATTTTACAATCAGTGGTCCCAATGGTTATTTGTCTTTTCTTTGTTTTATCTTGCATTGTGTTGTCTTTCTGATTGCGTCATCTATTTTCAAGTAAATGTATTATAGTCTCATATTCCTTTCTTCTACTATAAACAGCCTTTCTACAGTCGGTAATCCATGTAAATACTTTGTATACGTGTTTATTAGATTGCAAATATATAAATTGCCCCTTCCCCTATAGCTGGTGATATCTCGATATTAACAAACAAAATTAAAAGTTTGAAAACATTAATTTTATCGTGAAACGAATGAACTTTACTAGCTATATCACTAGTTCATATAATTATTTCAGGAGCTTTTTCATAATTAAAAAAATGACACCTGCTAACATCCTATTAGTTCGACTACAGTGCATAATAATTCTTTGTTCATATTCTTCAATATCATTTCATTATTCAGACTCTCATATGGTACAAAACGTATTATTCCTTATCGACATTTTCAAAATTTTAATTATAAACTTAACGAATATTGTATTTTGTCTGCTTTCTTTTTTCAAACATTTCTAACAAGTTACATTTAATTAGAAATTTTCATTTTGTAGTCGATATGAGATTAAAAACTCAATATTTAAGCGATGTTCTGTTTTTGTTATTAAAAATTGAACCTTCACTTTGTGTGATTGCTTGCATGTTTGTGTTAGGATTAAAATAACAATTTCAGACAATGCGTTAAAAATTAATTGATTTTTGTAACCTTTCTAATTTTTTAAATTTTTTTTATTATTTTTTTTGTTAGCAATGTATCTGCTTTATTTAGTCGGGAATCGGATTCATTTATTCAGTTAAAGGGTTTAGTTGTGCTAGTTGTAATGCGTGTAGTAACCTATTTGACTTCGTTTTCAGCTGAAACTCATTACAAATATACTTTTGTTTTGTGAAAGATCAGCATTATTTATTAAACATGGATTTTAGTATGAAATAACTATTCTGTTTTGGAGCTTAACACACTTAACTGTTTATTGGCAACATTATTTGATGGTTTATTTCAAAACACTGAAAGGGGCATGGGTGGTCAAACAAACTAAACAAAAAATAAGAGAGAGAGAGAGAGAGAGAGAGAGAGAGAGAGAGAGAGAGAGAGAGAGAGAGAGATGAAAATACAGGAGATGATTTGTATAATTAGATAGCGTACCTAAAACTCGAGATTACGACAATGTTTAAGTATATAATTTAAATAACATCGAATAAATATATATATATATATATATATATATATATATATATATATATATATATATATATATATATATATATATATATATATATATAAATTGTGACTGTTAATAGCTTAACATGAATCAGGTAAATGATCTGAAATGACTTAATAAAATAAAATTGTTAAGAATTAAAAAAAAACCCAAAAAATTTCAATCACTATTTGTATTGGCATTAATTGAAATATTCGTAAGAGATATCAATAACTACAAAAACGCAGTAGCAAAATTGTGAACTTCCTTAATTGTAGGGTTTTACAATTTAACATTATTAACAACTGCGCGAATGCTAATAATCATTTTTAAAATCTTTTTTTTATTATTTGAAAAAAGAACTAATAGCATTTAATTAACTCAGTAATTACAATGTATCTTCTGAATTACTTTCTAAGTTCTAACTTTAGACTAAGCTTTGTAAAAGATCGTTAATTGATTTTGTAATAAACTGTTTCTTTTGATAATTGCTTTGAGATAAGATGTACCTAAATCATATATTTGGCATCAAAATGCAACCAAATACACAACAAATTAACAAACGAAACAACTATTTATGTATTTGAACCACTGATTATAAAACGGTCACTATGGTAGAATACTGGAAACAAAGAAAGATTGGTGTTAAGTTGTGGTTTAAGTACTATTAGTGGTCTCTCTTCTATTCTACAGAATACACAAGTTGTGAGATATATTTACATTTATATTTTATTGAAATAAGCATTTTTTATCAAACAATGTATAATAAGAAAAACAACTTTATAATTTCAAAAATCTTCATGATTTCATACAAACGTGACTCACATCAAACATGTTATAAAATTAAAATAAATTCAAATTCTGATGGTGGGTTGTCTTATGTAATATTGCTTCTCATATGTAGTTTGCTTTGATTTGTTTAAATTCTACATTTCCATTTCGTAAATGGTCGATATAGCTTACCATAAATCATACCCAATTTGTTTTTAGCAAAAATTGATTTGACTCTTTAGTTTAAAAGATTTCAAAGATTTTAATTGTCATCAGGGATACTGTGTAGAGACATTTTCAGTGGTCTTAATTAAATTAAAACTAAGCTTTGTTTCCGCATGTATTCCTTAGCATTCCTTAGATAGATTTGGACACATATGATTTTGGAACTTTGAAATCATTTATTTTCAAATGTTTGGATTAACTTTTTTATCTATCAACTTATTCGGCCCGTGTGTCACTGATGAGGAATCATTTTCCGAAATGTGCACATATGGCACATCAAAATTTAACAGGTATTTGTGTTATATGTCAAAGAAATACATTGTAAACTAGGAAAAGAAAATGCAAAATAGAGCTAGTGGTTTTGCCTTGTTACATAACTGACCCAAAACACCTGATAACAACGGTACAAAACGTTGTACAGCAAGAATAATTTGAATAGTAGAATCTTCTTCACCAAAAATTAGCTATAACTTGTGACTTATTATCATAAATAAAGTATTTACATAGAGCAAACGAGCTTAATCGTACTTAACAAATTTATTTTGTTAGAGTTTCGATAGAATTTGCATATTTCGATGCATCAGTATAAATATTTTAGTGACATAAAAATTACAATAATGCATTTCCGAATGTATTAACTTTGCAATTATAGAGTGTTAAAAATAACATTATAATCAACAACACTAATTCCTATACTAATTTTCAGACCTTCTATTTTTGTTTTAAAGAAAGCATTTTCTAACATTCAATTTACTAAATCACTAAAGTTTATGTTGTAAATTACATTTTAAGTTCATATTTTTCCATAGCATTTTATTATCAGACTACCAAATGCTACAAAACGAATTACTCCTTATCCGCTCTTTAGAATTTTCATTATAAACCTGACAAATCGTGTATTTTTAAAGACATTTTTTTTTCTAAATAGTAACATTAAACCAGAATGTTTTGTGGTCGATATGTGATTTTAAAAAAGTCAATATTTAAGCAACTTTATGCTATTGTTTTAGAAGATTGAACTTCATTCTGTGTGATTGCTATCATGTCTGTGTTGGCATTAAAATTTCAATTTCAGGCAAAGCGTGTAAAAAGAAAACGAAGAACTAAAAATTAATATGGAACAAAAAAATGAATTAAGCATTTATGTATTTGAATTACTGAAAGCGTCTTACTTTGGTCTAGGATGTTTTAATTTATTATTATGTTAAGTGATGGTGATAGTATTATCTATTGAAACTTACCTTTGGACTTAATTAACAACTAGTCTTAAATAAATACATATATTTCATTAAACAAAATAAGCATTATTTTTTTGATTTTTGAATGAAATATTGTTTCTACTATTTTACCAGTTGTACTTTGTATTTGTAACCCGTATATTTTCGCTATAGCTTACCGAACATTTACCACTACAGTAGCTCAGTTGGTATATTGCTCACTTTGTATGTGGGAGGTCGGGGTTTGAAATCCAGTCGTGTCTTCACAGTACTTGAAAATTGGTAGTGACTGTTTTTTCGCCAAACATTCGGCATTTAGAAATTAACAGGCTTAAAAGAGGATTTGAGAGAGAGAGAGAGAGAGAGAGAGAGAGAGAGAGAGAGAGAGAGAGAGAGATTATTACACAAGTTACTTTTGATTAAGATGGTATTCAGTGTTGTATAAGTATGTTATTTACTGCATAGAGTATGCTACATAAAACTATTATCTGTGACTTTTGACCTCATGACATGACTAAAGTCTAAACAGAGTGAAAGGTATATAAAACGGACAAAATAGAAAAAAAATGGTTCAGTAGACAATTATATTTAAAACTCTCAGAAACTTCAATATAATGCATTCTCGAAAACGTCCAAAAGTCAACAAGGTTAACAATAGAACTAAACCATAGAATAATTGAACAATTTTCAGTAATTTTTAACTAATTTAAAACAAAGCATCTGCTAAAATTCAATTACAGTGTATCTTCAGAATAACAGTCTTATTTCATATTCTTCGACAACATTTCATTATTCAGTCTCCCAAGTGGCATAAAGCAAATTATTCCTTATCCATTTTTTCAGAATTTTAATTATAAACTCAACAAAATTGTCTTAGCAGACATATTTTCCCTATAGAATAATAGTGAATTAGATTTTTTAAATTTTGTGGTCGATACAAGCGGAAAAAGTCAATATCTAAGCAATTTATTGAGATTGGACTTTCACTCTATATAATTGCTTACATATATGTGTTCGGATAAAATTACACTTTTAAAGTAAGCATTTTAAAAATATGTGAATCGATTCGTCTACAAACTTTCTTTAGTCAGTTCTCCTAATGTTGAATTCGAAATCAGTGTCAATTTGAGCTTGAATGCGAGAACAAATGAAACCTAGAACACATTTTTACTAGACACTTGATTAAGCCACTTAGTAACATGAGGTTAAAAAGGACGCTCAATTCATTAAAAAAAATAAGCAATATTAATCAAAAGTTATACAAAGAAACGTAACAGACATAAATATACCTGTGATTTTAAGCAATTTATTAAGATAAATTATATAATATATATATATAAAGCTATCGTGAAATGCCTTATTGTTATATATGATAAATGTAGTAACACTCATAGGCCAAAATTTTAATAAAATAGTTTGGTTTGTGGTTGAAAAATGGTCTCGTCGGCTAAATGGTTATAGCTTTGGAAAACAGTTGTTCTCGTCGCCTATGCTTTAGTCTCACTTGTAAAACAATTTTCTTGTTGATGGTGTTTGATTTTCTTTACCATCCAAAATTTTATTAGACATAAATCAATAAATCTAATGGAGCGTGAAGGCTTATTGGTTTATTTCACTTCACTTAAAATATATAAACTAAGAAAAACATTTTTGATTTAAGAGGAACTTTTAAGGTCCGAATTGATGGTTATCTAAAGTTACAAAACTTTCATTTCTTATTTTGAAAACTGATTTCAAATTATTATTTCAGTAAAGACAGAAAAGTTTCTAAATAATTAAATTGCCATAGTTGCTTCTGCAATAAAATAAGTTTAATTTCTCTTACACAAATAATCAACTCAAATGAATATCATTATTATATTTGATTTAACATGAGCATGCTGCTGTATGTATGTTTGAGAATAATAGCGACTTATGGTAAAATAAACATGAGAAATTAAATATAAATTTGTTGTGATTTAAGTAAATCAATGAGGTCTCCAAGATAAATATTAAACCAAATTATAAAAAATAACAAAAATGTCTACTCTTAAACCATCTAGTATCAAAATATCGCATGATTAAAACGTTTTTGACAGAATGTAATCAGTATTTTACTTTCAGTGTAAGATAAAATGAATCCATGTTTTTACTTTCTTACAATTTTATTAAAATAATTCTAGGAATAAGATTTACTAGATAAAGTTTTCAAGGGTTTTATTGAATAAAACGTTGATCAAACATTGCGTGTCCTTTTAACAAAATGTGGGAGGTCAGGGTTCAAACCTCGGCCGGGTCTGACCAAGACTTAAAAATTGGTAGTGATTGTTTTTTCATCTGCATTTAGAAATCAAAGTCACTGGATGAGACGTTTAAAATCGATGCCTCGTGTCACGGCATACTAAAAAACCCTCCAAGCACATTGCCCTTATCGTTCTACAAAATCAAAATTTCTGCCACTTCACCTTTAGGTGGCAACGTCTCGAAATTTGATTATTTAAATAATAATAAATATGAAATTTCATTGCAGGGATTAACTTTAACATTAGTTCGTTCAAAATTGGTAGGTTTAACACATTCTATTGAAAATACAAAAACCGAAGTATATATATTTTTTTTAAACTTTATTCAACACAGAACACTCAAAAGATTTCAGGTGTAAATTTATAGAAAATCCTATTTCGGGGAATTTTCGACTTAGGTGCCAGACATTACCTTAAAGGGAGATCTTCAATGGAAGAGAAATAAGAGATATTATTGCACAAGTAACCTACTTTTGATAAAGACGATATCCAACGTTGTACACGTATATAATTTTCAAAGTAAAGTATGATACATAAAAAATTTAATATACCTGTGATTGTTGACATTTTTATATGACTAAAGAATAAACAGAAAGGAAAAGGACAAAAGAGTATAAAATAGTTAAGTAGACAATAAAATTTATGACACCAAAAACAACAATATAATTTACTCTCAAAAACAATTTAAGGTTGTTCTAAAGGTAACAATGTTAACAATGGTACTAGACTGTTTCTTAATATTTAGTACCTTCTTTTAACTAATTTAAAACAAAGCACCTGCTAAAATTCAATTACAGTTAAAATCTCTTCTGGATCACAAACCCCATTCAATCAATCAATCAACCTTTAAACAAATAAGTCTAAGTGATACAGAATATAAATGTAATTAACCCTGTCTGATCTCAACACTCCTCATATGTTCTAACAGGGACTGCATGGAAAATATTAATATTTCAATTGTGTCAAAAACACAGATCATGCCTTCTAATGGCGATTAATTTCCACATGCATTCAAGGCAGCTTTAAGGGATTAAAAGAAAATATTTTGGTTAAGTGTTTATCTACAGGAGGTTTTCTTTTTGTCACCACAATTAAAAAGATACCATTTCTAACACACAAGTCTATATATACAGTAAACAAATGTATAATTTGCTTTGTTTGTCTAATTAAAATAAACAACGTGTAGACGTATATATTTGTTATCTGATATTGATGATAAAATTAGAGCCTAATCAACCAAGCAGGATATCTATACTTGGACAAAATGCTGAGTTGAATTGTTAAGACAGACAGTTATAATATAATAAAACGGAATAAATGCCCATACAAATCTGCCGCAGACATCTTGTAATAAAACCAGCAACATTTAGATATATTTGTTGACTGCTATTAGTGATATTGTTGATACTGGGTGTTTAGATCATATTTCTCATTTGTTAGACTCCGAGAGCTGAATCTCTTTAATCCAAATAGCTATGCATATCAAGTTCAGCGACTAAAAGATACTTTATCTGGCAAAGTGCCATGATTGGGAAATGATTTTATAAGAAAAGTTGTCCGTGCTCTGTTTTAGTTTATTTTTGAAAAAATACTATTATAATAACATTTAATCAATAATATGAATAACTAGATATGTCCAAGGGAACGGTATATTTCACGGGCATAGTGATACACTGAAAACAAAATTCATGTAAAATAAAGCGATAAGGTGATGAAAAATAGATACAATCTCGTGATAAATAGACGGGTTTAAACAACTTTGATTAAATTCAATAAAATTCAATTTTTTGTTAATAGAAAAAAAATCACAAATGAGAAAGTGTGATTGAGGAGGTTTTGTCTGTAAAGTAAATTATATAATCAATATTAACTATTATCATAAAAATTGAAAAAGTACGAAAAAAAAAAAATTTAAAAAATCCTTAAATTTAAAAAAATTTAAAGTAATTTTTCATTTTATTTCGAATTTTAAAAAAATTGTTTACAATGTTTTTATCAATTCTTCTAGAATTATCAGCACACAAAACTGTATTTTTAGAAAGAAAGCATCAAATAATATTGTTTTAACTTTCAAGGAGTTAATATTATCCCCAATTGCAACAAGCTACATGAAGCCTTTAATTCTTATCATTCTTTCTATTCGTTTTTTTTTATCTTCCACACAGTTTTGAACGCCGTGTTTTAAAACATTTAAGACTGTTCATTTGTTTTTTCATGATGACACCATCATGGACGAGTAGAAGAAAGTCTCCAAATCAGATATTATTCAGATATTAAGGGATACCCCGGACATTAGGTCCGTTTAGAACCTTTCATTTTTATTTCTCTCTCTCTCTCTCTCTCTCTCTCTCTCTCTCTCTCTCTCTCTCTCTCTGAATCAGTCGCCACGAACACATTGTAGTTAAAATATTGGAATTACTTGTACAGATAAATGCAATCTTTATGATAACCAATTTGAAATATTTGTATATAGCTTGCAAAGATAAAATTAAATGAAGTAAAAATAGACTTCTAGTATGTTGTACCGGCAAAATATTTTTCATTTGTTAGTTTTTTTATAGTAAAATATATATTATATATTGGTCTGTATAAATATATAAATTAAGGTTAAATTTTGAATGTGCCGGGACCGCTTAATTATCGGTTTCATTGCAATGAGGGGCCTTGGTTGTAATGTGGCCTAAAGCCCTTGCTTACAGATCACAGTGCCTGTCACTACCTAATGAAAATACGACTCAGGCAGATTCCGTTAAGGAAGTCTGCTAGTTACTTGCCAAAAGTCGGGGTTTTTTGTTTTGTTTTGTTTTTTTTTTTTTTTTTTTTTTGTTTTTTTTTTTTTTTTTTGTTTTTTTTTTTGAGTCAAGTTCCCTCCAGCATCCAAAAATTATCTGTCTAGAATTAAGTGAAATGATTTTGACAGGAGCCTAACACAATTTTCCACTCCACTTTCTTTGCAAGGAATGAAACACAAACATACCAGTCCTTGTCCTAATCACAATCCCAAAAAACAAAGTCAAAGCTTTTGAGAGCTGACAAAATTAGTTATACACGTAAACTTCAATTAAGGAAGTGAGGCCGAGTGCTCCGGAAGGGTAAGCACCTCCTGTCTAGCTAGCTACACCCGTCCAGTGCAAGTCAATTTTGAGAATGAAAGGAACCAAGTACTATGGTAAGTCAAAAATACCCAATATAAATTTGGATACAGTGACTACATATTTATCAACAGTATTGTGCTGACGTTCATAAAATCATAAAACTCTAATGGCCTTGATTAGCCTAGGCTTGCAATATTCTTGCGTCAACAATTTAATTGTAAGCAGTTTATTTCGTTGTCCCCATAGTGAGAATAAGCTCTACCATATCGTATCAACTGTGAAACATATACGCCATACGCAAGAGAAGCAGGGATATTACGATAAAGAAACGGAAAGTTGACAGTAGAAAAATTGAAGTTATCACGTTTGTCGTATTGATGCAGATGTAACCTATCGTGGGTCTCATGACTGAGGTATAAGTCCAAATATGAAGCAGAACATGGAGAATCTGTCGTGTCTTTTATGTAAACTAAGAATAATTTACATAATTACACATGGCATTTAAGATTGCAAACGTTTTTTTTCATTTTCTACAAAAGTGGAGATACTCAGTAAATGCCAATGTCAAAGAGCACCTGAATCTCTGTTTAACCAACACAACTGAAGCAAAAAGGTTCTGAAAAACGTTTGATAGACCAAAGCTACAGCTAAAATTTAAACAAAATAGATTACTGTCTCTTGATACGGAAGTTTAGTGGTTACTATAAATTACACACCTTAATACTTTCTATTGAAACAATTAGACATCAACTACCCACGCACGTTTGACAGTATTGTAAAATTAAGATTAATCTGAGAGTAATTAAAACTATACATGCCGTAAAGCTGTTTTGAACACCTCTGTATAAGAACCATAGATAATTTATTTGAGGTGTGGTATTTTACGCCCCATTAAAAAATTCACTAATACTTTGGCGATCAGTTCTGGGATGGTGATGGAAAACCAGATTGCCCGTATAAAAATTACCAACTTATGGCCAGCAATCTTACAAATTTTTTAACACTTATCTGTCCAAATTGGATTTAAACCTAGGCGGACAATGTAAAATGTATAAGGCAATGTAAAATGTATAATCCGGTGAAACATTATAAATGTGACCATTGTTTTGTAACAATTTTAAGATCAGCTATGATGCTGATTAACAAAATAAATTTCAATAAAATAGATTAATAATAACCTCAGAAAACAATTAACACGAGGAAAATTTTGTTCAAAACTATACTCTGTGTGTGTGTGTGTGTGTGTGTGTGTGTGTGTGTTTATATATCGATGATTCTTGAACGCAGCTTAATGTATTACTTTAAAAACTAGTGTCTTTACCGCCTAAATGAACTTTAAATGAAACTTTTAAGAAATTTAAAAAAAACAATAACATTCAAAAGTATGTACATACATGTATTCGATGTGTAAAACAAAGCAATCTTGTTTTTCACTTGGAAATTTATAAAACTCAAAAACAGATATAATCACGGTCTTTTGATAGTGAAGGATATTTTTGCATCAGATAAAACAAATGAACAAATGCATTTTACATTTATTTATAGTCTTTTGACTCCTAAGTGAAGAATTGTAGCGATGATGACGCTATATTGTCTGTAATTAATATAAAATAGAGTATAAAAATCATATTGACGATAAAAACAAATTATGCTTAGAAAGTAAACGATGTCATTTTTAAAATATTTTATAATTAAGTATTTACAGCAATAGTTTATTTTAATGGAAAAAAGAAAAAGGAAAAATGCAACAAAAATAATAGATTTAACAACAACTGTTACAACTAATACCACGACTCAAGACAAGTTAATAAGAACAAGAGCCAAACAAGACAAAACAAGAGAAGGTAAATGTAAAAAAAAACTTGAATTTACAAATAATTTTTTGACCATCTAAAATAAAATGCCAGAAAGTGGAGAAAAATTTAATATATTTTTGATAATAAAATCAAATTAAGAGGGATTTGTATTAGAGCTTATAACCTAGCAGATTATTAAGGCATAATAATAAATAAATCTGTGTTAAAGTTCAAATTGAAATGATAAGAACAGTTCAATCTCGTAAAATGAATGAACCTCCATAGAAATCTGATGTTTACATTTTTGTCATAAAACCGACAACATTAAGATGTTTTTATTGACTGTTATTGGTGATGTTGGTAGATCATATATCTCATCTACTACAATATGAGGCCTGATTTTCTTTTATTTCGATCGTACGTTCACAGACTGTCAGATAATAAATCTGGCATAGTTCCAGGTTAAGAAATGTTTATAAAAGAATTTTTTTATTTAATCATCTTTTTATTTAAAAACTGTTTAATAATTCTTTATTGTTTACAATTAACTTCATGAGTATTTTGAAAATTTTAAAAATGAGATTGTTCTTTGAGCATGTACAGGTATACGTATTCGAATGAGGTTCATCGCAATTATATTGGTCTTTGCAAACAGTGTAAGCGTATTGCTTTTCGTTCTTACCAGTGGTATATATTATTTATGTGTTCTTGAATTATTAATGCATTTATAATTGTAGTTTCTGTTAACAATGCTGATAATTTGTAAAGCTAAAGGAAATTTTGAGTTTGCAATAGAACGTCTTAACAATTCCTTAGTTAGATTAACTACTGAGAGTTACGAAAAAAATACCAAATACAAAGAAAAATGCATATTTATATACTGCTGCAGTACCCACTCCATAGCCAAGCAAACAAAATGGAGAACCCCGAAGAGATTTTGTCAATAATTTCATTATATTCAAATTTATACATGAAGAGTTTCAAAAATAAGTTTCAATCCAACTGAACAAATTAAATAATCAGCATTTTCAATATTTTATTAAACAGCGGGGCGCATTATGGTGTGTGGGAGGTGTATGTCAATGAAGAATGGTTATTGAAGTACGTACTTTCTGGTTACATGAAATAATTTTATACAAAATCAATACAATCTAACTATTATATAACTAAACTTTAGATAGACATTGTCCTAACCCCACTGACGGTAAATAACATTAATTAAAACGTAATATTTTTTGTTGCTTGCAAACCGATGAAAGACACTAACTGAAAGGAAACCACAAGAGTTGACATCCAAGATTTTCAGCAATATCATAACATATAACATAAGAGGAAGTAAAAATTCTTCATATTCTAACAATTACCTGAATAACAGCTAGTAGATTCATTTAAGTGAAAATAACTTTGATAAAACATTACTTATCATCTTAAATGGCTAGATTATACTTGGCAGAAATACATAATGTTATTAGCTCTGTCTGACCTCAGCCGTAAACAGGGGTTGCAATAGGGGGAATATTGCTAGGATAGACATTTTGCTAAATGTCGCAAACAACAGCATAATGATTGATTAGATTTAAATTTCCAGTAAAAGAACAATGTTAAATAAGGTTCTGTTAGGGACCTTTTTCTCTTTTGCTTTCATATCCAACGCTATTTCAGTATGCAGTATGAAAGGATAAAAAAAGGTTTGGAAAAAAGTTTTTATTTATACTTCTGGCAAAATCTTGCTTACCAGCACCACTACTTAAAAGTTTTGAATAATAATTTTTAATACAAAGTTGTTCGTGTAATTTTATGCATCTGTTCGCCATATACAGCTTTGGATAAATAATTCCGTACTGGTTTCCCTTAAACAGATTTTTCCTCGAAAGCTGTTAATATTTTAGTGTTCAGAAAACAACTAAAACAATAAAAGGTCTCTTCTCCTTTGTAATACCCTTAAAACCGCAGTGCTAAATGGCTTGTAACTTGGTATGAAGGGACTTTGTACCATATAGATGACTTCACTATTTATTAGAAAAACATCTCTTTTCAAACAAAGTAGATAAAATTTAAATCAACTAAAAAAACATTATTAGCATTTGCCACTTTTTCAACATTCAAATTGTTTTCCTTCAGTAGATTGTCTTTAATATGGCTAGTTTGATAATTAAATATAAGAACAATGCCTAGTTCATCGCAGGTGAAAGATGTCTTTTTTAAAAAAAACTATTTAATTAAGACTCTCAGCACTTTCTTCTTACTTTTTAGGACCTTTTCTTCCTCTTTCGTTTTAAAATTACTATTTCAAGATTCTAGACAATGCACCTTTTTGTTATCTAAAACATTTAAATGAGGATAGTCATTTTCATATGATGATGTGGTAAAGAAAAAAAAAGACTTCGACAAAAAATAATAACATACTACAGGATTCCTGAAACATCAGCAGAATTGTCATTAGAACAAAGATAAAGGTCACTGTAGGCTTTTTCAAATTTTTATAGGTAATTTAAGAAAAGAACACTATGTAATTATAAGGCTTAAAAACGGTAACTAAAACTGGCTATAAACGGGATCTAAAATGTTTTATGCAATTTGCAAAATCAGTATATTGTCGGTTAACTAAGTTGTTATATCAAATTTTTTAATATTTTCAAATGGTCCAAAATTTGTGTTTTGCTACACTTTTAAAATATAAAGCGTCAGGTAAATAAATATAACACTGTTTATAGCCGTGTAAGCAAAAACAATAAGAAAATTTCATGTTACTTAGATATTTTGTATTTAGATTGCATTGCCTTATAATGTTATTGGTGAAAAAAGATGAGTTATAAATACGAATAATGGTGGTAACAGCTCTTTATTACCATGATTTTAATGAGTAATTCATAAATGACATTTTCATTTTTTGCCTTTTTGCAAGAAGAAAATTCTCAATAGATTCTTTGTAGGAATCTTTAAGAATATCTGTATTTTGAAAATTAATGTATAAAACACTTGGCCTAAACTACATATAACCTGGTAAATGATCTTTAATTCACAGACAGGCATGAAGCATGTACTAACAACAATAATTTGTCAATTTTTCAGGAAGCCTTCCAAAGACTAAAAATAAAATGTAGTTGGTTTTAAATTGCTTTTCAAACATTCTCTTTTACATTGGCAATAAACTGCATCATTAAAAATTGTATTTTATCATTACAATGATTTACTCAAATTCGCAAAAATGAAAGGATTCTGCGATAAAAAACATTTTGAATGATTAAATGATTAATTATTTCAATAACTGATAGTTCTTAACGAATTGATTAGATTTATTTCCATTCAGTATTTTTCTAGTTATCAAAAAGAGTGACAAATCATCAATAGGAAATTTGATAATGTAGAAAATTTGTCTTTTGGGAACTGCGTTAATTAAACAAACAAGAGAATCAATGATAAAACATACGGCAACATAAATTAAAATAAAAACAATTAAATTGGACTACTTTTTCAGTGAAAGTAATATCCGGAAAGAAATGAAATGTCCAGGTTAATATGATTAACACACATATGGCACATCAAAATTTAACAGGTATTTGTGTTATATATTTAAAAAGAATCAAATTTTGAATTTGCGTTTGGAAAAAGATTTTGGTAAAATAGATGTGACAAATTAGAGTAGGTTTGTAATTATTTGAAATAAATTATGAAACAATAAAAAAGTGGGAGGGATATGAAGTCAGTTATAGACTGTCTATACTTGTACTGTGTATTTACTGAATGTCATTTTCTGCTGAAAAAAATGAATTAAATCAAAATGTTGACATGATTTTATTGTTACTATTCTTTAATGATTTGAATAAGTAGAATATAAAATCCAGATAAAATCGGCACATTCTACAGTGAATACTCGACGTCGTTGTGATTGGCAAAACGTGCCGCCAAAAATATCGGTGTGATAAAAGATGTTAATCTTATGAAATATAACCAATTCTTTAACACGTCGCATTTTTATATTCGAGAAGTGACTATTTTACCAGCGTAGACGATATTATAACGAAAAATGTGAACAGATTTTTAATGTTTTCTGCCACGTGGGCTTGCCAGAAATCGTTTAATAAGACCCAATGCGATATCACAGGCTACATGATGTTCATCTAATCAAATATAACCAATTCTTTAACACGTCGCATTATTTCATTCGGGAAGTGATTATTTTAGCAGCGTAGAGGATATTATAACGAAAAGTGTGAACAGATTTTTAATGTTTTCTGCCATGTGGGCTTGCCAGAAATCTTTTAATAAGACCCAATGGATATCACAGACTACATGAAACCTAAATTGGGTCCAAACGTGCCGACTAATTTGTGAAGTATAAAGTCAAAGTGATTGTGAGCCAGAAAATAACTGCTTAAAATTCCATTTCCCATTTAGAAAAATTTTAGCCGTCTTAATTGTGAAATTTATTTAAAAATAAGGATTGTTCCCTCATGCAAAGCATTCCTTAGCTGGATTTGGATACACATAAATTTGTAACTTTGGATTCAGTAATTTTCAACTGTTTTGCTTATATGTTTTTTATTTATCAAACCTTTGGTCCTCTAGTGTCACTGATGAGGGATGTTTTTTCCGAAATGTGCACATATGGCTTAGGAAAATTTAGCAGCTATTTTTATATATCTCATTCTATATAAAAAGCGAATACTAGTAGTACCAATAAATCATGAAATTTATATATTTCATACCCATTACTCGTGTACAGATTTGTAAAAGGTAATATTGAGTCTTCTATCCAAATTTTGTGACATATTTTGCTAAGCTCAGATTTATGAAACTTTTCTCTTTTATCTGATATGAATCTTTAGTGAGAACTTATTGTTTCAGATTTAAAATTGACCTAGCACAATCTAAAATAGTTATGCCATGTTAATTTGTAGTTTGGTCTCGTAAAAATTGAGGAAAACATCTTGTCATGAAACCTACAACATTTAAATAAACAAGTTGAGATATTTGTGATATGGGGCGTTAAAAATCATAATAATATATCCCTTCCAATGTACCACTTCCAAGTCCAATCGTTATTCCTAATAAGTTTATCGGCTTTCAGAAAATTAATCTGGCATTCAGCCAAGATACGGAAATGTTTGTATCATAAAAGGTGTTCATCGATTTGTACTTTTATTTAAAAATAATTTTATTTCTTGAAAAGGAAAAATATTTTCTTACACAAACGCACAACAAAAACCCATTGTCAGTGTTATAAAGAAAGAAAGGTGGTATTTTATCATCATATTGATACGCTGATGTCAATTAAGTGACGAAAATTACATTTCTAAAATGAACTAGAGTTAAACTGTACAAGTTTTAATTCTTTTCATTTTTCGGAATGCTTTTATTACATTAAATTGATTTTTATTCATTTTGAGAGAAACAAATACTAAATTGTAATCTGATTTGGTAGAAACTTTGTCTACAGGGATTTTTGTTAATTAAACAAAGTGTCAGCAAAAATATCAAAACTTATAAATTTGTATTTGTGTGTGGGGAATTATAAAGTTAACTAGTAACCCAAAAAAAACTTATTTGGCAGCTGGCAATGCAACAAAGAACAGGAAACAATGAAAGTTAATGAAAGGAACATGGAAATTAGACAATAAATTACAAACGTGTACTTGGACCAATGATCATAAAGCTCGGGTATTGAATTTTACTGACAATTGTTCAGTAGTGTGGTTAAATTACTATTTGCTGGAGGAAACAAACCCACTTATTTTACAAACGATGGTTATATTATAAAAAAAACAAGACCCAATAGGGAATCTAATTTGCTTTTCCACGTAAATATTCTATAAGTATTTTCCACAAAACTATTCCGACACTCTTTCATGTTTTTGAATAAGTTTTGGAATAATGCTCAAATAAAAAATATAAAACGTGTATAGTTAAAAAGACCTAAAAACTAATGCTTAAAAAACAAATGCCTAACAATTACAACCACAGGTAATGATTTACCACAATATACAGTTAAATGGCGATCAGAGAAATTCAACTTGCACCTGCAAACAGTTTTATTTACAATAATATGAATATGTCGAGTAACGGCAGATAACTTAGTCACAGTTTTTTTTCAGCACCCCAGTCTTCTACACAATATTTTAATTGACTTGACATAATTGAAAAAATCTTAACCGAGGCTTACAACACCATTACTCTATCAACTTATCATATATTTAATGTTTGTTCAATATAACACAGGGATCATCATGATCAGCAAAGTAACCAGGATATACAATTGTTCTTTTTCTTCCTTTTTTACATATAGTTTTTCTAAAGGTTTTACATATGGGAGATCTAACAAAGACACAACATTGTATGTGTGTTCTGTTATAACTTAAAAAAGTTGAAGAAGGTCAGGTGTTGAATTTATGTTTAAGCCCCACAACTTACAACTTATTACCGGTTTTAAAGGCTATTATTATACACTAAACCAATTAAATAAATGAATTCATCTTGTACATTAATTTCATTGTAATTCATCTTAATAAACTCAATACACAGTGCTCAATCTGGAGAAACAAGGGGTTTTGAAAGGTAATTTTGACAATCACCATGGGAGTCACAGATAGTGCTAACTATACATCCTCTGTGTTTTAATGTATTGAAAAATGTCTTCAGAGGTGATTTTGGGACAAATGTTCTTAATGTCTTAGAAGGTTTATTTATGAGCAAAATTAAATTCAATTTGGAAAAGTGTTGCAGTAATTACACATGACAAAAACTATATACTGGTTTAAAGAACAAATGCACTCAAAATTGGCATTGTACATTACAAATATGTGATACTTACAAGAGATGTTATAGAGCATTATACTCATGTTCAAACTAAACAGGATTACTTTGAGGATGCCTACTCTTGAGATTTAAACAAAAAAGAAAACAAAGAAAAATAAATAAATGAAAAAAAAATGAATAAATAAGCATGCATTCTGTAAAAAAAGACATGTCTAATGCAATAGGAAATGTCAATCAGTCAAATGTTAATATTCCACTTACTTTCAGACTGGACCACATAGTAAAATAAGGAACAAGTTTTAACAAAAATTAAAAACAATAACTTGATTTTTTTTCTTTTGTTTCTTTAACTACAATGCTGTTTAATGTTCTTTTTAAAATTTGTCTCTTGTTATGAGTTAGTTGTGAAATTGTGGAGAAAACTTTCTTATTCAAAGAATATGAAAATTATTTACATTAGACATAGTCTTTGTGTTATAATAAACAAAACAAAACAGCTGGGCTTTTTATTATTATTATTCTTTATTGACATGGTTTATACTCTCGTTTTATAACAAATAAGAATACAAAAAATAATGCATGATGTGTCTATGAATTCAGAATTACACCTAATCTTTAGGCTCTTTCAGTACTTTGATTACTTCATCAGCTATTTTGACATGTTTTTATACTCTTATTTCATATAATAAAGAATACAAAATAAGTTTTCTGATGTGTCAATAAATTCAGAGTTACACCCAGTCTTTGGGCTCTTTCAGTACTTTGATTATTTCTTCCTCTTTAGAACCTGGCTTTGGTTCATGGCAGTATTCCCATCTCTGTAAACATATATGATAAATAGTTTTAACACAAAAATTTAAACTAAGTTAAATTCAAATGTTCTCAATGATTTGAAGCTCACCTATAAATAATCTTAAAATTAAGTGTCCTTTATTCAATTGATGACATATCATAATGTGTTTTCCTGACCAAACAATAATTACAACAGAATTTTTTAGTTTATGTCATGCAAGTGAAAGAAATAAACCTGAAACTAAAAAGAAACATGTAATTAGCAAAAGCAAATGAAATTAAAAACAGGACACAATAATTATGAAAGAAACAATTAAACAAACATAGACCAGAAAGGCAAACTGACCACTGACCAATGATTAAATCTTCTAACTTTAAACAGGAACTGGAGTAAATGTATAGATTATTTATTATCACCTTTTCAAGTACTTTTGTACTATCAAAGATATACTTGTAAATTACAATAGGGGTCCATGCAAAAACAATTTTAAGTTTATTATTGATAAAGGCTTTTAGAGGTTAAAGGTCATAAGTCATTAATCATTGTACATGTATCATGTTTCGGTGGATATATTGAAGACAGTTCTTGCTATTAATTATTTGTGCTATAATAACATGTTGTAAAATTAAAGTATTTAATCTGGTGGAGTAAAAAAATTGTTTTCATGGTATTTCCAACTATTTTATTATGTAGGTTAAGAACTCTATCAATGCCTCTGAATTTAAACCTGTTTAACAAAAGTTATCCCCCTTTATAATGAACCTTCATTAAAAATTGAAATATTGTTCTATATATATAATAAATGTACTTCTAAAAATAAACATCAACAGATTCAATATGTACATATACAGAGTAAAGATCTGATTGTCTCATCCAAAACATCTATATATCTACAGGGGGCATAACCTAGTGATGTGTTGTCTCATTTTTCAACCCAATGAGATTTTAGCTGTGTAAATGTCAGAATTATCAATAGTTACCCACACCTCATTTTGTCAATATAATGATATCATTTATTGATTAACTGATATTGTCCTTGAAAAGTGGCGAGATTTAAATAAAGTTAAAGCCCGTAACTAACTTACTGACTCAGACTGACTGATCGACTGTTGAATGATTGCTTGGTTGGTTGATTGACTAATTGATAGATAGATAGATAGATAGATAGATAGATAGATAGATAGATAGATAGATAGATAGATAGACTTACTAATAGATAGATAGATAGATAGATAGATAGATAGATAGATTTATAGATAGACTGACTGACTAATAGATAGATAGATAGATAGATAGATAGATAGATAGATTAATTGATTGATTGATTGACTGACTAATAGATAGATAGATAGATAGATTGATTGATTGGTTGATTGATTGACTAATAGATAGATAGATAGACTGACTGACTAATAGATAGATAGATAGATAGATAGATAGATAGATAGATAGATAGATAGATAGATAGATAGATAGATAGATAGATAGATAGATACAGTATTCAATTGTTAGGTGTTATTGATATTGGATAAGATATTTTTTTGTTTAAGACATCACCATTTTATTTATGATGTTGTTTATTACAGAATATTAGACATCAGATAGTTTTGTTCTTTGTCCTTTTAATGTTCAGTTTGTACAGACTGTTATCAACAGTAACACAAAACCCTGTTTTATGTTTCCAAAACTTTCAAATATCTTTGTCAGCAATTATAAAAAATGATTACTGTCAATATGTCAAATAATGACATGACAGTCTACTGTTTAACACATTAATATATGACAAACAAGCACCTGTCAGTGTGTGTTACTGATGTAATGTGATAATTAATATATTAAATTTATGAATGCAACATTCATTCTAGCTGTCATAACCCATTAGTGTATAATATCATTTACGGCTAATTCTGACATCTGAATTTATAAATCATTTTATGATGTCAAAATGTGATGATATTGAGCTCTTAGAATGTCAATTTTAAGATCAAACTATAACAATGATGACATTGACAAATTTGATATTGAAAAAAAAGTAGAGTGAATTGATTATTTGATACACACATTTTTATAATTTAAGCCATGAATAAGCTTATCTTATCACCAAGAAATGATGATGGCAAGTTTCTCTTTATCAAGAAACTAATGAAAGAAACATCTAAGACTGGATCCTTATCTCAAGCAGTTTTGAAGCACAAAGCCAAAAGTTAAGACAAGTTAGTGTGTAATCACATAAAAATCTTAAATACACATTTATAAAGATTTATGAGCAAATTTTTTAGAAAACAGCAACATAGCATGACAGACAATTCATGACAGGTAGCTGAAGCTCAATTCATCACAGCATCCCTATAGTGATGATATAAGTTTATATGCTGGCTTTGACATCCCTACAGTGATGATATAAGTTTATATGCTGGCTTTGACATCCCAATAGTGATGATATAAGTTTATATGCTGGCTTTGACATCACAATAGTGATGATATGGGTTTATATGCTGGCTTTGACATCCCAATAGTGATGATATAAGTTTATATGCTGGCTTTGACATCCCTATAGTGATGATATAAGTTTATATGCTGGCTTTGACATCCCAATAGTGATGATATAAGTTTATATGCTGGCTTTGACATCCCTATAGTGATGATATAAGTTGATATGCTGGCTTTGACATCCCTATAAAGATGATGTGGGTTTATATGCTGGCTTTGACATCCCAAGTGATGATCAGGGTTTATATGCTGGCTTTGACATCCCAAGTGATGAACAGGGTTTATATGCTGGCTTTGACATCCTAGTAGTGATGATATAGGTTTATATGCTGGCTTTGACATCCCAATAGTGATGATATTTGTTTATATGCTGGCTTTGACATCTCAGTAGAGATAATATTGGTTTACATGCTGCCTTTGACATCTCAGTAGAGATAATATTGGTTACATGCTGGCTTTAATGTTCCAATAATGATGATATAAATTTATATGCTGGCTTTGATATCCCAATAGTGATGATATGGGTTTATATGCTGGCTTTGATATCCCAATAGTGATGATATGGGTTTATATGCTGGCTTTGACATCCAAATAGTGATGATATGGGTTTATATGCTGGCTTTGATATCCCAATAGTGATGATATGGGTTTATATGCTGGCTTTGATATCCCAATAGTGATGATATGAGTTTATATGCTGGCTTTGACATCCCAAAAGTGATGATATGAGTTTATATGCTGGCTTTGACATCTCAGTAGAGATAATATTGGTTTACATGCTGGCTTTGACATCTCAGTAGAGATAATATTGGTTTACATGCTGGCTTTGACATCTCAGTAGAGATAATATTGGTTTACATGCTGGCTTTAATGTCCCAATAGTGATGATATAAGTTTATATGCTGGCTTTGACATCCCAGTAGTAATGATATGGATTAATATGCTGGCTTTGACATCCCAATAGTAATGATATGGGTTAATATGCTGGTTTTGACATCCCAGTAGTGATAATATGGGTTTATATGCTGGCTTTGAAATCCCTATAGGAAATATCAAAGCAGTTCAAGGAAATATCAAAGCAGTCCAGGGCAACATCAAAGCAGTCCAATGCAATATCAAAGCAGTCCAGGGAAACATCAAAGCAGTCCAATGCAATATCAAAGCAGTTCAAGGAAATATCAAAGCAGTCAAAGGCAACATCAAAGCAGTCTAAGGAAATATCAAAGCAGTCCAAGGCAACATCAAAGCAGTTCAAGACAATTTCAAAGCAGTCCAAGACAATATCAAAACAGTCCAAGGTAACATCAAAGTAGTCCAAGACAGTATCAAAGTAGTCCAAGGCAATATCAAAGTAGTCCAAGGTAACATCAAAGTAGTCCAAGACAATATCAAAACAGTCCAAGGTAACATCAAAGTAGTCCAAGACAATATCAAAACAGTCCAAGGCATTATCAAAACAGTCAAAGGTAACATCAAAGTAGTCCAAGGCAATATCAAAGCAGTCCAAGGCAACATCAAAGCAGTCCAAGGAAATATCAAAGTAGTCCAAGACAATATCAAAACAGTCCAAGGTAACATCAAAGTAGTCCAAGACAATATCAAAGCAGTCCAAGATAATATCAAAACAGTCCAAGGTAACATCAAAGTAGTCCAAGACAATATCAAAGTAGTCCAAGACAACATCAAAACAGTCAAAGGTAACATCAAAGTAGTCCAAAACAACATCAAAACAGTCCAAGGTAACATCAAAGTAGTCCAAGACAATATCAAAGCAGTCCAAGACAATATCAAAACAGTCAAAGGTAACATCAAAGCAGTCCAAGACAATATCAAAGTAGTCCAAGACATTATCAAAGCAGTCAAAGGTAACATCAAAGCGGTCCAAGGCAACATCAAAGTAGTCCAAGACAATATCAAAGCAGTCCAAGACAATATCAAAACAGTCCAAGGTAACATCAAAGTAGTCCAAGACAATATCAAAACAGTCCAAGGTAACATCAAAGTAGTCCCAGACAATATCAAAACAGTCCAAGGCAACATCAAAGTAGTCCGAGACAATATCAAAGCAGTCCAAAACAATATCAAAGCAGTCCAAGGCAACATCAAAGTAGTCCAAGACAATATCAAAACAGTCCGAGACATTATCAAAGCAGTCCAAGGTAACATCAAAGCGGTCCAAGGTAACATCAAAGTAGTCCAAGACAATATCAAAGCAGTCCAAGACAATGTCAAAACAGTCCAAGGTAACATCAAAGTAGCCCAAGACAATATCAAAGCAGTCCAAGGCAACATCAAAGCAGTCCAAGGAAATATCAAAGTAGTCCAAAACAACATCAAAACAATCCAAGGTAACATCGAAGTAGTCCAAGACAATATCAAAGTAGTCCAAGGCAATATCAAAGTAGTCCAAGGTAACATCAAAGTAGTCCAAGGCAACATCAAAGCAGTCCAAGGAAATATCAAAGGAGTCCAAAACAACATCAAAACAGTCCAAGGTAACATCAAAGCAGTTCAAGACAATATCAAAACAGTCCAAGGTAACATCAAAGTAGTCCAAGACAATATCAAAGCAGTCCAAGACAACATCAAAACAGTCAAAGGTAACATCAAAGTAGTCCAAGACAATATCAAAGTAGTCCAAGGCAATATCAAAACAGTCCAAGGCAATATCAAAGTGTCCAAGGCAATATCAAAGTAGTCCAAGACAATATCAAAACAGTCCAAGACAATATCAAAGTAGTCGAAGACAATATCAAAACAGTCAAAGGTAACATCAAAGCAGTCCAAGGTAACATCAAAGTAGTCCAAGACAATATCAAAGCAGTCCAAGACAATATCAAAACAGTCCAAGGTAACATCAAAGTAGTCCAAGACAATATCAAAGCAGTCCAAGGCAACATCAAAGTAGTCCAAGACAATATCAAAACAGTCGAAGGTAACATCAAAGTAGTCCAAGACAATATCAAAGCAGTCCATGACAATATCAAAGCAGTCAAAGGTAACATCAAAGTAGTCCAAGACAATATCAAAGTAGTCCAAGGTAACATCAAAGTAGTCCAAGGAAATACCAAAGTAGTCCAAGACAATATCAAAACAGTCCAAGGTAACATCAAAGTAGTCCAAGACAATATCAAAGCAGTCCAAGACAATATCAAAACAGTCAAAGGTAACATCAAAGTAGTCCAAGACAATATCAAAGCAGTCCAAGGCAACATCAAAGCAGTCCAAGGAAATATCAAAGTAGTCCAAAACAATATCAAAGTAGTCCAAGGCAATATCAAAGTAGTCCAAGGTAACATCAAAGTAGTCCAAGGTAACATCAAAGCGGTCCAAGACAATATCAAAGCAGTCCAAGGCAATATCAAAGTAGTCCAAGACAATATCAAAACAGTCCAAGGTAACATCAAAGTAGTCCAAAACAATATCAAAGTAGTCCAAGGCAATATCAAAGTAGTCAAAGGTAACATCAAAGCGGTCCAAGACAATATCAAAACAGTCCAAGGCAATATCAAAGTAGTCCAAGACAATATCAAAGTAGTCCAAGGCAATATCAAAGTAGTCCAAGGCAATATCAAAGTAGTCCAAGACAATATCAAAACAGTCCAAGGCAATATCAAAGTAGCCCAAGACAATATCAAAACAGTCCAAGGTAACATCAAAGTAGTCCAAGACAATATCAAAGCAGTCCAAGACAATATCAAAACAGTCAAAGGTAACATCAAAGTAGTCCAAGACAATACCAAAGCAGTCCAATGCAACATCAAAGCAGTCCAAGGAAATATCAAAGTGGTCCAAGGCAATATCAAAGCGGTCCAAGACAATATCAAAGCAGTCCAAGACAATATCAAAGCAGCCCAAGGTAACATCAAAGCAGTCCAAGGTAACATCAAAGTAGTCCAAGGCAACATCAAAGTAGTCAAAGGCAATATCAAAGTAGTCCAAGGTAACATCAAAGCGGTCCAAGACAATATCAAAGCAGTCCAAGACAATATCAAAGCAGTCCAAGGTAACATCAAAGCAGTCCAATACAATAACAAAGTAGTTTAAGGCATTATCAAAGCAGTCCAAGGCAACATAGTAGTCCAAGGTAACATCAAAGCAGTCCAAGGCAACATCAAAGCAGTCCAAGGCAACATCAAAGCAGTCCAAGACAATATCAAAGTAGTCAAAGGCAACATCAAAGCAGTCCAAGACAATATCAAAGCAGTCCAAGGCAACATCAAAGCAGTCCAAGACAATATCAAAGCAGTCCAAGGCAACATCAAAGCAGTCCAAGACAATATCAAAGTAGTCAAAGGCAATATCAAAGTAGTCCAAGGTAACATCAAAGCGGTCCAAGGCAACATCAAAGCAGTCCAAGACAATATCAAAGCAGTCCAAGACAATATCAAAGCAGTCCAAGGTAACATCAAAGCAGTCCAATACAATATCAAAGTAGTTTAAGGCATTATCAAAGCAGTCCAAGGCAACATAGTAGTCCAAGGCAATATCAAAGTAGTCCAAGGCAATATCAAAGTAGTCCAAGACAATATCACAGTAGTCCAAGGCATTATTAAAGCAGTCCAAGGCAATATCAAAGAAGCCAAATCCAAAATAAAAAGTCAATGACAGTTATTAAAGAAATCTTAGGCAACATTAAAGTTGTAAAAGGCAATATGAATTGTTCTGTAAAGTGAAACATCAGATATACATGTCATCTAATCTTTGTGCTAAAATATGCTTGTCATAAAGTTTACAGAAAAATAGCATCAACAAAGAATGACACTACAGTGCTATGTATCAAAAATATTAGGTATACAAAGAAACATTTACATTATATAAAAAGTCTTATTTTGTCATGATTGTAAAGACTTCATATATGCAATTTTATCGACAGTATGGCAAGGGAGACAACTTCTACAACCCCATAAAAACTGATTTTCTTTAAATTCTCTATTGCCTGTTAATAATTAAACACTTTGATGTAGCCTGTTGTTAAAAATATTTAGTTTTTTTATATATATAATCTGAACATACAGTAAAATCTGCTTATGAACATCTGGAAGTGGAAACAAGACAGATTTAAAGAACTTTGGGTACAGTGTAACCTGTATATTCCAAACAACTCAATGGAAGAAGATTTTGCTCAGATGAGACAGGTTTTTGGTTTACAGTGAACAAATTTTCTTAAGCAATATTAATGGTACATGTATGTCTTCAAAAATAACTTTCTAAATGACACATTATTGGTTCATTTAGGGTTTAGTTTTCATAGGTTTTACTTTATAAATTGGTATCTATAGCAGGATTTAATTGTATGCGTAATCCATGTTTGTGTCAGGAAAATTTTATCTTAAGTGGTTAAGGCTATGGCCCTAAGTTGAATAAAATGATCATTTACCAAACATCAGCACAATTAAATAGGTTAACTATATAAAGATTCCACAAATCACATATATAAATTTTTTGAATTTTTATATCATGTATCATTTATTTGGTCTGTCACAAAGTCGGATATTAATAACTTCTTGTGCATTGGATTTAGAAGTTGTTTTGAATTTTTACGAATTGAAAGTTGCTGCATTTTTTCCAAAGTGGCTGCTGCATTTTTTCCATTTTTTGTGACATATAATCTCAACTCATGGCTTTGTTATCTGTAAACCAAACTAAATAATTCATCTGGATGTCTGTAAATGTAGTATCTTATATATTGATGTTAAGAAGTATGACTTACAGCTGTTAATGGTAAGGACATGAGTATACTCTCAACTCTAGATTCCGATGTCTGTAAACAAAACCAAGTCATTTATACATTAACAGAAGTGTAACTTACAGCTGTTAATGGTAAGGACATGAGTATACTCTCAACTCTACAACCTGGTTTCTGTGAACCAAACTAAGTCATTTATTCATTTGCAGAAGTGTAACTTACAGCTGTTAATGGTAAGGACATGAGTATACTTTCAACTCTAGAACCTGGTGTCTGCGAACCAAACTAAGTCATTTATACATTAACAGAAGTGTAACTTACAGCTGTTAATGGTAAGGACATGAGTATACTCTCAACTCTACAACCTGGTTTCTGTGAACCAAACTAAGTCATTTATTCATTAACAGAAGTGTAACTTACAGCTGTTAATGGTAAGGACATGAGTATACTTTCAACTCTAGAACCTGGTGTCTGCGAACCAAACTAAGTCATTTATACATTAACAGAAGTGTAACTTACAGCTGTTAATGGTAAGGACATGAATATACTCTCAACTCTACAACCTGGTTTCTGTGAACCAAACTAAGTCATTTATTCATTAACAGAAGTGTAACTTACAGCTGTTAATGGTAAGGACATGAGTATACTCTCAACTCTAGATTCCGATGTCTGTAAACAAAACTAAGTCATTTATTAATTAACAGAAGTGTGACTTACAGCTGTTAATGGTAAGGACATGAGTATACTCTCAACTCTAGATCCTGGTGTCTGTAAACAAAACTAAGTCATTTATTAATTAACAGAAGTGTGACTTACAGCTGTTAATGGTAAGGACATGAGTATACTCTCAACTCTAGATTCCGATGTCTGTAAACAAAACTAAGTCATTTATACATTAACAGAAGTGTAACTTACAGCTGTTAATGGTAAGGACATGAGTATACTCTCAACTCTAGAACCTGGTGTCTGTAAACCAAACTTTGTACCTCTGTCATACATAACATTAAACTCTACATATCTACCAAGACGAAGTAACTGCCATCTCCTGAAAATAAATAAATAAATAAATAAATAAATAAATAAATAAATAAATAAATGAATGAAAAAATAAAAAAAATGGAATTTTATTCAATTTTAATATATTTACCTTTTAACTTATTTTGAATTGATAGCTTGATTTAAAATTTCATTCAAATTCTTACTTTTCCTCATCTGAGTATCTGTCATTCTTGTGTTTTTGTACTAAAGGGATATATGCTGGAACTACGGCCTCCCCACAAGTCTGAAATATACAAATCAGTTTTGATTATACTTCTGTCCTAAAGGGATATATGCTGGAACTACGGCCTCCCCACAAGTCTGAAATAAACAAATCAGTTTTGATTATACTTCTGTACTAAAGGGATATATGCTGGAACTACAGCCTCCCCACAAGTCTGAAATAAACAGATCAGTTTTGATTATACTTTTGTACTAAAGGGATACATGCTGGAATTACGGCCTCCCCACAAGTCTGAAATAAATAAATCAGTTTTGATTATACTTTTGTACTAAAGGGATATATGCTGGAACTACGGCCTCCCCACAAGTCTGAAATAAAGAAATCAGTTTTGATTATACTTTTGTACTAAAGGGATATATGCTGGAACTACGGCCTCCCCACAAGTCTGAAATAAACAAATCAGTTTTGATTATACTTTTGTACTAAAGGGATATATGCTGGAACTACGGCCTCCCCACAAGTCTGAAATAAACAAATCAGTTTTGATTATACTTTTGTACTAAAGGGATATATGCTGGAACTACGGCCTCCCCACAAGTCTGAAATAAACAGATCAGTTTTGATTTTACTTTTGTACTAAAGGGATATATGCTGGAACTATGGCCTCCCCACAAGTCTGAAATAAATAAATCAGTTTTAATTATACTTTTGTACTAAAGGGATATATGTTGGAACTACGGCCTCCCAACAAGTCTGAAATAAACAAATCAGTTTCTATTATACTTTTGTACTAAAGGCTTATATAAAAGCTGAAACTACAGAGTACCATTACTCCAAGTCTAAAAAAATTAACTTAGTCTTCTGAGGAGTCCCATCATTTCAACTCAAGTTTGTGAATTCATTCACTGTGGTTCCATCATTCCACATTTAGTCTAAAAATTCACTCAAAGCTTTAAACCTGAGGGGTTCAGTCACTATTTTCCTACTTTGAGGATTTCAGTCACTATTTCTCTAGTTTGAGGGGTTCAGTCACTATTTCTCTAGTTTGAGGGGTTCAGTCACTATTTCTCTAGTTTGAGGGTTTCAGTCACTTTTTCCCTAGTTTGAAGGGTTCATTCAATATTTCCCTAATCTGAAAAGTTCAGTCACTATTTCCCCCCTTTGAGGGTTTCAGTCACTATTCCTAGTTTGAAGAGTTCAATCAATATTTTCTTAGTCTGAAGAGTTCAGTCACTCTTTCCTTAGTTTGAGGGGTCCAGTCACTATTTCTCTAGTTTGAGGGGTTCAGTCACTATTTCCCTATTTTGAGGGTTTCAATCACTATTCCCCTAGTTTGAAGGGTTCATTCACTATTTGCCTAGTCTGAAAAGTTCAGTCACTATTTACCTAGTCTGAAAAGTTCAGTCACTATTCCTAGTCTGAAAAGTTCAGTCACTTTTTCCCTAGTTTGAGGGGTTCAGTCACTAATTTCCTACTTTGAGGGTTTCAGTCACTATTTCTCTAGAATGAGGGGTTCAGTCACTATTCCTTAGTTTTAGGGTTTCAGTCACTATGGCTACAGTGAGTTTCGTTAATTCAGTTGAGACAGACTTAAGGTTTTTTTTATAAGACTTACTTTAACAAAGTTAAATGTTTTATCGGGGTCATTATCTAGGTCATCAAAAAATATTCCACCAACTCCTCTTCTCTCACCTGTAACAGAATATCTGATAAAATTAATACTGGTTCATTCATGTGTTTATTTCACTTATATATGGTGACATACTGACATAAGGAAATAATCTTAAATAGGACATAAAAAACTGCATTTAACTCTATTACAACAATGTCACCCATTGCTTTTGACATTATAATATGTAATGAAATTACCTTGACTGGAATGTAAAACCCAATTTTACTCACTCACTTCCCTACTCACAACAAAAAGAAGCTGTGGCCTAGGGGTCAAAGTTCATGCTAACAGATTACAGTGCCTTCACTGCCTAGGTTGAGGTCCCACCTGAGACAGATTCTAATGTAAATAAAAGGTATGTCAGGTTACTTGACAAAGGTTGGGGCATTCTGATTTCCTAAACCATTCATTAACTGACCACCAAAGAATAAGTAAAATAATTTTGGCTTTGGGCATAAACTCCATTAAAACAATCTACTCCACTCAACTCCACTCCTACTCATTGCAAGTTTAGTTATATGGCTGGTAACATTTTGATATAAGTGAAATAATCTTTATTGGAACATTATATTAATATGACATGACTGAGAGGGTAACATTAAAAATGTTCACCTTTTCAAGTTTATTGTTAACCGAGGCAAAGCCAAGGTTTAACATTAGACTTGAAAAGGTGAACATTTTCAATGTTACCCTCTCAGTCATGTCATATTTATTTTATTACACCAAATGTCTTTTCTAAATGTTATCTCTGCACTAAAGTTAATTGTCAAACATATTTATAACACATAAATTCGTCTTTTCAATACTTTAATCGATAATAAGCAAATAAATTTTGAATAACTGTAAATAAAATGTTAAATACACTCTAAAATCTATAATCTAAATTATGATATTTTTATTTGTCTAAAACAGAAGCTTACTGCACAGATATTCAGTACAGGACAAAACGGAAATCCACCTTCTGATGTGAAATCCATGATTTTGTTTCATCACATTTTTATTAAGCACATATTAAAAGCCCTGTTCAAAACATTACTCTGAGTAAGAGGGCCAGGTTTGTTTGTGATTTCATTTTGCAATCTTAACATATTACTATTTTCCACAGGTATAAATCGTCCATCACCAACCCAAATAAGTTTCCGTTGTGTCGTCTGCCATCAATGTAAACTTTTCTCCGTAGTTATGATGTTTGACGTATAAACTCTATGACATTTAAAACGTTGTTTGATGCAGATTAATATGCATTCGGCATACCAAATTTTCGTTTCATCTGCACATGGGCATTAAAAATGTTACCCTGGAGCACATGAATAGCTTCCTATGAGGGTGACATTAATTTTGTTAACTGGCTGTCATCCAATCAGATTACAGGAAATTTACATGAGGTGTAATAAAAAATTTTATTTCACTCTTTCACAATGATGCCACATATTGTTGGTGATATCACAATTCATGTACAAGTACAATGAAAAAATTTTGACTAGTTTGTAAAAACCAAATATTACTTACCAACTCATTGCAATTTTACCTATAGCTGGTTATATCTTGCTATTGGGTAATATCTTGATTAGAAAATAAAACCCTATTCAATCACAAAAAATAGGAAAAATTCTGTATATAACAAACCTCTATGAACCACATAGAAGTACTCGTCACACCATTTCTTAAACTTTGGATAAAATTCATTATTATGTTTGTCACATGCTGTTTTTAAAGTTTTGTGGAAATGAACAACATCCTGAAAGAAAACAATGTTTTAAATAGTTTAAAATCATTTAAATTGAAAAAATATATAATATTTTTCTTTCTTTAGCATGTCTCAAACCAGATTTTGGAAAAAAAAAAAAAAAGAAAAGAAAAGAACATGCAAATTTAATTTCTCACATCTACCATTTTGAAGGAGTACAACAAACCCTGTACATGAAGATGACCCACAAAACTGGTTTGTATTTTAATCTTATTAGTATACCTGTCTTATTAGTATACCTATTCTGTTTAAAATATTAACATTACATGGTCATAACAAAATTGATAGATGGTTCTTATTAAGAAATTTGTCCCATCACCTATCAACCTCTAAATCTCATAATTTACAGTCACCAATGTCTCCAGCTACTCGCCTACCTCTTTGACTAAATATGATGGTGTTAGATCAGTACCTCCACCAAACCAATATTGTTTTTGTCCATCTGCATCTTCTACTTCAAAATACCTGTAGTTAAAGTGTATGGTGGGAACATGGGGATTCCTCTGTAATTATATCATAAAAAATATATCTCCTTAGTTAATAAAACCTTTTAATATTTAATAGTTTAAAGCATAACAGGAAAAGATATGTTTTTAATGTAAGTTTAAATGATGCAAAATAAATAAATTCAGTGGGGTCTGTGAAAACTGAACCTTTTTATACAAAACCCGAAATAAACAAAAAATATCTGTATACACCAAATTAAGTCTTAACAATGCCCAGAATATATAAAAATTCTGTCCAAAAAGAAGCCTTAATCTGTTAACCAAAAATCTGTATAAACCTAACTTAGACTGTACCAAAATCGCACAACCAAACCCTAAGTGAACCAAATTTCTGACCAACTAAAACCGAGAGTCTGTCTAAAATGAAAACCTTAGTAAGCCAAACCAAAAATCTGACTATACCTAACTTAAAGTAAATTGAAATTCTGTCTCAACCAAACCAATTTTTGGGGTTTTATGGGATGGTGTGCATTAATACAATTTAGATTTTAAAAAAAAAACCCTGGCAAGAAACTCACAAAACAAATATCTTGTGTTTAAATTCATCCTTCATATTAATAAGAAAATATATCATGTCACAAGTAACTAAAAACATCTGATGTCGTGTAAAACACATTCTATTAACCTGTTGCACAAAAGATATGCGAGTGAAATAAGAATTGCAAGATTTACCTCCCTTACTATAGATGGCATGATTTACTGGTGCACTAGGGATTTTGCTTCTTTATTTACGAACATTGATTTATCCAGGAAAATCAGTTAAACAATTGTAACAAAGAATAAAATTGGACAAATATTATCTGGTCAGTGAAAGGGCCTTGGTAGCCAAGTGGTATAAATTGCACATGTTTATTGATCACAAAACTTGTTCACTACCTATTTTTTGATAACACTCAGATCCTGGAGTGATAAAGCTTGTTACTTCACTGCCCAACAAAAAAGTTTTCTCTGGGCACTCCATTTTCCTCCACCATTCTAGAACTGATAGCCTCCATATAAAAATTTCTTACTAGTTGTTGGAATTGGAATTGAAAGAGTTGTTTCTCAAAATAATGGCAGATTATAATACAAATCTATATACAAACTTACTGGATGTATAACAGCACTGACACCTGTTGCAAAGAAAGGTAACTCTTTACCTTCTAAATTCTTTCCTCTGTAATTAGAAATAAACAACCATCATTTCCAGGGCTTAATAAGTCACATTGGGACCATTTAGAAGAAGAAAGCATAGCTAACAGAGGTTTTTTTTTTACTGTGTCCTATAAAACCAGTGTTAGAGTACTTCTTCTTGAAACATTTTTGTATTGTCTGCAGTTTATTACACAAATGTGGTCAAAAAAACTTCAAGACATTTAATTTATCATTTTCAATATCACTTACCTTAAAAAACGAAGGGTGAGTCTGGACTGTATATATTATCTTTATTTACATAAGTTCATCACTGCCTTATATTTTCATTAATATTTGTTATCTGTTATTTTGCAGAAAATGAATACACGTTGTATGTTTTATATAGGTGCATAAAGGTGCAGGACGACTCCGATAAACTTAATTAGATAATTTTTTATTGAAGGAATGTTAATTAAAATATTAAGTAAAATGAAAGAGAATGGAAAATAGCAGAATATGCCACACAAACATTGATTAGTCATATCGAGTTTGACTGGAGATGTCATCTAGTCAGTCATGATAACATCTTCTATTAATGACTTACCGTGACTTCATCTGTTGAATGGCTGCCGGGGGTAGCTTACCATGGACAACAGACACATTCACTCCTGCTTTCTCAAACACTTTACCATCCTGTAATACACAGGTAATTCCCCCTCCACCCTGTAAACAGAAATACAAAATGTCTGAACAAATGGCATCTCTATGTAACTAAGTGTAAATAGAAATACAAAATGTCTGAACAAAGGGCATCTCGATGTAATTAAGTGTAAATAGAAATACAAATTGTCAGAACAAAGGGCCTCTCTGTTTGTGTAATTGTTTAAGTAGAAATACAGAATGTCTGAACAAAAAGCAATACTATCTACATTATGTAATTCTTGAAATTGTATGGCAAAATAAAAGAAAATGTCATTTACATGTACCAGTATAGGATGTCATTACAATGCAATATATAGTACAACCATAATCATAAAATACAATTTTCAGGTATTTTTCAAATGGAAATGGGTGTACATACAGAGATTAAAAAGTTACAATTTCAATGTCTATTCTGTTGAACAGTTACATGTAACATTATGACACTATGGCAAAAATATCCAGGGTTTACACTGAACCAAACATATTTTAAGGAAGATCAAGAAAACCAAAAATATTTAACAGAAACAGAAACAGAAATAATTCTTTTTTTTTCTTGTTTTGAGAGAAAGTCAAAGTATTTCCAAGTAAGGTTCTTATCAACCTAGGTCCAAGCTAGTCATAAAAATAGAACATAATTTTATGTAATCCTTTTGAAAGATCCATATAATTGAGTTCCATTGTTCCAATTAAAATTCCTTAATTTTACTTGTAAAGCTATTGCCAGTCTATTTATTTGTAAAATTGATAATATTTCACACTAGGCTGACAAGCTTTTATTCCAAAACCATTATAAACAAGAATGCCAACCAACCATGGGTATATATTGGATTTTCACAAACCTCCTTTCTTGTCCATCTATCCACTAGAAATTTCTTCTCCCCTTCCTCTGCTTCTAAAGCTCTGCATACTTCATGCTGTAAGATTATTACATAACTACAACTAGCAAGCGCATGAAATATAAGTAAACCATGTACATGTAAATGATTCAGAATTACTGGTACATCAAATATATGTACCAGTTTATCAAATTTCAAATCCAGTGTTTAAGTTTAGGCAATCTGTGCTGAAAAAATGGCTCAAGCCCTTATCAAAATGTTTTAAATTTCTCAGATTTAAATTACTAGTATTATACAACAACCACAATTTATATGCCTTAATGTAAATTGGAGTTAAGTGTGTGTTTGTGTGTGTGTGTGTGTGTGTGTGTGTGTGAGAGAGAGAGTGTTTGTTTGTTTGCTTGTTTATTTGTTCACTTTTTTTCATTGTCTGATGTGTCAAAAGTGCTGTAATACATGGATATTGTGATTTTTAATATTTTGTAATAATTGCTATGTGCTTTGCAAAAAACAATGACTACCTAATTCAATGTCTTGGGTGTAACAAAGCCAGCATTCAAACTCTGATATCCAAGTTACAGAGAGAATTCTTCAAAACTGGAATGACATTGACAAGGAAAGAAGGAACTTTTAAAGGCACAATACAACCTGAGAGCAAACTATTGGAAAATGACTGAAGAGAGTTGAATGGAGGAGACAGGAATAAGTGTAAATAACAACAATGGGGGGAAAGGTCTGCTGAAGGTGTGGTAGCTTTTGATAATAATGCATCACAAACTGGCTTGGAGAAGACAGATGAAGGTGATGGTAAAATTGATAAATCAGACTATATCTTATTACCTGTATTGTCATAACCAACTGCTCCATCTTTGATCCCATGTCTTGTCCCTGTAACATATTAACAACTAGTTACATCAAACGTGTTTACATTTAATTAGTGGAAGCCTATCATACATCAATATACTGTCAAAATTTGTTAAAACTTCTCTAAAGGTTATATATACTGACAGACATCTAGCCTTGTACTATATCACTGGTTTTCAAATTTTAGGTTTAAACATCAGCTGTAACATTTTTTTAAATGTGATTTTTCTTTACTTCCTGTTCAAACTAATGCTAAAGGTAATTTACTAGGCAAATCTTTCAAAAGCTACTGAAAACAGAGATCCCTTGGTTCGATGAATGCTAAAGACACCTCTAAATTTTCCAAAAAGAGGAGGCAACCTGGTTCAGAGGATGTTCTCTACTACATGTACAAGCAACAAAAACATACAGAGCAGATAATTTATAAGTGATGTCAAATTTCATTATTAAGTTCCTTTATGATAATCATAGAAGAAATGGATTTATGTATTTGATGGGTTGTTTTAAAACATGTTACATACTTTTTCTAGCTGGTCTATATCTGATATCGGCTGTGCCATATATGATACTTTTTCACTTCTAGAAGCTGCTAAAACCTGTGAAAAAATATAACTGATCAATAACAGATAGACTGACCCATGACAGACAGACAAAAAGAAAAATAGACAGGTGGAGAGACTGACTGACTGATAATTTGATTGATTGATTGATTGATTGATTGATTGATTGATTGATTGATTGATTGACTGACTGACTGATTGATTGATTGGTTGGTTGGTCGGTGTTGTTTGGTTGGTGGGTTGTTTGGTGAGTGGGTTGGTTGGTGGGTTCTTGGGTGGGTTGGTTGGTTGGTTGGTTGGCTGGCTGGCTGGCTGGCTGGCTGGTTGGTTGGGTTGGTTGGTTGGTTAGTTGGATGGTTAGGATGGGTTGATCGGGTTGGTTGGTTGGTTGGCTGGCTGGCTGACTGGTTGGTTAGTTGGTTTGCTGGCTGGCTGGTTGGTTGGTTGGTTCAATTATTATTATTATTATTTTTACAGTAAGGATTATCTTACCTGTACTGAGGCATTAACAGTTTCTAATGAATTTGAACAAAAAATATAAGAATGTAATTCATTAATTTGGTAATTTTTTATTAAGATTTCTCAGTCAAGAAGAATTTTTCATAATTTTTGTTTGTAATACTCAAATTCTGTCAGTAATAAAACTCATTTTTTCTATATTTAATGATCTAAAACTTCCACAGAATATAAAATAAATTGAAAATATAGGACTGTACAAATAAAATCCTAGTATAATATTGTTCATTATAGAAATATCTTATCCAAAAATATAGGACTGTACAAATAAAATCCTAGTATAATATTGTTCATTATAGAAATATCTTATCCAAAAATATAGGACTGTACAAATAAAATCCTAGTATAATATTGTTCATTATAGAAATATCTTATCCAAAAATATAGGACTGTACAAATAAAATCCTAGTATAATATTGTTCATTATAGAAATATCTTATCCAAAAATATAGGACTGTACAAATAAAATCCTAGTATAATATTGTTCATTATAGAAATATCTTATCCAAAAATATAGGACTGTACAAATAAAATCCTAGTATAATATTGTTCATTATAGAAATATCTTATCCAAAAATATAGGACTGTACAAATAAAATCCTAGTATAATATTGTTCATTATAGAAATATCTTATCAACAATAATAGTAAGATCAGTAAATCATGTCATGTGACCAGCATGAATTTACAATTTCCAGGTATAAAAAACAGGTGTGATAAGAAACTCTGTTAAATGATGTAACTTAAAGGTGATCATGTGATTACTTCAATAGAATGACATCAAATTGAATGATATGTTTTATATTTCAAATTCAGGTACAAATCTGTGATTTTAGATAAAACTTACAACCTTAATTTTGATATTTAGTTGTTGATCAGTCATACCTTATTTCTTGTACTATAATACCAGACAGTGCCACCTACCACTGTAGAAAATGCCACAACATGCTGCCTAAAACAGAAAGTAAAATAAACAATAGTTCAGCTGTATGACTTTACATCAAAAACATTTTTTTTACATGTATTTAGATTGCATCAACAAAAGGTGAACTTTTAGGTATATATATCAATGTAATGCATTTATATCAATTGAATGCACTTATGGTACCTAGGAAATAGTTACCATGGTAACATGGGTTCTTAAATGTCTCATAACTGATTTTCAAGCTCTCGGTTCAAATTAAACAACTTACATTTGAATTCTAAATGCTGAGAGTTTATTAAAAGAGCAATAAGATCCAATCTTTAAGGCTTGTTGTTAAACCCTCAACCTCTCATTTACAGCAAACACGCTACACCAACTGAGCCATCATAGTATCGGTTAGAACAATGCCTACACTTAGTGTAAACCTTGATTCATTGCCCTCTATTGTTTAGTTACATTTTTGGCATCATAAAGAGGTTAAGTCATAAATTGAGGGACTTTGAAATTTCAAGATTATTTGAAAATAAGTGAGATGACAAAGTTATAATAAACATCACAAACTTTAGAGAAGCATTCTCAAGAAAACTGTATACAGTTAGGTAATTAGTTTACAATATTAATTCTGATCAATAAATCATTTTCATAACCTTTTATTTTAAATTATATTTAATTTCATTTCATAAAATTTTCAAGAAAAGTAAAACAAAGTGAAAATGAATTTTTTAAAAAATTTCAATAACATATAAAGAATGAAAAAAAAAAAAAAATTAAAATGAAAGTTTTTTTTTCTGAAGTTACCATGATGCAGCAGCTTTTGTTGATCTGTGTAGTGGAACTGATGATATTTTTGAGAAATTTCTTATACCAATCAAAAATGCCTTTCTTAGGGCACTCATATTTCTGAAAAAAAGTCGATAAATCAGACATTAAAAAGTACACCTAAATATTTTTTTTGGCCATTTGATGCACAATTTTATTGTGAGGATGGATGCATTACAAATTTAGAAAGTATATTGTTTTAAACAATGAAATCTGTTACATATTGTTATTCATTTTAAACAATAAAATTGTTTGAATGATTCATTATATACTTTCTCAAGAAATTTCATGATTTTTCATTTCTTCATATATCAAACTTGTCTTAAATTATTGATGTTATTTCCCTTCTAATAAAAAAAAAGTTATTTTAAAAGCTGACAAAAATTGTCAGAAATTTATAACTGACAGAAAAAGTTCAGCAATGAATAGCACATGTATTTTTGCAAATGTTCTGTAAAACTCTTGTCAAAACTGAGGAAACTCAAATAACAATACAATCTACTTGGATCTGAATGTGGCCCCTAGATTTTGGGACTTGAAAAAATATCGCATTAACAAAGTGCTTTACATAAAAAAAATAAAATAAAATAAATAAATAAATAAATAAAAAAATAATGACAGAAAGAGAGAGATTACTCCTTACCTGTTATTGGCTTTTAAAATCCTTAAATACAGAAACAATGAACAAGATGTCTGATAGTCATTTAAACAACAAAAAACCTTTTTAATTCATGACAGAAATCATGTTATGTGGTACATGTGGTTAGTCAGGTATTTCCCTTTAATGAGGTCAAAAATTGTAATCTGGTTTATAAATAACAATCAACATCCTGTCTACCTTATCTTTCCCACACACAGATCTATATTATGTGTATAATGATTTAAATAATAGTTTTCTGATTTAAATTACTATTAAAATTAATATAATATAATTTGATGAATAAGACCAATATGGGACATTTGTAAAGAAGTTAAAGTACTATAAAGGAGGACATATTTTACAGGTCTTATCTGGCCCCAAAATCAAAGTTAAAAATGAAAGTTTGTCTTACATGTATAGGAGTAGTATGATAAATAGGGGCCTCAGACTCCCTAGAAAAAGTTGACAATTTTTTAATACAATTTTAGTTATAAATAATGAATATAGCCTCTATAATTGCTCTCAGGCAAAGCTTGAGGGAGTGGTGTGCTTGTCTGCAGCATGTTGAATTCATTGATTCACTCATTCATGAGAAGCCATTGTAAGCTTTGAGCTTGTTTCGCTGCTTCTTTATACTTGGCTTCTGTTTTTAATACTGTTAATCTTGATGAGCTAGCACTTTAATAGAAAGTCGACTTAAGAGTGTGCTTATACACAACAGACTGTACTACACCCTTGCACATCTCACGCATACACAATCTAGTTCTTAGATCAATTCTTAAAGATTAATAACCTTGCTCTCATCATGTATGGCCGAAAGATTTACTGATGCTCTGTTAAACAACATTACAACCAACAAACCATTTCTGCTGAAGTAAGAAAATCCTTTTCAACTTCAGATTAAAACATTTCTTAGATTTTTTGTTGGGATAAAGCAAAATTAATATAAAACAAGCTCTGTTGTTCCAGAAAACTGTTATTTAAGCATTTTTTAAAAAAATTGTTTGGAAAAATATGGAATATCAGCCTATGAATCATGATAATTACATATTGTATTTTAAGGTAGGTTTTTCGTTGTAGCCATGCTAGATTTAATTTCCAGTCTTAGCCCTTCAGATGAGACCTTGGAGTATGATTACCAATGGTGCAATAACTACCCATTATAAAGGTATAAATATCTGCAACTTCATCCATAATGACATTGACATGATAGAAATCTTGACTGGGGAATAAAACATTTTACTTCTTCATTAAAACTATAAAAGGTTGTCCTGTCCAACTTACTGATAATTCAGCATTATTTGAATCATACTAAAAGATTGCATTTTGTGGAGGCATCTACCTCATTTGATAAAGTGTCAGATTAAAGATCTATGGACCATTGGTTTGAATCCCACCAGAAGCAAGCTGTGAACTTACAAAGATTATTTCATTTCAAACCATGAATTTAAAACCAGTGACATGTTCCCTTTAATGAACAAAATCACTTTTCAAACATTAAGATGTAGGCTATTTAAATTCAATTTTAATTCCATCTACTGAAAATAACCCCTCTAGTAGCCTAAAGCACAAGCTGCAATTGGTAGGTTGGGGTTTCATTAACAGAATGGAAACACACTTGAGGCTTATAATGGATTTTCATATTCTATTTACCCAGCACTCGAACTAAACTTGATATAAGTGATGCTGAGTGGAGAAGAGTGGAGTAATAATTTTTTCTCGCCAATCAAAAATGTTTCAATCAGTTCTTGGATGATGGAGAACGTCCCAGTGGCCTGAGAAAACCACAAACCTTCATCAAGACAACAGACAGACATTCTCACTCTAGCATCTATATGAGTAGGATTGGAACCTAGGCAATGACCAGCATTGTGATCTGTAAGTAACAGATAAAAACAAACCACTTTTACTGCTTAGAAATGAAAGACATCAGGTTCTTTGTGTAAGACTTTAAAATGAGATGATCTTTGTCACAAAAACCTTCTCTGTTCATTGTGATGGCCAAGTAGTGTCAAGTGCCAGCTTACAATCAGTGTTACTCAGCACTTCAAATTTGACTCAGGCAGATCCTGGTGTGAGAAAGTTTATCATTACATTTGCCTATGTTTGGTGGTTTTTTCATAGTATTCAAGTTTCCCCTACTGTCCATGAGTTGATTGCTTCATTAAAAATGAAAGAATCTCGACTTAAAACACCACCACCACCACCAACCCCTCCCCCATCTCTCTCTGTTATTGTGATAAAATCTTACATACTTACAACATAAAGGTATTATTTTTTTCAGGACGAAATAATAAATAACACAGTAATATTTATCAATTTATTCTTCATGGCACAATGTGAGCAAAGCCAGCCTTGCATCTTTGATAATATAAAAATATTTCATAATTTGAAGACCATATAAATCTTTTCATGTCACTGTTGAGTTGGCCAATAAAAACACTTTTCAAGTCATGGTTAAATAAAAATGCTTTATGATTTGATGACAAAAACGTGAGATTTTTTAGCCCAGGAACATGTGGTAAATATCTTAACTCTATTTTAAACCAATTTTAAACCCAGTTTCTTGGTTTTCTTAAGGCATCCAGCATTTCTTCTTCTTTAGATCCAGGTTTTGGTACATGCATATATTCCCATCTCTGAAATAATGAGAATTGAAGTTAAATTAACCTTTTTACCATTTTTGACTGGTAATTTATCTTTCTTCCAGTTTTTGTAGTGATCGTTTTTAATAAGAATTACACTGTTTTAACCTCTGAGGCCAGCTACGGCAACTTGACATTGTCAATAGCTGAATATAAGGGTTGTAGGCTCAAACCTGGCATGTAACTTGAACATTTTAGAGTTGATTTTACATGCAGAAGACAAGATTTTAAGGCCTTAGAAGTAAGCTTTTTTCTCATAAGTCTTAAAACTGACCTCAAATAGAGTTTGACAAGAGAAGCTAGGCCACCTGCAGCCACCACAGATGAGGCTTATTACAAAGTAAACTTTTTAAAAAGTTTTTTTTATAACTCTGGGTACTTACAGCATTAAGTGGTAGTGACATGAGGATACTTTCATATCGAGCACCTGGTGTATAAAGTCCAAACTTTGTACCTCTGTCATACATCAAGTTAAACTCTACATATCTCCCTCTTCTTAATAACTGCCACTGTCTGATTGATGAAAGATACAAAGATATAACATAAAGTATATCTGATAAACAAAACAAGAAAATGTTTCATTTACTTCTACCTAAGAGTTGAGTAATGGTGTTTAATGTCCCAGTTAAGAATGTTTCACTTATATCGAGATGTCGCCAGCTTTAGGCGAAAGTGCAGAAATTTTGCCTGTGGATTGTGCTGATGGCATTATACAGCCACGCCTGTCATGACATGGGACCTTGTTTATTTTAAGTTCCCATCCGAAAGGACAGTGACTTTCATTTCGTAATGCCAAGTGCTTGGCGAAAGAACATTCACTACCCACTTCCAAGCTTTGGGTCAGACCTGGTCAGGGTTTGAACCCATGACATTTCACTTATGGAGCAAGCACTCTATCAACTGAGCTACCGCAGTGGTGTTCCAGAAACTTCTACCAAGTAGAGTCAGATAACACATATGTCGAGAAAGTATCAGTATATTATCTCCAATTCGAACTTTTTAGAAAATAAGTGGGGATCTTTTATATTTATAAAAATTTGACATATTACATTTATACATCTCTTGGGATGCCACATCTTGTCAGATTCCTTCAAGCTATTTTTAATCTTATCTGCATTATTTTATGTAAGTTGTCATTAGAAATCTCCAAAAAGATGTAATGAGGGTAAAATTGTGGCTGGAAATCAATAGTTATGGTTACCTGTCCAATAATGAGTATCCATCATTTTTATGTTTCGTTACTAATGGTATATATGATGGGAGTACTGACTCAGCACAACTCTAAAATACAAAAGAAAGATTATTAATATCTAATATATTTATGTTTCTATGATATCACCAGGGTATATGGTATACATTACAAAAGTACTGACTCAGCACAGCTCTAACAAATTAAGACAAAAAGAAACAATATATCATATTTTTTTCAGGGCTAGCTCTGGCTCTAAATATAATGTCACCAGAGATATTTTAAAAAGCCCAATAATGTCACCAGTTTGCAATATGTGTGTTGCAAAAATCATCCTACTTTTGTTACACGTCAATATATGTCGCAATGAGGCAGACATTATATGCAAAAACACAAATGATCATAGATTAATCCTTAGAGATTAATAACCTTCCATTTAATGCAAATAGCTTAAATAATTGCTAATATGGCGTTAAATAATATTATCAACTAATCAAATAGAATCAAGGAGTACTAAAAGTTGATCAACAACTATGAGACTTACCGTGACAAATTTAAAGGTTTTATTTTGGTCTCCTTCTAAATCATCAAAAAATATCCCTCCCACACCTCTTCTCTCTCCTGAAAGTATAAAAAAATCAAAGCAAATATAAAAAAGAACAGATCATTGAATTAGCTAATACAGAACAGGCAAGTAGACTTAACTGGATGATCATTATGAAAACAGGACCAGTTAAAAAGTAGTCAAAGTGACTGAATTCTAAAACATTAGTCTCTTTTTTTTTTTTTTTTTTTTTTTTTTTTTTTTTTGAGATTTTTAATATGACATGGTGTAATGTCATATCAAAAATATTAATTAATAAATGGATAACAGAGCAAATGATAAATGACCATAACTAAGAACCAGTCACCTTTACTTGAAACTTGTTAACTTCAATACATACATGATGCAGATGGGGTGTAATAATGCATAAGTAATGACACTATTGACTTGATGTGAGTTGTAATATTTATTATTATTATTATTATAAGTATATATATACCTCTGTGTTTTATAAAGAAATAGTCATCACACCATTTTTTATATTTAGGATAAAACTCTTTGTTATGCTTGTCACATGCTGTTTTTAAAGTTTTGTGGAAGTGAACAACATCCTGAAATCATAAAAAAATTATCCAACTTTGCTTGATCTAATTAAAATTATAAGCAAGAGAATTGTCCATCATGAAAAATCCCATATGTAAAACTTATAGCATCAATAACTTGGGGACTGCTACACCATATATACTCTAGTTCTAACTAGACCTGAATTTTACCAATTTTAATATACACGTTTATAAATTCATTTATTTCAAAAAACAATAAAATTAGTTGAAAAGCAAGGTTATTGTTTGAAACCAAGTTATGTAGAAAGGATAGAAAGATAGCTGGACACACTGATATATGAACAAATAGACAGATGAATGGGAAAAAAAACCCTGACATAATTTTCACATGATATTTGTGTGGTATGATGGTATTATAACACAAAATTAAATAATATAAAAAAATATAAGGTCAAAAGACCTTACATCGTTAATTTTCCTGGATAAAATCAGTGTTTCTAGTATTTATTTTCTCAAGGCTAGTCCAAGTCCCTACCTGGGATGCCCTACATTTCTCTGCTTGCCTAGAATATAAGATCAGTACACTATAAAATCACTGTCGAAAAAAACCCCTCCCCTTTTTTTCCTCATTCACAAATAAATCTTCCTCATTACAAGTGGTGATAAAATTTCCAAAGCCTTCTTAAAACATATTCCCATGACTGTATGAATGGTATGTACTTCTCAAGGCCCTCAAATACTTGATCATTTACCCCTCCCAAATATTACCTCTTCGACTAGATACGATGGTGTCAAATCTGTCCCTCCACCAAACCACCACTGTTTTTTTTCCAGATCCATCTTCTACTTCAAAATATCTGTAGTTAAAATGAACGGTTGGTACATTGGGATTTTTCTGAAATAATTAATAAATCAGTTGAGTAGTTGAGTTAAAAGCTAGTCTGTAGATTAATCAGACCAGTGCTCACCTGGTTGCTTAGTAAACATGTTTTATAAGATGGTGATTTTCTCAGATTAGTTACATTTACATAAGCAATATAAATAAACACATATTTATGCTTCTCAACAAAGACCATTGGCCTATTGGTCATAATGTACTAATAATAAAAAGTTAATGCCTGATAATATTTTTTTTTTTGTTGGGGGAAAGGGGTGGGAGTGGGTTATTACAATAAATGAATGACAAGTAGGCCAAGGTGTAAAAAAAAATTGAAGGAGTTGTCTCCCTTGTAATATACTATATATACAGATGATGCTGGAGTGAAGTAAAAATGTTTATGTTTATTCAGGAACCTTTTACATACATATATAAAATGGCAGTCACTTCTAGGATGGCAGAGAAAAACTTTATGCCAAAGTCATCAAACAGAAAAATTCTTAGTCTATGTCATTTAACAATAGGTGTAAAATAACTCAAAACTGTTATAAATCCTTCATGGAGATTTGTCTTAAAATTTGGGTTGTCCCGCTTTCTCCAATACAATAAAAATGAAGATACATTAAAACACTAAATAAATAAAATATTAAATAAGTGAATTAACTTACTGGATGTATAACAGCACTGATGCCTGTTGCAAAAAATGGAAAACTGTCACCTTTCAGGTCCTTTCCTCTGTAAAAGAAGGAGCAATATGTACTTAATTTCTTAAATCAGATTTTGATACTTCTATGTACTGTATATTGTTAAATGTAACTCTCTCCCTCACTCATTTACGCATGCACAAATGCACACACACACACTCACTCACTCACTCTGAAAACTATTAAATATAATGTAGATGATGGTATTTTGGATATGACCTATGGCATCTAGACTCTAGAGTAATAAATACAAAACAACCACACCACTGGACATTTACTCCAGCACCTTTTAAAGAATGCAGTTCTAATAATTTACATTTTTTTCTTATTATGTTGGCTGTTTCTTCCATTAACTTGGATTGTTTTGAATTCTTAAAGGTGTGTTTGCTATTGCTATTTGTTATAACATTTTTTTTACATAAACAATAAATATGTACTTCTATGCCTAAAATGTTATTAATTTTTAAAACCTGTAAGAGCAAGACTGAACACAGTCAAACTTTAGGTGCCCTCATTTATTTTAATATTCAAATAAATATATTAAAGTCATCCCAAAAAATTGTACCATCCTTTCATACAAAGGTGATTCAACATCCCCAACCCCTTTAAATTCAATACTGTGAGCTCTGATAATTAACCTACCTTGACCTCATCTGTTGTACAGCTGCTGCAGGTAGGTTACCATATACAACTGAGATATTCACACCTGCTTTTTCAAACACACTACCATCCTGTAATACACAGGTAATTCCACCTCCACCCTGTAAACAAAAACATAATACATGTACTTCCTATTAAAAAAATTAAAATTTTCATGTTATAGGATATGAGTAGTCTAGGCAGCTGATCAGCAATGTTTTCATGCAATAAAGAGAGGTTAATATCATTGTGACATTTTGGATAGACATGAATAGGCAAAAAACTGATAAGTAACAAAACAATTTATAGGAAATGATTTTTTTTTAAATCCAATATTCTATGTAATTTACCTGATAGTTGTGATTACAGTGAAACTTCCATAAACCGACACTCCACCGGACTGGTCATTTTGGTCAGTTTACAGAATTGTCGGTTTTTTAGAAGTTTTAAACAAGAGGCCCATGGGCCTTAACACTCACCTGAGGAAATGTCCAAAAACTTACAAAAAACTTAAATACAAAAAGTTCACAAAATTCCTCAAGTTTGGAAAATCCTGCAATGATTAATCAGAAATGTCACATTTCATTTATAATAGCTCATATGACCATTTAACTATAGTACAATAGATAATTTCCAAATCATTAACCATATGGTTATGCAGCCATGATTTTGACCTTTGGACATGTGAACTTGAACCTTATATCAAAATGGTCTTAATATCAATACGTACAATATTCTAATAAACATGCTTGTACCAAATGTTTATAGTTTTCAAGATAATTAGCAATTTAAGTCTTCTTTTGCAATGGTGGCCTTGACCTTTCAACATATGATCTTGTACCATATATCAAAATGATTGTTGTCCCAATACCTACAATATTCTAATATATATTCCTATACAAAAAGTTAACAGTTTTCAAGATAATTAGCAATTTAACTCTTCTTTTGCAGCTGTGACCTTGACCTTTCAACCAGGGGTCCGGAAATGGTCATATTTGCCAGACATGTCCGACAAAAAATATTTTTGTCCAATGTGAAAAATCACTTGTCGGACATTTTTAGTTAAAAATAGAAATCAGTTAATCGGACATATAAATATGTTTGTCGGTCATTAATTTACTTGAGTATTGTTTGCTATCACCTGTCAACCGTTTTCAATAAATACTACAGATATAATAATTAGGCTTTTGTTTATTAATCAGTTAGAATCCATGGTCTCAATCTGTTCCTTTTGTTTCATCGTCCGAACCCTCATTAATTGTTTATTAAGTAATCACATCGCTTGACTGACGGAAGCCATAAACTGCTGATTACGAGGGTTGATCCTTGAAGGTCATGGTCGTCTGACTATTATCAAAGAGGTTCCAAGCGGGATGTCAAATAAGACTTTAACGCGCATCGTATGGTCTTTGCAAACTGTTTAGTTATAAATAAATTATTTTAAAAAGTCTAAATACAATCAAAGAGGTCTTGAAATGAGGTTCAGTAAAGTTTGTGTAACTTTGGGAAAACGAAAATGCACGATTGTCAATAAACAAAGATGGCCATAAAACCTTGTGTCGTCAACGTGGACAGTACAAAAATCTACAACGTGTGGACACATGAGCCTGACTTCATGTACCTAAATAACATGTATGTAGTAGTTAAATCCTTTTTAAAATCTATTTGATATTAAAAATTAAAATCTTTTTAAAAAACATCGTCAAAAACAATATCAGTGGGTACTTAATATTCTAATATACATGCCTATACAAAAAATTAATAGTTTCAAGATAATTAGCAATTTAAGTCTTCTTTTGCAGCTGTGACCTTGACCTTTCAACATATGACCTTGTACCATATATTAAAATGATCATTGTTGCAATACCTACAATATTCCAATATACATGCCTATACAAAAAGTTTATAGTTTTCAAGATAATTAGCAATTTAAGTCTTCTTTTGCAGCTGTGACCTTGACCTTTCAACATTTGACCTTGAACCATATATAAAATGATCGTCATGTCAATACCTACAATATTCTAATATACATGTCTTTACAAAAAGTTAACAGTTTTCAAGATAATTCACAATTTCTATACATGTATGCAGCTATGACCTTGACCTTTCAACATATGACCTTGAACCATATATCTAAATGATTTTCATATCAATACCTACAATATTCTAATATACATGCCTATACAAAAAGCTTAAAGTTTTAAAGCTATTGCACAATTTTAGTATTCATAAGCCAAAAATAAAATTTCAGGGGCAACAACTCATACATGGATTATCATATAGTTAAGAAACTACCTTTTTAAATTTTGTCATGCTTAACATTTTAACAATATTTTAAATTCATATATCTCTTAAAATTTGCAAGAAAATTGCCTAAAACTGCATAAATCACAAATTGGGTCATGACCTTGATTTGTGACCTTGACCCTATTTTAAAGGTCATTTCAAGAAAAAGTCAAAACTGAAAAACCCATGTCAATATCTGTTCAAATAGTCAAGTTATAACAATTTTAAGCCATTTTACGAAATTTTTAAAATTAAACGCAAAAACGTGTAACCCATTTTTCGACCAAATTTCACGAAATGAACAAACTATAGGCTTAAGACCCTAGAGAAGCCAAATATCACATCAGATTTTTTCTCCCATCATCGGTTTTAGAGAAGAAGATTTTTAAAGATTTTTGGACCCTAGGACACCTTGACCTAGTTTTGGTAGCCATGGCAATGCCATGAACAAATCTGAATTGCACCGGCCCATATATGCTTCTGACCAAGTATCACTGAAATCTGCCCAGCAGTTTTGGAGGAGAAGTCGAAAATAGGTGTTAACGACGCATGCACACACGCACCCATGCAAGCACATACACATGCCGCGCCATGCCATCAGCTCACATGACCTTTCGGTCAGGTGAGCTAAAAACGGATTCGAATCCGGTTCGTTCCAGTCCGAATCCAGGTCAGAATTTAGTCAGTTACCGGATATGGCTATTATAATGGTATACAAGTATTCATGTGTGTGCATTCGATCGTGTTTTTTAACACTTACATCGTGTAAAGTGATATTTTAAATGTTAGTTATATTTTATTTTTATATTAAACAAATTTAACAATGAAACAATGTGCATACATTGTCATCGTAGTTGTAATACATAGTTCTTATCGTCTACCATGATTGGGCCCTGCTAACAGTACTTTTGTGTTACTTTTTTTTATATTTTCCTTGACCTCGCCCGAGAAGAAGAGGCCATATCAATCATTCAGATTTAAAAAAAAAAAAAAAAGAAAAAAAAAAGAAAAGAAAATAGAACGTGATTTATTTAAGTTCAAGGCTGTATTGTTTTTAGAAAATCCTTTGCCTTGCATCTAAAAACATTACGCAGCTTTTCGGCATCCGACTTTTTTTTAAATATAAAAAGCACATTTTAATAAAACGTTTTAAACATGTTTGTTTATTTTAAAATTACATACGATACAGATACATGTATCTTATAATTAATAAGTTAATGTATTAAGTAAACATCGACTGTAGGTAAACAGGTGTTATACATAGCCCGCGGTAATGACGAGTTCTCGTCACATGCAGTCATTCGTGACAATTCAAACATTATTTGTTCCACAGGTAATGTCGTTATTCAGAAGTTTATTTACTGTTAAAGAAGCCGATTTGGGCTGACAAATTATGTCGGTGTTCGGAATACGGAGGTGTCGGTTTTTCGGAAGTTTTTATTACATGATTTATATAAGAATAAATCCGTCCCGAGCAGACAATGTCGGTTAGGGAGGTTATCGGTATTCAGAAGTGTCGGTTTTGGGAAGTTACATTGTATCTGTTATTTGATACAGCAACAAAAAACATGATATACATGTATACTTTTTGATGTTATGGGATATTTTTTCATAAAGTGGAGTGGATTATTTGGTGTTTTATGCCCTAGTTAAGATTCTATCAGTTATATCATGACAGGCAATTCTGGGATGGTGGGAAAAAAACCAGTGACCTTCAGCCTACAAACTGACTAACGTTCTCATACTTGGATCTGTCCGAGTAGGATTTGAACTTTGGTAGTGAGAGACACTGTAATCTGTGTGTGCTCAGCTACTGAGGCCTTTATAACACATCAACTTTAGCTTTGTGATTAGCAATGAAAAAGTAATTGTATCACACAAAACATTATGAGATGATATATTCATAAACCCTACTGTAGGTATGTGGGTGTGTCTACTGTACACCAATTTTTTAGTGTGATAGTTGAATATGCTAATTCAGGATATGGATCAACAAACTCATAGTTATGTAAACACACCTGTTCTCTTTTCCATCTGTCGACTAGAAACTTTTTATCTTCTTCCTCTGCCTCTAAAGCTCTGCAAACTTCACCCTACAAAATTAATACTGAATTACAATGAACAATAAAAAATATGGAACAAAAACATATATATAAACTGAAAAATGATTTAATATAAAACTGTCTTATAAATATATAATGAAGCTAGAGTCTGTCCTTTGTCAACAAAATGTTGATCCTGGTGGTATGAAGAGACTACAGTACAAAACTCCCCCTTAATTGGATATCAGTCCATTACAAGGTCAACCACACGACATTTTCAAGTACTCTGCATTCATTTAGCTGTTGGTTTGGCTAAAGCAATATGAAATTAAATGCCTACTAAATTTACTACACAGCCCAGCTGGGACCTGACAACTAGACCCTTGAATCATGAGTCTGGAACTTTTATCACTCAGCAATATGTCTCCACATGCTTCATTTTTGATGTATCCATGTCAATGGCACACTTAGCCCAGCTGGGACCTGACATCTGGACCCTTGAATCATGAGTCCTTAACCTTTATCACTCAGCAATATGTCTCCACATACGTACTTTGGATGTATTCATGTCCTCAATAACACACTTAATATCTGTAAAAGTGTTGAGTGACTTTTACACGACTTTAAACTTATCACCCATTTCCATGTCCTTCTAGGGTCTGAACCCACAACCCTGACACATAAAGCCATAAATATTTTTTTGAAAAGTAAGTAAATTATTTTTACCTGTATTCTCATCACCAGCTGTTCCATTTTTGATCTCATTTCTTTACTGTTCTGTAACACAAATAAAGTAAAACCTGCTATAATAACTATCTCTACATAAAGACACTATGTCCATTAGGACGTCATATTTTGTCGCTGTAAATTGAGAAATTTTCATGTTCATTTTTCAAGTGGAAAAGTAAAAGGATGCAAAAATGAAACTTTGGCAAATAATTTATTTTGATTAAATTCAGTTTCACTTGCAGTGTGAAATAAAAATGTATGAGAATATTTTAAAATGATGATTTTTATGAAAATTAACCGAAGCAGAATTTTCCAGATGTAAGGTATATTTTAAGTCCACCTAACTATAAAGTCCATCTTTTTTAGTCTCATGGTTGGTCTCCATATACATATTTTACTGTTTAACAGGTACCTGTGTACTGAACTACAATATCTTGTCAACTTAATACAGCAATGTAGGCTTAAGAACTATGATAAACGGAAAAACGGGAAGAAAAAAGATTGACAGGAGCATCAAATAACTAACAGACTCACTTACACACTCACCTTACTTTATGAGAAGCAAGATTACAGGTACAGACTCACTTACACACCCACCTTACTTTACGAGAAGTAAGATTACAGGTACAGACTCACTTACAAACCCACCTTACTTTACGAGAAGTAAGATTACAGGTACAGACTCACTTACACACCCACCTTACTTTATGAGAAGTAAGATTACAGGTACAGACTCACTTACACACCCACATTACTTTATGAGAAGTAAGATTACAGGTACAGACTCACTTACACACCCACCTTACTTTACAAGAAGTAAGATTACAGGTACAGACTCACTTACACACCCACCTTACTTTATGGGAAGTAAGATTACAGGTACAGACTCACTTACAAACCCACCTTACTTAATTAGAAGTAAGATTACAGGTACAGACTCACTTACACACCCACCTTACTTTATGAGAAGTAAGATTACATTTCAGACTCACTTACACACCCACCTTACTTTATGAGAAGTAAGATTACAGGTACAGACTCACTTACACACCCACCTTACTTTATGGGAAGTAAGATTACAGGTACAGACTCACTTACACACCCACCATACTTTATGAGAAGTAAGATTACAGGTACAGACTCACTCACACACCCACCTTACTTTATGAGAAGTAAGATTACAGGTACAGACTCACTTACACACCCACCTTACTTTATGAGAAGCAAGATTACAGGTACAGACTCACTTACACACCCACCTTACTTTATGAGAGGTAAGACTACAGGTACAGACTCACTTACACACCCCCCTTACTTTATGAGAAGTAAGATTACAGGTACAGACTCACTTACACACCCACCTTACTTTATGAGAAGTAAGATTACAGGTACAGACTCACTTACACACCCACCTTACTTTATGAGAGGTAAGATTACAGGTACAGACTCACTTACACACCCACCTTACTTTATGAGAAGTAAGATTACAGGTACAGACTCACTTACACACCCACCTTACTTTATGAGAAGTAAGATTACAGGTACAGACTCACTTACACACCCACCTTACTTTATGAGAGGTAAGATTACAGGTACAGACTCACTTACACACCCACCTTAATTTATGAGAGGTAAGATTACAGGTACAGACTCACTTACACACCCACCTTACTTTATGAGAATAAAAACTTAGTTTTACCCACACAATTTATTTACCGTATCTACATTGATAGCTAATTATAACCAGTTTTTAGACAAAACATATTTAGATAAAACATTCCTCCACTGATTACACATAACACATTAACAGGTGACAGTATCCAGATCAATTGTTACATCTGAAAAAAACTACAATTTTCAGCTGTCTGAGAAAATGTAGACAAGTTTTGATGATTGAAGAAGCTACCTGCAATTACCAGATAGTTTTTAAATCTAAGGTAAAAAGTTATTATCACCTGTTCAAGTTCCTCAACATCTGTGATTGGATCACTCATCCATCCTGATGTCTCAATTTTAGATGACCAAAAGGCTGCAGATACCTGCAAATAAAATGATAAAATAACATTAACCTGTAAAACCAAACCTGGAGAATTAAAACTACACTGAAATCTAAAAATAGAAAATAAATGAACATACCTTAAGATTGGTAAATCAAGAGTCCAAATGAAGTCTATGGTTGACAAATTTTCTAGTAAAATTTTCTCCTTGTTGCCCACAGCACATCTTACTGCCTGGGATCTTAACCATTAATTCGTAGATAATTTGTGACAAAATTTGTTAGTTTGATCGGTGAAAGTCAGTGGTTTCGCCTGAACACATCATTTTTCTCACTAAGCAGCTGACCATCTCCTTACAACTGAAAGGATCTTGACTTTAGCATCAAATGGCATTATTCTACTTTATTCTTAAGCACTTCTTATTGTGAAAAAGGGATCTATGATTCAACATTTTATGTTTACAGAATTACATACAGTATAGCTAACCTTGTGTTTCTAGAAATAATTATAAACACTTGATTTAGTTTCTAAAGAATTACATCAAATACATCTAACCTTGTGTTTCTAGAAATAATTATAAACACTTGATTTAGTTTCTAAAGAATTACATCAAATACATCTAACCTTGTGTTTCTAGAAATAATTATAAACACTTGATTTAGTTTTTAAAGAATAACATTGAATATATCTAACCTTGTGTTTCTGGAGATAATAATATGCAGTAGATCCTGTAACAGCTACCAATGTAACAAACCTTTGCCTGAAATAAACAAGAATTCTACTTTATAAGATGTGTTGCCTAACAGTTTCTCAAGATAATACAATGCAGCACACTCTGTAGTATCTACAAAAGTAACAGATGTCTGACAGACAATCAAGAATTCTACTAAATTATATGTGGTATTTGGATCTAATATACATGTACAACAAACACATTTTAACACGCCAATACAGGTGACTTTTCAAAAAGTGAATGTAAAACTCAAAGCCTCATATTATTGTACTGGGTAACTATAGTTACCAGGTGATGGTTATAAATGAAACAAACTAGTATGTGTCAGAATGACAAGATTGCCTGTCTGCTACAACTACTTGAAACTTTTAATTTCAAGGGCCATAACTCTAAAGAAACTAAGTCCATTAAAACCGAACTTGAACTTAATCTGTATTTTATCAAAACAAAAGTACATACTAAATATCATTTTACTATCTCAATTAATAAGAGAAAAAGTGCAAAAATCATATGATGATGGAATGACAGCATAGAGTGACACTATATGCACCTGCCATTTTCATAGATGGGACATTATATAAATATGACATGACTGACAGGGTAACATTAAAAATGTTCACCTTTTCCAGTCTAATGTTAACCGAGGCAAAGCCATTATAAATAATTCAAAAAATAAATTCAGATTCGTAGTTTGCAAAAATCCTTAAGGTGATTTTAATTTATAGCAGTTTTTATAGACTAATCTTGGTAATAAATTAAGATAATATTTCCATAAAGTATTTATTTTAATATTTCTAAAACTTTAGTAATTATGATTTCTAACTTCCGATTAAATCTTAAGAGTGGGTCAATTAGTGAGCTTACTGGCTGAAGGTAAGTTGTTTGCTTAGGTATTCTAATTCTCTCTGTCATTCCAGAAAGTCAATCTAAATATGAATGAACTAATCTTGCCTTAAATGTAAAACTGTCAAAGACAGACAGATGGAGGGCCCTGGTTTAAGTCTCATGTGTCAAAGGCTATATAGAAGGAAAGAAGGAAAGAAAAAAAGAAGGGGGGGGGGGTTAAACAAAATTTCCAACCACCCACCAACATGATCTAGGAATAGCTTGTTAGGAAGAGTTGTACATGACTTACCAACCATAGCTCTTTACTTTTGATGTTCTGTAGACAGGAACTGAAGAAAGCTTTGTAAATGTTCTTACAAATGTTACAGCTGAAGTTTTAAATACACCCATATCTCTGTAATCAAATACAAAATTCATAAGTATAAAGAGTCATATCTAAAAATATGGACTATACAAAGAAGACTAATAGGAATGACATAGATATTCAAGCAGAATGAAGAATGTTGTTATCCTTTGTACAGGGATGACAAGAATATTTCATTTTATATTCCTAGAATATACACAGCTACAAAAAATACAACAGGAAAGTGGAGGGGAGTAATGATATAATCACAATCACAATTCTTTTACTTACCTTGTGGTGTTTAGTTCTGGGATAGTGGAAGGAACCGGAGAGTTTGGAGAAAACCATTCATCTTTGGCAAGCAAACTGACAAATGTTTTACTCCGGGATCTACCCAAGCTGGATTCTGACCTAAGTGATGAGAATCACTGTGATCCATGCAAACAGGAGAAATTCTGGAAATTAACCTTGCAGTGGATGGTTGTTCTTAGTACATGTACTACAAGAGTATTTTTTTCAATTGACTCATATTATTGAAAAGTGGATGAATAGCACTGGTCCAAACAGTATGATAAAAGTTAGCCAGGACCCAAACAGTCCTCTCATTTGGTCATTTGGACCCCTATTTTTCATACTTAAACTATCTTTTTTTTTTAAACCAAGAGTGCTACAAAAAACATTTATTGCAAAACAACTGAAATACATCAATTTTAAAAAACAAATAATTGACTGATAAAACAATAGAACTGTTTGTGTCTGACATGAAAGATAAAAATCTCAGAAAACAAAAGGGAAATCCTAAAGCTTTCAAATATACAGATATCTTCTCTGTAATCTTCAATAACCTTGAAACAAGAGATGTTTACATTCATACATACCTGTATATGCAAATATTTCTATTAAGTATCTTATGAAATCAACTGTTGAATCTTTTAATCTTATGTCGTTAAAAATCTGCAAAAATAAGGACAGTTAATAGAAACTTTTTAAAGATAACACAGTATTTGTGGCATGTACAGGTATTTCTTTTTAAACAAAAGTTCTACTTTCTGACCTGGTATAAACAGGTTACATTATTTAACAAGTATTTTGAGTACACAGTACTGCATATGATATAGTAAGTTACAGATTGGTGAGGTCTTAGGGGTGAATTTCCATCTATATCTGTGAGGTCTTAGGGGTGTAATTTCCATCTATATCGGTGAGGTCTGATGGGTGTAATTTCCATCTATATCGGTGAGGTCTGAGGGGTTTAATATCTATCTATTTCGGTGAGGTCTGATGGGTGTAATTTCCATCTATATCGGTGAGGTCTGATGGGTGTAATTTCCATCTATCACAGATATAATTGTATGGTTACTGACATACTTGATTTAACTTACTTTAGGCTATCAATCATACTTTATAATGATTACCATGATAAAATAAATGAGAACTGTTGAAAAAAATATAAGTTCAAGTTTAGTTTAGTCCAAAGTGTGGATAACTTTGATAAGACAAAAAATTATGTTATAATCTTTGTATTGTCATGTGTTACTTTTAATTTTTTATGAAATGATACATTAAAGTAACATATGGTAAATTAGGTCTCCTTTATGGCTAAAGAACCATAACTCTAGAACCACTTGATGAAAAATATTTCTATTGATCCTAATAAAACAAGAGGCCCATGGGCCTTAACGCTCACCTGAGGAAATATCCAAAAATTTACAAAGAACTTAATTACAAAAAGTTCACAAAATTCCTCAAGTTTGGAAAATCCTGCAATAATTAATCAGAAATGTCTAGTCACATTTAATTTATAAATAGCTCATATTTACGATTTAACTATTGTACAATGAATAATTTCCAAATCATTAACCATATGGTTATGCAGCCATGATTTTGACCTTTGAACATGTGAACTTGAACCTTATATCAAAATGGTCTTAATATCAATACATACAATATTCTAATGAACATGCTTGTACAAAATGTTAATGGTTTTCAAGATAATTTACAATTTCAGTCTTCAGTTTCAGCTATGACCTTGACCTTTGAACATGTGACCTTGAACCATATATCAAAATGATCGTCATGTCAATACCTACAATATTCTAATATACATGTCTATACAAAAAGTTTATAGTTTTCAAGATAATTAGCAATTTAAGTCTTCTTTTGCAGCTGTGTCGTTGACCATTCAACATATGATCTTGTACTATATATCAAAATGATTGTCATGTCAATACCTACAATATTCTAATATACATGCCAAAAGTTAATAGTTTTCAAAGATAATTCACAATTTCAGTACACTTATGCAGCTATGACCTTGACCTTTCAACATATAACCTTGAACCATATATCTAAATGATTGTCATATCAATACCTGCAATTTTCTAATAATATACATGCCTATACAAAAAGCTTATAGTTTTCAAGCTAATGCACAATTTTAGTATTCATAAGCCAAAAATAACATTTCAGGGGCAACAACTCCTACATGGATTATCATATAGTTATGTAATTTGGTACCTTTTTAAATTTTGTCATGCTAAACATTTTAACAATGTTTTAAATTCATATATCTTTTAAAATTTGCAAGAAAATTGCCTAAAACTGCATAAATCACAAATTAGGTCATGACCTTGATTTGTGACCTTGACCCTATTTAAAGGTCATTTCAAGAAAAAGTCAAAACTGAAAAACCCATGTCAATATCTGTTCAAATAGTCAAGTTATAACAATTTTAAGCCATTTTACGAAATTTTTAAAATTAAATGCAAAAACATGTAACCCATTTTTCAACCAATTTTCACGAAATGAAAAAACTATAGGCTTAAGACCCTAGAGAAGCCAAATATCACATCAGATTTTTTCTCTCATCATTGGTTTTAGAGAAGAAGATTTTTTAAGATTTTTGGAACCCTAGGTCACCTTGACCTAGTTTTGATAGCCATGGCAATGCCATGAACAAATCTGAATTGCTCCAGCCCATATATGCTACTGACCAAGTATCATTGAAATCTGTCCAGCAGTTTTGGAGAAGTCGACAATAGGTGTTAACGACGCATGCACACATGCACACACGCACGCAGGCACATACACATACACACGCCGTGCCATGCCATAAGCTCACCTGACCAAAAGGTCAGGTGAGCTAAAAATGGTTTTCATAAATATATGCATAAAGCTATAAAGCTGCATTAAGTTTTCCTAGGAAAAATATTAAAAAGGTGCTGATCTAATTAATGATTATCCTAATGAACAATTTTACATTTGGTTCAACGATAAAAGCTCAAATAAATACAGAAATAACAATTATTTCCAGCATGATGCAGACTGTCAGATCTAATTTTAGAACGTGGTTATGTCATAAAAAACTGGGTCATTTAAACAAGACTTACAAAACGGTGCAATACAATAAACACATAATTTTATTTAATTTGTTATTTGTGACTTTGTAAGGGATATGTAACACCATTGCGAATACATTTAGATATTAATGACGGACAATTAATACAATTTGTCAGGTTCAACCTTTGATTCATTGGAATTTCCGTACATCCGTGTGTATGCTCAAAGCAAATAATTATCATCGTTAAACATTTACCAACCCATTAGAGGATTCCGTTTTTTTACAGCTAAGTGGAATGAAATTTTAGAAAATGAATCTGACGGATCGTGGTTAGAAGTTATCTATTTTTTGAAAAATATATTTTTAGAAAATCAAAAAAATTTAAGAAAATTGAAAAACTTAATGCAGCTTTAAGAAAAAGTCAATTTTATCTACCATCAGTTCAACTCCCCTGAAATTTTGTAAAATTTTATCATCATCATTATCAATCATTTATGATCATTATTATCATCAATAACTAGTCATCATCATCAATCACTAATCATTATCATCATCATCACCATCATCAATCATTTTTCATCATCATCATCATCATCATCATCATCATCATCATCAATCATTTATGATCATTTTTATTATCAATAACTCATCATCATCATCATCATCAATCAACTATTAATTCTTATTATCATCAATCACTTATCATCAGTATCATTATCACCATCACCATCATCATCATCACCATCAATCATCATCATCATCATCATCAATTTATTATTTAAACAGTTTAGAGACTTTCTACCCTTTTGTGTAGTTTGGCTCTGGGGCAATTTTGCAAGCCTTGTTGAGATAAACCTACTTCAGGATAGTATATTATAACCATATACATTAAAGCTCACAGTGATATTTTACTTTGTTAAGTAGTTTAACATATAATCAAACTTTACATGACAGGGAAAAAAAACTATTCGTTTAATTTTAACATTCTAAAAGGCATTTTAACTGTAAAATATGTTTCAATTTTTATGGTTTTAAATAACTTTACTTAGTAAAAAATAGTTATATATGATTAATTCATATACAAGTATAAAGAAACCAATTTTGTTATAAATCCAAGCATGTCAAAATGCTTCACTAGTTAAAAATCACACAGCTTGATCACTCAGGTAATGAAATTATCACACACCATCTTCACAACTTTAAAAAGTAAACCATGATGAAAATACATGGAAAAAAGTTCTAAAACTTTAAGTTTAACACTGACTTCACCGAGGAAATGGTTGTTATTTAAGCATTATCAGAATACCTCTGTAAAAGGAAACTGAGGATGTTACCTTCTAAAGTTGAAGATCTACCACCAGATATCAATGCTTCAGATCAAGTTTACCAGGTAATATAAAGAAATTCTTTAAATGTACTATACGTAATTAATTTAAACTGTTAAATCTTATGCTGGACGGAATATGAGAAGGAGAAGTAGAAGCTCTCCCATTATTTTCAATAGGTAATTTAGACCAATTCGTAAATCCATTCAAAACCTCAACACTTTTACTTTGCAAAACCAGTAAAGAAAACACATAAAGAATATTACATGCTGCTGGATACAGGCACCAAATCTTGCTTTGACATCTACAGAAATAGGTCTTCAAAGTATATAATTAAGACAAATATATGGTAGATAAAGTTCGATAGTTTTTTTTTCTACACCCTTATGTTCTATGTGTTTTCATGTATGTCACTAAAATATTTTTACTGAGAACATGTACAATCATGAGATAAAACATACCAATTTTAGCTGAGGATGATATATATCAAGTACATTTTGTATTTTTATGTATATTCAGTTTGAAAATTCATTTTAAGATTATTCTACTTTTAGGCTTTCAGGTTTTTTGTCGTGTTTTGTACTTAAAATAGCACTTCAACACCTAGCTTAATTTTCCATATTCTTGCCGTCTTTGAGCTGTGTTTAGTGAAAATGGAAGGTCACAGCTATTTATTATGAAAACCTAACACATATGTTACCAAGGTAAACGAATGTTTTCAGACATCGTGTATAACATATAAAAATGAAAATAACCAATTTTGGTTTTTGCTTTTGAGACATTTAAGACAAAATCATAAATATTGTTGACTTACAACTTACCAGCAAATTGTAAGAACCAAAAACCTTTTGCATCACAAGCAAAGATATTATCTAAATGCTTATTTAAATTTTTAAGTCTTCAAGGAAAAAAGAGGGGGGGGGGGCATTTCCTGGCACTAAGCAACAAGTATGATAAATCTATATACCTATGGACAGTATATCTTTTTTATTTATACCCTGAAGATGCACTACTTTAAGGTCACTGAAAGGGTCAAATCAGCAGGAGAAAGCTTTTCTTAAGAAATATCTTGTCTCATTCACATGGTATAAAACATCCATGAGTTGTAGATTCAGTTTTCTTCAAATTATTAATGAACTGCAACTTAAAATTTTTCATCTAAAGGATGAATGGAATTTCATACAAAGCCCTTCTTGTGTGATTGAAAAAAAACAGAAAGTTGTTTTTGGTGATGTTGTGCATACATATTTCTGGTCCCTACTTTTTTCACATATACACAAAATAGGACATACCAGTAATTTCACTGTGTTTCTGACAGTATGCCCAAAGTAGACATTACAGGACTTCACTAACTAGAGCTTAAATTTTTCATTCTTATTTAGAAAATTTTAAAATTTAATTTAAAGCTGTTAAGAATACATATAAATATTTGAAAATTTTAATTTTGACAGATTTCACTATTCCCAAATTATTTTCAAAGCTATCTATTTATTTTTTCACTACATAAACTCTGTCTTTTGCAAACAAAGTCTCTATATTATTTACTTGATCCTTGTTTGAAACTATTTTTCTTAAAAAATCTAGCCTAGAGTACAATCAAAACTGAATGTCTTACACTGTTTACAGTAAAATTAATACACTCTTTCACCACACACACACACACACACACACACATGCACACACACACACACACACACACACACACACACACACACACACACACACACACACACACACACACACACACACGATTATGTTAATGATTTTTTTTCATATTACACTGGAAATGTTTTTATAATCTTTTTCTTCTTTCCGTTTTTATTTAAACACATTGCATTGTTAATCTAAACCAGCTGGACTATTACAAATATAATTTGGTAAAATAATTGGTTTTGTAGGTACTATCCAGGAGTTATTATTTGATCCAAAAGACCTCTCATAGAATTTTGTCACATTTTTTTTGAAATGGTAACTACTACTGATGTCAATGTTTTATATATATACAGTATGACCTGCTATAGAGTCCACCTCTATATAAAGTCCACCTGTCTATAGCAACCGGTCTGAAGTATCCCCAATGGATTTTACTATAAAATGAACCTCTATATAAAGTCCACCTGTCTAATGTGAATAAAGTCCACCCTTTTCAGTCCCTATTGACTCCAGCACCTGTCTATTAAGTCCACTTCTTTAATATAATTTTTTATTAAATTTTATAATTTCCCAAATTTTTAGCAGTAAATATCAGCCACATTTCTTTGATACTGTGATGTATGAAGATTGGCAATAAATAATTTTAATATAAATTATTGATCACACTAAATACCATGTAGTAACTTACATAGTTTTAAAATCTACTGTAGTAAAACTACAGTATTGACTGATATTACGTAAAATTTTGAAGAAAAATATATGAAGTCATACTTATCATGTTAACAACTGAAGCCATCAGATATAAAGGTAGAAATACCCATTGTTATCTATTATGTTTTATATATAATTGTTTAATTTGTGACACCTTTGCTGCTACTTACAACAACAAAGACACAATTAGTCATGTGTATATAATATGTAGAGTTTAACCAAATAATCTTTTCTGATGTACAATTTATCAAATTTAAATAGTTTGGTTTTTTAAAAATTATTTCTTAATAATCTGTTTTTAAAAAATAAAATGAAAATAACTTTATTAATGTATATATTAATAAGTTTTTAATAGGTGCTGCATATTTTCACTTTTTTAACTATTTTAAACACCAAGTTTACTCGTACATATAGGGGGCCCTCTATATAAAGACCACCTATCTATTAAGTCCACTTTTGCTCAGTCCCCTAGGTGGACTTTATACACAGGTTATATTGTATATATATATATATATATATATATATATATATATATATATATATATATATCAGGGCTCCGGAAATCTTTGACTGAGGTGTCGGACATAAGCAACCGTACCACCGATGCTGTGTAAAGCAAAAGAAAAAAAAAACAAAAAAAAAAAAAAAAAAAACAAAACGTACCACCGATGTTGTTTTGACGGTGTTTTTTAAAAAGATTTTTAATTTTTAATATCAAATAGATTTTAGAAAGGATTTAACTACTTCATAGAGGTTATTTAGATACATGTGGTCAGGCTCATGTGTCCACATAGTGTCGATTTTTGTACTGTCAATGTTGACGACACAAGGTTTGATGGCCATCTTTGTTTATTGACAATCGTGCATTTTCGTTTTTCCGAAGTTACACAAACTTTACTGAACCTCATTTCGAGAGATTTCACTTTGATTGTATTTAGACTTTTTAAAATTATTTATTTATAACTAAACAGTTTGCAAAGACCATACGGTGCAAGTTGTAGTCTTATTTGACATCCCGCGTGGAACCTCTCTGATATAGTCTGACGACCATGACCTTCAAGGATCAACCATGGTAATCAGCTGTTTATGGCTTCCGTCTGTCAAGCGATAAACAACTTAACAACAAAATTAATGATGATGAAACAAAAGGAACGGATTGAGACCATGGATTCTACCTGATTAATAAACAAGAGCCTAACTATTATATCTGTAGTATTTATTAAAAACTGTTGACAGGTGATAGCAAACAATACTCGAGTAAAATTATGACCGACAAACATATTTATTTATATGTCTGATTATCCAAATTCTATTATTAACTAAAAATGTCCGACAAGTGATTTTTCACATCGGACAAAAATATTTTTTGTCGGACATGTCCGGCAAATATGACCGTTTCCGGACCCCTGACATATATATATATATATATATATATATATATATATATATATATATATATATGCAAATAACCATTTTTGTCTTGTTTTAAAAAGGGAAGAGAGAGAAATGTAGGATGATATTTATTTGTTTATTATGGTTGATAATTAAATTTAGCAACAGACTGTTAGTACCACAAAATTTGGTAACACAGGATCTATTACATTAATGATTATTTGAATGGTTCCTTTCCAATCGGAACATGGTTCTGCCTTTTATCATCATACTTCACAGATAACTTTGAATATAGTCGCGTGAATACCCAAAGAATGTGTTGGATTATGGCAGATGACAAGTTGACATGATACATCATTAGAAAGACAAAAAAAAAAAAAAAAAAATCCCTCAGTAACTTACATCTAGTAGTGAAATTAAGAAAATTTAATATGTTGCTATATTTAACAAAACTGTTGAAAATAAAATTTGTCAAACTTTAGCAGCATTTCATTAAAATAAGTTTTTAATTTTCTTTAGAGTTGTCATGCTTATTCAAGATGGTGAATTTTATGTTCAAGCAATATGGTATTATAGATTTTGATGCATAAAGAAATTGTTGCCTTGATTTCCGTTTATATTATAGAGACCCTTGCTATATTACCATTGTGGTTTTGTAAGTAATCAAGGGCATCACTATTTTAACACTTCATGTGGTGAAAAGTATTTTAAAATAAAGTATGACTAAATCTGAGTTGTTTTATATGACAGAAAAAGCAGAGTGATGTTCTCATTGGTTCTTATTCATCAAACTTTTTAAAGCTTCTTTTAACCGCAGCATTTGTCATGGTCATATTCTATAGACATTTTTGTTTCGTATGGCTTTCAATATTTCTCATACATTACTCATATATATATATATGCACAAACATTTCCAATTCTAGGTAGTACCAATTTTAATTATTGTAAACGCGAAAAAATACGCACATTGCGTAATGTTTACAAGCTGGCGTTACATCATGTTTCCGTCTCTTGACTAAATGACATAAAACACTGTAAATCGATGTCCTTCGTTCTAATAATTATGAAACTTTGATTGTCATAGAAAACATTATATAAAACATTACAATCACATAACATCGGTATGGAAATCAACTGACATATAGTGCACATAGGGTTGCCATGATATTTTCATTTCTCAATCTATTATTGATGATTAGGTGAACGACAAAACATCCAAATGAAACAATTAAATAATGCAATATGAACATTTTGAACAATAATGTATGTTAGAATAAACTGTCTTACGATTGTGTGAAGAAGTGCATCACCTGCAGCAGCAACTGAAAATTCGTCTGCAAACCGGCTGTCTCACATGGGCGCAGACATCTTGTATAATTTAACAGATTGAGAAATGTCAAAATTATTTTCCTGCAAAACGAAACTAACATGTTCACCTTTCTTTTCGCAAAAATAAAGCATTCTTTTTATTGTAATAATTAATACATACTTAGCATAAAATAGCTAGTCAATTTGTTTCAAGAATTTTGCATACATCGTTTAGATTAATAGACTAATCAATGTTGTCGTTTTGCGTTTTATTATATTCTTGGCGATCAATTGGTTGATATTTAGAGCATAGCGGGATATCCATCCGGGACTTTGGACATTTCCCAGCAAACCGCAGCAATAGTAATATTTAGTAGAAGAACAAGATGGGAGTATTGAACATTAAACGGATAAATATTTGGACTAGAAATAATACCTAACATGAAGAGGTTTACCATTAAAGGGGTGATTGATGGCATTCGGTCATCAGTTAGTGCACCCACTAAATTGGAAAATGAAGTGGAAGAGACTTTACATTCCGGACACTTCCAGGTTTGCAAGGTAAACAAACAAGGGTTGAAATGTCAAAATTTTGTTATTATTTCATACATTAGATTAGCACCGCCCATTTTTTAGCAATATGTTTTATTTAACTGTTGTTTAGTTAATAATAATAAAATTTCTTGTAGACGGTCAGACATGGATTTCCATATCAACCTACAGCAGTTGCATTTGATCCTGTCCAGCATCTTTTGGCAATTGGGACTAAAAGTGGAGCACTAAGAATGTATCCTTTAGTATAATATATTAAAATATGCCCAAATAAGTTTCACCATTAAACCTTAAATTTATTTTGCATTTTGAAAAATAGACCACTCACCATTGGTACATGAAAGAGGCTGTTTACAATATATATGCTACACAGATATATTCAAAAATACTTGAAGCATCCATGTTTGTAGTATAATGTGTAATATATTGATGTGGTCTGTTATAATAGCTAGCTGGCTTGCTGACTGTACTGTAGTCAGTGTTGTATATATAAGCATTGATGTTATAGAGTTCAGCAGCAGCTTCATCTCCACATGTGCCTATCTATAGTGTTTCCTACAGCAGCCAACTTTGATCAATAATTGTTATAAATTCAGTACATTGTTACTGTTAGATACAGGTTTAAAGGTCTTTGATTTTTTTTCAGCATAATAACAGTAACATATGCTGAATAAAAGGTTTATAAGATGTCAATTTTGTTTTGTTGTTGATATTATTTGAAGATTTTGCTTGATTTGTTTTTCTATTGGTTAAATATATATAAAATCAAATGAAATGACATTTATAGCAAAGACGTGTGATATATAAAGCAAACATCTGATGACTGCAAATACTTTTTATGTTAATCAATGTAGCAAATGAAATTAAAACTTTCTTGAAAGGACACAAAATGCAGTTTAGATATTGTACCACATAAAGATAACCTTGACAGACTGTATATGATTCCTAAGCAACTTTTTTATTTTGTTCATTTTGGTCACTTTCTGTAAGGACTTTGATCTTTTTACTAATTAAAATTTGAAGTAATTAAACTAACAAATAAAATACAATCCTCCAAGTAAGTAACTGCATGTACATGTATATTTGATGCATTTAGTAAAAGCTTGTGATGTCAATGTTGGAAATCATAAGCAATCTGTCTGACTGTATGTATAAAAATTCCATTGGTTATGATACTACATAAATGTCTAATTTCTGATAAGCAGGTATTATTTTCTACAAGACTAATCATTGCTGTAACAATTTAAAAAAAACCCAGTAATTTTATAACTTGGGGGGGGGGGGGTATATTCGGAATATATAATATATTATTACTCTATGTGCTTGGTATGTCTTCTTTAATCTGCCTTTACATGATAAATGAAACAGATTAATCAATTATTATAATCACATGAGTGGAAACTTCCAGTTAAATGAAGATGAAGTTGAAAAAAATGTTTATTTGACAAAGAGCTGACAGAAAAATTTTTTCTGCATTTGGGCCATAAATAACCAATAATATTGAAAATAATGTTGAAATATTTAAGACTTTATTATAAACATAGGACTTTTTTATAATAAATAAAAAAAGACCTGTTAACTTTTCTTTTTTTTGATTCTATTACAATGAAAGAAAAAAATTATTAGTTCCAGAATAGCTTAATGTATAATTCTCCTCTCCTCTCCCACAGTGCCTCTCACAGCTAGTCAAATCTTGCTCCAATGGATCTTAGTGAGAGAATGTTCTTTTAGTAAAATCTATTTTTGGTTAAAAAGGAAGACCTCCATATGGAATCAAGATGGTAAATAATCAAACTGCTAAACATCTAATTTAGGTGATAATCAAAATGTTCCAGAATTCTTATTATAGCTCAAAAATTAAGTTATAAATATGCAATGGATGCTTTGTAGGAGAGCAAGTTATGGGGTGATCAAGATGTTTCAGAATTCTGTTTATTACAGCTCACTCTCTATATATATATACATATTATACATATTATATATATACCCGGTAGGTAAATATTCTAAGTAAGGCAACCAGCAACCATGTACTACTACTTCACAACCTTGCCACTAAAACAATGCAACAGTCATTGTTTTTGATAACACATTTATAATTCTGCTTATCTAAAATTAAATCATATGTTATAAAAAACTTTAAATATAAACTATTGTAATTTTCAAAATGATAGTTTTGATTAAAGATCTGTGATAATTTGATATTTCTGGAGCTAACAAGGGCATTTGATAAGAAAGACCATATTTTTGTAAAAATTTTATATTGTTTTGACATCCTTTCTAGAAATATAAAAAAATCCTATATAGATTATATAAAACATATTTTAATTAAGTACATATGTATATATGAGTCAATCAAATCTTCAACAGGATCATGTGTATATGATTAAGCTTCAAGTTCATGTCATGTGATAATTTTTGTCTTCATCTATACATTGTATTTTCATTTAAGATAGTACTTAATTTAAGTTTGTTGAAAAAAGATCTTTCTATTACACACACACACACACACACACACACACACACACACACACACACACACACACATTCTCTCTTATTCTCTCTCTCTCTCTCTCTCTGTCTCTCTCTCTCTCTCTCTGTCTCTCTCTCTCTCTCTCTCTCTCTCTCTCTCTCTCTCTCTGTAAAACACAATTTTTCATGCATTGTTGACTTAAGTCACAAACTGACACCAATAAAGTAATTGAGATTCTTAGCACATACATATCTGCAATTGTGAATACAACATTAGACAGTATATATATAGTACATATACATTGTATCAACAGAACATCCGATAAATTATTAAGCCTGCATCAGGCCTGGACAGTATATATATACCTCTGATTAATCTCTAAACCAGTAAAAAATTTTAAATGTATCTGTGAAATAAAATGTTGACAATTACCTATCTCTTGGGATTCTGAATTTGAAACAGAATTCATCATTTACTAGCTACTTGCATTCATCTCTAATCACTTAAAGAATAAGTTTTTATTACCCTTTGTTAGAGTTATCTCCCATTAACTCTCAAAATCTGTTTAATAATTGTTTCAAAGTTTTTTTGTTTTTTTGTTTTTTTTTTTTTAAATTAATTTGCTATGCATGTGCATTATTTCCATATCTAGGCTATTTCATTGTCTAAATTGGACCCAATGCATGTGCATTATTTCCATATCTAGGCTATTTCATTGTCAGTTCCCAGTACCAAAGTTTTATATTCCAGTTTTGACTTCATTTCCCCAATTCAAATGTTACCTTGTTAAAGTGTTTTTTGATTTGAGTTTGTAAACATTTGTCAGTTAATAAACCTAAACAGGAGTAACATACAGTTACATAGCATAGTTTTATACTTGTGAGTCAGGGAAGCCCGGAACAGAAAGTGGTACAAAATCTCTGGAAACGGAATTACGGTGCTGTTAATCTTGTAAGATTTTAAATGAACTTTGATTGTGTGTTGAATTGAACAAAAACTTAGTTTTAAGTTATAAAATAGTATTTTTATAAAACCACAAGATTACTGGTTGTTTATTTAGTATACATATAGATTATATGCGTGGGTAGCTAGACTTAAGTTTTGTTTATATTTCAATATAAAGGACTTTTCTTGTAGTGTTGTCCACAGAAATATTTCTTTGATTTAATAGTTATTTTTATGTGAAACAGCAATTTATATATTGACTTAGGTTAAATTTGAAAAGAAGAGCTTTAAGAAAAGAAAGACTTTAAAATATAATTTTTACTTTTATTTAATTTTACATCTAATTCATTAACTTGTTATATTACAACTCTTAATACATAAAATGTCCCATGTAGTACAAAGGCTACTTTTAGAAGTCAATTGAAACCATCTTATTCTTGTCTGGAAAGAAAGCTTCATTTGCACTTGAAAACAATAGGTATACATTCTTTTGAAGCATAGGTTCCAGTACTATGTATGCCAGTTGTACTTTTAGTCCAGGGACTGTCTATGAGTAATATTTATTTTCTCACATCTGTCTCCAGTAACTGTAATTAAAATGCATGCTGTTACAGTGCTTAAAACTTTGGTGATAAAATTGAAGCACTGTTGTGTGATTTAACTGTAGAAAACATGATTGTTGTGCAGCTTACTGTATAAGTACATTATGAGTTTTTAATGGTAATAACACCTCTGAAAATCAGTTTTCCTGTCTTTATGATAAGTACCTATGCAAAGTCAGGGATTTTACAAATGATGGTTTCAAAACAATTTAATGTGTTATTGGCCAAGAATTGGCTTTTGTATTTAAGCAATAACATTCTTTGTTTCACTTTACCTTGTTTCAAAGTTAACGATTTATATGTTGCTGAATATTATATATATATAAGAGTATATTATACCAACCATAATATGCGAATTACAACTTGTACAATAATTGCCTGTAACATATGGTATAATTGTCATAATTATGTTCTTGTTTATCAAGGGTTCTAAATACCATACTTGATTATTCCAGAAATATTGCATTGTTTGATTTACATTTATAAGTATTAGTTAATACGCCTGTTCACCAGATTCTGTATTATATATAAAATACTTGTCGTCCACTGCTTAATATCAAACTGCCATCTAATCATCGATAAAACTATTATTAATCCTAATAATTCTAAACCAAATAGAGAGCATGCTGCTGTTATTTTATGGCACACAATTTAAGTCTTTTTTTCCAATATTTTTCATTGTATTGGAGATTTTCAAACAGGACCCCAAGAGAATGGTAAATTGAATTGTATACCATAAATCAGGATTATGGATAAGTAACAAGTCATTTACCATATGCTGTCAACTTGGTTGGATAAGTAACAAGTCATTTACCATATGCTGTCAACTTGGTTGGATGAGTAACAAGTCATTTACCATATGCTGTCATCTTGGTTGTACAAGTTACAAGTCATTTACCATATGCTGTCATCTTGGTTGTATAAGTTACAAGTCATTTACCATATGTTGTCATCTTGATTGTATAAGTAACAAGTCATTTACCATATGCTGTCATCCTGGTTGGATATTTAACAAGTCATTTACCATATGCTGTCATCTTGGTTCTTTCATGTTAATCCCTGAATAAATACTGAGTCAAATGTATTGAAAGTCAAACAAGGCTTGATGGTGAATTGTTTTTTCCATGTACCTGTATATATGTATGTGTATTTGTTGTATAGATAGATGGATCATGGATGGATCCTACCCTTGGCAATGATCTCATTTAATGGTACATATGTTTAAATCTTGCATTCTTGGTTTATTTTACAGTCCTTTGTTAAATTCCTAATATGTCCACTAAGCAAAATTGAAATACATTTCTCATTTGATATTATATTCATCTTTAACCCTTGTTCCAGGATTTTTTTTTAGGAGATGGTTTGTCAAATATTTTAAGTTCTTTCTAGGAACAACAAAGTATTGTGTCTTTCAGATTACCGTATTTTGTCTTTTTTAGTTTGGGGTCCTTTAAGTCCAATTTTAGGCCCAATGTGGACCAATATAGATTTCATTTTAGAGGTGTCATAATGGCAATGTTTTGGTTTATACTGTTTAACCCATTGTTCATTTTCTAGATCATTTCTAGTTCCTGTACATTTAAAATGGCTTTTATCACTCAAACATGACTGATGGATAGAAACCTACATTCTAACCTGTGATATAAACCTGGCAGTGTTAGAATCTTTTTAGAAGAATAAATGACCCAAATCATGTATTTTTGATAAATATATCATTATGGAGATAGATTATGAATTATTAATAAGGTAAAATTTGAAGTTGTATTTAGTAGAGCCAGTATTGGAGTTATTGAACATGTTAATAACCATTACCAAAATTAGACATGTTAAATTTTAAAAATATAAGCAAGACAATACCACAGATTTCTAAAACTATGGACCAGTTACATTGTCACAGAAATAGAATACAAATCTATCATTGTATACTGCAGTATTCTCTGTAAATTATTGATTTGAATTGGCTACGGAAAAATACAACCATGATCCAGCCATACATAAAAATTGTAATAACATGACATTGATATACTATATATATATAAACAAACATATATCACACACACACACACACACACACACACACACACACACACACACACACACACACATATATATATTGGTGTACTGATATGTCTTATTACAAATCCAATTATAACCAGTTATATCAATAAAGTCATTCAATATTCTAGTTTTATTGTTGTAATCATATGAATGAAAATTCTATAATAATGCATACTGTATAATTCATATTTTATGACCATTTATGGTACATTCATTTTCTTGTGTAATTAATTTGATATTCCATGAATGAATAAATCTCCAGCTTCTACATATAAATACATGCACATGTATTAAGATTGCATTCTCTCTCTCTCTCTCTCTCTCTCTCTCTCTCTCTCTCTCTCTCTCTCTCTCTCTCTCTCTCTCTTATTTGTTGATGATATATAATATCTATAAGAAGCTGTTTTTTGTGTGAGCAACTACATTGAACCTTCTACTAGCTTCTAAATCTACATGAAATCAGTAAGTACCAGTAAATATTTTGGGAAATTTTTTATTAATATATCTATATATACTGGCCAGCATTAATATTAAACCTTCAGTTTGTGTTTAAATAAAGTCAAAATTTGCTTAAATTTCTGTAGAGCTTTCCATAAAAATAATCACAAAATCACAGCTTAATTGACTTTTTATAGTACTGCTGGGTCATCATTTTTCCCCCCCAAAATGAATATCAAAACAAGATTGGATATGGCTAGATGTAATAAATTAAATGTCTATATCATTGTCACTGGTGTTATAAATATTCCATCAGACGACAGGCTTAAATATCATGTACTCTGCAGACTATTGGGTATATATGTATATAAAAGTATTGAAAAAATAAATCACCTTTTACTGTGAAAGTTAAGACCAATAAATCAGGACGATTTCAGAACTTATGTTATTATATTGTGGTAGTTAAGACCAGTAATTCACCAAGTTATTTGATTGTTTGTAACCTCTTATTTCATAATAATCAAGCAAAATAGCAGTGTTTTATCTTCACTGTTAATATCCTCTAAGGAGCATTTATACTTTTGAACCCCCCCCCCCCCCCCCCCCCAAAAAAAAAAAAAAAAAAGGAGCTTTTATACCAAATTTCATTTGAATTGAAGATTAAAGTTTACTTAGAAATGTCATTTTAAACATATCTATAAAATTTGAAGTAAATACATACTTTAGGGGAGAGAAAGTATTAGGGGCAGTCAGTAATAAAGACTTAGATTCTAGGTCTGTAGAATGTTAGGGGTTTGTGTGACCTTACAGGTAAATTGCATACCGGTATTACTTATATATTGGTGCTAACATAAACATTGTGTCAGGATATATATTGCTGTACTGTTGTAGCAGAAATCTACTGACTCTGATCATATGCCACTGTCTCTGATCCAGTGGTTTATTAGTAGAGTGATCTACAGATCACAGTGTCTTTTACCACCCAGGATAAATCCCTTTGAAGGCAGATCCTAGTGTGCGAAGTTTTGTAAGTTTGCTAGCCAAAAGTCTGCAGTCCAGGTTGTTTCCTCCAACACCTTTGACCATTTTGATATAATTACAAAATCTAAATTGGGGCCTAAAAACTCAATTACTGATCTATTGAAGCACCAAACTTTTCACCTTCTGACTCCCTAAAATTGTGCTTACAGGTTGTCAAAACAACACAGGGTTTTACACAGCTTTTAAAAAATGTGGGTTTTTGGGACTCTAATAAAAAAATAAATGGGGTCCAAACGTACAAATGTAGGTCCCATAGCTGAATTAGTTTAAAGTTTTAATGTATCACCGATGTTACTTTGACATTTAGCCATTATGGCAGTTCATGTCAAGGACATCAGCATCACGTATCTATCCAATTTAAAGCAATTTCACCAATCAAATTTTGACGGAAATTTACGAATACTATTTTTACACACCGATGTATTTTTAGTACGCAAGGAATTCGAACATTTAGAAGGTTGTCGAAAAATCCTTGTTTATATTAGCAGAATTTCAAACACGTTTTCCCATTTAATTCAAATTGGTTTACAAATTTTTTGCGTCCATCTGGACGTAATTTATTTTGCATAAAAAACGCAGAATTGCGCGTCCCGTAAAACCCTGACAATACATGTATTACTTCTGCAATAAAGATGGAAAGGTTTATGTGATTTAATTAACATTAATGCAATAGAAATAATATTGTAGTACTTAACTGAGGCATTAAAGGAAAGAATGATAGATTGTTTTAAAAAAGGATTTAAACTGCAAATAACTCTTAAAGGTTCAACATTGAACTTTGGACTATGATTTCGTTACAACAAAAATTTTGATAAAAAAAAGATCAATCTGTCAGTGTTAATGTTTTATCTATTTCATAATATTAAGCATTGGTATTTTAATGGTGGTGTTTAAATTGAACACTGGTTTGATTAAATAAGACAAATAAGTATCTTGTATAAATATATAAGTTGAGAATGCTCTAATACTTCAAATTGAACAGAAGCAAGAAATGAGATATTCTATTTTGCAATCTACTTTAACAACAAGAAAAAAAAATCATGCTCAATTTTCAGAGCATTTTAATTTGATAAAAGCTTTCATGTACAAGTTTAATTTAGTCACATGCATCCTACCATTTGATTTAAAAGCTTTGTTGATGGAATCCAATTATACAATATTCGATATAGTAATGTCAATACTTTGATTGTGTGTTCATTTAAAACGGACAACTTCTGATGTTAGGTCTTCTCTCGTAACTTGCTAAGCTAGACATGAAATGAAAATTGTTTGTTAAAAAAAGTTTTATGGATAAGATTGATGAATTGATGTTGGATTTGATGTCTTTTTTTGCTTCATAGATGACATGTAAACAGAAGAAAATTGACATGTTGCTTTAATAAGCCAAAAAATTGATGCAGCAATATATTACGATTAATATCCCAGAATTTTATACATTTTATGTCTGTATTAAAAATGTTTGTAAATCTTCAATTCTTTATTCTTTAACTAAACAAACATGTTTATAGCTAGCAATTAGGCTGACAACAGAAGAATAGAAGTACATAGCAACCATCTAGATTGATGAAATGATAGCTGGGGCCTAGCATATGGTGACAACATGAGGTGGTAATACATAGCCACTTGCTAGGCAAATGACATAAAAATACATTACCTAGCAATCAGTTATGTACTAGGTTGTCATGGTGATACATACTCATTAGCTAGGTTGACAACATGGTATGTTGTACATAGCCACTAGGTTGGCTGATGACATGAGATGATTACACATAACCATTAACCACTTGTCAGGTTGACAGCATGATAAGGTAGAACATAGCCACTATCTTAGGCAGAAAATATGGGATTGTAGTATGTAGCCACTAGCTTAGGCTTATGACATTAGTACATAGCTAGGCTGGCAACATTAAAATGTAATATAAGTAGCCACCAGCTTACATGATGACATGAGATTGTAGTATATAGCCACTTGCTAGGCTGACAACATGAGGATGTAGAATGTAGTCCACTGGGTTATGTTAATGACATGGAATTAAGATAGCCACAGGTTATGATGATGATGTGATTGTATTACAGATTCATTAGCTAGATTAATGACAAGATATGGTATTTAAGCTTGGCTGATGAAATAAGGTTATAGTACATGGCCACTTGCTTACAACAAAAGATGGTGCTTACAACAAAAATTGGTAATACATAACCACTCGCAAGGACAACAACAAGATTTTAGTAAGCTACTAGCTTATTGTAGCTGGCTTTATGAGATTGAAGTACATAGCCTACATCAGGCTTACGACACAAGATTATTGTACATATTCCTAATTTTTATTACTACCTCCTTGACGTGAGAGTAAGTTGTGTCTGACTTTTTAATGTGATATTCAATTTGCAAGCTCAGGAGATCAATACATTGATTCAGTTATATTAGTTTTACTCATACAAATCTGCATGTTAGTTAAGGATATTCTTCAAGGATAGAGTAGGTTCATCTCAACTCGGCTAAGTAAAATTGATAGACATTTCTTAATAATTTAGATATGATTAATGTCCATATAAAGATGAAGAAAGAAAACAAACTATTTGTTTAGATGATGGATGTAGAGTGTAGTTTATATCTTATTTGATACTGTCATCTTTATCTTGTTTTTATATTACTGAAGATGTAGTCAGGCTTGGTCGGTCAGTCTCTCTGTCGTGGTAGTACCAAGGAGAATCAATAAAGACCCATGATCTGTTAAATCATATTTATTCTAGTGGAGATAATTCATTTATCATAATTTCACTGCAGCTCTGAGAAAATGTTATGTTGATGCATTTCTCTTCTGTACAGTATATGTAATGAAATTTAATCACATGTATGTTTATGAAAAAATAATGATGTGGGTTTTAGATGATGGTGATGATGATGATGATCATCATGATGATGGTGGTGGTGGTGATTATAATAATAGTAATGATAATGGTTGTGGTGGTGATAATCATGATGATGAGGGCAGTGATGATGATGATGATGATGATGATGATGATGATGGTGGTGGTGGTGGTGGTGATTATAATATTAGTGATGGTGATAATCATGGTGATGATGGCAGTGATGATGATGATGATGATGGTGGTGGTGGTGATGGTGATTATAATATTAGTGATGGTGATAATCATGATGATGATGGCAGTGATGATGATGATGATGGTGGTGGTGGTGGCAATGATATAATGTTGATATATTACTGACAGTAGGGTTAAAGGAGATTATGAAAAATTTTAAAAAATTGGTAATATGTTAAGTCTCCCTGCTTTTCATTCTGTCAGGGCTAGGTTTTAAGGGATTCATATACTGCTATAAATATTATTTTGCAAAAATTATACCAGCAAACTGTATCCTCTAGAGTTTTATCACCTGTACTTATTTACACCAAAGTATTTACTACCTGATTGATTAATATATCAATACATCACACCTGTAATTACTATGACAGGTGTTATGTAATATCAAATCGTTATACTGGAGGTTGATTATATCAAGCCAGTGGTATACTAACTTGCTGGCAATTTTCTACAGTAAATTGGTGGTCAGGAATATGAAGTTTTGATAGAGTGTTATTCTCAATATATATGGCTACTGTGTCACTTTATAAGTATCAGTAGACTGATTATTGATAGTAACTTGGTATCAAGTTTAAATACACTGTTAAAATATTTAAGTTAAGGGACAAACTGGTTAGATTTTAAAGTCTAATAAAAAGTGGAAGGGCCTGGAGCTGGGATTTCTGGGGCAATATTATTAGGTACAATATTGGTATCCTATAGCTAAATCAAAATTTGTCACCTTATATATATATTGATTTTTTTCTTTAAATTTTTGTTGAAAAGATATTCAAATGAATAGATTTTTTTTGACTGTAGCATGTTGCTTTGAAAGCATATGAAGTGATGATACGAAAGTATATGAAGTGATGATACATGTATCTGAAACTTAATTGATATTTTACATCATCATTGATTAAACTAATTAAACTTTGAACATAAGAGATTTTATTGTTAAAAACATATCATAAAATTTTATTAATTGAAGGAGTCATATTGACTGGAATTTGATGAGGGTTTTTTTTTTTTTTTTTTTTTTTTTGTGTGTGTGTGTCCACTTCTTGATTATTTTAACTCTTTGTACAACAATTATTTAAAGTGATATCCTTTAGTTTAAGAGTCCATATCTGTAATCTGATAAAGGATCAAATTTAAAAAAAAAAAAAAGAAAAAAGAAAAAATTATATTTCATATTTTAGTTATTTTGAGTTATTCTTGGAAAAGTATTTTTATAGAATCTACAGAAGTTCTTTTGAAGTCATCTTGTTAAAAAAGATTAAAATTTAAACTATATTTGACCTTAACTAATTATGTTCAGACTTGGTAGACCAGGTGTGGATATTTATTGTCAACATTTTGGTGAAGTAGCTGTAATTCAGATCCTGTTTCTTATGAATGAGGTAAGTGTACTTCATAATTATCACTGTGACAGTGGGTTAATTTATTTCAACTTTAACTTGATTATTACATATTCAGATCTAGTTTTGTAAATACTATGTATACCAAATCACTTCCTTGATATCTTTTTTTCTCTAGGATAATACAGAATTGACATGTTTGCAACTTGCCCAATTTCTGACGTAATTGCAACTTGTCCAGTTTTCTGACATGTTTGCAACTTGTTTAATTTTCTGACGTAGTTAAAACTTGTCCAATTTTCTGATATGGTTGCAACTTGCCCAATTTTCTGACATGGTTACAACTTGTTTAATTTTCTGACGTAGTTAAAACTTGTCCAATTTTCTGATATGGTTGCGACTTGTCCAATTTTCTGACATGGTTGCAACTTGTCCAGTTTTCTTGCATGGTTGCAATTTGTCCAGTGATGTGGTAAATTTAATTATAAGTGTTCATGCATAGACAAGAGTAGAATTCTTTTGGATGACATCAAATTCAACATAAACCTATTCACATAAATGGTTTTAAGGCAATTCCTTGTAATTTAATGTTGAAAAGATAATATCAGATTACTAACTGCTGCTGAATCCAGTATACAATGTATTAAATTTATTTCTTTTCTTAGATCGGAATGTTCATATATACTAATGTATTGGTCTCCCTTTCATTTTATTTCAGAGCTGACATGTAATATACCTTTGAAGTCTTTAAGACAATGAAATGATCTTTTACACCAGACTCTATTGAGAGTTATAATGCCGTACTTTTAGATTGTATTAGCAAGCAATTATATATTTGATATGATGCAACAAATAAAAATTTAGTTATTTTGGGTCAAGGTTTGTGAAAGCAATTAACCTGTATACAAAAGTAGATTATATATGGAAAATTCCATCAGAACGATAGGAGTGGATTGAAGTAATCAGGTATCATATTCCAGTCAAAGAGTATTCCATTTATATTATATCATGGCAGTTGGTTTAGGTATGGTAGGGGAAACCATTGACCTTAACAAATAAAGGCAGAATCGATATGTTAAATAAATTAATAAAGTATTTAATGTTTAAATACAAGCTAGATGCCAAGAAAACTCTGTGGAAATTTTAAAAAATGGTGTAGATCAATGTCAGCTTCTTTTTTTAATGTTTCCATAGTAACAGTTGTACACAAGTCTTATTAATTGTACTGTTCAGTTTTGTATTGTCATTTTTTCAGGGTGCTTTAGTAACTGTCTGTTCTGATGATACTCTGCATTTGTGGAATTTTAGACAGAAAATCCCAGAAATCGTTCATACATTAAAGTTTCAAAGAGAAAGGTATTTTACAATATGTGTTTATGTTATTAGTAAATATAATTTTATGTCTCTGCCAGCATTTTGTTGTAAGTAAATTTTGTAATTTAAGCTTTTGTTTAATTTACTCTCATTTAAAATTTGAACAAGCAACAAGAATAGAAAAGACTTTATCATTGATATACCTGTTAAATCATTACCATACATTTGCTCTAATGTCCAGTTAAGCTGAGATGTCATTAAAATTTCTGTTTATAGTAATATAAAAAGTCAAAAGATTAAAAAAATAAATAAATAAATTTACACCTTACATACAGGGATCTCATCGAATTCACAAGCCACAGTTGGTGAGGCCACAAACTAGAAATATATATATTCCTGTTCATATAGAAGGTGAAGTATATGAAAAAAAAAAAACATTTTAGACTATTTTATTCAAACATTAGTAAGAGAACATGCAGTGGAGAGCAGTAATGGTGTTTTACTTCACAAACAAAATTCTTATGTCAAGATTGTCAGTTATTGATTTGTTCAAAAGTTTGATCTAAAGTTCTCCGAGAAAATCGCCTTAGAGAGCTGCAAACCTAGACATTAAGAGACATTATGACCTGTCAGCTGGTCTGTGAGACCTTTTGATTGTTGTAGCCCTCACAGACTCTGAGACTAAAACCAGAGTTTCTGCTTTGAGACCATGTAATAAGATGTAAAACCTATAAAACCTAAAGTACCTTAGGGGCAGGCTTATTTAATATCCCTTAAGGGTAGGCTGTTATAAAATGGAGTCCCCAAGGGACAGGTTGTCACATATATATATTACTTAACTCAATATGGTTTATATATCAGCTAGCCGGCTGTACTTTATTTACCTGTACTATATAGTGATTTAATGGAATACTTGATTAACAATTATAAGTATTAAGTAAACACACACATCTGTGCCACCTGTATCATACACATCATAATATATAAACTCAGCTGATGATGAATAAAATCAGAAAAACAAGTCAATTCTACATTTTAGTCATTGTTAAATGACTGTATATAAGCCCCATAATAAGTTCAGGTCATTGTTAAATGACTATATAAGTCCCATAATAAGTTCAGGTCATTGTTAAATGACTGTATATAAGTCCCATAATAAGTTCAGGTCATTGTTAAATGACTGTATATAAGTCCCATAATAAGTTCAGGTCATTGTTAAATGACTGTATATAAGTCCCATAATAAGTTCAGGTCATTGTTAAATCAATAAATGACTGTATAAGTTCAGGTCATTGTTAAATGACTGTATATAAGTCCCATAATAAGTTATGGTCATTGTTAAATGACTGTATATAAGTCCCATAATAAGTTCAGGTCATTGTTAAATGACAGTATATAAGTCCCATAATAAGTTCAGGTCATTGTTAAATCAATAAATGACTGTATATAAGTCCCATAATAAGTCCAGGTCATTGTTAAATGACTGTATATAAGTCCCATAATAAGTTCAGGTCATTGTTAAATGACTGTATATAAGTCCCATGATAAGTCCAGGTCATTGTTAAATGACTGTATATAAGTCCCATAATTAGTTCAGGTCATTGTTAAATGACTGTATATAAGTCCATAATAAGTTAAGGTCATTGTTGAATCAATAAATGACTGTATATAAGTCCCCATGATAAGTTCAGGTCATTGTTAAATGACTGTATATAAGTCCCATAATAAGTTCAGGTCATTGTTAAATGACTGTATATAAGTCCCATAATAAGTTCAGGTCATTGTTAAATCAATAAATGACTGTGTATAAGTCCCATAATAAGTTCAGGTCATTGTTAAATGACTGTATATAAGTCCCATAATAAGTTCAGGTCATTGTTAAATGACTGTATATAAGTCCCATAATAAGTCCAGGTCATTGTTATATCAATAAATGACTGTATATAAGTCCCATAATAAGTTCAGGTCATTGTTAAATGACTGTATATAAGTCCCATAATAAGTTATGGTCATTGTTAAATGACTGTATATAAGTCCCCATGATAAGTTCAGGTCATTGTTAAATGACTGTATATAAGTCCCATAATAAGTTCAGGTCATTGTTAAATGACTGTATATAAGTCCCATAATAAGTTCAGGTCATTGTTAAATGACTGTATATAAGTCCCCATGATAAGTTCAGGTCATTGTTAAATGACTGTATATAAGTCCCATAATAAGTTCAGGTCATTGTTAAATGACTGTATATAAGTCCCATTATAAGTTCAGGTCATTGTTAAATGACTGTATATAAGTCTTATAATAAGTTAAGGCTGCTGGTTTGTAAATCTAGGACAATAATTTAATAGGTAGATCACTTGCCTTATAGTTTGTCTCAGGGTCCCAATCTGGTGGGCTTGGTTCAACCTTTTATATGACCAACAAACTGCTGTAAGTGGTTTAGTTAAAAACTAGATGGTGTTAATTTTCAATTTAGTGGTTAAAAAACAAAATTGGCCTGGAGGAATTTAGTGGTTTGCATAGCTCAGTTGATGATAAGAGTTGTACAGGATCATAGTATTTACTTTCTCTTCCAAGTTTTAGACAAACTGTAGAAGCCCTTTAACTTTCAAAAATAAGTGTAAACATTACAGTCCCAATTCTATTATTTCAGTCTTCCAGTTTAGAGTTTTAACAACTAAACATCAAAATTTTGTTTCATACCCACATTAATGTGCATAGAACATGCTCAAACATGTTAATTATAATGAACCACATGTATTTTAAATGAAGTGTATTTTAATTGTATGTGAATATTAATTGTATGTGTATTGTAAGTATCTGTATATGTTCTGTTTGTAGTTTGTACAATACTGTAGGTTTAAATGATTTATATTTTGGTACAATAGACTTATTTGTAGCCAGATATACTTTTATCATACAAAATTGAACCATTCTTTTTTTAAAAACATTTTTTACCACTTGCAGATTTACATAAAAGTTATCAAAATATAATTAAATTTGACAAATTTCTAACGTTTTCTTTAATTGAAAAGCTAAAATATGTGACTCAAATGTAAATTAGTTGTGCCTACTCACATGCTGAAGTGTGACATAATCTAGTGACAAACTACTTATAATGCATCTCATTTTACCTTGTTTTAAAGTTATTATAAAAGTGAAAACTGCTTAAAGTATTCTCTGATTTGATTGAGTCGTCTTTAAAATATAATTATAAGCATTGAATCTGATTTTCATTAGGGTCATTAAGAAATAACCTGAATGGAGGCTGTGCACACTGTGTAATTTGCATAAATGTAATAAAATTGGGTTTATGATTTAGAGTTTCTCTTCGGTATTTTAGGAACTTGTAACATCATTGAAGTATAGTCTGGACTTAATATAACTATTTTCTTTTCAGAATCACATATTGTCACTTGCCTTTTCAAAGTAAATGGCTATATATTGGTACAGAGAGAGGAAATGTACATATAGCAAATATAGAAAGTTTTCTGCTGTCTGGATATGTCATCAACTGGAACAAAGCCATAGAATTGTAAGTACAATAAATGGTCTGAGTCAATAATATTAAAATTGCAGATATTTGTTTTGTTGGTTACTGGATTCATGAGATTATATTGAAACCATTGAAGCCTGGATTTACACAGTCACAAAATAGCCAGTGTAAAATCAGAAAATGGAAACAGGTGAAGCAGATAAACTGATAATGAATTGGAAAGCATTTATTGGCAAGGTTTGTATGGCTGTTAAGTGTATAAAATATGTTTACAATTCTGTTTGTCCTTTTGATTATAAAGGTATGGATTAATATCTTCAAATCATTGGATTAGCTGAACACTTATTGTAATTGAAAGTTGAGTGTGGAATATTGTAATTGAAAGTTGAGTGTGGAATATTGTAATTGAAAGTTAAGTGTGGAACATTGTAATTGAAAGTTGAGAGTAGAATATTGTAATTGAAAGTTGAGTGTGGAATATTCAGGGTAATAAAGATAAGCAGAATGATTTTGATGATGATGGTGGTGGTGGTGATGATGATGACAATGATGATGATGATGACAGTGGTAGTGGTGAGGATGATGATGATGATAATGGTGGTTGTGGTGGTGATTGTGATAAAATTGGTGGTGGTGGTGATAATGGTGATGATGATGATGATGATGATGATGACAATTGTAGTGATGATGATGGTGATGATGACAATGGTAGTGGTGATGATGATGATGATAATGGTGGTTGCGGTGGTGGTTGAAATAATGTTAGTGTCGGTGGTGATAATGATGATGATGAAGATTGTGATGTTGGTGTAAAAGTAGAATGGTGTTGGAACTAAGGGGAAACAATGAAAAGAAACAATTATGAGGATGAAATTGTGATGTTTGTGGTGGTGGAAACAGAACTATAGAAAGAAAATTATAATCATAATGATAAATGATGATGGTGATAATGTTGTGTTTATGATATTAAGGAGACTCATGTTTGTGATGTTGATTGTTGTGGTTGAGTGGAATAGAATAATGAGAAGAAAGATAACAATCATGCTGATGAATAGGTGATGATGCTGGGAAGAATGATTGTTTTGGTTGAGAAGAAGGATAATAATTATGGTGATTGATAGGTGATGATGCTGTGACGAATGATTGTTATGGTTGAGAAGAAGGATAATGATCATGGTGATTGAAAGGTGATGATGCTGGGAAGAATAATTGTTATGGTTGAGAAGAAGGATAATAATCATGGTGATTGATAGGTGATGATGCTGGGAAGAATGATTGTTTTGGTTGAGAAGAAGGATAATAATCATGGTGATTGATAGGTGATGATGCTGGGAAGAATGATTGTTTTGGTTGAGAAGAAAGGGAAATAATCATGTTGAAAAGAATAATAGTTGTGGTGATGGAGATAGTAACAATGATAATAATCTTTATGTGATTAAACTCATGTTAGAGGTTGTGTAATAATGATATCAATGTTGATAAGAGGTTGTGTAATAATGATATCAATGTTGATAAGAGGTTGTGTAATAATGATATCAATGTTGATAAGAGGTTGTGTAATAATGATATCAATGTTGATAAGAGGTTGTGTAATAATGATATCAATGTTGATAAGAGGTTGTGTAATAATGATATCAATGTTGATAAGAGGTTGTGTAAAAATGATATCATTGTTGATAAGAAGTTGTGTAATAATGATATCAGTGTTGAGGACGTTTGTTTTATTCAGATTAGTTAAAGTTTATACAGATTTACCCACTAACTCACTAATGACATTATACATGTTCTGGCATTGTTGTTATTCTGGTCATCAATTTCAGATCTTCTTTCCACATTGTTAAAATTAGTCTAAATTTTCCAGTGAATTTTATCTTTAAAAATTAGTCTAGATTTTCCAGTGAATTTTGTCTTTAAAAATTAGTCTAGATTTTCCAGTGAATTTTGTCTCTCAAAATTAGTTTAAATTTTCCAGTGAATTTTGTCTCTCAAAATTAGTCAATATTTTCCAGTGAATTATGTCTCTCAAAATTAGTCAGTATTTTCTAGTAAATTTTGTCTGTCAAAATTAGTCAATATTTTCCGGTAAATTAAGTCCAGTATTTATGGTTATAGAATTAATGACTTTTTACATAATTAAGAAATCATGATCACATGAAATTGGCAAGATGAGAGGAAATTGATATAGTGTTATTAATACATGTTTAGTGACATTAGCTGTAAATTTGCCTTAACAAGAGGAGAAAGTCAGGAAAAGTATTGGTAAACAGTATATAGATTGATTGATTAATTAATCTGCTGTTTATTATACTGGATCTGTGCTGGGAGTTAAAAAGTTATGTATATGCCACCGACCTATCATCTAATGGCTCATTTATAATGACAGAGCTTACCTTGTAAATTAATTGATTTTGTTTGATAAATTTAATCAGTGTTGTTAATAACAAGAGTTTTATTTGACATGTAATCAAAAATTATATATAATCAAAAACTTGCACATGTTTATCTTGACCTTGACCTGACCTTGTAGGGGTAAAATCATTAATATGTTGGTCATTTTCTCATATCAGACAATTATAATAACATTTAACATTTACATTTTTAAAAATAAAGCTACCACTTATTTCATCTTCATTTTAGCTCACCTGGGCACAGGTGTTCATTTGAGTTATTGTGATAAATCCTTCTCTGTAATCCATCATGCAGTAAGCATGTGATTGTTACCTCCTGTAGTCATAGTTTTTGGGTAAAATTGTTTAAGTTATCACTGTTTTAGAGTTGTTAAGGATGAAAAAAAACATTAATGATACACTGTTTATACCAGATTTATATAGAAGAACTAAGCCTCTTCTGTGAGCTTAAAAAAATCATCATAAAATTTTCAATGAAAAATTGATTTTATAACATGGTGTATCAGGAAGGTTTTTTTATGTTGTATAAGTATAAAGTTAGTTTAAAACACATTATTAAATTATGTCGGCTCGCCTATTCCTTGATAAACCGATAAATATTACCATTCTTTAAAATTATAAAAAAGGAGGTTTTGCTTCATTTCTTAAGATGTTTAAAGGGGAAATTTGTAAGGTGCGGCAAATATGAACTTTGGCCTTTAACAATGAATCTGTGAGCGAGGAAACAATAAATATATAAAGTTGTCTTGTCATCAGCCCAAAAATAAATAACCACCAACACGAAGTTCTTATATCAGCATTAGAATTACTTTGAAACAAAAAGAGTTTTTTTTTAAATTGATATTTATAGAAGGTAATTTACTGAGACTACAAAAAACAATGTTTTAAATAGACCTTTCAGATGTTACAATTAAACCTTTGATCTTTTCATGTTAACATTTTCTACAGTGATATAAAGAATTTCAAAGAAGCACCCTAAAACTGAGAGAGAGTTATGTCCAAATGTCCAATTAATGATTGGAAAATGTCGGGAAATATTTTTGATTAGGGTTATGTGTGCTCATGTGTATGTAAAATGTCTGTATGTCTCTGTGATTGATTTCAATCAGCGTGTGTGTAATTTTGTTTGCACATATGTGTTGAACCTTTCCGTGTAAAGATTAACAGTACATGTGTGAATATGGCTGAGGAGTTGATATTTATGATAAGTATTGACAAATTAAAGGGTAGCAGGACAGTGGAGAGAGTTGATTTAAATGTAAAATGTTTAGTATTGATCTATTGATTTAGTTATTGTTTTTATGTCTGGTTGGTAAAACAATTCAAAAGATAAACCATTGTCTTTGTTTATCTCCAGAAAACGTTTTATTTGTTCTAGAGAATCAAATTCTTTTTCATTATCTAGAATTGAGAATATTTTTTAAAATCGATGTAGATAAATGATGTGTGAGTTTTATTAAAGATCAAGTTAGATACATGTATGTGGTGAATGAGATTATGTTTGTCAAGGTTGATGTAGATATATAATGTGTATTTATTTATTTATTTATTTATTTATTTTTAGATTAATTTAAAAGCATGATGTGTGGGTTTTTAAAATTGAGTTAGAAACATCATGTGTGAGTTTTTAAGATTGAGTTAGAGAAATGATGTGTGATTTTTTAAGATTGAGTTAGAGACATAAGTGTGAGTTTTTAAGATTGAGTTAGAGACATAAGTGTGAGTTTTTAAGATTGAGTTAGAGACATAAGTGTGAGTTTTTAAGATAGAGTAAGAGACATGATGTTTGAGTTTTTAAGATTGAGTTAGAGACATAAGTGTGAGTTTTTAAGATTGAGTAAGTTACATGATGTATGTTGTGCGAGTTTTAAAGATTGAGTAAGAGACATGATGTGTGAGTTTTTAAGATTGAGTTAGAGAAATGATGTATGATTTTTTAAGATTGAGTTAGAGACATAAGTGTGAGTTTTTAAGATTGAGTTAGAGATATGATGTGTGAGTTTTTATGATTGAGTTAGGGACATGATGTGTGAGTTTTTAAGATTGAGTGAGAGACTTGATGTGTGAGTTTTTAAGATAGAGTTAGAGACATAAGTGTGAGTTTTAAGATTGAGTTAGAGACATAAGTGTAAGTTTTTAAGATCAAGTTAGAAACATCATGTGAGTTTTTAAGATTGAGTAAGTTACATGATGTATGTTGTGCAAGTTTTAAAGATTGAGTTAGAGACATGATGTGTGAGTTTTTAAAATTGAGTTAGAGACATAATGTGTGAGTTTTTAAGATTGAGTTAGGTACATGATGTGCGAGTTTTTAAGATTGAGTTAGGTACATGATGTGTGAGTTTTTAAGATTGAGTTAGAGACTTGATGTGTGAGTTTTTAAGATAGAGTTAGAGACATGATATGTGAATTTTTAAGATTGAGTTACATTTTTGACAGTTTTTATGGTTATTTATGCAGTTTAAAATTTATACATTTGTATGGAACCACCATACCTTGACAGATTAATGGTTGATTGAGAATATTGAATTTTGTACTGATATCAAACTGCAAAAAGCTGCTGTTGCAATGAATTACATGATGTTAAACATTTTACTGTTTTATTTTGGATTAAGATTGCTTTCCTATAATATATTTTAATTTTTATTTGCATTCATTTCTTTTAATACAAAAAAAACTAATGGAAAATGCTGTTCTTTGTGTATATAACATTCAAATTAGATAGATGATGTCATTTCTACAAAAAAAAAGTAGTCCACGAAGAGTTTCACACAGCCTTATGTCAGAATTTTGTTTCATACACCTTTATATCAGTTCAAAAAATAAATTGATTAAAACCATTCATGCTTTAATTGTAAGATAAAAATAAATACATGTATTTGAATTTGCCTTTGTTTTGTTTTATAAAACTATGTTTGAGACCAAATGTATTTATATGAGCTATTATTACCATTGATCACATGACCTGTAATTATTTTGTTGACACATAATCGTGATTTATTGGCTACAGTAACGTGACATACTTGTCATAAGCCACAATATCTAAACTATTTTTAATGATTAAAAAACAAAAAGTTATACTTATAAAAAATGTGAAATGTAAATATAACCATTAAACTGTCATTAAATGACATGTATAGTGTTATAACTTCCATTGGGTGCAAAGCAAACTAATCACTTTCCATTTATATGTTCATTCACTATTGTTTTTTTAAGATCATTTAGGTATGAATTTTCAAACAAAAATGTATAGTAAAACATTTGTTTGGTACTTTCTTTAATATTGCCAACAATATTGTGATGTAGGTTTTCACCATTAAATATTCACTAAGCTCTGTTAAAATTTGAATTCAGTAATATTTTGTCTTTTTTAAGGTCAAGAAAAACTCATCCAGGTTGTGTTGTTCATTTAAGTGATAACCCAGTGGATCCAAATAAGGTAAGATTGAATTATTCTAGTCATAAATAAAGCAAATGTAGCTGTTTTGTCATTATCCAATCAAACATTACAAAAAATCTTAACTGATTAACCCAGGTACAACCTTACCTTAACCAATAAATCATAACCTACCTTAACCAATAAATCAAAAACTAACTTACAATCTTAACCAGGTAACCCAGGTACAACCTAACCTTAACAAACTCAATTTACAGTCCTAACCAAATAACCCATAGTATTTGCATTTATAGTGTCTGCAAATAAATTTTAAAGAGATGGTCATTTGTCATTAACCAAGCATATGATATGGAACTCCCTCATGTTTGCTAAGAATAATTATTTCCATTGGAAATTGATTTGCATCAGTTGACACTTTCCTTCAAAAACAATTTTATTCCAAGGATCAGAATTAACATTTTATAGATTATTTCGCACAGATGTTAAAGGGTATTGATAACTGGATAACTTCATTGTATGGTGGTTAATCATGTAGATATATAGGGATTTTGATTGTATGGTGGTTAATCATGTAGATATATAGGGATTTTGATTGTATGGTGGTTAATTATGTAGATATATAGGGATTTTGATTGTATGGTGGTTAATCATGTAGATATATAGGGATTTTGATTGTATGGTGGTTAATCATGTAGATATTTAAGGATTTTGATTGTATGGTGGCTAAAAATGTAGATGATTTTGATTGAATTGTGGTTAACCATGTAGATATATAGGGTTATTGATTGTATGGTGGTTAATCATGAAGATATAGGGATATTGATAGTATGGTAGTTAATCATGTAGATATATAGGGATTCTGATCATGAGATTTACTGGTTGACTTTATTGTATGGTGGTTAACCATGTAGATATTTAAGGATTTTGATTGTATGGTGGCTAAAAATGTAGATATATAGGGATTTTGATTGAATTGTGGTTAACCATGTAGATATATAGGGTTATTGATTGTATGGTGGTTAATCATGTAGATATAGGGATATTGATAGTATGGTAGTTAATCATGTAGATATATAGGGATTCTGATCATGAGATTTACTGGTTGACTTTATTGTAAGGTGGTTAACCATGTAGATATTTAAGGATTTTGATCATGAGATTCACTGGTTGACTTTATTGTAAGGTGGTTAACCATGTAGATATATAGGGATTCTGATCATAAGATTCACTGGTTGACTTTATTGTAAGGTGGTTAATCATGTAGATATATAGGGATTCTGATCATGAGATTCACTGGTTGACTTAATTGTAAGGTGGTTAATCATGTAGATATATAGGGATTCTGATCATGAGATTCACTGGTTGACTTTATTGTAAGGTGGTTAATCATGTAGATATATAGGGATTTTGATCATGAGATTCACTGGTTGACTTTATTGTATGGTGGTTAACCATGTAGATATATAGGGATATTGATCATGAGATTCACTGGTTGACTTAATTGTAAGGTGGTTAACCATGTAGATATATAGGGATATTGATCATGAGATTCACTGGTTGACTTTATTGTATGGTGGTTAACCATGTAGATATATAGGGATTTTGATCATGAGATTCACTGGTTGACTTTATTGTATGGTGGTTAACCATGTAGATATATAGTGTAATGATCATGAGATTCACTGGTTGACTTTATTGTATGGTGGTTAACCATGTAGATATATAGGGATTTTGATCATGAGTTTCACTGGTTGACTTTATTGTATGGTGGTTAACCATGTAGATATATAGGGATTTTGATCATTAAATTCACTGGTTGACTTTATTGTATGGTGGTTAACCATGTAGATATATAGGGATTTTGATCATGAGATTCACTGGTTGACTTTATTGTATGGTGGTTAACCATGTAGATATATAGGGATATTGATCATGAGATTCACTGGTTGACTTTATTGTATGGTGGTTAACCATGTAGATATATAGGAATTTTGATCATGAGATTCACTGGTTGACTTTATTGTATGGTGGTTAACCATGTAGATATATAGGGATATTGATCATGAGATTCACTGGTTGACTTTATTGTATGGTGGTTATATTAACCATGTAGATATAAAGGGATATTGATCATGAGATTCACTGGTTGACTTTATTGTATGATGGTTTACCATGTAGATATATAGGGATATTGATCATGAGATTCACTGGTTGACTTTATTGTATGGTGGTTAACCATGTAGATATATAGGGATTTTGATCATGAGATTCACTGGTTGACTTTATTGTATGGTGGTTAACCATGTAGATATATAGGGATTTTGATCATGAGATTCACTGGTTGACTTTATTGTATGGTGGTTAACCATGTAGATATAAATGGATATTGATCATGAGTTTCACTGGTTAACTTTTTTGTATGGTGGTTAACCATGTAGATATATAGGAATATTGATCATGAGATTCACTGGTTGACTTTATTGTATGGTGGTTAACCATGTAGATATATAGGGATATTGATCATGAGATTCACTGGTTGACTTTATTGTATGGTGGTTAACCATGTAGATATATAGGGATATTGATCATGAGATTCACTGGTTGACTTTATTGTATGGTGGTTAACCATGTAGATATATAGGGATATTGATCATGAGATTCACTGGTTGACTTTATTGTATGGTGGTTTACCATGTAGATATATAGTGTATTGATAATGTGATTCATTGGTTAACTCCATGGTATAGTGGTTAATCATGTAGATATATAGGGATATTGATCATGTGATTCACTGATTGACTTTTTTTTATGGTGGTCAGGGCTTGAATTATTCAGTGAAATTTTTTACTTGGACGAGTGATATTAATAACAAACTCATCATGGTGCCAAATTAAATTTATCAGACATATACATCAAGGGGCTTGTTGCAATTAATAAACAACATAATTTAGTGTTTTTTGGGAAAATCTTGTGTAAGCAGGTAAATTGTAACAGCCCCTTTCTAGACATCGGCTGTTCTGTTACAAGCATCAATCAATAAAATCATTTAAACGTATGCATCACATGCACAAACTTATTGTTTCACATTCGGAATTTACTTAGTGTAATGTAAAATCCAACCGATGTTCCAAGTGTTTATATATTTGTCGGTCTGTTAAGTATTAAATAAAAGTATACAAACCATTTTTGTATGACTTTCTAAAGACAAACAAAGATGAAACAGCTGATAAAGAAATTTTCAAAGACACTAATTAGACTACGTTGATCTTGACGACAAACCAGTTGCAGGTAGAATCATTTTTAAATCTGCCACTTCAAAACGAAAGTTACTGGTTACTGAAAGTGGAAAATCCAAAGTTCATGAAAAGCTTAAGAAGCTAGTCAGAAAACAGATTTATTGGTACAAGCTCTGGCGGTAGTTAAGAGAAGGAAGTCTAGTTTTTAAATGTAGTGTCTGTGCCAAGTTAAATTTCCAAGTGACGAGTGGTTTTCTTCTTTAACTAGGCGCTGTGCCTAGTGGCATGTAAAATTCTATCTTAGGCCTGGTGGTTAACCATGTAGGTATTAAGGGATATTGATCATGTGATTCACTGCTTAACCTTATTGTACGGTGGTTAATCATGTAGGTATAAAGTGTATTGATCCTGTGATTCACTGGTTAACTCCATTGTATAGTGGTTGATCATGTAGGTATAAAGTGTATTGATCCTTTGATTCACTGGTTAACTCCATTGTATAGTGGTTGATCATGTCGATAAATAGAATTATATGACCATTGTTTGCCAGTTAACTTTGTAGTTATAAAGGGCATTGTTAACTGGTTAACTCCATTATTTGCCAGTTTACCATGAACTTCATGAACTGCGATTCAGTGGTTGACTGCATTGTTTGCTGGTTAACCATGAAAAATTATAGGGTATTAATCATGCAATTCACTGGTTAACTGCATTGTTTGCCAGTTAACCATGAAGATTTATAGGGTATTGATCATGCAATTCACTGGTTAACTCCATTGTTTGCAGGTTAAACATGTAGATATACATTTATACATGATCTAGTGACAACATGAGTCAATTATCTAATCTTGAGTAGAGAAATATTGATGATGTGGCATAAAACAATAAACAATCAAGCAGCTTGATTAATGATTGGAAATACAGAGAACTGTATTGATTATGTTAGATCTTCAAACAAGAAATAGATAAAACAAGAAGAATTGAGTATACAAGCTGTTGAAAGGCAGTGTTTACATCATCAATAAAAATGATATATGACTGTGTGGGTTTAGTTCTTTTAGAGGCCATGCCATTCTCTCACAGAACCTGTTTTGTATGCTTGACAATTTACTTCTATAGCATGACTTTGTTCTTTACTCAAGTGTCTTAACATTTTTCTCCCTCTTGGAAGGCATGACAGTTAGACAGTTTAACTTTTATCCAGTTGTTGTTGGTCAAAGTCAACATACAGATGTTGGACAAGTCTTTACAAGCTTACAATGTTTCTCGTTTTTTTCTGATAAATCAACTTTTTTTCCAAAAATTATCAAAGATTGATTTCATTACTGGTTCAGGTTGAAGTGAAATTCAATTTCTTTACAGCATTTTTCTCATACTTTTTCTATGCTATTTGCTTTCAGAAAATTTATAATTTGATCAAGTAAAGAAAAAAACAGAAAGATTTCCTACTTAATTGTACTAAAATTATGTCATTCAATTTTGATTTTGCTGAAATTTTGCCATAAAATGCATTAAATTTGTGTTGAATAAAAGCTGGTTAACAGAAAGCTAGATTTCAGATTTTTTACAATACCCCTAAGTAGAAAGAATGCTAAATGTACTTGTATATATGATATGATTCTTGTGATTATCACCTTTACAAACCTGCATTACTTTACAAGCTTGTAATTGTCTATCATACAATGTATATGTATTTCTGCTGGAGATTTTAACTCATCTGCATCAATTGTAACTTTTATCTGACACATTACGAGTCTAAATCCAATGCTAAAATTGATGTCTTACTGCACGGCTCAACAGCATAGTGAAGATGATCATCATGCATACATAAATTTATGTCTCATCTGTCATGTCTTTATGTTTCATCTGTCAGGTGTATATGTTTTATCTGTCATGTCTGTATGTCATGTCATGTCTGTATATGTTTAATCTGTCATTTCTGTATGTTTCATCTGTCATGTCTATATGTTTTATCTGTCATGTCTGTATATGTTTTATCTGTCATTTCTGTATGATTCATCTGTCATGTATGTTTTATCTGTCATGTCTGTATATGTTTTATCTGTCATGTCTGTATATGTTTTATTTGTAATGTCTGTATGTTTCATCTGTCATATCTATGTTTCATCTGTCCTTTTAAGTTCTAATAATACCTCTTGCTCATATTAAGGTGAATTATTCAAGAAATATCATTACTAGTTGGATTAAAGTTCTAACTTTTTTAATTTTGATGTTGGTTTTGTTGTTGTTTTTTTTCTCCATGATAAAGCTCCATATATGTTACTATGGTTATGTTGTAGAGTTTAGCAATGCTATCTTAAAGCTTTTCCTGTAATATGTCATTGTATTATTATAATAATGGAACGGTTAAAATGATTTCTTAATATCATGTAGAAAATTACAGCTCTAAATCAAACGTCATCTTAGAGATTTAAACTGCTAAATAGGTGCTTATGATATTGGCACAGCTCCTCGATCAGGTCAGTTTGGATATGTCACAAACACAGAGCCTTGAGAACTTCAATGATGTTAAATGAATTTATTTTGATTATATAACCTTGTAGTTGAAGTGAAGAAGGCTTTATATCAAGCATTTGTTCATGTATTGATTCGGTTAAGTAAGTTTTTACAACATCTCTGCAGCAACTTATTTCATATTAAATAAATGATTACCACTTGTGCACTCTTACATGTTGTAAGATGATTATACTGTAGCTGTTGGATAATACTTAAATCTTCATTTGCTCTCTGTCTCTGGCTCTCTGTCACTGGCTCTCTCTCTCTCTCTCTCTCTCTCTCTGTCTCTGGCACTCTCTCTCTCTCTCTCTCTCTCTCTCTCTCTCTCTCTCTCTCTCTCTCTCTCAACACAAACACACACACACATACACACTTTCCTCTCTCTCACACTTCCTCTCTCTCTCTCTCTCTCTCTCTCTCTCTCTCTCTCTCTCTCTCTCTCTCTCTCTCTCTTGTTTCTCTCTCTCTCTCTCTCTCTCTCTCTCTCTCTCTCTCTCTCTCTCTCTCTCTCTCTCTCCTCTCTCTCTCTCTCTCTTTGTCTCTTGTTTCTCTCTCTCTCTCTCGTTCTCTCTCGCTCTCTCTCGCTCTCTCAACACAAACACACACACATACACACTTTCCTCTCTCTCACACTTCCTCTCTCTCTCTCTCTCTCTCTCTCTCTCTCTCTCTCTCTCTCGTTTCTCTCTCTCTCTCTCTTGTTTCTCTCTCTCTCTCTCTCTCTCTCTCTCTCTCTCTCTCTCTCTCTCTCTCTCTCTCTAACACACACAGACACACACACACAGACACACACACACACACACACACACAAACACACACACACACACATGTACACCTTTGAGCATTTAATCAATACAAAGTCCATCATCCTTTTAAGTGTCAATAAGTGGCTGTCAGTATTAATGTCTATTTATGTCATGTAAAGTAAATAGAATTAAGCTGGTAGTAGTAGATACATATAAACCAATTTAATACTATAAAATACTTACATTTTGCAACACCTTTTTTTCACAAAATTGAACAAGAGTGATTTCAGACAAAAAAATGTCCATCTATCAGATTTTGATTTGATTAATTGTTTCTGTGTGATTTCATGCACTTTATTTTTACAGTTCAGACTAATCATGAATGTTTACAAGAATGTTATTTAAAGCACTTAATAAACATGATAAAAACACAGGTCTTAAAATTGAAACATTATTTCTGAAATTTTAGTTCCTGAGTAACTGAAAACTAAAACCTGAAATCACAGTTTAATACTGAAAATACCAAAAATTAATACTGAAGTTACAGTCAGGTACCAAAAAAAAAACCTGAAAACTAAAACCTGAAATCACAGTTTAATACTGAAAATACCAAAAATTAATACTGAAGTTACAGTCAGGTACCAAAAAAAAACTGAAAACTAAAACCTGAAATCACAGTTTAATACTAAAAATACCAAAAATTAATACTGAAGTTACAGTCAGGTACCAAAAAAAAACTGAAAACTAAAACCTGAAATCACAGTTTAATACTGAAAATACCAAAAATTAATACTGAAGTTACAGTCAGGTACCAAAAAAAAAAAAAAAATGAAAACTAAAACCTGAAATCACAGTTTAATACTGAAAATACCAAAATTAATACTGAAGTTACAGTCAGGTACCAAAAAAAAAAATGAAAACTAAAACCTGAAATCACAGTTTAATACTGAAAATACCAAAAATTAATACTAAAGTTACATTCAGGTACCAAAAAAAAAAAAATGAAAACTAAAACCTGAAATCACAGTTTAATACTGAAAATACCAAAAATTAATACTGAAGTTACAGTCAGGTACCAAAAAAAAAAATGAAAACTAAAACCTGAAATCACAGTTTAATACTAAAAATACCAAAAATTAATACTGAAGTTACAGTCAGGTACCAAAAAAAACTGAAAACTAAAACCTGAAATCACAGTTTAATACTGAAAATACCAAAAATTAATACTGAAGTTACAGTCAGGTACCAAAAAAAACTGAAAACTAAACCTCAATACTGAAAATACTGACTAATTAAATGTCTTAACTCACTAAAATAGTCATTACAAACTCTGGCTAGAAAGTATACTCTTGTTGAAGCTTTAATGTAAGCACAGTCTTCTGTCTGTAACTGTCTGCCATTCTTTTATCCTCCCATGTCCAAAAACGTTTCCAAATGTGTGTGCGTAAAATTTGCATTGTCTGCCTTGTACTAGCAGACACTTGGGATGATTGGTCAGTTGGTTGTAATATTGTTTATAGTTACGTTAGTAATTTTCAGATATTCTGAAGGAAAAAGGCAGCTTTAAAATGCCAGCAAACAGTTAGACAAACATACCACCCCACCCAACCCCCCAGATACATGAATCTGACACCAGGTAAACACGTTGATACTGTTCGCTTAATGCCAATGGGGAAAAGCATATATCTGAAATTTTTATTTTTCAATGCAGAGGCTATCCCTCTGAGCCTCAAATTAATGGTACCCTGCTTTTAGACATAGACACAGCTTGGGTTCATACTCCAGTTATGGTGAAGGTGTCATGTTTCTTTTGTCAAATGGTAAGGACAGTCACTTATATAATATAAAGAGAATCAGTAATTTTTGACATCGTTTTTTTCTTGCTTTAAATTTTTTTTTAAATGGACATTATAAAGATTCTAATTTGAACTTAACAAAGAATAGAAAACTGTCCATCCATACTCAATGACAAATATTAAATAACAATATAATCTTAGTTGAAGGAGTGTTCACTAAATTAGACTCCATAGATTCAGTATCTGGCCAATCCTTACTGGGAATTCAAAATTATTGAGCATTGTTTTTCTTTGAGACTGAAACCCCTTATCACAGTTAGTGTAGAAGAAGAAAAATAAACATGTTGCATTATATATATATATTAAGAAATGTGCCTTTATGTAATGTGGTGCCACAATGGCTAAGTAAACTAAAGCACAGTTTGTTTGGTTGATAGTTCAGTACCACTATCTCAGCAAATCCTACACTAGCAAATCCTTATGTAAGAAAATGTGCTAGTTTGTTTGCTGAAGGTTGGTGTTTTTGTTTGGGAACTCTGGTGTTCTCAACCATACATTAGAAACAATCACCGTGATGTCAATAAAGAGTCTTTACTGGAGAATAGATCAACCAAGTTGACTTTAACCAACTGACTTGACTAACCAGTTGGTATAAAAGAATGATTTAACATCAAATATGGATGAAAGAAATATTTTGTACAAACATGTAATTTTTGAAATATTGAATATAGATGAATAAAATATTTTATACAAAAATGTAAATTTTAATAATTATACAGAATTAATGTTTAAAACTGTTTATTTGTCCTGATGTAGACATCCAAAAAAGTGTTGTATATTCTCCCAATCTTCTGTCTACATTATATATAAATCACCTTGTACTTGTGCCTGTCTGTATCTAGGAAATACCAATATAATTCCTCTCCATCCAGTACTTAAAAACCAGAAGTTTGAGTGGTTTTAACCAATTTGTTCATTCTGTTGTAGATTCCCTACTGTCCCGCCTACATAATCACCTTATACCATCTATATAAGGGTTCATTAACTCTGGCTTTATTGATGTATATGTCTGTCAGTCAGCTATCTCTAATTCTCATCAAATTTTAATACTTTGTGTGTTAGGATAGTCTTGTATGTGGTAAAGTAAGACAAATTGTATTATATCATTTATTTGTATTGTTAATGTTCTTAATAGAGCTAGGTCTTATAATAAATAGTGTTTTAGTATCCAGTACCCATCAGCCCAATCATAATGGTGCCTCAGTAAACACAAATGATGTCCAGGACTATACAATGGTACATCAGGTGTTCTAGCACCAGGCAAAGCTGCATGGTGTGTCAGTACATAAGAACACAATCATAATGATGCCTCAGTAAACAGCAATGATGTCCAGGACTATACAATGGTACATCAGGTGCTCTAGCACCAGGCAATGCTGCATGGTGTGTCAGTACCTAAGAACACAATCATAATGATGCCTCAGTTAACAGCAATGATGCCCAGGACTATACAATGGTACATCAGGTGTTCTAGCACCAGTCAACGCTGCATCGTGTGTCAGTACGGTGAGGCTAAGAACACAATCATAATGATGACTCAGTAAACAACAATGATGTCCAGGACTATACAATGGTACATCAGGTGTTCTAGCACCAGGCAAAGCTGCATGGTGTGTCAGTACCTAAGAACACAATCATAATGATGCCTCAGTAAACAGCAATGATGTCCAGGACTATACAATGGTACATCAGGTGTTCTAGCACCAGTCAACGCTGCATGGTGTGTCAGTACGGTGAGGCTAAGAACACAATCATAATGATGTCTCAGTAAACAACAATGATGTCCAGGACTATACAATTGTACATCAGGTGTTCTAGCACCAGGCAATGCTGCATGGTGTGTCACTTAAGCCAGCAATAGGAAATGATGTTTGGTACTGAGCAATGGTGCATCACTACCCAGCAATGGACATAATCATTGCCCCAATACAGAGGAAAAGCCATCAGGTGCCCCAGTATTAATCAATGAGACATGGTGTCTCAGTCATTACCCAGCAATTGAAAATGATGTCCAGTACCCAACAAAAGTGTGTAATTAGAATGTTAGAGACATTAGGTACCACAATACTTAGCAATGGGACATGATTCTTTATTATCCAGCAATGAAAATGATGTCCTGTACCCACCATTGGTGTGTCATTGGTATGTAAAAGATATCAGGTACTCCAGTGCCCAGCAATATGACATTGTGCCCCAGTACACAACTTTTGCCTTGGTAGCTAAGTGGTTTAAAGTGTAACAGGAAAAGGAAAAAAAATGCAGCCTCCAAACCATCACTCCAACCTGGGACATTCCTAATACTAGCAAGACACTCTAATGACTGAGTTACCTGGGCACCTATCAAGCCCAGTTTGCTACAAAAGTTTGGTCTTACTGTTTGCAATGCACCTCAGCCCATAGTTTTCAATCCCTTTCAAGCAATTATTCTTATTTGAAAAAAGTTGTTGATTTTTAATGGCATTAAGTAGACTCCACCATTGATGAATCTGAATTAAAAAAAAATCTTGACTGAAGCATATTGAATTAACCCTAGACTCGCCATTATTATTTCATTAGATTTTTTGTTGCTAAATAATTGTATTGTAATAAGAACCATATACAACAAGTCTGTGTTCCAGTTAAAATTAAAATTAAGAAATTTTGTTTTCTGAATTGAGATTATTCTGTAGTTAACTTCTGTCTCATGCACTTTAAACTGCTTCGTAAGAGATATAATGTCATTGATCAGACGGTGAAGTATGACTGATGGTTACTGACTTCCTAGACATCTCCAATAAAACCAGACATGGGTTGGGTTAGGTAAGGTCAGGTAAGGATAGGTTATGTTATCACAACTGTAAATGCCTTTACTGCTCTATCAATATATCTGGCAATTTTCTGAGAATCTGATGTCTGTATGTTCATGATAAACAAACATTAAACCAGACTTGATATCTTCTAACATGACTGTTGTTTGTGCAATGATATGAAAAATTAATTGATTGGCAGTAGTATAGACTAGATGTGTTGTCATGATGCAGACCAAAGCTAACAAAACGTAATAATGATGATGAATTATAGCTTGATTATGTGACTAAATCATCTTATACTTGATTACAATCTACACATTATAGAAAACAACACCACTAAAAGTGGCTTCTGATGTTGCTCAGTATGGAATCAAAAGCCCTTGTTTGGGACTCAGTACGGAAGTGATTGCCACTTAAAGTGGTTTCTAATGTTACTCAGTACAGAATCAAAAACCCTTGTTTAGGACTCAGTACATAATTAAATGCCACTTAAAATTGGTTTCTTTCATTACTCAGTACAGAAATGATTGCCACTAACAGTGGCTTCTGATGTTGCTCAGTATGGAATCAAAAACCATTGAAAGTATTTTGGGACTTAGTACAGAATTAAATGCCACTAAAAATGGGTTTCTTTCATTACTCAATACAGAATTGATTGCCACTTAAAGTGGCTTCTGATTTTGCTCAGTATGGAATCAAAAACCATTGAACATAGTTTGGGACTCAGTACATAATTAAATGCCACTTAAAATGGGTTTCTTACATTACTCAGTACAGAAGTGATTGCCACTAACAGTGGCTTCTGATGTTGCTCAGTATGGAATCAAAAACTATTGAAAGTAGTTTGGTACTTAGTACAGAATTAAATGCCACTTAAAATGAGTTTCTTACATTACTCAGTACAGAAGTGATTGCCACTAACAGTGGCTTCTGATTTTGCTCAGTATGGAATCAAAAACCATTGAAAGTAGTTTGGTACTTAGTACAGAATTAAATGCCACTTAAAATGGGTTTCTTACATTACTCAGTACAGAAGTGATTGCCACTAACAGTGGCTTCTGATGTTGCTCAGTATGGAATCAAAAACTATTGAAAGTAGTTTGGTACTTAGTACAGAATTAAATGCCACTTAAAATGAGTTTCTTACATTACTCAGTACAGAAGTGATTGCCACTAACAGTGGCTTCTGATGTTGCTCAGTATGGAATCAAAAACTATTGAAAGTAGTTTGGTACTTAGTACAGAATTAAATGCCACTTAAAATGAGTTTCTTTCAGTACTCAGTACAGAAGTGATCGCCACTAAAAGTGGCTTCTGATGTTGCTCAGTATGGAATCAAAAACCATTGAAAGTAGTTTGGGACTTAGTACAGAATTAAATGCCACTTAAAATGAGTTTCTTACATTACTCAGTACAGAAGTGATTGCCACTAAAAGTGGCTTCTGATTTTGCTCAGTATGGAATCAAAAACCATTGAAAGTAGTTTGGTACTTAGTACAGAATTAAATGCCACTTAAAATGAGTTTCTTTCAGTACTCAGTAAAGAAGTGATTGCCACTAAAAGTGGGAGTTTTTTGGGCTGGATACAAAACTTAACACTGCTAAAACTGGCTCTTTATGTGGCTCAGTAACGAAATGAATGGCATTAAAAGTATAGTGTTCATTACAGAACTTAATTCTTCTGCATATGGCTTTATATGTTACTTTTTACAGCTTTTTAGACTAAAGGCTTTGTATGTGACTCGAAGTTCAACGTTTAAATGCCTCTAATAAGGCCCATCATGCTCACATTAGTCTTCAAACATGCCACTAGAAATGTGTTATTAGGCTCCCTGTGGCCTAAATTGTCACTGAAAATGGCTCTTGGTGTTTTTAATTTCACTAAAAAATAGCTTATTGTTTTGTCCTTCATGTTTAAACTGCAGCTGAAAAATGGCTTATGTGGCTAGAATATCATTATTGTAAATATATTTAAAAAGGTATTAATATTTAACATGGAACACAATTCAAATTGCTGAAAAGGGGATATTTATTTGAAATATTCTTAATTTTAGCAAATTTTGACCATTTTTGGGTACTACTCAGGTACAAATAAAATAAATTTTCCTCAATACTAATATACTGATGCCATAAGATTATAGTGATCTTCAAAGTATTATGATGGTTGTGGTGCTGCTGGTGGTGTTTGTATGCTGTAGTACCTAGGAAAATTAGGTTTTCCTACAGAGGAATGATTTACATAACTATAACTATAATATCTTAGTTTTGGATATCTGGAAAACTAGAATATTAAGTCCAAATCTTTACACTGTCAGATTAAAAAAAATATCCAAGTTTTGCAATGGCATTAAAACTGGGGTCATTTAGTACTCTCTTTATCTTGATTTTTTTCTATTTGTATGGCAACAACATTTTACCACCCCGGATGTTTGGAAGTTTATTTAATCCATACATGAATAGTACTCAGTAGAATACCAATAACATCAAACATTGGTATATAATGGTCACTTAGATTTACTATTGTAGTCTGTATTCATTAAATAGGCCATTCAGATTTTAGTAGAATAAACACACACACACACACACACACACACACACACACACACACACACATATGTAGGTCATTAACTTTGTGTTTAAATATAGATCATCTGATTATTCTTATTGAAATGTTCATGCAAATAAAAGTGCATGTGACTGATATTGGCTTTGAACAGTTACAAATAAAAGTACATGTGACTTTGATATTGGCTTTGAGGTTCATTAATTTAGATGTTTGAGTTCAGATGCCAAATAAAAGTGCATGTGACTTTGATGATGGCTTGAAACAGTTACAAATAAAAGTGCCTGTGACTATTATATTGGCTTTAAGGATGTTTGAATTCAGATGCTTACATAGAAAAAACATATAAAATGACTTTTAGATACCAACTTTCTATATAGCATATTGATTTTATACACAGAAGTATGTATCTCTCCCCCTGATGTGTCCATTATGTAACTTGTCTTTCTTTCTATTGTTAATAGTTACAAACTCTCTGGTGATGATAATGTGTGTCTTTTCTATATATAAAAGTTTTTGTTTTTGAAGCTATTATTTAGCCCTGTTAAATGACTATATTTGGGGATTGAAACAAAAGACTGTTTGAGGATTGGTAGTATATGGTACTGGTGAGATAGACCTGAAATACATGGCTTCGAACAGCTTTTTTAGCTCACCTGAGCTGAAAGCTCAGATGAGCTATTGCTATCCATCTCCGTCCGTCGTGCGTCGTCCGTCGTGCGTCGTGCATCGTGCGTCGTGCGTAAACTTTTTACATTTTAATCTTCTCCTCCAAAACCACCAGGCCAAATTTAATGAAACTTGGTAACCATCATGCCTGGGTGAAGCCCTTTCAGATTTGCACAAATGAAGGAGTTATGTCCCCTTGGGGCCCCACAAGGGGGGAAATAGTAAAAAACTTTAAAAATCTTCTCCTCTGAATGTACAAGAGATATACCTTAGTTATTTCATTTATAACATCCTTGGGTCATCTATTTTCAGATTTGCACAAATGATAGCCATGGGGCCCAAAATGGGGAAATTGTAAGGCACTGATTGGGGTAATTGCTAGAAATTATATATTTGTCACTATATCTTCAAAACTATCAACTTTTTGTTTAGGCATGTATATTAGAATATTGTAGGTATTGACATGACAATCATTTTGATGTATGGTTCAAGGTCATATGTTGAAAGGTCAAGGTCACAGATGCAAAAGAAGACTTAAATTGCTAATTATCTTGAAAACTATTACTTTTTTGTATAGGCATGTATATTTGAATATTGTAGGTATTGCAACAACGATCATTTTGATATATGGTTCAAGGTCATAAGTTGAAAGGTCAAGGTCACAGCTGCAACAGAAGACTTAAATTGCTAATTATCTTGAAAACTATTAACTTTTTGTATAGGCATGTATATTAGACAATTGCAGGTATTGACATGATGATCATTTTGATATATGGTTTAAGGTCATATGTTGAAAGGTCAAGGTCACAGCTGCAAAAGAAGACTGAACTTGCTAATTATCTTGAAAACTATTAACTTTTTGTATAGGCATATATAGTAGAATATTGTAGGTTTTGCAACAACGATCATTTTGATATATGGTTCAAGGTCATATATTGAAAGGTCAAGGTCATAACTGCAAAAGAATACTTAAATTGCTAATTATCTTGAAAACAATCAACTTTTTGTATAGGCATGTATATTAGACTATTGTAGGTATTACCATGACGATTATTTTGATATATGGTTCAAGGTCATAAGTTGAAAGGTCAAGGTCACAGCTGCAAAAGAATACTTAAATTGCTAATTATCTTGAAAACTATTAACTTTTTGTATAGGCATGTATATTCAACTATTGTAGGTATTGACATGACGATCATTTTGATATATAGTTTAAGGTCATATGTTGAAAGTTCAAGGTCACAGCTGCAAAAGACTGAACTTGCTAATTATCTTGAAAACTGTTAACTTTTTGTATAGGCATATATAGTAGAATATTGTAGGTTTTGCAACAACGATCATTTTGATATATGGTTCAAGGTCATATATTGAAAGGTCAAGGTCACAGCTGCAAAAGAATACTTAAATTGCTAATTATCTTGAAAACTATCAACTTTTTGTATAGGCATGTATATTAGACTATTGTAGGTATTGACATGACGATTATTTTGATATATGGTTCAAGGTCATATGTTGAAAGGTCAAGGTCACAGCTGCAAAAGAAGACTTAGAATTGCTAATTATCTTAAAAACTATTAACTTTTTGTATAGGCATGTATATTAGAATATTGTAGGTATTGACATGACGGTCATTTTGATATACGGTTTAAGGTTATATGTTGAAAGGTCAAGGTCATATCAACATAGGAATACTAGAATTATTAATTATCTTGAAAGCTATTAATTTCATGCATAGGCATGTATATTAGAATATTGTAGGTATTGACATGACAATCATATATGGTTTGAAGTCATATATGTTCAAAGTCAAGGACATAGCTGCATAATTATACTGAAATTGATTAATGATTGCACTACAGTTACTTCATGCATATTTTATAAGGTACTTATAAATGAAAAGTTAATGGATATATTTCTGATTAAGTTTTGTGGGAGTTCTTAACTTGAGAAAACTTTTAAAGTTTCTGTACTTAATATATTGTCTATTGCACTTTGCAAACAATATTAGACATATCTTCAGGTGAGCGTTAAGGCCCATGGGCCTCTTGTTCATAATACTGATGTTGCCGTTTTGAAATGTCAGTATTATATAAAACCTTGTTGGAGCTATGTATTTCAGGTCTAGTAGGTGAGAGTAAGGATAAAGATTTTATACCATATCTGATTGTCCTTTTCTATCTATTACAGCTGTTGATCGGCTTTGAAACTGGTGCCATAGTATTGTGGGATCTGAAAAGTAAGACAGCAGAGTTTAGATACAATGCTCCAGAGGTATGTATTTATATATATATCTATATTATTACAAAGCGAAATATAGGTACATATATCCCCCAGAGTTAAGCTTATAACTGCAGAATATTAATGAGATATGTTACCGATAGTCAAAATTTCAAGTATTAATGAATTTAGAATTTTGAACTTCCGCCCTACATAAGTTACCTTCAGGAAGAGTGGTCCTTATTGCACATTAAAGTGTTTTATCATTGACAGTTACCGGTAATAATGAATAATGTCATAACTTATCGTGATGAACTCTTAAAAAATACATAAAGTTTATTCCAACAAAAAATAAAATTTTATGCCATCAGGTACAAAGTCATATGCTCATTGTAATAGATTTGATGCAAAATTTAATCTGTACAGAGGGAATACACCATGCTTCCTGCATGCAGTGCACCGTTTTTTTTTTTTTTTTTGTTTTTTTTTTTTAATTTACAGAATTTTAAATGAAAACATACTCATTTGTATAAAATTGTACAGGTGAGTGTGGTTTCTTTTTATAAATGATTAAAAAATGTCAACTTTGATTTTTTTTTTTTTTTTTTTTTTTTTTTTTTTTGAGTGTGATTTTCTCTGAAAAGTCTTATTTGGGACTCAAATTAGGTTTAGATAATCCCTTGCTTTCAAATTATAAAGTTCAATTTAGTAAAAGAAATTTTTTAATAAGAAATTATAGTTTAGGGCAATCATGACCTACTGAGAACAATAAATAACATAAGGTATTCAAAAAATAGAAGTAAGAATAATCAAAGTTCGGACGTTTGACTGTATGATGGATAAATATTAGCGAGATAAGTACAATTATTATTGTCTGGTAGTGAAAAGCCGAAAAATGTCCATGTCATATTTAACTGTGTTGCTTTAATGTATGAGGAAAACATGTCAATAGCTACATTGTCAAAACATGGCATAGACAATTTTCTTGCCTTTACTAGAAATTAAAAGTAACAGTGGTTTACCGGTACTCCTTGGTTAATTTATTGTTCAGTATGCAATAAAGCTGGGGAAATCTTGATATAATAGAAAAGTTATTTAGGCCAGAAAAATTGATTACGGTATCCATTATTTAGTAATCAATCTGCATGACTTACATGTAGAATTTTCATTTATAAATAAACATGATACGGTAAATATACATAGATAATTGTTTCAATATCGTGGGAATTATTTTACACTTCAAGAATTGATCAGTCCATTTTGGTATCCTGTATATAAAATATCGCAGCTACTTTTTTCCAATTATTATCAGAAGTGTGATCTAGTAGTATCATGACTTTTATGTACTTATTTTGGAGTATTGTTGATTACCAATCTTTAAGGTCACAGAGATACATGACTGTATTATGCATAATACCGGTAAGTACCAGCTGTTGATCAACCTGTATCATATATATATATATAAATTAAATGGAAAAAAAACTGTAATAAAGCATACATCACTTTACTGGATAAGGGGTCTAAGTAACTAAGATGTCAATAGTGCACACTTAGGATCCTTTTTTTTTTCAGAGTACACTCTGGTTTCCTCCATCATCCCATAACTGACCAAATTAACTGGCTAAATTAAATGAATGGACTTAAAGAAGACGGTCCTCAAAATTTTCATGGACATTAAATCATGCTTAATTTTGTTTTGTTTTTTTTTTTCCCCCTGACAATTTTTGGCAGTCAAGTGGTCTAAAGCATCCCATAAAGATCATAGTCCCTATAATTGCATAGGTTGGAAACCCCAATGCACCAGGTTACAAATCCTACTGCATAGGTTCCAATCCCAATGCATTAGACAGATAATAATGTAAGAAGTTATTTTGTTTGCTTGCTCAAGATTTGTGGTTTTTTTCCCAAATACTCAGATTGCCTTTATTGTCCCAGATTTGTACACAGAATAAGAGAAAGAATCTTCTTTGGATGTAAGAGCGTTATCATCCCAATCCACTCACCACCTCAGTATCAATTAAGCATACATATATAACTTTACAAACTTATCTCCTTTACTTAATCTTATTTTATATAGTCCCTTAAATATTTCGTTTTAAGTCACAGGCTCATCACTTATGAATGAGACAGCCTTCAGTCAATGTACAGTTTTATTGGTCTGAACCAATTCTTGTGGATTGGTGGAAAAAGTCAATTTAAAATTAATAATGTGCATATTTTAAGCTTTTTTAGGTTACCATAAAATTGATTTTTCATAGTTAAGGCCCTTTGCAGTTTCTGTTTCCACAAAAATTGCCTTTAGTTCTAACTGGGTAGAAATAATCAGCCTCAACAGTTCAGGTTCCATGACTTTTTTTACAGTTATGTCCCCTTGCAGTTTTTGTTCCCTCACTTTAACTTGTTTTTAACTGCCCAGAGATCTTTGGACTTTTATATTGAACTGGGTAGAAATTATCAGTCTTTTTACAGTTATGTCCCTTTGAAATTTTGTTTCACTTAACTTGCCTTTTACTGCTCAGAGATCTTTTGATTTATATATTGAACTGGGTAGAAATTATCAGTCTTTTTACAGTTATGTCCCTTTGAAGTTTTGTTTCACTTAACTTGCCTTTTCTGCTCAGAGATCTTTTGATTTATATATTGAACTGGGTAGAAATTATCAGTCTTTTTACAGTTATGTCCCTTTGAAGTTTTGTTTCACTACTTGCCTTTTACTGCTCAGAGATCTTTAGATTTATATATTGAACTGGGTAGAAATTATCAGTCTTTTTACAGTTATGTCCCTTTGAAGTTTTGGTTTCACTTAACTTGCCTTTTACTGCTCAGAGATCTTTGGATTTATATATTGAACTGGGTAGAAATTATCAGTCTTTTTACAGTTATGTCCCTTTGAAGTTTTGTTTCACTACTTGCCTTTTACTGCTCAGAGATCTTTAGATTTATATATTGAACTGGGTAGAAATTATCAGTCTTTTTACAGTTATGTCCCTTTGAAGTTTTGTTTCAATACTTGCCTTTTACTGCTCAGAGATCTTTGGATTTATATATTGAACTGGGTAGAAATTATCAGTCTTTTTACAGTTATGTCCCTTTGAAGTTTTGTTTCACTACTTGCCTTTTACTGCTCAGAGATCTTTAGATTTATATATTGAACTGGGTAGAAATTATCAGTCTTTTTACAGTTATGTCCCTTTGAAGTTTTGTTTCACTTAACTTGCCTTTAACTGCTCAGAGATCTTTAGATTTATATATTGAACTGGGTGAAATTATCAGTCTTTTTACAGTTATGTCCCTTTGAAGTTTTGTTTCACTGAACTTGCCTTTAACTGCTCAGAGATCTTTAGATTTATATATTGAACTGGGTAGAAATTATCAGTCTTTTTACAGTTATGTCCCTTTGAAGTTTTGTTTCACTTAACTTGCCTTTTACTGCTCAGAGATCTTTGGATTTATATATTGAACTGGGTAGAAATTATCAGTCTTTTTACAGTTATGTCCCTTTGAAGTTTTGTTTCACTACTTGCCTTTAACTGCTCAGAGATCTTTAGATTTATATATTGAACTGGGTAGAAATTATCAGTCTTTTTACAGTTATGTCCCTTTGAAGTTTTGTTTCACTACTTGCCTTTTACTGCTCAGAGATCTTTAGATTTATATATTGAACTGGCTAGAAATTATCAGTCTTTTTACAGTTATGGCCCTTTGAAGTTTTGTTTCAATACTTGCCTTTAACTGCTCAGAGATCTTTAGATTAATATATTGAACTGGGTAGAAATTATCAGTCTTTTTACAGTTATGTCCCTTTGAAGTTTTGTTTCACTTAACTTGCCTTTTCTGCTCAGAGATCTTTTGATTTATATATTGAACTGGGTAGAAATTATCAGTCTTTTTACAGTTATGTCCCTTTGAAGTTTTGTTTCACTTAACTTGCCTTTTACTGCTCAGAGATCTTTGGATTTATATATTGAACTGGGTGAAATTATCAGTCTTTTTACAGTTATGTCCCTTTGAAGTTTTGTTTCAATACTTGCCTTTAACTGCTCAGAGATCTTTAGATTAATATATTGAACTGGGTGAAATTATCAGTCTTTTTACAGTTATGTCCCTTTGAAGTTTTGTTTCACTACTTGCCTTTTACTGCTCAGAGATCTTTAGATTTATATATTGAACTGGGTAGAAATTATCAGTCTTTTTACAGTTATGTCCCTTTGAAGTTTTGTTTCACTTAACTTGCCTTTAACTGCTCAGAGATCTTTAGATTTATATATTGAACTGGGTGAAATTATCAGTCTTTTTACAGTTATGTCCCTTTGAAGTTTTGGTTTCACTTAACTTGCCTTTTACTGCTCAGAGATCTTTGGATTTATATATTGAACTGGGTAGAAATTATCAGTCTTTTTACAGTTATGTCCCTTTGAAGTTTTGTTTCACTACTTGCCTTTTACTGCTCAGAGATCTTTAGATTTATATATTGAACTGGGTGAAATTATCAGTCTTTTTACAGTTATGTCCCTTTGAAGTTTTGTTTCACTTAACTTGCCTTTTACTGCTCAGAGATCTTTGGATTTATATATTGAACTGGGTAGAAATTATCAGTCTTTTTACAGTTATGTCCCTTTGAAGTTTTGTTTCAATACTTGCCTTTAACTGCTCAGAGATCTTTAGATTTATATATTGAACTGGGTAGAAATTATCAGTCTTTTTCCAGTTATGGCCCTTTGAAGTTTTGTTTCAATACTTGCCTTTAACTGCTCAGAGATCTTTAGATTAATATATTGAACTGGGTAGAAATTATCAGTCTTTTTACAGTTATGTCCCTTTGAAGTTTTGTTTCACTTAACTTGCCTTTTACTGCTCAGAGATCTTTTGATTTATATATTGAACTGGGTAGAAATTATCAGTCTTTTTACAGTTATGTCCCTTTGAAGTTTTGTTTCACTTAACTTGCCTTTTCTGCTCAGAGATCTTTTGATTTATATATTGAACTGGGTAGAAATTATCAGTCTTTTTACAGTTATGTCCCTTTGAAGTTTTGTTTCACTACTTGCCTTTTACTGCTCAGAGATCTTTGGATTTATATATTGAACTGGGTAGAAATTATCAGTCTTTTTACAGTTATGTCCCTTTGAAGTTTTGTTTCACTTAACTTGCCTTTTACTGCTCAGAGATCTTTGGATTTATATATTGAACTGGGTAGAAATTATCAGTCTTTTTACAGTTATGTCCCTTTGAAGTTTTGTTTCACTTAACTTGCCTTTTACTGCTCAGAGATCTTTGGATTTATATATTGAACTGGGTAAAGAAATTATCAGTCTTTTTACAGTTATGTCCCTTTGAAGTTTTGTTTCACTTAACTTGCCTTTTACTGCTCAGAGATCTTTGGATTTATATATTGAACTGGGTAGAAATTATCAGTCTTTTTACAGTTATGTCCCTTTGAAGTTTTGTTTCACTTAACTTGCCTTTTACTGCTCAGAGATCTTTGGATTTATATATTGAACTGGGTAGAAATTATCAGTCTTTTTACAGTTATGTCCCTTTGAAGTTTTGTTTCACTTAACTTGCCTTTTACTGCTCAGAGATCTTTGGATTTATATATTGAACTGGGTGAAATTATCAGTCTTTTTACAGTTATGTCCCTTTGAAGTTTTGTTTCAATACTTGCCTTTTACTGCTCAGAGATCTTTAGATTTATATATTGAACTGGGTAGAAATTATCAGTCTTTTTACAGTTATGTCCCTTTGAAGTTTTGTTTCACGACTTGCCTTTTACTGCTCAGAGATCTTTAGATTTATATATTGAACTGGCTAGAAATTATCAGTCTTTTTACAGTTATGTCCCTTTGAAGTTTTGTTTCACTTAACTTGCCTTTTACTGCTCAGAGATCTTTAGATTTATATATTGAACTGGGTAGAAATTATCAGTCTTTTTACAGTTATGTCCCTTTGAAGTTTTGTTTCACTTAACTTGCCTTTTACTGCTCAGAGATCTTTGGATTTATATATTGAACTGGCTAGAAATTATCAGTCTTTTTACAGTTATGTCCCTTTGAAGTTTTGTTTCACTACTTGCCTTTTACTGCTCAGAGATCTTTAGATTTATATATTGAACTGGGTAGAAATTATCAGTCTTTTTACAGTTATGTCCCTTTGAAGTTTTGTTTCACTTAACTTGCCTTTAACTGCTCAGAGATCTTTAGATTTATATATTGAACTGGGTGAAATTATCAGTCTTTTTACAGTTATGTCCCTTTGAAGTTTTGTTTCACTTAACTTGCCTTTTCTGCTCAGAGATCTTTTGATTTATATATTGAACTGGGTAGAAATTATCAGTCTTTTTACAGTTATGTCCCTTTGAAGTTTTGTTTCACTACTTGCCTTTTACTGCTCAGAGATCTTTTGATTTATATATTGAACTGGGTAGAAATTATCAGTCTTTTTACAGTTATGTCCCTTTGAAGTTTTGTTTCACTTAACTTGCCTTTTACTGCTCAGAGATCTTTTGATTTATATATTGAACTGGGTAGAAATTATCAGCATAAAGTGGTTATTTGCTAGTTATATTACAAGCAGGTTGTTGGCAATAGGATTTCTTTTTACTTAAAAAACTTTTTTTAATTAAATTTTGAAGTTGATCAAAATCCTAAGCTTTGTATAATGAATACATAAATATATTTTGGGATTTACACATACATCACTAATCACTGTGGTAGCTAAGTTGGTAGAGTGCTCGCTCCATAAGTTGAAGGTCGTGGTTTCTAACCCTGGCTGGGTCTGACCCAAGACTTGAAAGTGGGGAGTGATTGTTCTTTCGCCAAGCACTCAGCATTACAAAATGAAAGTCACAGTTCTTTTGGATGGGAACTTAAAATTAACGAGGTCCCGTGTCAGGGCAGTTGTGGCACGATAAAGAACCCTGCTGTATAATGCCATCAGCGCAACACACAGGCAAAATTTCTGCACTTTCGCCTATAGCTGGCAACATCTCGATATAAGTGAAATATTCTGGGACGTTAAACATCATTACTGAACTGTAATGAACTGAACATACATCACTGTATATCAGTATATTAGAAGATATATATATGTATATAGTACTGATAGGTTAACCTATAGTAGTGGTCGGTCATAGATATCTGTTCTATAGTTGTATTGATTTTTGTGTTTTTATAGAGAAATCATTAGCTTAATTCTACTAGTTACGTATTAACAGGTTTAGATTTAATTCTATTTGTAACATGGTATATATGTATTTGATATAAGAAATAGAGTTCCTTCTCTGACCAAAATTAAATCATACACTTTCTTAGTCATTTTCATTACACTATCCACATTATATATATAAATATATATAGTGTGGTTAACAGTGCAGAAAGCCAGATATGTTGATATATACCAAGCTGTTACTAAATAACTTGCAGTAAATTCTTAACAATGATTCTGTTAGTGTTCATGCACTCCCTATTCCATCATAAATAAGTTTTTGTTTGAATAATAAAACCCTGTGGTGTAAATCTATGCCTGAAATAGCCTAAAGGAAATGATTACGTCTTTTTAAATTAAAATACATATCTTTGATAATTAATTTCTTTAATGTGAAATGTTTTTATTATAGGCTCTACGATCTATATCTTGGCACCATGAAGGGAAACAGTTTATGTGCAGTCATACAGATGGAAGCCTCACAACATATAATATTAAAACTCCACAAAAACCCATGAGTGTCATGATGCCACATGGTATGTCATATCTTAAATGAGTTTGTCAGGGTGCCACATGATTGATCATGTCTTTGTTGCGAATGTCATGATGTCACATTGTATCATATCATTGTTATGATGCCACATGGTTGTATCTTTATTGTAAGAGTGTCATGATGCCACACAGTATGTCATATCTTAAATAAGAATTTCAGGGTACCACTAGGTTAATCATGTCTTTGTTGTGAGTTTGATGATGTCACATGCTTGTATCTTTGTTGTGGTTGTGTGGGTAGGTCGGTGGGTAATTGTCATGATGCCACATGGTAAGTTGTATATTTCAACCAATTCACAACAAGTACAAGGTCAACATTCATTCTTTTGAGAAAAAAATGTCAGTAATATTGATATATTTACTTAATCTCAAAATTGGCTGGAAAAATGGAATGAAACCAAGATTTGACCCAGAGTGTTTCTGAAAAAATGACTCTTTACAGTGGTTTTGTTTGCCTAAAATTACTTCTGAATAAAGGTAGTTTCCCCTTGAGAAATTAGACTAAAATTTCCCAATTTGACAACTAAAATTCCCCAAAAAGGCAACATTGACACACAATCAAATAGTTTAAGTTAAATCCAGTTGTCCAAAATTGTTCTGACAGACAAAAAAGTTAGATATTGTCACAATATTAGCTCTTTGCAATGAATTTCAAAATTCTGAGCGTAATATGTGACATAAAAAGGGTCGAAATTTTCCCAATCTGAAAGGCAGAAAGGCAAATCACTGCTATATACAAGGAGCATTGTTGAAAGATCAAATATATAGTGCCTTTTGCTGTTTGCGATTAGGTACCACTAAGATCCTTGTGTTAGACAGTTCTCTTGATAAAAGGTTGTTGGTTTTTTCTTGGCACTAGGGTTTCCTCAACAATGTCTCTTAAACTGATAACAATGATGTGAGAGACCATTACTCAGCTTAACTCTACCCTGATCAGAATAAGAACTTGAACATGAGTAGTTATGTTGTCCTCAAACACTCAGCATTTCAGTATTGAAAAATGCACCTGGTCCTTCTGATGAGACCTAATGAACCAATGCCTTGTATAATAAATGACAATGTAACAAGAATTCCTACTGCTCATATTGTCATAAGCACCCATAGCTGTGATAATCTTGACTAATCTTTCCAATTGTTGCCCTTGAAAGTTCAATATTCTTGACTCTTAATTTTTAATTATAAGCAATTTAATTGAAAGTACATACGTTATGTTGTCATAATTACATAATTAATGAGGAATCACACATTTAGAATTGGTAAAACCTTATATTTTATAATTTGCAATTCTGTCAGAGATGCTATTGGTAAAACATGATAAATAAAGACAATAAATGACAATATATTGTCTTCTAAAACAAATCAATAAAATATATAGTGTAGCTTGTTAAGTTTCTAAACATTTAAAGTCTCCATTTCCAAATTAAATTGAAGGAAAATTATTCAGAATTATGTAACATGGCCATAATCAAATCCTTGAAACTAGAGTAAAATTACAAAATTATTCCAGACTTATTGTTAAGACATTATTTTAAAAACTTATTTTTCAACTAAAATTCATGAAGGACTGTTACAAAGTCATTCCTGGCATTATTTATACATCATTTTAAAAATTTGTTTGTTGACTAAATTCATAGAGGAATATTTTCAGTTGCAATGAAATTGTTCCATTTTTAGAGCAGTTGTATTTATTTAAGATATAATTCACATGGATCATGTGACTTGTTTATCAAATTGAATATATGTATGTTTTAAGATTGCATTTCTAAATTTCATTAAAGATGGAAAAATCAAAATAGAATCATAAAACTTTAAATGTAAATATAATTATTGAACTGTCTAGAAATAGCATTTTTAAGTGATATAATGTTTACTGCTGTTTAAAGCTAACTGCTGGTAATCATTAAACAGTTTGATATGCATGGTAGTGAAAATTATTACACTATAAACTCCATTTCTTGAAAGTTCTGTTGTGAAATAGCTGAAACCAAGTTATAATGAAGTCTAAATATATATATATATATATATATATACCGTAATCCTTCTATGTATTCGGACAGATTTTAATAATTTCATTTTCAAGTGTCTGAGAATTTAGAGGAAAATTGAAAATTAAATATCTTGAAAAATGGGGTGTCCGAATATTTAGAGTGTCCGAAAAATTCGAGACATTTTGAGCCGATTTTTGGTCCCGGTTCCCTCTCGATATTTTAAGACATTATCAACAGCGATATCCATGCATATATGAATGATAGAGTAAAATTCTAAATAAAATACAAGTAAAAGTTACCTTTTGTGTTGTTTATTTCATTAATTATTATTTTTTAAAGCGTTTGTTAATCAGTAATCATGATTCTCTAAGTAATACACATCGAGGTCGCCATTTTGTTTACAAGTAAACAACGTGACTTTTTTCATTAACTCCCAACATTTGAGGTGCACCAACATGCCGCTTTCTATTAGTTATTGTCTGCAGTCAAATTATTATTATACATCGTGTGTTGCATTATTTGTGGATCAAGTTAGAAAATTTCGTTTCAATCAAATATTCAATATTTACAGTATGCGTATGCGTGTACATTTTCAGAAATTGCAATGCAGAGATAGAACAAGTTCCAACTCCCGACTTTCGCAAATAAAAGGTTAAAAATTAAATTATTTTAAATCATATTTCTAACATATTTTAATGTAATTCTCATCTTGAAAACAGTTTTTTTTTAACGCGCCTGTCGGCTGGAACCAATCACATGGTTGTTTTCGAATTCCCATAACAAACACAAATGAGAATAAGTGAAAAAAGTCACTTCCTGTTTCATCAGAAAAAATGTCTTTGATGTTGAACTAGTGTACCGACAAGATTCTGTCTTACACGATTTTCTCGGCAGTGAACATTAATTTTAATCAACTTTCATAGAAAATTAAAGCACTTATTTAAGGTATGATTTTATTGAGTTTACATAAAAACGTTAATACATTGCACATACCTGTTTCACGTTACGATGCAATGGCGCCAATACACAATGAAATAAACGTGTGAAAACAACAATTTATAGTTTAAATAATTGAAAACAATAAAGTTTGTTCTTGATTTTATTAAATCTTTATTTCAAGCGCTCTGCATCACATGCTGCAACTACGTTTCAGCAAAAACGTTTCCGGATTTAGAGGTGAAAAATGGCCGTCTGAAATTAGAGGAAATTTAAAAATTATTAAAATTTAAAAATTAGGGTCTCCGAAAACATAGAGGGTCCGAATACATAGAAGAATAACGGTAGATGCTGAAAACTATCTAAGAAGGATTCCATTAGTGAAACTAAAAATTTTCATATAAAAAATTCACATACTCATCATTACCGGCATATGAAATGTGATGTTTTAAGAAACAGGGTCATCAATTTGTTTCATTTTAAAAATACATGCATGTACTTGTTTTATCTTTAAAAAAAATACTTGCTTTATTTCAGATGGTATAATAAATCAATGATTAACAGCACTATATATATAAAACTATAATTACACAAGATTTCATATTGTACTTCTAAAAGTGCATTTCACTTTTAATATTTTGACATTTTGTTAAATAGAAAATCAATAAAATTATTGAAATAAATATTTTATGACCAACATATATAATTTTAAAACAATCAATATTTGACTGTTTTCCAGGAAAACACAAAGAACTTTAAAATGTTAAATATTTATTTATTTTTTAAAAAAAAAAAAAAAAAATTAAAATTACACACATGTAAACAAATTATTTTACAGGGATCCATGGAGATTTTAAACAAGATAACTTATAAATGTATTTTATATAAAGTATATGACTGTGTATTGAATGTTAATGATGGTAAAACATTTGTATTTTTGTTTTATTATGGCCTGTATTTGTGACCTTTGTGGCCTCTAGTTTATGACCTCTGACATACTGAAATGCAAAAATGTTTTCAGTTAATTTTTGAAGATGATTTTTTGAGGTACTGTAGTTTCATTCACCATCCAAGATCTAGCTACTATATTGTAAGTTTTAAATCTTGAAAAGAGCACAACAATTCATTACTCTACTCTTCTCTTTCTAGCTTTTGTAATTTTTTCCATCTATTTTTGTTGTAGCTAAAATTGGTAAAGATGGAAAACCTGATCCTTGTAAACCAATCGCCAAAGTTGAATGGAAGTCTCTCAGAAATAGGTATTGTACCTTTATATAACATAAAAGTTGTACCTACCATAAATATTGGTATTAATAATAAATTTTCTACAGAAGTCCAATTCTGTTGTTTATTAACATGGTCCTATATAATTGATCGAACACTGTTTGTTTTTTGAAACATTTTTTGTCTTGTTTTCTGTTTATATATAGAGGTGTTTAGAAAAGTTTTAAGACAAATTCAATAGTAACTTCACTACAAAACATAAAAGGCTAGGGACATCTAGTCTTTTACTATGGAATTCATATTAGATGTAGGGAAGATTTCATAGTGACTGAATAGATGAACATCTCCAATCAAACTGATAGTGCATAATAGGGGCATAATGATGAAGTGTTACTGTACTGTAGCTATAAAGACAATGACAAAGTTATTGGTGGGGGGGATTATAATGTGGTTTAATTATACTATGGCATTAACAATACTTTTACAACATTGTTATCACAACAGGGGCCTCTGTAGTGAAGTGGTCTAAAGTGATCACATTGCCTAGGTTTGTATTTCTGTGGGCTGATCCTGGTGTGAGAAAGTTTGCTTGTCAAACTTGGCAGTTTTCTCTGGGCACCTTGGTTTCTTCCACTATCCCAAAAACTGGCCATCTTGGTATTAATGAAAGATTCTTGACTGTGGCTTAAAACAGCATTAATCCAATCCAATCACAAGAAGAACAACAATACTTGAACAATTAGAATCTTAGAAAACTCAATTATTTTGTGCCTATAATTAAAAACTCTACTTTTGATACTATTTTCAGTGACCCCTTAGTAATATTTTCTGGTGGCATGTCTTATGAGAGAGCAGGCCGTACAACTCCAAGCATAACTGTGATGAATGGTAAAAGTACAACAGTGTTAGAAATGGAACATAATGTTGTTGATTTTGTACCACTGTGTGAAACCCCATGGCAAAATGGTATGTATGGTAAAACTGATCTGTATGAATTAAAACACTAATTTTGTAAATGAATTAAAATTCATTATAATATTGAGGTGATGACTGAAAAAAAAAAAAAATTTTTTTTTTTCTGAAAAAACCATTCAAGTAAATAAAACATGTCTAGGATGATGACTTTTACATTAAGTTTGGGGATGTTTTCTAGTTCTTTGATCCTGAACCAATGAAGCTGCTATTTAAACCGCAGTCATGTATAGTTTGTGCACCATTTCTTTAAATTAAAAGTCATTTATATACCTCTTTTGGTAACCATAATCATACATTTTAGTTGAGCCTCGCATTGTCATAAGGCGAGACTTAGGTGTTAGTTTCCATTGTAGTTGTGGCGGGCGGTGACGGCAGCATGTCAAAATGTGATAGTTTATGTAAAAGTTATGTATTTTCTACTCGATAAAAAATTAACCAGGTGAGGACATTTAAATCTGTGGAATTCTTGTTTATTCATTTTGATACATTTTTATGTGTTAACAAGAAGGTTCAATTTCAAAAATAAATATTTATAAATGTTTATATCATGTTTTATGTGGTTACAGACTTCCAAGAACCCTATGCTATTGTAGTGCTGCTGCAAAACGACCTTGTAGTTGTTGATCTTACGACACCAGGGTGAGTAAAATATATCAAGGCTACTCACTATGTAGAGGTTCTGATTGGTTCACTTCTTAGGGTTACCAACGGTTCTAACCCAAACTAAAAGGAGACACTTGCATACAGATTACAGCAGATTACATAGGCTAGCCTTGCTTGTATGCAGAACCATTGATTTTCATAAAATTTAGGCTTTAATATTTTAATCATATTTAGTTTGCATCATGTTTAAAACACAGGAACCACATTGCTATTGATTTTTAGTAAAATTCAGGCATGTATGAAATTCAGGAACCTAACACAGCTTTAAGATTCTGTTCTTCTACAGAACCATTGATTTTCATGAGATTCTAGCTTTACTATTAATTAAATGGCATTTGAGTGTTATGTGCATCATATAATTTCAAAATTTACATTATTCATTAACCACAGTTAAAATGACATGGTTTCTTGTAGCAATCGAAAATTCCCACAGACACCAAGATTCCTAGCTGAATGATTCTGATTAAACTTTTATGCATTAAGACAAATATTACTTCTCTTTCCTTGTACAATATTTGAATATGTTGTAATAATTCTAGATTTTATTTCTGATGGCAAATATAAATGTTGTGTAATATTGATGGAAATATAAAGTAATTCTGACACACTGTATCCATTTTTGTAAGGTAATGAATTTTAAATGAATTATTGTTATCCAATACTCCAGTTTCTATCAGACTACACAAGTTCCTTTTCCAGTTTTTATTTCAATGCCACATCTCAAATTTCTGGCCTGATAAATTTGTTTTATTATATTATTTGATTTTTGAGAATGAAGAAATTTAAAAAAAAGTAGATTTTGATTAAGGAAATGGATTTGGTAACTTAAGATAAAATTGTATGTTTCTATTTTAAGTAATATGTGAGAAAGTTTAATATTCAATCCTAATCATTCCCTCCCTTGAGTAATGTGCTAATGGTATCATTTACCAGCAGCAGTAACTCCATTTTTTAAACTTTGATAATCAATAACTCACTTAATTAAAAATTGCAGTTTTGATAGTTTTATTTATAAATAAATGAAAATGATATTATCAAACATTAAACCTAAGGGCAATGTTTATTTTGGAAAATGTCAAGTGTATGATTTTTTGTCAGTCTGTCTGAATTTGTGTGAGTTTATTATAAGGTCTACTTTGATATTTGATTTTAATGAATTACCATAGCTACTAGTAATCAGTAGAATGCAGTAATAATCAGTAGAATGCAATAAATATTTAGTATGTTTAGGCTATTCTGATGGTTAACATTCTGATTCACTGTGTATTGTGCTAATTTTAATCTCCTGTTTAAAAACTGTTGGACCAAAGAATTGGGTATGGAAAGGTGACATTGATGCATGTCTCCAAAATTTACAGTTTTTGATCAATCATTTATTCAGCCATGTGTTGCTGGTATACAGTTGCTATATTTGCTATTTTATGTAAAAAATTAAGTAACAGTTTGCCTTTAGTTGCCTCTTTTGAAACCTTTGGTTTAGCTCCAACTATTTATTATTATTATTATTATTATTATTATTATTGTCAAGTATCATAATGTTTCTTCATCTTAAAATATTTAGTTGGAGTCAGAGTTCACAAGATTTTTCAGGCAACATACATGTCATTAAATGGTGTCATTTTTAGGTTGGATTTTAGTATTTCTTAAGAAAAGGGAAGAAAGTGTCATGTTTATGATGTCATATGCCCTTGTATGCATGGCATGTACATGTATAACACTAACTAATTTTCAAGATTATTGAAAAGATGCATTTATTGTTTTATTATATAAGTTGAGATTTAAGTGAAAAATGGCATCTTTGGCACTTTATCATATCTTATTCCTAGATAATATTTGGCATTAAATTATTATTCCTTAGTCTTTCTTCTTCTTCTTTTTTTTTCCCCTTTTCCTCCTCAAGACAGTTTGCATTTGTATATTCTGAACGCTAAATGTTTGCACTGAAAGTACTAAAAATCCTAATCATATATACATGTGTACCCCTTTTCTAGCCGTAACTAATTTGAATGATTTGAATTGGACAAGCAGATGGTTGGTTTTAACATTTCAATAAATGTCATTTATAAATATGAAGACATAAAAGGCTCGTTATGTGATAAAAAATAAAACTGAGAAATATTGATTTGAATATTAAATGTCATGATGTTTATTACAAGAATCTATGATACTAAAGGTTTACACCTACACAGTATCAAATGTCATCAAAGTTAATTACACAACAATCAGATTTATAGAGATCACAAGGTTACAAGCAAAATTTGTCATAAAAAGTTCAAAATAAAGGACAAATGTCTATATACCTGTAAAAATTGCAAAATTAATGGCAAATGTCTGTCTGCCAGTAAAATAAATATTAAAATATCAAATATCAAAGATGAAGTAATAAAGTGTCTTGAATTTATCTAATGTCTGTTTTACTCCTTCTGCTCTCTCTCTCTCTCTCTCTCTCTTGCCTCTCTCTCTCTCTCTCTCTCTCTCTCTCTCTCTCTCTCTCTCTCTCTCTCTCTTTTGCCTCTCTCTCTCTCTCTCTCTCTCTCTCTCTCTCTCTCTCTCTCTCTCTCTCTCTCTCTCTCTCTCTCTCTCTCAGACATATATATATATATAAATCTCTGTCACTGCCATAGCCTAGGTTCACATCCTACTCAGTCAGATCCTAGTATGAGAGATTTGTTTTACTTGCAGAAGATCAGTTGCTATTGCTGAGTAAAATGGTTTTCTTCATAATCTAAGAAATGACTTCTTTGATGACTTTTGACTGGGTTGTAAAGCACCTTTAATCCAATTTAATCATGTCACTGCTCTTTGTTTCCAATGAAATACATGTAACATGAATCTCCTGTTATTGCCCTTCAGTATTATGCAGACTGTCACTGCCTTTTAATCTGAGTAAATTTGTATTTCAGGTATCCTTGTTTTGAGAACCCATATCCTATGGACTTACATGAATCTCCTGTCACTGCCCTTCAGTATTATGCAGACTGTCCTCCTGATCTCATTCCAGCATTTTATTCTGTTGGCTCAAAGCAAAAACGAACTGGATTTAGTGAAAAGGTATGTTAAATTTTCAAGTAATGTCAATTGTTAATGATTATCTGTTTTACTATGTGCTTTGAAAAATTGGCTTAAAATTCTGATTTCCCCTAATCAGGGAAATTATTATTCCTTCAAATGAAAATGCAATTATTTGTTAATTAATTAACGATCTTGTTCTTATTGAATGTAAATGCTTATTATTTGTTAATGATTTTATTTTCATAAATTATAATTAGTACTTTTATTTCTGTTTTCAGTCATGGCCTATCAAAGGTGGAGAATGGGGAACATCAACATGTAGTTACCCAGAAATTGTTATTACAGGGTAAAGTATCATTATTGTTATAGTAATATACATGTATATTTATACATTCTTTGTATTATAAATATTTTACTAAATTGTACTGTACTATTATTGCAAGAGTGTTTGTCAGCTTGCTTGCCATTGTCTTCACTTTTGTAGAACTGACTGCCTCTTTATGAGTAGATAATCCTGACTGGGATGTAAAACATCAATTTATTGACTCTCACCAAATTATTGTTAGGTACTGTAAATCAGGAAATTGTTAAAACAGCAGTTGATTTTGTTGATGTTGTGTGCCACTCATTACCATTTGTGACAATGGTAAAAGCTATACTTATTGCCCATATAATTGATTATAAGATTTTGATTTCTACTCAGACTATTGTTATATCAATTACTGATTAAGATTGTACACAAAATATATAATCATGCTTAAACCTCACATGTAACAACAATTAAAAAAATCTTTTGATGTTCAAAATTCATTTATAAAGGAAGCATACATCTTATAATGTATTTATTCATTATTTCAGACATGCAGATGGAAGTTTAAAATTTTGGGACGCGTCATCAGGTAAGGCTTTTATTATAGTAAAGCCAAAACTAATTTTATGACTTTAAAGAAGTCACCTCTTTACAAAAATCACTTGTATAAAGATAGGTAAAATTGAACATATTTGACATTTTTATGTGAAGTGTATTCGTTTTTTGACCTTTTAAAGCAAAAGATTTGTTTTACATACACAAATTATTTTCTGGGGGGCCTTGGTGGCCGAGTGGTCTAAAGCGCGCACTTACAGATCACAGTGCCTCTCTCCGCCTAGGTTCGAATCCCAAGCGGGACAGATCCTAGTGTGAGAAAGTTTGTCAGTTCGCTTGCCAAAGGTTGGTGGTTTTCTCCGGGCACTCCGGTTTCCTCCACCATCCTAGAACTGACCGCCTCGAAATAAGTGAAAGATTCTTGACTGGGGCGTAAAACACCATTACTCCACTCCACTCTCAAATGATTTTCTAAACATAATTCTTTCTATAGAGATCATGTGTCATAAATTCTTAAAGATAATTCTCTTAATTTGTTGTATTCTGGACTTATCTTTTTTCTGTATTTAAAAAAAAAAATTATTTTACCATTTTCTTTTATAATGGACCCTGGTTTGTTGTTTTGGGGAAAATGTTTCCAGTCAAATGAGGTTTCGATTACCATACTGTAATGCAGCACAGCAAAATAGTGAAAAACCACTTTAAACATACCACAGAAATGACTTGAGAATGTCATTAAAATGTGAACCTTGACCTTGTGAACCTTGACCTTAGAAACAAATTATATATAAGGTATTGTAGAGGTTGTTAAGTTGTTAATTAGTCTCAAAATTTCAATACTAGTTTAAAAAATATGGACGGATATTAGATAGATATGGTCACTAGCAAAAATATACTTGCCAAAGAGTAAAGCTGAACTAGTTTTAATCATCTTGACTAGGTTGAAGTTTGAACTCTTTGAAATGAAAAAGGTTCGTAAAAGCAACAGAAAAACATTGTTATTATTATTGGCTGTTCTTCTTTTCAGCTTTACTTTCAAATGGCATGCTTTGAAATGCCTGCCATGGTTTATCTGACTAAATCTGATGCTAGATTTGATGTTAAACTTGTATTTCTTCTATTTTCAGTGACATTGCAAGTCCTGTATAAAATGAAAACTGCCAAATTTTTTGAAAAATTGAAAAATAAGAATACGGAAGAAGACGACCCATTTGCTATTTACTTGATTTATTTATGTACAGATAGTAGAGTTATATGTTTAGCTGGTTCAACACATGTCATATTGTTAAAGTTTTCTAAACAGGAAACATCATTAGAAATTGCAGTAAGTAGTCGTGTATCATTTACCTTTTTTTAAAAAAATTAATATTCTGTCCCAAGCCTATAGACTCATTAGTCCACTGATATCGTATTGTAATAATTTCAAATCAGGACATGCCTTTAGAAATTGCTGTAAATGGTTAGGTATCTCAATCACAGTACTCATGATTAAATGGATCATAAATTAGTCAATACATGCAGTTTTAGATTTTAATAAAATTATTCACTGATATGGATTGCCTAGCATTTTGGTATAAAAGGCAAAAAAAAAAAAAACTGTTGATATACAATTCTATCAATGATCAGTGGTCAAGTCAATGGAAAAACTGAGAACTTAAAAAAATAAACTCAATGCAGCCTTGTCAGGAATTGACACCTTTGTCTCAGTGCAGCATGAATCAAGTTGTTTTCCTCAGCACTGTAGAATTAGACACAGTCATTTTACTCATTCTTTTATTTATGTAGAGAAAAAACTCCAGAATTTGTCTCTTTCTTGTCAAGGTCAACAATCTATTTAACATATTTAGCTGGATCTTGTTGACTTTCCTGTACAAGGGATACTTGGTACCTTTTTTATCATCATTGGTGCAATATTTTTTTTTGGTTAAAATGTCAGTGGACATCAAATTTTAGATTTCCTCCAGAAAATAAACATATTGAGAAAAATACAATTATTTTATCCAGTTTCATCCAGTATTTTATTAATAGCCTATCTTATGTTATTGTTTCTCAGTTTAGTATTAGTTTTAAAAAACTTATTATTTAGTTTTACATTTATCTTATTTTTATGTTGACATTTGTATCTTTTACATTTTCCAGAAATAACTCAATGTGGCTTTAAACAATAATTCACTCACTCACTTCCCATTGAACAACACATCAGTCTGTCACATGTAATTTGGAATTTTAAAGTTACCTTGGTTATTGAATCAGATCTGTAGTATTTTACTAATTGATCCTTTATTTCATTTCAAATAGTGAATTATTTGGCAGGACTTTATTTGTAACAAAAATGTTGATATTTTATGCATACAGATCTTAAAATGAATTTTACACTTTAAAATGTTGTTTTATTTTTATTGCAATACAAATGTATATTGAATATCGTCCTTGTGTTTTAAGATTATAGATTGCTATCTCTCTCTCTCTCTCTTTTATTTGTTTTATTATTGCAAAAACTTTACTGTTTTATGCAAACTTTCCATTAAAACAGAAACTGCATACATAAAGGATTATAAACTTTTATAGATTAAAAGTATATTATATTGATTACATCTTTATTTAATAAAATAAAGTGGATGTATGTGCTTTACTATTATGTATTGATAAGATTAAAATACATACATGTCTTCATATACATGTATATATAAATATATATACCGGTAATTATATATATGTATAATCATTGGTGATATGATGATGAAATATACATGATCTTGCATTTATTTATTTATTTATTTATTTATTTATTTATTTATTTATTATGTGATTGTATAATCATAAGTGATATGATGATGAAATAAACATGTACCTGTGTAGTGATCTTGATTTTTATTTATTTATTTATTTATTTATTTATTTATTTATTTATTTATTTATTATGTGATTGTATAATCATAAGTGATATGATGATGAAATATACATGTACCTGTATAGTGATCTTGATTTTTATTTTTATTATTTTTTTTTTTTCAGAGTTTAGATATATCCATTGTATATGAAGTTTGTGATGACCTTGAATCTCCGGATTACGAATATCCTAAACCAAGTTTGGGTGTCGTTAGTCAGCAGAGTGGCAGCATGGGATCATATTCCAGCAATACATCTGACAGTTTAAAAGTAAGTCTGTCTTACACTTATAGTCCTAAATCATGTTTATGTGTGTTAGGATTGAAGCTATTCTTTGAGTACAACTGTACCAAAATTATTTCCTCACAGTGCTATGATACATTTATCATAAAAGCAATATTTTGCAACATTTTTTTCACCTCTAATCTCAAACTTTTTTTGCATTTGGAACAACTGTGACATCTTTTCTTGGTAATAAATGCTTATTTTCCTAGTGATAGCGATTTTAATGTCAGAATCTTGCCTCTTCAAAACAATGTATTTATATTTTGTATTATTTTGTAGATGGAAACTAGTACGTTACTAAAAGTACGTTCTGGGTGTCGGAAGTATAGCTCAGGTTATTTACCAGAATTAGTTTGTTTACTAACTTGGTTAGATAATGAACATCCAGGCAATATAACAAGTATATGTGTAAACTCATCATACGGCTTGTAAGTATATATCTCCACTATATATGTATATACAGAGTCAGACTTCTGAAAAATGTATGTAAAATGTACTGTTATGTCTACTATTTGAGGCACTGAAAAGTGAACAAAACCATCAAAATACTAAGTGTTTAGATTTCCAACCAGAAAGAGGATGGACCGAAAAATTAAATTGAATGGACAAAGTATAAGAGAAATTATTTGCTGAATGAAAAGTACTTTGCAATGGTCAGAGCAGCTAAGAGCATACTGCAGTTATAGAAATTAATTTTACACAAGATGAACAGATATTGAGACCATTGATTGTTGGACAAGCAGTAGCTTAAATGAAAAAGTGAAATCCAGTCAATTGACCAAGGTTTTGTCCCAGTGTTTAGTTCGGCAATTGATCACGTTTTGTCCCAATGTTCAGTTTGGCAATTGATCAAACTGGTTTTATTTTTTGTAAAGACCTGGTACCATCCCTCTTGTGTCTTTGTCTTCTGAAGGGACTAGAAAAGGAATGTTTTATTCCCTTGTGAAGAATTGTGATCCATAGGTGGTGTTTTAGATCACTTGGCCTCTAAAGTCCCACACAGCTGTAAGACTCATTGGCATTAAAGAAATAAAAATAAAGTAATGTCATGTGTTACCAAATTTACTGCATTACTATTTGTAAGGAAATAGTTATACACTAGGAAAAAAATTGTCAAATATCTAGACAAATTAATCACTCTTGTTAACACACATTATATTATGTTCTTTCAGATTAGCTTTTGGAAATGAATCGGGTCTTGCAATTATCGACTATTTCCAAAAGACATGTTTGTTAAATTTAGGAACTCCTGACTTGTATGGTAAGTATGTTGTTGTAAAGGTGTGGCACAATTATCTCATCATATCCCTGTGGTATCATGGTGAATGTGGATAGAATTTACACTGTTTATTTGTTATATCTTAAGCTTAGAAATTATAAATGTAGCATCTTTGGGATATTTAGCATTTAATTTGCACAAATCTTGGTTATTGTGTCCTAAATGGGGGAAGGGAACGGTAGTAGTGATCCTTAGAATTACAGTGGAACTTCTGTAAATCATACTGTTAAGTACATTAAAAAACTGTTTTGTAATTAATATTGTTTTCTTAGGTAAACCTGTATAAAATGAATACCTGACTAAGCTGTTTGGTTGAAACAGGTTCCACTGTAGTTTAATTCATTTTACACACACTTTTATGAGGTTGACCTCTGATATTTTTAATTTGATACCCCTGGGGTTTAGTTTTTAATTTGCACACATACAGTTGGTGGGATAGCTAGATGTTGTTGCTACATTTTCAATTTTAGATGAGTGCCTTTTTTTACAGGTTCTATGGATCCTTATAAAAGAGCTCCAAGCTCTCCAAGAGGTAAAAAGTTCCCAAATGCAGAAAGTTCCAGTACAGAAGAACCGTGTCGCTCACCTACAAATGATCAAGTATGTACAACAGCTTGTTGCAAAAATTATCCCTGTATCTAATTTACTGTTAATTTACCATTTTGATTTGCAAATTAACCTGCAACAATAAAAATCTTATGATTCAAGGAAGTGTGGAATATTGGTAAGAATTTCCCAGATCAGTCAAAACTGTTTTTGGACCTAAATACCACATTACACATACCTTTACTTTAAGAATTTAAACACTTTGTGTACTGTAATTTTCACACTAAAATTGTTTAAACAAGTCAACATATATTACCATGTCTTAATAACTGACTGATGTACATGTAATAACACATAAAAACATATTATCAAAACAATTATTAGGAGCCCCACTTTGACAGTATGTAATGTAGGCTTTGGCATATCTATTCAACAGCAAGTGTTTGCACAAGTGCTTGCAAGCGACTGCAGTCCTGTAAGGTTTTTGCCTTTGATTCAAGATTGCATCCCGTAGACAAAGTTTATAAGAAATATTTTAATAAGTTCTGCTACCATCTTGCATTTAAATTTATATTCTATTGCAAGTGTATGGAATTGTTCTAGGAGGGATTTTAATGATAAAATAGGTCAAAATTTGTGTACAGATGCCTGATTCGTAAAGCATCTGGACGATTAAGATTCATTGTTTGAGTCCAATTAACAAACATAAAAATTCTTCGTGCGAGCACAGTGGAAGCATTTATTCTTTCGAACAAGCCTCAGATATACATGTATGTTAACACATAATCATCTCCCTGAAACTAATATATGATAATATAATAGGATGTAATTATTACTCTGAAAGCTGAAAAAAGAGCATTGTCTATTGCCCATGCTCATGAACATTTAAATTGATCCTGTTTTTTTGTGGCAAATTAAAGAATTGAGAAATAGATTTGCTAAAGCTAATATGCAATATGTTCATTGAATCATAAGAGTTTTCTCCCTTAGAAACGTTTGTTGGGGAATCAGTCATGATGCTATTATGACTGCTCAATAAGTCACTTTGTGTGGTCATTTTATCCATAAATTCCAGTACACTTGATAATATCTCTTATCTAGAATAGTGATCAGATATCATGTTGTCAAATTTTTTGACATTTTTTATATACATTTTTGATGTTGATAAGAAATATGTAATTGTCAACTTATGATATGTTCTTATATGTATTCTTTGAGTATACATGTATATTTCTTTTACATGTTATGTGTAGTATTTTATATGATCTCTTGTTGTGAGATGTTCCCTATACGTCTCCATGTTGGTTCTACATTTATACTCTAGAGATCCACAGTTATCCCACTTGTATTTAAATGGACCATGCTATCTGGATGTGTAACTGCTTTATGCTTTGTCCCCAGGCTTATTATAATGCTTCTAGTAGTTGTTTCAGAATTCTTTTAATTTCATGCTCTATTTTTGTTGTGTTTTAAATATGTTACTGAATTCACAATAATTTCAATTGCAATTCTGCTAAATCCCAGACAAGGCTATTCTAATGAGCAAGACATTTTACTTTACCAAAAAAAAAAAAAAGAAAAGAAACGAAAAAGAAAGAAAGAAAGAAAAAGAGGAAAAAAGGGTCTAAAACCATGTTGCTGATAGGTCAATTGGTCATCTTTTAAGTATAAACCCTTTTTGGTTTATAGGAAATTTTTCTGTTTCTTCTTCCTTTAAAATTCACTGTAACATTTATACATATTACATATAGCATTTGAATATATATGATATAAAAATGACAAATTACAAAACTAATTTTTAGAACCTCCTTCCCCATCCACCTGAACTTACAATGAACAATGGTACTAATTTACTCAAGACTTCCGCCAGAATGGTCCCATTAACTTGAAAAAAAAAGTTAGGAAAGACTGACAGCTTGTCCGTCTTATTGGACTTTTTCTTAAAAAGACTTATGTCAAGATCATTTTACTTCTATAGACAATAAGGTTGATCCAAAACCAAAGAAAGTTTGAATTTTCCCTGTACAAAAATAGTGAAAGAGCTGACAATTAGAAATATTGATTTATTCTGTAGTTTTGATAATCTCATTGTAATGGTATTGAATTTATTCGTTATCAGAAAATTTAAATTTGTTTAGATTTATTTTATGATAGATTTGACATAATTTATTTATAAGTTTGATTTGATATCTTCAGTTTTTAGAGAAAATATTTCCATTTTTTTTTAACTATTTTTTTTTTTTAAATCATTTATTATACATTTATGATTTGAGTCAGTGTCATAAAATTTTTAATTTTCATAAAGCCAGTATGAATCATTAATGAATAGCAAAATAAAACCATTATTGTTTCTAAGTTGAATTTGATTGTGAAACACCATGTTTCAATTGACAGAAATTGCTGACCTTGTTGGCTGGTGATTAAAAATGATGGCTGGCAGATCAAGTGTCTCTTCCCTTCAGTCCAAATCCAGTTCTTTACGTCCTTGTATGAAAAACCTTGTCACTTCACAACGATCAATGATTTTTTCTTGTTATTAAGGTTTCCCCCAATGCATTTTAGAACTGACTATCTTACAGTGAAAAAGTGTCAAGTGTTGCTGGGACATAAAACCCCATTAAATCAATCCAATGTATTTTAGAACTGACTGTTTCACCGTAATTTAAGTGAAAAAAATCTCAAGTTAAATATGGTGTCAATCAAAATTATTGCACTTTAAACAACTGAAGATTTGACTTATTTCTAATTGAACAGCTGTTCTTTATCCAATGGTTATGATAAATTTAACTTTTCAGTTCACTTTTTGCTTTGTCCTGCTGTGGTACTTTTGTCGGACATTTCAGGGTCATGTTATAGTTGTGAAATGTTTCTGTATTACCCTTCAGAATTTAACCAACATCAGATTTATCAGATCTTTCCCAAATTAGATCCACATATTTCAGAAATGGATTTGAAATCCATTACGTTCAAAATGCTTTTAAATTTTTCAACATATGAGTAAAGTTATCTGCAGTAGTTTCATTGGTCATAAGAATAACCCCATTGTCTACATGTTTTCTATTTTCACGGAGAACGACAAATAAATAACAAACCACCATTTCCATTCTCCACCGCAATCTTCACTATACCTATACAAATTTTATTGAAGGTAGACAAGCTAAAGCAAGTAATTTTATAAAGAACTGTTGTATTTATTACAAATTTTTAAAGTCCTTAATGTTTAAATTTGTCTAAATTATGTAAGGTAACGCTTAAGTAAGAATCTTTAGAAATAATCTAAATCTCATTATTCAAAGTTTATATATTATTTCACATATTTTATGTTGTTATTGTTGTCATTTTTTTACATCACATTGCATCTAATTTGCTGAATCTCCCTAATTTTTATTTTCTGATTTTTTTTGCACATTTTGAGTTTGATTTTAAATTTTAGTTTTGTTTTGTTCTGTTTGATGTTTGCAGTCAAGTCCCCCTTCAAGTCCAAGAACAAAGAAAAACAACCATACTTTAACCCCAGAGTCTGGACTGCTGGCCATACACGAAATACAATCATTTGAAAATGAACCTGAAAAAAGTAGTGATGACACTCTAGATGATTCTTCCAGTCAAAGTTCATTTAGTAAAACGACAGCAGAACTTGATAATATTATCAATAATCTGAACAATAATGATGACACGGTCGATCCAGAGGAAATCATGAGAAAAGAATTATTGAAACTCTCAGACTCTGATAAGAGCAAGAAATCTATCGAAAGAACATTGTCTCTTCCTCCCCACGAGGATGAGAAATTTGAAGTTAAGGAATCATTACCTCCAAAATCTAAGTCTGAAAATGCTTTGAAAGTAATAGAGAAGAGGAAAGCAGTCAAAACTGTATCTGACCCAAGTGCAATAAATGAGCTGATTGATAAACATGCTCGACGGAGATCATGCTCAGAACCTCAAATTGATGCTCCGTTGAAACTTCACAAGGAACATAAAATGCGTAAATTATCTGTCAAAAATCTAAAATTTCACAGACATAAGGGAAAACATAAAAAAGAGGAAACAGAAAATCCTGATAGTAGTATAAATACAGCAGAAAATAAAGACCTTGATCAGTCACATGATCAATCACATGGTAAAGATAACCATGACTACAAGAGTGACAGTAGTGATGATATACTCGAGGAAGAACCTCCTATACATTCTCGAAATTTCTTGAGGAGAATGAGTGTAAAGGTGAAAGCCATTGTTTTAGGTGATAAACATGAGGAAAAGAAATTCAAACTAGATATAATTGATTTAAGTCAGGATAAAGGAAAACCTGTGCATCTTCACATGACTGTCGCGGAATATCTTGGACACCAAACGGGTATGTCAAAATCACTAGAAGTGTATAATGATGCTTATATATTAACACACTAATATATATATTTAATATATTCTACATGCTTGGTTGATCTGATTTTTTAATTTTTCTTGGATTTTTCAGGGTGAGAGCGAGTGTGACCTGCCTCAATTAGCATGTTTTAACTTTTCACAAGACATTGCGATAAGTCCTTAACTTTTTAACTTTTTATTAAAGACTGAAAACCAGATGTATGATGTAAGAGCCATCATATTTACAAAGGAAAAAAATTAACAGTTTTTATTTAAATCATTATTTTTTGAATTTGGATGAGACAAAATGATTCATTATAAAAAGCTACAAAGCAGTACACCGAAATGGTGAAATTGAAGTCAATGCTGTTGTTTACTAAAGTTAATGACAGTATGTATGTAGCAAATAAAGATATATATTTTCTGATTGGATAGTAAAATTATGTCACCATTATTTTGATTAGTGATTTTTATCATAAAACTATATTTTTATTGGATTGTTGATGACACATAACTGATTGTTCATATTGGCTATTTACATCATATATCTGATTCATTCTTTAAATCATCAGCATGTTATTTTTAGATGTAGAAAAAGCATGGCATGCCATTTTTGCACTGAATAAACCACCTATTTATCCCTAATGTAACCATACCTATCCACCCTCCTACCTACCTCGTAGCATTATTGTTCTTACTTTTAAGTTAGATGTATGTTACGATTTTAATAGAGGTATATGTTTTCAAAATTTTGTATTTTGTTGAAAATGATTTAGAACTTGTGCAGTGTATGCACAAGCTTAATATAATCTTAATTTTGGTGTTAATTTTCACTTAATTTCTAGATAAATGATGTGCTATGTAGTAGCCCTACGTGCTCTAAACAAAAGCGTCACCCGGAACTGAAACGGACTAAATCTTCAGGTACCAGAAAGCTACAGAAAGCACAAAGTGTGGTTTCCATGGAGGAATCTAATGGTGGAGGTGCTATTTCTGCTTCTAATATTTACTTTACATTATTGTTATTATAAGTCACCCTGGTAACAAAATAACAGGCGTGACTAATTGTTAATCTTTTGTTTCTCTATACTATTTATATATATTTTTCTGTATTAATTATTTTATTACAGTCAAACCTCAAAAATACTTTACATGGCAACTTTAAATAAAAGTCATGATTACCACAAAATTGGTATTAAGGTTTGATTTGGGGAGATAACTCATTTCCATCATAACCTATTAAAATCAGTCTTATTGCTCAGCATAATCCCTGAAAATGTAGTATGTACATGCAGATTTCATTAGCTGATCCCTTCTTAAAGTTGACTTACCACAATGATTGATCTTTAAAAAAGATAGTGTGACATTAATTTTATTATAATAATAAGATGGCACACCATGTTATCTAACCTACAGCTGAGAGGAAATGTCTCCTCTCTTGATCCTGACAGTTTTTTTTTAGCTCACCTGAACTGGGTTTTTTTTTTTTTTTTTTTTTTTTTTAAACTCCTGTCAATTATTTTTCACTTCTTAATATTACAATTCAAATTAAAAAAAGTAACTGAAATGATCTGAAAGTTTAAATGGAAAGGTTTTAAAAATAAAATAAATAATATATTTCAAGTCTAAAATACTTCTGTTAAAAATGTGTTTCTCTGAAGATTGCTGGTCCTTGTAGTCTATAATCTGTAATTTCATTAAACTGTCAGTCTCTGTAAAAACTGTTGACAAATTGTGTGATTTAAAAGGGTCCTTACACTCAGTGAAGACTGCCAATTCTATTTTATTTAATTAACTGTACCAATTACAGCCATTATAATGTAGCTCTATGTATTCAAGGAATTTTAAGCATGGTAAAGCTTGGGGTTTTGTTTAACTAGTTGTGTGATGTGATTTATGGTCTTTCAGAGGTTGTTATCATTAATTATTTGAATTACCCTATGATTGGTCAACTGGCTACTGTTTGTGGTTATTTTTTATATGAACTGTCTTATGATTGGTTAACTGCTTACTGTTTGTGGTATATTTATTATGGGAACTATCTTATGATTGGCCAACTGGTTACTGAGTGTGGTGATTTAATATGTGAACAATCTTATGATTGGTCAACTTGCTACTGTTTGTGGTTATATATTATGTGAACCATATTGAGATTGGTCAGCTGGCTACTGTCTATGATCATTCATTACATGAAAGTTCTATCTTAAGATTTTATTGACTAGTTGTGGTTATTTTTTATTTATGTAAATTTTGTGGGTCATTTTAGTTTGTGGTCAACTGGTAAACTAAGGTTATGGTTGTCTTTTGTGTGAACTTTGTATGTGGTCAACTTTTATCACTTTGAGGTACATTGTAATTTGTTTATTACAACTTATTTATATAACACTTAATTTGGTTGTTTGATGCACCTGAACACAAGGGGAAATAAAACATTGTATTTTGCTTTAAAATTGATTTTCTTTCATTCATTATTTTTCTATTCTTTTGGATTACCAGTACTGATTTGGAATATTATTAGCAGCAGGTCATGTCTTATCAATTTTGAAGCTTCTTAAATAATCGTCTATGAGATTTATGAATAATTTTACTAACAAACTGAAAATCATTGAAATGTGACATGCATGTGTTGTGGTATGAAAAAATCCCAGAAACTGAATGAGTGACACATCTTGGAATGCTTCTATATTTAAAAAATAGGGGGTGTGGATGTGTGGTGACTGTTGGTGAATGTGGCTATGTCATCTATGAAGACTGTGCTTTGTTTTAACACTTTTGGTCATCGCTTGCTGCTGCACAACTGTGATATTTTAAAACTTATCTAACAATACTAACAAATTCACCTGACTGAAACATATCACAGAAGATTGATTGAAACACCTGTTGTATTGCTAACTTATATTATTGTCACAGGTGCATGCATGACTGTAATACACCTGTATATATTAATAATTATATTAAGATTACAGGTATCATATCAAACGTTACATGTGTAACATATATGTTTTTATTTGTAGTGTGTAACAGTGCATAGTATACAATGGTGTGTCAGTATCATAACTTGTTTACTTGGGTTAAGGGGGGGAGCATTTAGAGGGTGTAATAATAGAATATGGTTTAGTTTAATAGAGTTTATTAGAGTTGGATCTTCATAAGATGCAGAGCATTATGGTGTATATGGGGGGAGGGAGGGGGTGTAAGCATTAACAGGGTATAAGAGTGGAACAATCAGATTTTACAAGAAGTGTATTGACAGTGTATAATTGGGAAAGGGGAGAGATAGTTGTGTTCTAGGAATGGAAATATTAAATGTAAGACAGAAATTAAAAAAAGATGAAGAAAGTAGATAAGTAATGGGGAATGGTGCACAAAGTGGAATTCAAATGCATGCATATAATTGCTGGATTGTACGCTTTGTATGAGGGTATAGATGATGAATATGATGTTAGAATAAAAGAAGTGAAGGCAGTATGTGTGCTAATGTTACAGTATTAAGGAAGTTAGACATTGAATAAGTGGTGGAATAAGCTGTAGGTATGAGTAAAGACATAATTAGGTTGCTGATAAAGAAGAGAAAACAATTAGGAACAGACACAAGCATGAGGGATAGGGACAAGTTTATATCTGATTCATATACATTGTAATATTGTTTTGTTTTATTGTGTTGCAAACCATGGAGCAGGGTCAGTGTCTAAATCTACCAGTTGGTGTCCTGTCACTTCCTGTTTGTCAGGTATATAGTTCTATTTGAAAGAGGTTTTTGGTATGATCACAACTGCACTTTCATATTGGCATGGTTTTTATGTACTCAGTGAGTTGGATTTTATAATTGGAAGCATGAAGTTTGGCAGCTTAGTTGATGGCTGAAGGAAGTAATTTTGTAGGGTTTTCTGATGCTGGTTCTGGCTGTTGTCAATTACTTCCTATTTACCTGTCAGTTTTTATATTTTCTCTAACATATCCCCTAATCATACCTTGCTTAGGGAGCAGTAAAATAAGCCATAATGAATAATGCTTATATAACTTCTCAAGCCTATATAGCCTGCTTCAACATACTTATATATCAGGAGACAAAAAATCATTAAAATTTATTGAAATATACTCAACATTTCAATAATCAAGACATTGTATCTATTAGTTTGGAGCTTACTTACCACTAACTTCTACTTAAATTTCATATTTATGTTTTTTCTAGCCCCCCTTAACCCCACTTCCAATCTGTTTCTGGTATTTCAGGCTTTTAAGGAAAATAAAGTCATTTTGCCATATTGAAGCTGAAAATCTGTACAGTAAAAATGATAAACTTGTACCTGGGCAATACAACTTTTTTTTCAAAATTGTTCTATGTTTAATTAAAAAGTCTTTTCAGTTTGAATCAATTTTTTTAAATGTTGGTGTGTCTATGATACTGTTACGTTAATTTGTCTTTTGTTGTATCCCTATTTAATCTTTTGATTTGTGAAACTTTTAATATCTAAATTAGTGATTATCTTTTATTAAGGGGATTTATTGTTTTCAGTATAAGCACATGTTTTTTAGAATGACTTTATAAATAGGGAAATTATTAAATTGTGAAAATTGCTCTCTCTCTCTCTCTCTCTCTCTCTCTCTCTCTCTCTCTCTCTCTCTCTCTCTCTCTCTCTCTCAGGGTATCAACTAATCATGTAAAATGTCCTAAAATAATTCTAAATTTTAAAAATTTCCTTTCTTAGTTATCTTTTTATTTAAAATGTTAATGTTTCCTCCTCTCTCTCTCTCTCTCTCTCTCTCTCTCTCTCTCTCTCTCTCTCTTGGGGTTGGGGGTTAATTTTTTTAGACTGGCTGCATTTAAATAGATTTGTCTGTTAATCAGGAAAAGAGACAGAAAATTATACATGTATTTAGAAACTTTGAAATCATAATTCATTTTGTTTTCTGGTATAGAATTCAGTATCAGTAATTATTCTGTATTGAAACATATTTTTTTTTTTTTTTTTTTTTTTTTTTTTTTTGAATATAGAGGTTAAAGTCTAATTATTATTTTTTTTTTAAATACCAAAAAAGCTCAATCTTGTCTGCAAAATAATACTAAATAAAAGGATTTTCAAAAAAAAAATAATAATAATAAAAAACAACAACATTTTGCAATACATGTAGTTTCAATGGAAATACATTTTTTTTTATGAATTTCCATCATACTTGGCATATTTATCTATATATGCATCTCTTTTTGTTCAGTATTTAATTTTTTGATAGATTTATTTTTATATGTTAATTTTTTGTGTATGTTTGTGACCCATAATAAGTTAAATGAGAGAATTTGAGTTAATTTGGAAATTCATTTTTCCGTTAGTTTACCTCAAACCTGAGTCTGCTGCAACCAGTGGTAAGTGGAATTTTACACTCTTTTCCTTACAGATTTTCATATTCAAAACATTTTTTCCAACTTTCATCTTTTTTTTTTTTTTTTTTTTTTTTTTTTTTTTGTCTCCAGATAATGATGCAAAAAACTTTGCTTACCAGAAATAAATTACTTTTATTACAAAATTTAGAAAATTTACAAAACATATTCATTCAAATATTATTCATTCTGTATAATTTGAAGTTTTCTCTCAATAATTTAAGTACTTTCATCAGTGTAATTGTCCTGTGTATTTTATCGTATTGATTCTCCCAAAATACAGATACATGTATATATACTGATAAAATACAGGTCAAGTTTGAATTTGAACTTTTTTCTTTGGTCGGATTGTTCAGCAGTCATTAACATGATCACTTTCTTTAGGACTATATTTCTGCTGAATATTTTTTTATCATAGAAGTTAAGGACTTCTTCCTGCTTTTAGTGATAACTGTCTCGTAGGCAAAACCATGGCAGGCTTTATTTCTTGACTCAGCAGTATTCTTGTTAGAATATTTGTTTTTGATATTTAGAAACAAAATGTTTCATCATCCACTAAGTAATGATGACTAATTCTAGTTTACCTTAGACCAGATGTAATTACATTAGGTGAGTCTTTTAGTTTTAGTTTCAGTAACATTTTTAACTTGTTAAACGGCAATTACAAATTAGCAAAGCAATTTAAAAACATAAATCATAGCAAGTACTACACCCTTGACATTTGTATTGTGTGTTTAGTTTTTTATGTGTTTTGTTACTTGCGCTTCATATATTTTTAGATGCCAAAAAAAATTTTTCAAATTTTATATATTTTTTTAAATCATGAAACCAAATTTAATAAAAAAAAAATAATGAAAATAGTCTGGCAGAGAGTGTAAAATTGTATGTTTTTAAATATTTACCACATCACATAAAATTATTTTTGCACTTTTTAATTAAAATCTGCAAATAACAGATTTATATTATTTAGCACAATTGTTGGAATGTTCAAATATTTTTCATGTTACAAATTTTTAACTTCTATTCATTGTTTATCCTCATGTACCGCATTTTATAGTAACTATTTTTTATATTATTCCTTCCTTTTTATATCTTTATCTTTATATTGCTCATTGAATCCTTTATAGTTAAGGTTTTTCTTCTTTAGGGGCCTCCGTGGCCAAGTGGTCTTAAGCGTGCACTTATGGATCACAGCACCCTCTCACCACCTGGGTTCGAGTCCCACTTGAGACAGATCATAGTGTGAGAAAGTTTGTCAGTTTGCTTGCCTAAGGTTGGTGGTTTTCTACATGCACTCCGGTTTCCTCCACCATCCCAGAACTGACTGCCTCGAAATAAGTGAAAGAATCTTGACTGGGGCGTAAAACTCCATTACTCCACTCCACTCCACTCCACTCTCTTCTTATCCTTATTAACTTATAACACTTGACTAAGGGAGATAATGTTAACTTTACTAAGGGAGATAATTTTAACTAAGGGAGATAATATTTATTAAGAGGCTTGTCAACTCATCACTTTTTAAAATTTTACAATAGATTACCTCTAGGTAGCATTGTCTGAAATATGGTTTAAATTCTACTAGTCAAATTATCATGATTTAAAGAATTCAGTAATAAAATGTTAAAGAGAATTAACAAATTATCACAGGTTTGACTGAAATGACTCGAAGATCACAAAGACTAGCCTTAATTTGTTACCTTACCTGGTAGATAACTTGTATACTGTACTTCACAAACTTTACTATGGCTATATATTTTATGAGACAAAAATTGGTTGCAGTGTAAACAAATGTCCAGCATATGTATTGATTTTGATAATTTGTGAATGTATATTGTGTGGTACCATTCTTCATAATTATATATAGGTCTTATAGATTTGATTCATGACCCCATTACATAACATCTTATATTCTAGGTCATTCAATGAGAGTATTTAAACAAATATAGATGGTCTTAACTTTGTTTTTTATTGCAGTATGTGTTTATTAATGATAATTAGTGCTTATTTTCTAACAAGCTTGTTGTTAAAAATACATAGCTTTGTAATTTATGAATTATTTCTTATTTCAGCATGTTTCTTCATTATAGCATTTAAAATATCTACCTGATCATGATCATATTGGATAAAAATGTCAGCCGAGAAATGTCACATATTTTGACAAATAATGGTATCTTTTGATATGTTTTGGAAATCTGGTAATTAATAATTTGTGGTTATAGCATTTGTGTTTCAAGGATGACGGATTTAAATTTCTGCTTGTCTGCATTATATGTTCTTGAACAGGGCATTATGCTTCACATTGCTTCAATTTAAGATAAATGTGTATTGGTAATATTGCTTGAGTGAACCTATCAATCAATCAGTATTTCATCCATGATGTTCCCTTGATTACTTATATAGTTTATAAGAATGCATTGAGGCAAGGGGAGAGACTTCAAAACTTGAGTGAAGTTCACAAGTCCAGCATGTTAAGGTTGAAATGCAAAATACTGGTATGTACACTTTATTTCAAATTTCCAAAATTTTTAAATATTGAGGGTCAAAAACTTTTGAGAAATGAAGAAGAATACACTAATCAGTGGTGCTAAGCAGTAGGAAACAGATTAATGTAAATTAAACATAGAAGCTTGTAAATGTGACCTTACACAGTGAGTAACAGTTCTTTATTGTTGTAATTTTAAGTACAGGTCAATGAAAACAGTTTATCTAGATCTTCATTTTTACCTGTATCCTTCTCTACTGGTATATAAAAAAGAAAATCAGTTTTCCTCATACTTAAAATTATACAAAGTGTGTATGATTTATGACATACATGTATTTGCTATAGTTCTGACATCAGCATGTACATCACCAGAAACCAAAACATTTTCACTCAAAACTCAATAAATTGCAGTTATTATGATTATCAATTTTGGTCCTGAACTAATCATGACATTATATGTCGGCAAGGCGACAACACTCTGTCTTTTAATCATGACATTATTTTGGTAAACTTATACCAATCCTGCTGATCTTTAATTTTGGTTCTGTTAGTTGTAAATTTTGGTGGTCCTTCTGTTCATGAGTATTGGTCCTTCTGTTCGTGAATTTTGGTCATTTTGGTCCTTCTGGTCATGAATTTTGGTGGTCCTTCTGTACATGAATTTTGGTCCTTCTGTTCATGAGTATTGGTCCTTCTGTTCGTGAATTTTGGTCATTTTGGTCCTTCTGGTCATGAATTTTGGTGGTCCTTCTGTACATGAATTTTGGTCCTTCTGTTCATGAGTATTGGTCCTTCTGTTCGTGAATTTTGGTCATTTTGGTCCTTCTGGTCATGAATTTTGGTGGTCCTTCTGTACATGAATTTTGGTCCTTCTGTTCATGAGTATTGGTCCTTCTGATCATGAATTTTGGTCCTTCTGTTCATGAATTTTGGTCCTTCTGTTCATGAATTTTGGTCCTTCTGATCATGAATTTTGGTACGTTCATGAATTTTGATCCTTCTGTTCATGAATTTTGGTGGTTCTTCTATTCATAAATTTTGGTCCTTCTTTTCATAAATTTTGGTCCTTCTGATCATGAATTTTGGTCCTTCTGTTCATAAATTTTGGTCCTTCTTGATTATGAATTTTGGTCCTTCTGTTCATGAAGTTTTGGTCTTTCTATTCATGAATTTGAGTCCTGCCCAGATAAAAGTATTAACATTTTTAATGATTTCCAAAACATATTAAAAATACATTAATATTTTATTATTTTGTAAATTTTGTTTTTTACCAATATGATCACTTATTTATGAATCTTAAAGATATAAATCCCTCTTTTTTGTGTTGTTGTTATTTTATATGTTTAACATTTTTTCATAACATATATGACAGGACAGGTAAATATTTTTTATTAAAAGTTATCACCTGTACCTGAAATAAATACACCTAAAGTTTGGTAATAAATTTTTGTAAAAATAAAACTAGAGAATCATAACTTTTTTCCTTGTCTAAAGAAAACATGCAAGACTTAGTAGTTAGATTTGAATTGGTCTGTATGTCAATGTGACTGTCATTGTCCAATGTAAAAGTGTTTAGTTATTAATTAATTGATAAACAGATGTTAAAAATTTTCATTAAAGCTTTTATGATCAATATATTGTCTGGTTTTTTTCTGCTCTTCCTCTGATAATTCCTATTTTGTCCTTTTTTACTTATTTATAAAATATTTTTCAAGAATATCTTAATACATTTTTACAGTTATGGTTTATTATATTTTTGAGAAAAAAATAGTTAAAAATTTTGAAATGTTAACTGATGTTTTGTCCAATTCATTTACTTCTTTTTATACCATAACTTTTATGAAATAATTTATTTGTTACGTAGTGTATTGTTATTTAAAGAAAAAAAAATCTTTAACTAAAACTTTCTGAATTTTACTCAATATATGTTTCATAAATGTTGCACATATTTAAGTTAATAAATTAAAAACTTCATATATGAATGTCATGGGTATTGAAGTTTGGATTTTTATATTTTCAGAAAAAACTGAAGGATCAACATTTTCTCGGTCACGTAGCTCAAGTATTTCAAATAGCATGGAAAATGTTTCTAAAGAAGCCATTCAGTCCCTTGTATTTGCTGACTCTTATGCACGGAAAACAGGTGATAATTTTATAACTGTTTACACATTACTAATGTACATTAAATTTATTGATATTCTATATTTATAAATTTTGATTGATAACCATCATTTTCCAGTCTGGTCTTGTGAAAGGCTTTGTGATAAATCAAAGGAGGTTTTTGATTCAAAAGAAAAAAATAAAATTTATAGAATTTGCACCAGAAAGAAACCTGTGATGATAAGCGAGATTGCAAAGTAAGCCAGGGGCATTTTAACAAGGTTTTACTGTAATGTAAAGATTGTCAGTTTAGTAAGACCAATATTGGACATCCCCTTTGATGTTCCTGTTATACATGACCAATATTGGACATCCTCTTTGATGTTCCTGTAACCGTTATACATGACCAATATTGGACATCACCTTTGGTGTTCCTGTTATACATGACCAATATTGGACATCCCCTTTGATGTTCCTGTTATACATGACCAATATTGGACATCCCCTTGATGTTCCTGTTATACATGACCAATATTGGACATCCCCTTTGATGTTCCTGTTATACATGACCAATATTGGACATCCCCTTTGATGTTCCTGTTATACATGACCAATATTGGACATCCCCTTTGATGTTCCTGTTATACATGACCAATATTGGACATCCCCTTTGGTGTTCCTGTTATACATGACCAATATTGGACATCCCCTTTGGTGTTCCTGTTATACATGACCAATATTGGACATCCCCTTGATGTTCCTGTTATACATGACCAATATTGGACATCCCCTTTGATGTTCCTGTTATACATGACCAATATTGGACATCCCCTTTGATGTTCCTGTTATACATGACCAATATTGGACATCCCCTTTGATGTTCCTGTTATACATGACCAATATTGGACATCCCCTTTGATGTTCCTGTTATACATGACCAATATTGGACATCCCCTTTGATGTTCCTGTTATACATGACCAATATTGGACATCCCCTTTGATGTTCCTGTTATACATGACCAATATTGGACATCCCCTTTGATGTTCCTGTTATACATGACCAATATTGGACATCCCCTTTGATGTTCCTGTTATACATGACCAATATTGGACATCCCCTTTGATGTTCCTGTTATACATGACCAATATTGGACATCCCCTTTGATGTTCCTGTATACATGACCAATATTGGACATCCCTTTGATGTTCCTGTTATACATGACCAATATTGGACATCACATTTGGTGTTCCTGTTATACATGACCAATATTGGACATCCCCTTTGATGTTCCTGTTATACATGACCAATATTGGACATCCCCTTGATGTTCCTGTTATACATGACCAATATTGGACATCCCCTTTGATGTTCCTGTTATACATGACCAATATTGGACATCCCCTTTGGTGTTCCTGTTATACATGACCAATATTGGACATCCCCTTTGGTGTTCCTGTTATACATGACCAATATTGGACATCCCCTTTGATGTTCCTGTTATACATGACCAATATTGGACATCCCCTTTGATGTTCCTGTTATACATGACCAATATTGGACATCCCCTTTGATGTTCCTGTTATACATGACCAATATTGGACATCCCCTTTGATGTTCCTGTTATACATGACCAATATTGGACATCCCCTTTGATGTTCCTGTTATACATGACCAATATTGGACATCCCCTTTGATGTTCCTGTTATACATGACCAATATTGGACATCCCCTTTGATGTTCCTGTTATACATGACCAATATTGGACATCCCCTTTGATGTTCCTGTTATACATGACCAATATTGGACATCCCCTTTGATGTTCCTGTTATACATGACCAATATTGGACATCCCCTTTGATGTTCCTGTTATACATGACCAATATTGGACATCCCCTTTGATGTTCCTGTTATACATGACCAATATTGGACATCACATTTGGTGTTCCTGTTATACATGACCAATATTGGACATCCCCTTTGATGTTCCTGTTATACATGACCAATATTGGACATCCCCTTGATGTTCCTGTTATACATGACCAATATTGGACATCCCCTTTGATGTTCCTGTTATACATGACCAATATTGGACATCCCCTTTGATGTTCCTGTTATACATGACCAATATTGGACATCCCCTTTGATGTTCCTGTTATACATGACCAATATTGGACATCACCTTTGGTGTTCCTGTTATACATGACCAATATTGGACATCCCCTTTGATGTTCCTGTTATACATGACCAATATTGGACATCCCCTTTGATGTTCCTGTTATACATGACCAATATTGGACATCACCTTTGGTGTTCCTGTTATACATGACCAATATTGGACATCACCTTTGATGTACCTGTTATACATGACCAATATTGGACATCCCCTTTGATGTTCCTGTTATACATGACCAATATTGGACATCCCCTTTGATGTTCCTGTTATACATGACCAATATTGGACATCACCTTTGATGTTCCTGTTATACATCTTGTATAGATGAAGTCTGTCTTAAAAAATCATTTTTGGTCATTTCTTTTAGTAGTACAGATGTATTGACATGTATTTACAGCTTTTATTCAATGATTAAGAGGTTGTATTAGAAAAAATCTGTTTATGTATATTGTAGATAATTATGTTTGTCCATGTTTATGGGTTGGTACAAGTTTAGGATCAGTTCTTGTTATAGTACTCAATCTACCTCCAAACGGTGACCAGAGGATGTCTCAACCCGTCATAGTGTCTCCTAGTGGTAAGTTCTACTGTCTGATACATGTCTGCCGTAGCACTAGTTTTTCAAGGTTTTAGAAGAGATATCAAAAAATTTTGTAGAATGTCACATACCGTTATCACGTATGCATTTTGTCATAATTAACAGACACCAAACTAAATGCCATCTTAGCTGGAGTATAAAATGCAGAGCTTTTTAAAATCCTTACCGGGATTTAATATGGGAAAACACACAAATACTCATTCCGGAAATACATCGCTGAAAAATCATGCGGGTTAAGAAAATAGAATTGCGCCTGACCAACTTTCCCATATTCGCTGGCCAGGTAATATTGTCTGCAACTTGACAGCAAAAGGAATATATACTGTAGGTCTAACAACAGCGATCTTGCCTACAGCTGAATGAACTATTCCAGAATTTTTTACCCTAACCCGCATGATTATTACAGCTATGTATAGTAGAACAGTTCCTTCTGTACTTTGATTTAATTTTGTTTGTTTCAGGTACAATATTCCGTTTGAAAGGATCAATACTTGCCATGTCTTTCCTAGATTGTAATGGGGTGCTAATTCCTACCATGTCTGAACAATGGAAGGATTTAATGAAAGAAAAAGAAAAAGATAAAGAAAGAGAAAAATTACAATCAAGTAAGAACAATAAAAACTATCAAGATAATCCTGACAGAACAAAATCTGTAAAGGATGAATCTGATAGGACATAATCTGTAAGGATGAATCTGATAGGACATAATCTGTAAGGATGAATCTGATAGGACATAATCTGTAAGGATGAATCTGATAGGACATAATCAGTAGGGATGAATCTGATAGGACATAATCTGTAAACGATGAATCTGATAGGACATAATCTGTAAAGGATGAATCTGATAGGACATAATCTGTAAGGATATATCTGACAGGGCATAATCTGTAAAGGATGAATCTGATAGGACATAATCTGTAAACGATGAATCTGATAGGACATAATCTGTAAAGGATGAATCTGATAGGACATAATCTGTAAAGGATGAATCTGATAGGACATAATCTGTAAAGGATAAATCTGATAGAACATAATCTGTAAGGATGAATCTGTAAGGATGAATCTGATAGAACATAATCTGTAAACGATGAATCTGATAGGACATAATCTGTAAACGATGAATCTGATAGGACATAATCTGTAAAGGATGAATCTGATAGGACATAATCTGTAAACGATGAATCTGATAGGACATAATCTGTAAAGGATGAATCTGATAGGACATAATCTGTAAAGGATGAATCTGATAGGACATAATCTGTAAACGATGAATCTTATAGGACATAATCTGTAAAGGATGAATCTGATAGGACATAATCAGTAAGGATAAATCTGATAGGACATAATCTGTAATGATGAATCTGATAGGACATAATCTGTAAGGATGAATCTGATAGGACAAAATCTGTAAGGATGAATCTGATAGGACAAAATCTGTAAGGATGAATCTGATAGGACATAATCTGTAAGGATGAATCTGATAGGACATAATCAATAAGGATGAATCTGATAGGACAAAATCTGTAAGGATGAATCTGATAGGACATAATCTGTAAGGATGAATCTGATAGGACATAATCTGTAAGGATGAATCTGATAGGACATAATCTGTAAGGATAAATCTGATAGGACAAAATCTGTAAGGATGAATCTGATAGGACATAATCAGTAAGGATGAATCTGATAGGACAAAATCTGTAAGGATGAATCTGATAGGACATAATCTGTAAGGATGAATCTGATAGGACATAATCTGTAAGGATGAATCTGATAGGACATAATCAGTAAGGATGAATCTGATAGGACATAATCTGTAAACGATGAATCTGATGGGACATAATCTGTAAGGATATATCTGACAGGGCATAATCTGTAAAGGATGAATCTGATAGGACATAATCTGTAAGGATGAATCTGATAGAACATAATCTGTAAGGATGAATCTGATAGAACATAATCAGTAAGGATGAATCTGATAGGACATAATCTGTAAGGATGAATCTGATAGGACATAATCTGTAAGGATGAATCTGATAGGACATAATCAGTAAGGATGAATCTGATAGAACATAATCTGTAAGGATGAATCTGATAGGACATAATCTGTAAGGATGAATCTGATAGGACATAATCAGTAAGAATGAATCTGATAGGACATAATCTGTAAGGATGAATCTGATAGGACAAAATCTGTAAGGATGAATCTGATAGGACAAAATCTGTAAGGATGAATCTGATAGGACATAATCTGTAAGGATGAATCTGATAGGACATAATCAATAAGGATGAATCTGATAGGACAAAATCTGTAAGGATGAATCTGATAGGACATAATCTGTAAACGAGGAATCTGATAGGACATAATCTGTAAGGATGAATCTGATAGGACATAATCTGTAAGGATGAATCTGATAGGACATAATCTGTAAGGATAAATCTGATAGGACAAAATCTGTAAGGATGAATCTGATAGGACATAATCAGTAAGGATGAATCTGATAGGACAAAATCTGTAAGGATGAATCTGATAGGACATAATCAGTAAGGATGAATCTGATAGGACATAATCTGTAAGGATGAATCTGATAGAACATAATCAGTAAGGATGAATCTGAAAGGACATAATCAGTAAGTATGAATCTGATAGGACATAATCTGTAAGGATGAATCTGATAGGACATAATCAGTAAGGATGAATCTGATAGGACAAAATCTGTAAAGGATGAATCTGATAGGACATAATCAGTAAGGATGAATCTGATAGGACATAATCAGTAAGAATGAATCTGATAGGACAAAATCTGTAAAAGATGTATCTGATAGGACATAATCAGTAAGGATGAATCTGATAGGACATAATCAGTAATTATGAATCTGATAGGACATAATCAGTAAGGATGAATCTAATAGGACAAAATCTGTAAAGGATGAATCTGATAGGACATAATCTGTAAGGATGAATCCGATAGGACATAATCAGTAAGAATGAATCTGATAGGACAAAATCTGTAAAGGATGAATCTGATAGGACATAATCAGTAAGGATGAATCTGATAGGACATAATCAGTAAGGATGAATCTGATAGGACATAATCAGTAAGGATGAATCTGATAGGACAAAATCTGTAAAGGATGAATCTGATAGGACATAATCTGTAAGGATGAATCTGATAGGACATAATCTGTAAGGATGAATCTGATAGGACATAATCTGTAAGGATGAATCTGATAGGACATAATCAGTAAGGATGAATCTGATAGGACAAAATCTGTAAAGGATGAATCTGATAGGACATAATCAGTAAGGATGAATCTGATAGGACATAATCAGTAAGGATGAATCTGATAGGACAAAATCTGTAAAGGATGAATCTGATAGGACATAATCTGTAAGGATGAATCTGATAGGACATAATCTGTTAGGATGAATCTGATAGAACATAATCTGTAAGGATGAATCTGATAGGACATAATCTGTAAGGATGAATCTGATAGGACATAATCTGTAAGGATTAATCTGATAGGACATAATCAATAAGGATGAATCTGATAGGACAAAATCTGTAAGGATGAATCTGATAGGACATAATCTGTAAACGATGAATCTGATAGGACATAATCTGTAAGGATGAATCTGATAGGACATAATCTGTAAGGATGAATCTGATAGGACATAATCTGTAAGGATAAATCTGATAGGACAAAATCTGTAAGGATGAATCTGATAGGACAAAATCTGTAAGGATGAATCCGATAGGACATAATCTGTAAGGATGAATCTGATAGGACATAATCTGTAAGGATGAATCTGATAGGACATAATCTGTAAGGATGAATCTGATAGGACATAATCAGTAAGGATGAACTGATAGGACATAATCTGTAAACGATGAATCTGATAGGACATAATCTGTAAACGATGAATCTGATAGGACATAATCTGTAAGGATATATCTGACAGGGCATAATCTGTAAAGGATGAATCTGATAGAACAAAATCTGTAAGGATGAATCTGATAGGACATAATCTGTAAGGATGAATCTGATAGAACATAATCTGTAAGGATGAATCTGTAAGGATGAATCTGATAGGACATAATCAGTAAGGATGATTCTGATAGGACATAATCTGTAAGGATAAATCTGATAGGACATAATCAGTAAGGATGAATCTGATAGGACATAATCTGTAAGGATGAATCTGATAGGACATAATCTGTAAGGATGAATCTGATAGGACATAATCGTAAGGATGAATTTGATAGGACATAATCAGTAAGGATGAATCTGATAGAACATAATCTGTAAGGATGAATCTGATAGAACATAATCTGTAAGGATGAATCTGATAGGACATAATCAGACAAAATCTGTAAGGATGAATCTGATAGGACATAATCTGTAAACGATGAATCTGATAGGACATAATCTGTAAGGATGAATGTGATAGGACATTACCGTAAGGATGAATCTGATAGGACATAATCTGTAAGGATAAATCTGATAGGACAAAATCTGTAAGGATGAATCTGATAGGACATAATCAGTAAGGATGAATCTGATAGGACAAAATCTGTAAGGATGAATCTGATAAGACATAATCAGTAAGGATGAATCTGATAGGACATAATCTGTAAGGATGAATCTGATACAACATAATCAGTAAGGATGATCTGAAAGGACATAATCAGTAAGTATGAATCTGATAGGACATAATCTGTAAGGATGAATCTGATAGGACATAATCAGTAAGGATGAATCTGATAGGACAAAATCTGTAAAGGCAGGACATAATCTGTAAGGATGAATCTGATAGGACATAATCTGTAAGGATGAATCTGATAGGACATAATCTGTAAGGATAAATCTGATAGGACAAAATCTGTAAGGATGAATCTGATAGGACAAAATCTGTAAGGATGAATCTGATAGGACATAATCTGTAAGGATGAATCTGATAGGACATAATCTGTAAGGATGAATCTGATAGGACATAATCTGTAAGGATGAATCTGATAGGACATAATCAGTAAGGATGAATCTGATAGGACATAATCTGTAAACGATGAATCTGATAGGACATAATCTGTAAACGATGAATCTGATAGGACATAATCTGTAAGGATATATCTGACAGGGCATAATCTGTAAAGGATGAATCTGATAGAACAAAATCTGTAAGGATGAATCTGATAGGACATAATCTGTAAGGATATATCTGACAGGGCATAATCTGTAAAGGATGAATCTGATAGAACAAAATCTGTAAGGATGAATCTGATAGGACATAATCTGTAAGGATGAATCTGATAGACATAATCTGTAAGGATGAATCTGTAAGGATGAATCTGATATGACATAATCAGTAAGGATGATTCTGATAGGACATAATCTGTAAGGATAAATCTGATAGGACATAATCAGTAAGGATGAATCTGATAGGACATAATCTGTAAGGATGAATCTGATAGGACATAATCTGTAAGGATGAATCTGATAGGACATAATCTGTAAGGATGAATCTGATAGGACATAATCAGTAAGGATGAATCTGATAGAACATAATCTGTGAGGATGAATCTGATAGAACATAATCTGTAAGGATGAATCTGATAGGACATAATCAGACAAAATCTGTAAGGATTGAATCTGATAGGACATAATCTGTAAACGATGAATCTGATAGGACATAATCCTGTAAGGATGAATCTGATAGGACATAATCTGTAAGGATGAATCTGATAGGACATAATCTGTAAGGAATAAATCTGATAGGACAAAATACTTAAGGATGAATCTGATAGACATGAAATCGTAAGGGATTAATCTGATAGGAACAAATCTGTAAGGATGAATCTGATAGACATAATCAGTAAGGATGAATCTGATAGGACAAAATCTGTAAGGATGAATCTGATAGACATAATCAGTAAGGATTGAATCTGATAGACATAATCTGTAAGATGAATCTGATACAGACATAATCAGTAAGGATGAATCTGAAAGGGACATAATCAGTAAGTATGAATCTGATAGGACAATCTGTAAGGATGAATCTGATAGGGACCATAATCAGTAAGGATGAATCTGATAGGACAAAAATCTCAAGTAAGGATGAATCTGATAGACATAATCTGTAAGGATGAAGCTGATAGGGACATAATCAGTAAGAAGTGAATCTGATAGGACAAAATCTGTAAGGATGAATCTGATAGGACATAATCAGTAAGGATGAATCTGATAGGACATAATCAGTAAGTATTGAATCTGATAAGGACATAATCAGTAAGGATGAATCTGATAGGACAAATCTGTAAAGGGATGAATCTGATAGGACATAATCTGTAGGATGAATCTGATAGACATAATCAGTAAGAATGAATCTGATAGGACAAAATCTGTAAAGGATGAATCTGATAGGACATAATCAGTAAGGCATGAATCTGATAGGACATAATCAGTAAGGATGAATCGATAGGACATAATCAGTAAGGATGAATCTGATAGGACAAATCCTGTAAAGGAGAAATCTGATAGGACCTAATCTGTAAGGATGAATCTGATAGGAACATAATCTGTAAGGATGATTTGATAGGACAAATCTGTAAGGTAAATATCGATAGGACATAATCAGTAAGATGAATCTGAAGGACAAAAATCTGTAAAGGATGAATCTGATAGGACATAATCAGTAAGGATGAATCTGATAGGAATAATCAGTAAGGATGAATCTGATAGGACAACATCTGTAAAGGATGAATCTGATAGGACATAATCTGTAAGGAGGAATCTGAGAGGACATAAGCAGTAAGGATGAATCTGATAGGAAAAATCGGTAAAGGATGAATCTGATAGGACATCATCTGTAAGGATTACTCTGATAGGACATAATCCTGTTAAGGATGAATCTGATAGGAACATAATCTATAAGGATGAATCTGATAGGACATAATCATGTAAGGATGAATCTGATAGGACAAAATCTGGAAGGAGGAATCTGATAGGAATAATCTAAGGATATCTATAGGAATAATCTGTAAAGATTTCTGATAGGACATAATCTGTAAGGAGGAATCTGATAGGACAGTAATGTATAACGAATGAATCTGATAGGACAATAATCTGTAAAGGATGAATCTGAAGAGGAAATAATCATGTAAGGATGATCTGATAGGACATAATTCTGTAAGGAATAAAATCTGATAGGACAAAAATCTGTAAAGGATGAATCTGATAGGACATAAATCTGTAAGGAATGAATCGGATAGGACATAATCATTAAGGATGAATCTGATAGGACATAATCAGTAAGGATGAATCTGATAGGACATAATCTGTAAGGATGAATCTGATAGAACATAATCAGTAAGGATGAATCTGATAGAACATATCAGTAAGGATAATCTGATGGGACATAATCTTAAGGAAGAATCTGATAGACATAAT